>CAJGYO010000006.1:106099602-106699602 GCA_904845875.1 Miscanthus lutarioriparius
GCCATTCGATCTAAAAAACATGGAGGCTATGTACCAACGCTGCATGCTCAAGTGTTTTGGGGATCTCATCGGGCGGACCGTTGAGGCCTACGTGGATGACATCGTGGTCAAATGTAAATGGGCTAACCAGGTCATAGCCGACCTAAAGTAGACCTTCGTGAAACTCTGAGCAAACGGCATTAAGCTCAACCCTAAGATGTGTGTTTTTTGGGTCCTAAGGGGGATGCTGCTGGGTTTTATCGTCTCCAAGCATGGCATCGAAGCCAACCCAGAGAAGATCTCAGCCATCACGAGAATGGGCCTGATTCAAAAGATAAAGGGGGTACATCGAGTTATGGGGTGCCTCGCCACACTCAGCCGCTTTATCTCACGCCTCGGCGAATGAGGTCTCCCCCTCTATCGACTTCTAAAGAAGGCTGACCATTTCGAATGGACGCCCGAGGCCCTGGAGGCACTTGACAAGGTCAAGCAGCTCCTAGACGAAGGCCTCGATCCTGGTCCCTCTGACCGATGGGGAACCGCTTCTACTCTATATTGCGGCCACCACACAAGTGGTTAGCGCCCTGTTGTTAGAGCGAGAAGAAGAGGGACACACCCTCAAAGTGCAGCATCCCGTGTACTTTATTAGCGAGGTCCTGCCCGATTCTAAGACTCGCTACCCCCAAATCCAGAAACTCCTGTACGCCATCCTTATCGCCAAGAGGAAGTTGCGTCACTACTTTGAGTCACATCCAGTGACGGTCGTGACGTCCTTCCCTCTCTGCGAGGTCATCCAAAACTAGGATGCCACAGGAAGAATCGTGAAGTGGGAACTTGAGCTGATGGGTCAAGGCGTTTCATATGCTCCTCAAACGGCCATCAAGTCCCAAGTGCTGGCTGATTTCGTTATAGAATGGACCGAGGTCCAAATGCTGCCAGTAATCATCGACCAAGAGTATTGGACGATGTATTTCGATGGATCGCTGATGAAGAAAGGCGCCAGCATGGGGCTGGTCTTCATTTTGCTCCTCGTGGTACGCATGAGGTACATGGTTCGCATCCATTTCCCCTTCTCCAATAATGTGGCCGAGTATGAGACACTCATCAATGGCCTATGCATCGCCATTGAGTTGGGTATCCGACGGCTCGACGTCGAGGTGACTCTCAGCTAGTCATCAACCAAGTCATGAAGGAATCAAGCTACCACAACACCAAGATGGCTACATATTGTCGAGAAGTCCACTAGCTGGAGGACAAGTTCAATGGTCTCGAGCTCAATCACATCCTAAGGTGTCTCAATGAGGCGACCAATGCACTGGCAAAAACAGCCTTTGGCCAAGAGTTGGTGCCAACGGGTGTCTTCGCCAGTGATCAGTACAAGCCCTCGGTCCGCTACAAGGAGCTAGAATAGACCGGTGACACACCGCCTACCCTAGGCTCAGGGGCTAACCAGCCGGTGGCTCCATCCGACCCCAAAGTCATGGAGCTTGATGAGGATCCAGCGATAGAGCCTGACCCTCTGGCCAACTAGAGGATGCCTTACCTCGACTACCTCCTCTGTGAGGCACTGTCGATGGACAAAATGGAGGCTCGGCGGCTCGTGTGATGCGCCAAGTCCTTTGCCCTTATTGATGGCGAGCTCTATAGGCGAACCCCACACGGATCCTATAGTGTTGCATCCCCATCGAACGAGGGAAGCAGTTAATGAGTGATATCCGTGGTGGGGTATGTGGGCACCATGCCACGCCTAGGACCCTAGTCGGAAATGTGTTCTAACAAGGCTTCTACTGGCCGACCGTAGTAGCCGATGCTGAATAGATTGTGCGCACCTATGAAGGGTGTCAATACTATGCTCGGCAGACCCACCTACCGACCCAAGCACTCCAAACGATCCCCATCACGTGGCCGTTCATGGTCTAGGGGCTCGATCTGGTTGGACCTCTCAAGAGGGCGCCCAGGGGCTATACGCACTTGTTTGTCTCCATAGATAAGTTTACAAAGTGGATAGAGGCTCGATCGTTCTTCGTGATCAAGTCCGAGCTAGCCGTGTTGTTCTTACTTGACATTGTCCATTGTTTTGGAGTCCCAAACTCCATTATCATGGACAACGGCACACAGTTCACCTAAAAGAAGTTCCTCCGATTTTGCGATGATTACCACATCCGCATTGATTGGGCCACCATGGCACACCCCCACATGAACGGGCAGGTCAAGCGCGCGAATGGCATGGTCCTATAAGGCCTCAAGCCAAGGATCTTTAACCAGTTCAACAAATTTGGCAGACGATGGGTCATGGAGCTTCCCATGGTGCTCTAGAGCCTAAGGACGACCCCCAGCTAGGCCACCGGCTACACGCCATTCTTCATGGTCTACGGTTCCAAGGCTATCCTCTCGACCGACCTTGAGTATGGAGCACTGAGGGTCAGGGCGTACGACAAACAGGGAGCCGAGGCGTCCCTCGAGGATGCCATGGACCAGCTAGATGAAGCGCATGACGTTGCCCTCCTCCGCTCGGCCAAGTACCAGCAAGCATTGCGCCAGTACCACAGCCGTCGAGTACGGGGTCAGGCCTTCAACATCGGGGACCTGGTGCTCCATCTCGTCCAAAGCAACAAGAACCGCCACAAGCTCTCTCTACCGTGGGAGGGACCATACGTCGTCGTAGAGGTGCTCCGACCAGGCACCTACAAACTTAGGATCATCGACGGCGATGTCTTCATCAATGCCTGGAACATCGAACAACTATGTCGCTTTTACCCTTAAATTTACGCACGCTTTCTCTTATTAGTTTCGCTATCAACTCCTCGATCTTTAGTGACACCCGACCCCAGCAACGGTAGGGGGTCGGGCCTCACTCGGGGGCTGGTAAGAGCATATCTATCCGGTAGACATTCCCTATGCTCGACCCTTTCTCACATTAATACCTAAAAGCGAGGGTCATAGAAACAAACGCTGAGTAAAACCGGTCGGACTGCAAGAAACCTACACCCTAGCGGCTAAGGTGTTTTTGCTCACCAGCGTGATCAGAGTTTTCCCCGCACCCTGAGCTTCTTAAGCCTTACCTATGGAAAGAGTCGAAACACATTTAAGAGTATATCCACCTGGCAAACATTCTGTGTGCCCGACCCTCTCTCACATTAAGATCTAGAAGCAAGGGTTGTGGAAATGAACGCTGAGTAAAACTGGTCGGACTGCAAGAAACCGACGCCCCAGCTGCTATGGTGTTTTTGCTCACTAGCATGATCAGAGTTTGTTCACCCGCACCCCAACCTTTACGGCCTTAACGACGAAAAGGGTCAGAACGCATTAACCTTTTGTACAAAAAGGGGAGAAGGGCTAAAAATCTGTTTGGCCATAACAAAATTTAAGAGCTTGTCCATTTATTACAAGTTCGCCGCCTGGCTTATCTGCCTAACTAATTTCTTGGGCGGGATGATCTCATCCTCTATCTCCGCAGGTAAGTCCTATGCCAGCGGGTCACCCAAGTAGATCGGATGGCTCGGTCCACTGCTGAGAGACGGGTAAGGAGTAGTAGGATGCCCCATGCGGGTTATGCTAACTCCATCACAAACGACGGACCTAGATTCTACTTGGACATATCCGGTAAGAGCTCCCCAAACCCATCACTCAAGCCATCGAGGTAAGTCCTATGCCAGCGGGTCACCGAAGTCAATTGGACGGCTCAGCTAGCTACCAAGAGATGGGTAAGGAGTAGTAGAATGCCCCATGAGGGTTATGCCGACTCCATCACGAACGATGGATCCGGATTCCACTCGAACATATCCGGTAAGAGCCCCCGAACCTATCACTCGAGCCATTGAGGTAACTTTACCAACCCCTACTTTACCTCTCCAGTGCATGAGCATTCATTCATCCATTCTCATACATCCAAGCATCGCATATGCAATTATTGCATCACAACGCTTCGTGTCGCATCATGAAGCGGTAGTCATCACATTCAACATGAGCGGTGACCGACCGGGGTTCGAAGGCCAGCCCGCGAAGGGCTCGAGGCCGCCTCACGTCGAACAGAGCCAGGGGAGAAAATGCAGATGAGCCCCAGCGGCCTTTGCCTGACCTGCTCAGAAGCGGGCAGGGTCATCTCGACCTTCTCATTCGATCCTAACCTCGAGCCATGCCCACAGAATCTCCATCGAGGGGAGGCTAGCGGGCCACCTGAGTCGGTCTCCGAAATGACTCAGGCATCTCTCGGGAGGCGAGTTAAGGAGCAGTGGAATGCCACATGAGGGCTATGCCAACCCCGTTATGAACGATGGACCCGGATTCCACTCGGACATGCCCGTTAGCGAGCTCACCAAGAGCAACACTCGAGCCATCGAGGCAAGTGACGTTAGTTTAACCCCTCCGATTGCGGAAACCGTGGACGGGGTGACGATCACAAAGATGAGCTGACCCCTCAACTAGACCCATGTAATGCGTGGGGGCTCGAGGAAAGTTAGACTCGCAAGGAGACCGAATGCGCGGTCACGCAGAATGATTGCTCGGATCCTAGGGAGGCGGTATGTACGAAAACTAAGAATAATATTTCAAAAAACGCTTTCTCCCACCAGTTTCACTATCATCTCCTCGATCTTTAGCAAAAACCAACCCTGGCAATGCCAAGGAGTCGGGTCTCACTCGAGGGCTGATAAGGTTATATATATACCGTTTCTGAAACAGTCGTCGTGCCCAACCCTTTCTCATGTTAAAAACCTAGAGGCAAGGTTTACGAAACGAACACCGAGTAAAAACTGGTCAGACTGCAAGAAACCTATGCCCCAGTGGCTATGACACTCTTGCTTACCAACATGACCAGAGTTTTCTCACCCACACCTTGAGGCAGGGTCGGAGCGCATTAACCCCTTTTTTACACATAAAAAGGGAGAAAGAACAAATTCATTCAAACCAAAACAAAATAACAGACTTGTTCAAACAAAACAAAGGGGATGGAACTCATTCGCCTATTACAAAGGCGCCACCCGACCTATCTAACTAAACTAACCCCTCGGAGGGATGATTTCATCCTCTATCTTGGCAGAAAGGTCATGCGCTAGGGGGGCCACCTCCTCCTCAATGATGTCCAGCTCGACGTCGGTATAGATGGGCACGAAGCCTTGGCTCATCGTCACCAGATCGATGTTCTCATAATGAGAATGGGCGATCACACATGATCGGTGAAAGCCAAAGCGAAGCATGCCCCTCGCCATATCACGTGCCCGGTCTATAATCCGGGTGGCACAAACCACGAGGGAGCTTGTCTCCTGCTCTAGGGCCAGCTTGAGCTCATCGCAGACCAGCTGGACCGTGACCCACAGGTTGTCATGTTCATCACTCTCCTTCTGGAGGGTGTCCTTCACCTCGCTGAGCTCCTTCTCTAGGTCGCGGCTCTTCACCACCTCCGACCCAAGCTTGTCGTCGAGACCTTCCCAAGTCACATACCGACCATGTCAATAGGCCCACCACGGATTCTAGGGAGAAAGACAACAAGGGAAACTAGGGACTTACCATCCAAGTCCGCCCAAAGCCTGCGCACCTCATCACTGCTGGGTCACCTCGGCCTCCAAGCACTAGACCTCCTCTTGGCGCTGCCCGACCTCCGTGGGGAGCTCGGTGGACATGCCCTTAGTTGCAACCTTTAGGTCCCTCTCCCTCCGGAGCTCCTTCTCGAGGTGGCCGACTCGCTGCAGAGCGTCGATGCGCTCCTGGTGAGCCAGCTCTGTCCCCGCGTGGAGCTCCTCTATGGCCCAGAGCAAATCGTCCCGCTCCTTCTGTAGCCGTTCGGTCTCCACGGTGTTCGTGTGCACCCTCTTGATTAGGGCCATGAGGTTTTCCTCGGCCTTGTGGGCGTCATCATGAGCGTCCTTCTCCCTAACTCAGAGGTCGGCCACCTCCCGGGCGGTAGGGGCAAGCTCAGACACCTCCTGACGGGCGGCAGCAAGCTGTGCAGCCAGCCCCTCACTCCGCCATGTCTCCTCAGCAAGGAGCTAGGACTTCACCCAGCTATGGGCCATAAGGACCTACAAAGAAGACAAGACTTAGAGACGTGGAAAGAGAACATGGGGTCAGAAGCATGGTCATATCATACCTGGCCAACCGGGGCGACAATGTCACGCATCGAGCCCAGCATGGTGGTCAGGGCGCAAACCACGTCCCCAACCTCCATGTGGACGCTCCCCCATTCCCTCTCCTCTACCGCTTCATCAAGGGCAGCCACCCAGACCAGAGACCGGGACATCCCCGTGCCGACCTCAAGCGGCGCTGACCTCTCTGGCGGCGGTAGCTCCTCTAGAGCTGCTCCTCTAGCGACAGAGGAGGTGGGTGACGTGGACATGGAGGCCTGCCCCATCACCACATCCGCGAAGGTTGCCTCGAGTGCGCTCCCTTCTGTCCACCCCGCCATAGACACGGCCACCTACACGGACGGTGGCTCCAGCCGTGCCTCCTCCGCCTATGATGTTGAGGAGACAACTGGCCGCACCACGCCCACCATGGGCGCCCCGGACGTTCCCTCCTCCACTTGCTCTCCAGTGGACACAGCCATCGGCTGCGCCTCCCCGGTCGACGCCATGGCCGCCCCGACACAACTCACGCCCTCCACCGGCACGGCGATAGCTGGCTCCTGGCGTGTCTGCTGGAGGAGGATCTTTTCTGGAGCAAGCCACAGGAGAGTCCCACGTCCTCTGACACTGCAAGGGACATGGCGATCAGTTCGTGGCAAAAATTCATTAGGACAAAAGGATGACAAAAACTCTTGACTCACCTTGACGCCATCATATGAGGATGTTTTGGGGCCAGCTTGCTCAACCTCAGCTGCTCCTCGTCGGCACGTTGCCGCTTTGAGCCCTCCCTCGGCTCAAAGGGCTCGGACGAATCAAAACGGCTGCCTCCCGCCGACTCCGGAGGCACCGTCGAGGGCTCGGACGGAGCAGGGTGACCTGTTTTTGCCGGCTCTGGGGCCACCGTTGAAGGTTCGGACACGGTGGGGAGTTCGTTTCCACCGGCTCCGGTGGCGCATCCTCCCCCTCCTGCCTCACAACATGCCACGGGAAGGGCCCCGCCTGCGGTGAAGGTGGGTCCTCATCCTTAGTGGCCAGATCATCCCATAGGATGGGCGACATGGAGCCGTCATATTCCTCCTCCTCTTTTTCTTCCTTCTCTTCTTCCGATGAGCCTTGACGCCGCTTTCCTCATTGGTTCGACCACCATTTCTTCTCCTCGTCGTCCTTCTTCTTCTGCTGCTCATCCACGGCATGGTTCGCCGCCCTCATGGTCGCGTGCTCTGGCAGTGGCGTGACGGAGTCCCGGAAGACAAACCCCGTTGGCAGCTCGATGAAGCGCGCCTTCGGCCACATCACGAGATGCCCTAGGATTGGGAACATGGCATTGGCCTCCCCCATGGCCTCCTTGATGCGCTATGTGACCACGCTATCATGGAGCAGCCCCTGGGCGAGTGTCGTTCCGTACAGCGGGAGGACGCGTGCCATCAGAGGCACCACCCTCCTCGCGTGATACCCCCCGATGACGCTGGTCCTGCGAAGGCCGTGGGTCTTTAGGAATGCGATGGCCTCAAGGAGGTCGCGCATCCTCTTCTTCTCCTTGACAGGTGTCCCCCACGGCCATGACGGCGGTACCTCTTCAACTAGGGGCCCTGAGAAGATCGGCAAGGTTGCGGCATGGTCGTTCTTTAGATAGAACCAATATGAGTGCCACCCCTTGTTGGATCTAGAGAGCTGGCAGGGCATGTACTCGGCCGCCCGCTGCCCCTGAAGGTGGACGCCCGCGCATCCCATTGGCACCGGGGTCTCCCGGCCTCTCTCCTTCTTCTTGATCCAGGAGATGGAGAAGAAATATCTCTAGAGCTCGAAGTGAGGTTCAATCCCCAGGTACCCCTCGCACATCATGATGAAGGCTGCGATGTGCTGGATCCCGTTGGGGTTCAGGTGCTGCAGCTCAATCTGATAGTGGTGTAGCAGACCCTAGAAGAATGGGTGAGGAGGAACCATGAGTCCGCGCTCATGGAAGGGCGCGAAGGAGACGACATAGCCGTCGGGCGGCACCGGCGCATCCTCCCAGCCAGGCATGAGCCACTCTGCCGCATCGGTCCTCCCGCGGAGAAGACCGCGCTTGATGAGGCCCTCCATGCACGCATGGGTAACATCGGAGTGGTACCACAAATCCATGGAGGATGGAGGTGGCAATAGATAAGCAAAGGCGGCGGAGGAGGAGCGGAAGCTATGGATCTAGGGCTCCGGCGGCGGATTAGCAAGCACGGCATATTAGAACGGCGGCGGCGGAGAAACAAAGAAGGTAAGGCTATAGTTTTGTTGTGCAAGAACGCAAAGGGGGAGGCCGCTATTTATAGGGTGGAGCAGGACGAGAAGGCGAACCATCCACCTAGATTCACGCACCTGTTGTGCCGTGTCACGTCACCTCCCTCTAAAGATCGCGCGCACGCTATCTCTAGCCGCGCCGCCGAAGGATACGCTGGGTGACGGTTCGCCCGTTCAATGGACCAAGAACCGTCACATGTAAGAAGGGATCCAGATTTGAAAATGCTCCTACAACCCATTTAGGACCAGGAGTTCGAAGGCTAGTCTACCAACGGGTTCACAGCCGCTTTGGGCCACCCTTAGAGTGAGGGGTGGAAAGGGATGGGCCCACTAGCGGCCAGTACCCGGGCGCACGAGCGACGTGGGCATCTCGGCCCATGTTCGAGTCTTGGTTGGTTCCTAGTCCGTGGTTTTTCCTTAAAGAAAGGCAATGAGCCCTTGGGACCGGCCAAACGGACCCAAGAACTATATGGACTGACCACCAAGAGTCTAGAGTCGATCACCAGCTGACCCATGCCAGACCCCCGCGAACGGGAAGCTAGGGCCCTACTCTGACTAGCTCGTTAAACAGCTCACCGAGCACCATGTTTCGTCCATCACAAAGACGAGCCGACCCTCATCGGACCCCTACTACGCGTGGGGCTCGAGCAAAGTTGGACTCGCAAGGACACCAAACGCGCGGTCGCAGCACGACGATGGACCGATCGGATCCTAGAGACCGGAATCAAGAAAAATCTTTCTGACCTCCCGAATCCTACGGTTACATGCCCCTAAGAAGTCCGATCGTGACAAAAGGGAACCATCACCCTTCTAGGACATACCATGGGCTACAAAAAGAAGGCCAAGACCCTCAGAGTCCTCCTGTCCGAAAAAGCCTCCAAAGGAGAATTCTACTCCTCCGCAGGCTCGGGGGCTACTGTTGGGTATCGATATTAGGGATACCCAAATCAAGGAAGTGAGCGCCCACGCTGACTTCCCTGGATGGGGCACGACGTATTAAAAAGTCTCGCTCGATGCCAAGGCCACGAGCTCCGCCTTGCCCGACGCCAAGGCCACGGGCTTCGCCTCGCCCGACCTCGAGGCCATGGGGGTCTCGCCCAAGGCCACGGGCTCCGTATCGCTCGACATCGAGGCCGTGTGCTCTATCTCGCCCGACCTCAAGGCCGCTGGCTCCGTCTTGCCCAACCTCGAGGCCACGGGCTCTGTCTCGCCAGACCCCTTGGGTTCGTGCTCCGTCTCGCCCGACCCCTAGGCCACAGACTCCATCTCGCCCTACCCCTTGGACGCGGGCTCTGTCTCGCCCGACCCCAACGATGCGGGTTCCATCTTGTCCGATGGCGACCCATACCACCGCCAACCACTCTAGGTCCAAGCGTATGGGCCTGTGTCAAAACTCTGACACCAGGGAAGAGACTGGCACGTCTCGATGTAACCCATGGCCATTACGGGCCGTACCTGAGGATTCACATCAAGGACAGCATTGGGGTGCGGTGCTATTCTGCCTAACCCTCGTATGAACGCTGACAGATGCGTTAGTTCACCACGATGTCCGCTGGGATGGAATGGAACGCCATGACCGGCAGATCACGCCTGCGTGTGGCGCCGGTGATGAATAGGGCCGTGATGTGGAGCCATCCTTGTTGACATCTACAGGATCGGCGGGACCCGCATAAAGGAGAAGAAGGACCCGGCAATCCTGGAAGCCTTCTTCTCTCTCTCGTTCTTCTCCTTTTCGTCCGCTGTAACCCATGCTTTTCTTCACCTATAAAAAGGGAAGCAGGGCACCCCATGAAGGGGGGACAGATCCACATGAGACCAAACCACGAGATAAAAACACAAGAGCACGACACGAGCACACGACTGAGCAACGATCGAGCTCTCAACACCCGTTCACTCCTTTCACCAGAGACTTGGGATCCTTTCCCTCTCTCACCTGTTTGTAATCCCTACTGTAAACCAAGTGCCGGTAACACGAGCATCAGTAAACTAGATGTAGGGACGTTCCGCCCGAACCAGTATAAATTCTTGTATCCTTCGAGCACACCATCCGAGCCAGACACGCAAATACAAATTTACTCGTCGGTGGTTCGAAAACACCGACAGTGTTGGTTTTTTTTTTTTACTAGATATATGCCCGTGCATTACACGGGACAATAAATTTGTATCCACATACATATGGCGGCGCGCACGTGTGGATTAAATTAAATATTAATAAATCTAGAAATGTAATTGCATATTTTGAAAAAATAAAGGGTGTTTCATGATCTTTGTCACCTATATCATGTAGATCTAGTTTATAGAAACGTAACAAAATTGGTTTCATTTTTTCTAATACTTGTGTGATTTATTATTATGCATTTTACAATTTTATGCTAATTTGATCATATGCAAAAATAATAAAAAGTTAGTAAACATTTTTCATTGAGAACCATAAATTATTTTCAAATTCATCCAGACCTTTTTATTTTTTTTCTCTCTTTTATCGTCATTCATGGCAGGGCCTGACCTGCAGGTGTCGTCACGATGGTCTTCCTTGCTATATCTGAGTTCCACGGCGAGAACCTATCCCACTCCAAGTTCTAGGGCGTCAGTAACGACAGTAGCCAGGGTCGGTGATGAAGCAGCAGTAGTAGCACGACACTGATGTGGTCCTACTGCATGCTGACGGGATGTTGTTGTTGTACGCCCCGGCGCTTCTCACCTCGCTCGTTGTCTGCTGCCAACGTTCAGCGAGGGAGCAGAGCCATTGGTAGGCCGTGCAGCTGTGGCCGGGGCACCATTGTTGGCCTACGTCAAGGGTGTGCTCCCTGTGGTGTTGTGAGATCTGATATCGTTGGCGGGTGTGGTCTGGCGGCGGACTTCACCATGAGGTTGTGCACGGATGTCGGGCGCTTGATCTTTGATGAGGGCAACGTTAAAGGATGTGCTCTCACGCTCGAGGATATGATTGTTATGTTTCCATGATTGGTGTGTCATGGTCAACTTGCAGAGTCCGATGGAAAATCATATGTGCACATGCTGGATTGAATGGCGGAAGCGAGAGAGCGGGGCGAAGCATTGCCACGAGAGGATTTTATTTTATATTTTTTTTCTGTGCGTTGCAAAGGAAAATATAATATCATGATAATTCAATTCTTGAGCTATAAGAAGTCGGAGGCCTGAAAGAAGTGGATGCATATCTTAGACTTGTAAATGTTCTTGATTGGTGACCACAACTTGTGCAAAATACGTTTTGCTGATCGAACTATTAAAATATTAGATGTTAAATTGTAGAACATATTTTGTATAAGTAGTCTGCCATATTTTTTAAAAATTTTTTATGATAATTCAATGCCTGAGCTATAAGAAGTTGGAGGCCTGCAAGAAGTGGAAGCATATCTTAGACTTGTAAATGTTCTTGATTTGTGACCACAACTTGTGCAAAATACGCTTTGCTGGTCGAACTATTAAAATATTAGATGTTAGATTGTAGAACATATTTTATATAAGTTGTATGCGAATTATTTTGATTTTTTCGGCTTCAGGACAGATGAGTATTTTTCTATTCGGGCTTGTGGGGGCAGCGTTAGGAGTCCAGGGACGGGTGGGTTCCGTTTTTTGTTCCGTCGAAATTTTTCTCTTTTTGGATTAGTGACCACAACTTATGCAAAATACGTTTTGCTGGTGGAATTATTAAAATATCAGATGTTAAATTGTAGAACATATTTTATATAAGTAGTCTGCCTTAGTTTTTTTGATTTTTTTCGGCTTCGGTACGGATGAGTATTTTTCTGTTCGGGCTTGTGGGGGCAGCGTTATGAGTCAGGGCGGGTGGGTTCCGTTTTTTTGTTCCATAGAAATTTTTATGGGTTGTTAAGGCCAGGCGTGGTGATAAGACTATAAGTAGTCTGCCGTATTTTTTTTTATTTTTTTTCGGATTCGGTACCGACGAGTATTTTTCTGTTCGAGCTTGTGGGGGCAGCGTTAGGAGTCCATGGGCGGGTGGGTTCCGTTTTTTTGGTTCCGTGGAAAAATTTTCCCGTTTTTGGGCTTGTGGGGGCAGCGTTTGGAGTCAGGGCGGGTGGGGTGCAAAATACGTTTTTGCTGGTCAAACTATTAAAATATCAGATGTTAAATTGTAGAACATATTTTATATAAGTAGTCTGCCGTATTTTTTATTTATTTTTTCGGCTTTGGTACGGATGAGTATTTTTCTGTTCGGGCTTGTGGGGGCAGCGTTAAGAGTCCATGGGCGGGTGGTTTTTTTTTTGTTCCGTGGAAAATTTTTCCCTTTTTGGGCTTGTGGGGGCAGCGTTAGGAGCCAGGGCGGGTGGGTTCCTTTTTTTTTTGGTTCCGTGAAATTTTTTTTCGTTTTTTTTCCAACGAGCAGTCGTTCTAGGTTCCGTTTTTTTGTTCTGTAGAAATTTTTTATGGGTTGTTAAGGCCAGGCGGGGTGATAAGACTACAAGTAGTCTGCCGTATTTTTTTATTTTTTTTGGCTTCAGTACGGACGAGTATTTTTCTGTTCCGGCTTGTTGGGGCAGCGTTAGGAGTCCATGGGCGGGTGGGTTCCATTTTTTTGGTTCTGTGGAAATTTTTCCCTGTTTTTGGGCTTGTGGGGGCAGCGTTAGGAGTCAGGGCGGGTGGGTTCTGTTTTTTTGGTTCCGTGGAACTTTTTTCCGTTTTTTTTCCAAGGAGCAGTCGTTCTAGGTTCCGTTTTTTTTCTGTAGGAGCTTTTTTATGGGTTGTTAAGGCCAGGCGGGGTGATAAGACGATAGGCTTAGATTTTTTTTTCATTTTTTTCGGCTTCGGTACAGACGAGTATTTTTTTGTTCGGGCTTGTGGGGGCAGCGTTAGGAGTCCATGGGCGGGTGGGTTCTGTTTTTTTCGTTCCGTGGAAAAATTTTCCCGTTTTTGGGCTTGTGGGGGCAGCGTTAGGAGTCAGGGCAGGTGGGTTCCGTGTTTTTGGTTCCGTGGAATTTTTTTCCTGGTTTTTTCCAACGAGCAGTCCGTTCTAGGTTCCGCTTTTTTGTTCTGTAGAAACTTTTTTATGGGTTGTTAAGGCCGAGCGGGATGATAAGACGATAGGCTTAGATTTTTTTTTTGAATTTTTTTGGCTTCGGTACGGACGAGTATTTTTCTGTTCGGGCTTGTGGGGGCAGCGTTAGGAGTCCATGGGCGGGTGGGTTCCTTTTTTTTGGTTCCGTGGAAAATTTTTCCCGTTTTTGGGCTTGTGGGGGCAGCGTTAGGAGTCAGGGCGGGTGCGTTCCGTTTTCTTTTTGTTCCGTGGAACTTTTTTCTGTTTTTTTTCCAACGAGCAGTCCATTCTAGGTTCCGTTTTTTGTTCCGTAGAAACTTTTTTATGGGTCGTTAAGGCCGGGCGGGGTGATAAGATGATAGGCTTAGATATTTTTTAGGTGTATATATATACTAGTAGTCATGCACGTGCGGCACCCACGTGTCCATAAAAAGATCATTCATAAAGGAGGAATTACAATAAAATTTTGAAAAATAATAATACACATTTAAGAGAATTCATATAATAGATAACAAGAATTTAGATAGAAATAATAATGTGTATTTGCCCCAGGAGTTGACTGCTCAATTCATATAATGGATGTGTATTTACAAACAAGAGTTGGTTGCTAACCACCAACACCATATTGACATTCATATCAAAATCCAACCCACAACCAAAAGGATAACTTTATTTCAAAAGAACTGTCATTTACCTTATGGTATATATGCTTCAAAATTTCAAATGATAGAATTATCAATTATAATAGGCCAATGTAGCAAACTGCATAACATATTGGATCATGAGTGGGCTAATGAATCTTGTGAAATACTCGGATGTTCCACCATAATAATGTTCCCTTGCTACACGCACCAGCTCCAAGCTCAGTAACCCTATTAATTAGAACAATCCATATGAGCTAGCACAAGTGAAATTATAAAGCTTATTTTCACATCTTTAGTATGTTGCCATAGGACTCTGAATGATCTTGCCATTGCCTTGGCTGTCAAGGTGTGAACTCAAGAGCTTGCTGTAGAATGGTCAGCAATGGTGCTGAGAGATACATGTAAGCGAGTGAACATTTAGTCATGTTGTAAAATCTTACTCGTGCGTCGAATGTTTTAGGTTGCTGTCTATTATGAAATAATTATTGGAGCAGCAAGTATTTTTCTTGTACAGTTGAGGTCAATATCCACAACCACCATTTATTTTTGAAGACAAAAAAATCAACACCGAAATGCATCCGAATACCTTGGCACCATTGGTGAGAGGAAGCCTACAAATGGCTACCTGGGCATAGCCTACTGTTAGAGTCATGTCCGTTTTCCAGTTGCCCCCAGCTCTCCAAATCTTTCATCTGTTGTTTTATCCACCTTCTTGTCCTCAAAAAAAGAATTATTGAGGCGGTCTTTATATTTTCTATATAGAATTTTGCGAACCTAAAATTTTATCTAAACCTGGAAAGAGAGCACAGTATTTAGCTTAAATCTTCTGCTTCACCTTCTCTATGCTTCCTCGCCACCTTCCCTCTTATCTTCGTCATGCTTGCCCATGTACCCATCAAGTCCGGCTCAAAAACCATAACATAAATTAACACAATAGTGTACTGGTCACGAACAGGAATGTAGATGTAATCTTTAGATGGCCCCTAGAAAACAAAGTACATGATATTGATATGGTTCCGTGGTAGCATGACAGGAAAAAAATAATGAGTCCCTTTGTTTGGCAATGCAGCAGATCCATCTAGCTAACATGTTGTGATGTAAAAGAGGACAAAATCATAATGCAGTTCAAATTAAACGCCAAAAAGGAAAAAAAAAAAGACTGCTAATACAACATAAAAAAAGAGGCAAAAAGAGAACGAAATCAAGAGGTGCTCAAACTTTGATGTCGGCGTGCTCAATTCCACCACATCTCTGGCGCCGCCCAGCGAGTAACGAATATATTGGGGCGCAGTGGATCGCTCAGTGGGGGCAGCGCCGTGGAAAGGCAAATTGATGAAAAAATTCATAAGCTAGCTACATCCAATACAAAGCATAGGAAATTGTGATTTATCAAGGTAATACCTAAATTCATCTATGTTCACGAACTGAGAAACTGTCACCAGCGCATACTGAATTACCATGCAACTGGCAAGCCTGATAACACAGTTTATAAAATTCATACTGTACTAATAACACCTGTAGCACTAAAGCCAGTCTCCATGGAGGTGGAAGACATTCTCAAATAAAATGATGCTGGGCTGAGAATAAAAACTCACCAAAAAGAACTAATACTATCCATCCAATTGATATAAAAGAATATTTATTCTTACATATAGTATAAAAGAATATTTATTCATGCATTTATATGTAATTGAACACAGGTATTGCTTAAATTTTGCGATATCAGGCATACATACAGATGGAGGCAACGTTGAAGTTGCACAAATATTGCAGGAGCATTTTATATTGCTTTATCTTTATTTCTATTATATTCCTTTCTTTTGCGCCCTATAGACAGTCAAGCAAACGCAGATTAAGCATGGGGCTTGCAAATGATGGATCGATCTGTTCTTACCTGTCTGAGCCGGCGCCGACATCCATGTTCCGTCCGAGTTGCTGCGCCAGTCGAGAGGATCGCAGCAACGGTCGCCGCGACACCGCCAACTCCGTCGAGTCCCAGAAAAATAGGAAGACGCAGCAAAAACTTCATAAACACATCGACGGTCTCACCTTTGCTTCTAAACCTTCAGATGCAAAACATCAAAGACACATCGACGGTCTCACCTTTGCTTCTAAACCTTCAGATGCAAAACATCAAAGACCACCATCAAGATTATGCTACTTCTTAGTACTGCTGGGCCGTTGTTGCTGTGCTGCTGCCCGCCATGCGCCGTCAACCACCGGGCCGCCATTGCTTTGCCAAGTCGAGCACCCGCTGCAACCACCGCACACTTCTTCTTCTCTTGCCGCCATTACTCGCTGTCGTGCTTGCCATCAATTGCACATTCATCTCATCTGCTTTTTAACTGCCTGGGCTGCCTACTGCATGCCGCACTCTCCTACTCTTGCCGGATAGCTTGTCCATGCATGGTGCTGCATTTTTAATTTCTACCGGAAACATCTCCAATCGCATCTATAACACAGCCATGCAAGCAAGAAAAGTGAAGAGACGTGATTTAAAATACGTGAAGATCGAACCTCATCACCACGGGTGTGTGCTGCCATGCCAACAACAGTGATGACTGATGAGGATGGAGGGAGCATATATCCTGCTGTCCGCCTACTCGGGCTACCTCTCTCGTCCGCCGCCGGGGCGCACGACCAGTCCTCCGTGTGACGTGAGCGGCAGCGGACGGTGGCGAGCGCCGGCGAGGTGTTCGCGCTGGCCCGGGCGTAGGTGGACTACGTGCTGGGCAGCATGCAATCCGTCCGGGATGAGCTTCCTGGTCGGCTACGGCGCCCGGTTCCTCGCCAGGGTGCACCACCGCGCCGCCTCTCTATCGTGTCGTACAACAGTACAAGCACAGCAAGGAGTTCATCGATTGGCGGCGCGCAGAGGTTCGACGACTGGTTCATCTGCAAGGGCGCCAACCCCAACGTTGTAGTCGGCGCGAGAGGGACGGCAGCGGCGATGTAGCCTATCCAAATACGATGGACGATGAAACCTCCTTTTATATGCCAGGGCCAGGCATAGGGTAGCCACGAACAACTCGAGATCAATCTAGCGTGCGTGCGTGGGTACAGGAGGCGAGTATATTGAGAGGTGGGTGAAAAAAAATCGCGAGGGGAGAAGGGGTTCGATCCTTTTGATTGGCAGGAACGCAAACATGTCTTACGAGTGCGTAAGATTATAGAGGGCCTACAACCAAATTAAGATACACCATCAAATTTAAAGATGTTTAGTCATTCAAGGGTTTAGATATAGGGTGGGTAAGAAACTTTTGGTGAAATATATTTTTCAATTCCTTCGCTCTTTTATAGTATAATAGATAATAGATTGACTCACTCGGAGAACGTGTTGCCCTTGCCAAGCTTGTAAGGGAACGGGCTGCAGACGCGCGTGCAGTCATGGTCTCGCATGATTCGTTCCGTGCCGTCGTTCATTTCCTTTAGGGCCCAACCACACTATCCCTGCCTGCCATGCATGATGATGCTTTATCAACTAGCCCATGGGCCGCTCCCATATCCCATTTTTTAGAGAGGAATGACTGGGCTTCAGCGGCACACAAGAGAGACTAGATGGAGTCCACGGAACCACTCATCAGCAATAATAAAAACGAACAGTGAACAATTAGATAACCCGCAACTTTTTTAGAAAAAAATATTTCTGCAATTTTTTTAAGGTTGAATATTAAGATGGAGGCCATTGCTTTGTTACATGCAAATATGTGCGACAATTAATGTTGGAGAGTGCTGCAACTTGAGGATGTGAGGCTGAGTTTGATTGAGATGCGGTCGTCCAGGGAGTTCATTCAGGCGATCTTGAATTTGCAGCCGAATACTTGCTTAGCTGTTGTGCTATTAATCTGGAAATGGTGGGACGTCCGAAACGAAGTGAATGCGGGGGAGATGCAGCAGTCTTGCCATGAGGTTGCTCATGTAGTTGCTGCAATGACCAGTGACTTACAGAAAGAGGAGAAAGGGGAGAGAGATCCAAACTGCATTAATACAAGAAGATGCTGGTCTCCACCTCCTCCTGATTGGCTGAAGGTCAACTTCGATGGTGCTTTCTGCAAGGAGTCCAAGTTCGGCTCCTGGGGCTTTATCATCAGGGATTACATGGGGGCTCCGATCCTGGCTGGAGCCGGATCCATAGGTCCAGTTCAGGACGCACTTATGTCGGAAGTGGTGGCATGTTTGAAAGCCCTTGAGGCAGCTGATCTTCATGGTATTTCGCGCATAATTCTGGAGACGGACGCAAACCAGATGGATGAGGCAATCCGTACGACAAAAAGAGATTTGGCCCCAAGTGGAAATTTGTTTAGAGATATTCGGGAACTATTGTATGAACGTTTTGTTTGTCTCCATCTTGTACATGTACCTCGTCTTGTAACTCGTCTGCGAGCTTCCTAAGATTAGTAGGAGCTGGGTACCGGGCCAATCATATGAATGGATGGATTCACTCCCAGTCTCTGTACACGATATGGGCGCTCACGATTTAGCTGAGTTTGGGTTTATTAATATAAGGCCGTAGAGCCTGAACTTGTGAGATAAAAAAAAAGTTACACACACAAGTATAATATTTTACTAACAAAACTTATCACCACGGTTTTTTTTAGAAAGTTACAAAGTTATACTGATAACTTTCTTTTGTGTATAATGTTTTGCGGAACAAAACTTATGACCATAGTTTCTTATAAAGTTACAAAGTTATATACATAACCTTTGGTTATAACATTTCGCATAATAAACTTATCACCATAATTTCTTACCACAACTTTTGAATATAGTTTTTTACATAATTTTATAGACAATTTATCATGACAACTTTTCTACATTATAACCTAATTTTTATTCATAACTGTTAGTGGACAAACCTATCATAACAATTTCTCAACATAGATTTTTTGACAGAATTTTTGTGTAATAATTTTACTAATAACATAACTCAAACACATGTTTTTTGTTGTCTAATAATTTTTTCTATAACTTGTTTCAGGCAAACATCTAAATCTAAAAAATTATGTTGATAGCATATAGAAGGAAAATAGATAGGTTACTATAAATAACAATAATTAAAAAATAAAATAAGAAAATAAAAGTTGTAATACGTTAATACGTGGGCGATTCACTTCAACTTGACACAATGCTGGAAGGATTTAGAAAGAAAAAACGGATAAGTGGACCTTGCTGGAAGTACTGCGGCGGGGGCGCGTTCCCCCACGCGAACGACCATGATTGTAATCGGTGTGCTCATAAGATTGCACATCAGTATCTCTGTGGGGACCCGGGTAGCATGTTTCGCTTGATCCCCTCCTAAACTTTGTAATAGCACTTGCATTACGTGATGCTCAGTGGTGATTGATCAATAATCAAAAGGAGGTGATTTTCAAAGAAAAAAAAAGAGAGTTGGGGGTTCAGATATCCCTTACCTGCAAACCCCAAACACTTGTCTTTGGAGGACAACGCCAAGAAAAGAATATCCTATCCTATTACAATGCGCAAGCGTCTGCAATTATACACACAGCTATAAAAAATAGTGAACGGTCAAGTCTAAGCACACTGGCCGATTTATTATACAGTTTTCTCGATGGCCATAACATGATCACCCGAGACCTTTACACCATTATGAGTGACCGGCCACTTGTTTATCACCCATCAATCCATCATGAAGTACTTCACCGTCCCATGCACACAACTAGCTTCACCGTCCCCGAGGGCAAGGAGGCATGCAAAGGCAACGCAAAAACTGCACAAAGCACTCTTTGGTGGTTCTTTAGTCGTTCCTAAAATTTATGTCACATCGAATATTTAGATACTAATAAAGAGTATTAAATATAGATTAATTACAAAACCAATTACATAGATGGAGGCTAATTTGCGAGACGATTTTTAAGCTTAATTAATCTATCATCAGCGCATGTTTACTGTAGCACCACGTTATCAAATCATGGACTAATTATGCTTAAAAAATTCGTCTCGCAAATTAGTCGCAAGTTATGTAATTAGTTTCGTAATTAGTCTATATTTAATACTCTATGCATATGTCTAAATATTCGATGTGACAGGAATTTTAGAAGCACCTGTAGAAACCAAACATGGCCTTAGTCGCTCTGTCCCAAAAAAGAATGTCGTTCTCATGTCTCAGAAACTAAAAAAATTAACCGGACCATATATAAAAATATATTAATATTTACTCCCTCCGTCCTAGAAAGAAAGTCATTATGGAATACCTGCAGGTCAAACTTTCTCAACTTTGACTGTTTTGTACAAAATGCGTGCACCATTTATATCTCCAAATAAGTTTATTATGAAAGTATATTCAACGATCTATCTAATGATACTAATTATGTATTATAAATATTAATATTATTTTATATATAATTGGTCAAAGTTAAAAAAAAGTTAACTTCTCGGAAAGCGACGACTTCTATCTTGGGACAGAGGAAGTATATGGTATAGTATAATTGTTGTCACTAGATAGGTCACTGAGTATATTTATATTATAAAATTATTTGAAAATATAAATATTGTTAATATTTTCTGTAATTCTAGTCAAACTTAGTCCCATAATAACACTTATATTCTGAGACAGAGCGGGTAACAAACAACCCTAGCTAGCAGTATTATTAAAATCACCATGCGTTTTCATATATCTGGGTCCGTTCGTTTCGCTGAAAAAACAAGCTAAATCATTATTTTGGCTGATTTGTGGTGAGAAAAAAAAATACGGTTTCAGCTAAAAAGACAAGCCAAAAGTACGGATTATAACAAAGCGAACAGAAGCCGCCGTTTTCGTCGCGCGCTGACTTTCCTCGCCCGCCGGCGAAAACAAACCACAAACCAGAAATGGATACAATATCAGCGCCGAACCCGAAATACAGGAGATGAGATCAACGGAGGCAGCAGGTTTTGTTATCTTCTTCTGGCCTGGCCTGGGGCCTGGGGATGGGCTCGCTCTCCATCATCATATCACTCGTCAGAGATCGATGAATGTGACCTGGATGACATAAACTCTCTTACTATAACTAGTTCCTTGTGGAGTCAGCGACGCCAAATGTCAACCCTTAAACCTCCGGCCGGAGGATGACAGACACAGTTGCTATTGCTACAGATGAAATTCAGCTCAACGCCCTCTACCTGCAATGTTTATCTTGTGGGGTTGACTTGCAAAGATGGCCACATCTGCCCATGTTAACCTCATCTCATGTCAAACCACTTGCTAAAAACAAAGCATTTTTGTAAGCATGCACCCTTGCTTGGTATGGCTTGCTTGCAGAGAAGTCAAGAGATCCTCCTAGGAGATACTGCATCATGCACCTGTTCGTTGATCTGGTCTATGCTGACTTGACCAGTTCCACCGCATCCTATGTGGTGCCGTTAGCGTTTTTGTATTGCGATGATGATGAGTTTAGCAAGTTTTATTTAGCGGCTTTGTGGTGTTCCTGAACTTTCGCGTTGATTAAGGTCATTTTATTTTCGTTGAATTTTTCAATGCATGCTGCCAAACAAAAGGAATCGGCCGGACTTGAAAGCCAATCAAGAACACACCACGACTATGTGCTGAAACTTTCATGACAGTACTGTGTAGAGATTTGTGTTCCGTCCGTCGACAAATGTAGTGCTAACAAGGACTTCTCTAACTTGACAACGAAATGGAAAACGCGGATGTACTTCGCGATCAAGCACATATATAAGGGCAACTCCAACCATCCCCTATCTCAACTCCTATCTTATTTTTAGGGTTCAAACATAAAATTTTGTCTCCAACCAATCCCTCATCCAGACCCCGATGGATGAGGGTCTCCTCTCCTCATCTCCTAGATGTGGAGTACTCTCAACCGATCCCTCATCCACCTGGGAGACCAACGGCCCTGTTCCTGCGTCGCCGCTGAGTTTTTCGTCTAGGTGCGCGCGGCCGCTTCCTTCTTCTACTTGTGGCCTTCATCACTGCTCGCGCTCGGTCAAGGGCAATGGGTGACCTGTATTCATTGAGAGAGTGAGGGGGAAGAACCTGTGCGTTGTGGATCTGGCCGCGCCGGCCACGCTCCGATATCCTGCATGCTCGCTCGTTCCGCGGAGGCTAGCTTGTCGGCGCACCCGAGTGCAGCCCCATCTTGCCGCTGCCGCACCTGTATGCGCGGCCGCCGCTGCTCCAAACCAGCCCTGCAAGCTTTGGCATTATTTAATCAAGCTTTGCCACTGCTCCCAACCGGCCCACGGTGCCCCACCCGTAGTAGCGTGGAGTGTTGTGAGGGAGATGTGAGAGTGGCCTGAGGAGAGAAAAAATAATAGTTGCAAATTATTTGAAAAATAATTCCTCCAATATTTAGCCGTAAAAAATTATTGTTAACTAATATCCATTCCAATAATACTAACACGATTTAGATATAAAATACTGGACTTGGTAGTTAGAAGTTATGTATAAAATATAGGTGAGAGAAATTAGGGAGGCCAAAATGAGAGTTTGGTTGGAGTGCAGAGAGAAATGAGGGCTGAAATCTGGATGAGAGATTCTCATTTGTGAGAGTAGGGGGCCAAATTTTGAGGGATTAGTTGGAGTTGCCCTAAAGATAGTAGTCATGCAATTAGATTTTTCCTATTTTGGTAACATTACTGCATAACATATAATTTCTGCCGGCTCATCAATATGGGCCGGCAGTGATCTGCCTTCACTTTCGAGCCATGAGCCTAGGGTCCAGGTAATGATAGGGGATCCTGTTAACCCGGCACTAAAGCCTCCTCTCGCTGCTGGTTTGAACCACGACCCGATCTAGCTGCCACCATTGTCTCTGGATATAAATTATGTGTCCAGACATGTAGATCGGCAAGCACCAACAACTGAGGTCCCCTTCTTGTAGACCCATACAGATCCAGTAGAACGCACCCACTGTTTCACCATTTATAGGCCCCGTTTGGCTTGCTGAAAGTTGGCTGAATTAGCTGAAAAACACTGTTCTAGCTGAATTGTTGTGAGAAAAAAATATTATTCTAACTGGAAATATAAGTTAAATAATACGGATTATAAGATAAGCCGAAATGGGGGCCATAGTCTCAAGATACGTTCTTAGTGGGAGAAAACCATCTGCATACACCTTTTTCTTTGCAGTCAAGATGGTACATGAGAGATGCTGGAGAAAGGTTCACGAAGACGGAGCCACGCCGGATCCAAGGCGTGCTTCTTTCAATCCTAGCATGATTCGATTAGTTCTTAGACCACGTGGACTGTGTAGAGGCATTGACCCTAGCAGCTCAAGTGACTCCTCGGTAAGGCTCTGTCACCTTTGATCCCAGTTGAGTACCAGAAGAAGGTTCGTGAGGTGGCCATTTCAATACCGCCTCAATGATACAAAACTCATACTATGCGGTTGGATTATAACGTGTTTGTAGGCTTCAACGCTAACCACTCGAGCAATATTTTGGTTCTCCCACAACTGTAAAAATATTGAGTACATAACTTTTAGATTAGAACAAGTGATGATGTACATCTGCCTTTGTAAAAAAAAAGAGTTAGCTCCGAGGCTAAGAAACTGTGCGTATATATATACACACGATGGAAAAGATCTCGCCAGCAAAATGTGATTTCTTTAATGGTGACAAATTCCTAATTCTGTGATAATGCAAGTTGCCTCTCTCAAATGCGACGTCTGTTGTATGTCTGCAGAGTGCCCACGACAACAACGACGACCAGTGATTGCGTCGTCCTCGCATTTGCGCCAATCTCTAGGCTAAACTGGCAGCAACTTGCTTCACACCAACCAAAGAAGATCGGTCATAGGATCCGTGGCCTCTGCAAATTATGAGCAACTTGCTCTACGAAATGTGCAAAACCATGAACCGTTATTCCCTTCATCCTGTAATCTATATATCTATGTCTATCTTATAATTCTATAACATTGTGAGTGTCCAAGTTCACCGAGATAACATTATTGAAATCACGAGAGGGCACCACTCAATGTCAACATCCGTGGCCGTGTGAACATTTTAAATTTTAAATTAAAACTAAGATTTTTTTAAAATAGTTTAATAAATAATTTAAAATAAAAAACTTGTCAACTAAAAAGTTGTAGATTTCATTGAGCTCTACAGTTTTAGTGTAAATTTGTCTTTATCTAACTTCATATACAAAAATTATGATCTTTAGACAACTAAGGAGGACTGAGGTAGGCATAATGATCACTTTTAACTTCTCTGTTCTATCTACTTCTAAAAAATATTTTTTTAATAGCCATAGTGTCTAGGAACCAATTAGCATAATTAAATAGTTTCTTCTAGCAAAGATAAGATTGAGTAGTTCCCCTCAACAAATACCAACATCGAGGGGTGTTTATTCGGCAAATTTACCCATATCTATTATGCCAATTGCGCTAGAAAATAAACAGAGTTAAAATATGCAAATTAATATAAGTAGGGGTGCAAGTGACTTTATTAGCAAACCTGCAGATAACTTTGCAGGTTATATAGGCCAACCAGCAAAATTAAACCTACAAGAGCAACTCCAACAGACTGGGTAAATATATTCGTGAAGCCATTTATAGCTATTGTGCTCCAAAAAAGCATTCCAACAGCTTGTCTATATTGTTTTTCATTTTTCCCAGCCGGCTATCTCACCATTCTTGCTGGCCATATTTCCCTAACGAGTCCTGCTTGCTATCTGTGTTTTCCAATTTAGCTATGCTGTTGTAAAACTCTACATTTTATATAGACTTTCTATTTTACATAATGGCCAAATCTCACAATTTAGCATCTAATTTTACCAGGTCTCTTGGAGTTGCTCTTATGGGTTCACCAAATATGCTTGCATTTTTAAATATATGTATTTTTAGCATTAGCTACAGGTATTAAATAGTAACATCATGTTTATATCTTCTGATAAGATTCTAGGTCACACATGAGATCACTTAAGTACCCCCTCCGTTTCCAAAAGAATGCAATTCTAGCATAGTATTTTATAGATAAAATAGTATCCATATTTATGATACGAAATAAATACCATCAGATTAACTACAAAATATATTTTTATAATAAATTAATTTAAAGATATAACTGTGGATATTATTCACTAAAAAACCTAATCAAACATGAGTTACTTTTCGTTACACGTAACTCATACTTCTATTCTTTTCGGAGGAAGCTAGTCGCACGTACTAACAGCGTACTGTCACAAACAAATGATTTGCGGATTGCGATTGACGCGCTGGCGCATGCATTAGAAGCCGTGCAATTTCATCCTTTGTTTTGGAAGTCGGCCGTCGAGAAAAGCGGCGGCTCTCCCAAAGCTGAAGTAAACTTCACGCCTAGTTCGTACAGAACCAGAACCAGAATCGGGAAAATCTCCGATTCTTGCGATGCTACATGCATGCCTGATGCCTGACTGGCAGGCACACATATGAATATGAACTCAGAATTCGTTAATCCACGATGGTGCGCTGCCGCGGGCATACAAGTGGCAAGACAAGAACAAGACACTGCGCACCAGCCAACCGTGCAGCGCAGGATGAATGGATTCAGATCCTGCACAAAGTGGAGGGGCCACTCAGATCCTGCCGGCCGCCGCTCCACAACGGCCAAGTGTTCGTCCGTCCCCGCGCGCGGCGCAGCAGGGCACCGGGAACCAGGCGTCCAGGCCTCAGGTATCCATCATCCACATGTTCGGCAGCGCGCACCGTCCGTGCTCGTGCTCGTGGCGGGCGCGGCAATCCGGCGGCAACCTCCGGGGCCTACCCAACGCGTTGCCCCTGCACTCGCCAACAGGATCTCCTTTTTAATGTAATCGGGGCGGCCTCGTCGTTCGGGACGCGTTCAGCTGACGCGGCGCGAGCTGCAGGGTCGCCGCCGTTCCCTCGGCCACCTGGCCACCCGCACACCCTGGCGCGCGCGCGCTGCGCGCACGGCCCGCGGACCCGGACACATGCTGCTTTTGCCTATGCGCGAGCGCGCGTCCCCGACTCGCCGACTCGGAGTCGGAGGGCGACGGGAATATTTGATGCCACCACCGTGTGTCTGCACCACTCACCAGGACCACAGCCCACAGGACAGGACAGCACCAGGGGATCTCTCTCGGTTCCCGTGCTGCTCTCGCCTTCTTCCCGTGTGCAGCTCAAAAGCGCGGAGCTTGTCCGCCGTCGAGGCGATTCGCCGCATTTTCATGTCTCGCTCCTCGGCTAGCTGACAGGATCGAAGCCCGCCAACACGCCAAGGGTGCTGCTATTTCTCTGATGCCTGATTTTTTAAGTTTTTTTCAGGCGATGAACAATATCCATTAGATCTCAATCCAACCATCCAGAAAACCAGCACTATACATCTTCTTTCTCTTCCTCTCCATCTCTCTCTCAGTCCTTTGATTTTAGGCATATGTACATTAGGAGACGTGGTAAACATATTAGAAAAAAAAGACATGCAAGCTGCACATAAAACATTCCCATATTTTGAGAGAAAAAAGGGTACAACATTAAAATATGCCTGTCTTTTTTTGATAGGAAAATATCCTTACAATATACGCTAAAGTTAAAAAGGGAAAATTCTAGGCATCCTTAGAAAAAATAGAAAAAAAAGAATGGATAAATTCTATGCATCCTTACGAAAAAACAGAAAGACCTAACCATTAATTGGGTACGCCACCCGAGTCACCATTGCTAATAATAATATTAATTGGATCCAATACTTGTTCAGAGATAATTGATTCTAATACCTTTTTTTTGGTCATTTTTCATGTATCTCAGGTGTTTGATTTTTTTGCTATTGTTTAGGAAACGTGCAATTTTGTCACTGTTTGGCTATAGAAAAAAATATAATCGTGCCTTGTGAGTTGATCTTTTAATTGTACTAGTTGATTGTGTAAGATTGTTTCCTGAAAGATTCTAAAAATTCAAGCATCTAAAATATAACAACTCTCTTTTTCTTCCTTGAGAAAATGTGCAGTAGTTTTATTTTAGGAGAATAATCGGAAGCGAAGTCCATCGTTGCTATTCTTAAGAAAATTGACTTAGCTTAGGTCCTGTTTGGCATGGTTCCAGCTCTTTGCTACAGTGTATAGAGGAGCCGAAACCGGTGAAACTAAAAATAATGGATTCACCGGCTCATAGTTTATTTTGAGATAGAGAGAAAAACAATTCCTCGCTATAGTGCTAGTGCACGGAAGAGCTCCAGCCGAAGCCGTGCATAGGTCTACCAAACAAGACCTTAGGGCAGCGACGTAAGGTTGATGGCTACAATGTCTTTAGTTTGTTTTCTCGGTGCAAAAGTTAGATTTTTTTCCTCCAAACACTTAGTTGCTCTTATTAGATCATCAATGCAAGCCAGATTATATTTATGTCTTCTTGTCACCTTGTTTGTATAGCGTTCGCCTGAGATTTTTCTCTAATAACAATAACGGGTAGCGCTCATGCTGTTTCGTTTTAAAAAATGACATGCCAGAATTACATGTTATTATGCTGCAACTAGTCACCAGCTGGTACAAATATCACCATTGCCAGGTGTTCTAGGCAGGTAGAAGCACTGAAGAATTCAGTGTTGTACTGTTGTGCATCTCCACAAGTTACATCAAAGAGATGAGCTCAGCTTAGGGGGCGTTTAGATCCAAAATTTTTTGGATTTTGGCTCACTGTAGCATTTCGTTTGTATTTGGTAATTAGTGTCTAATTATGGACTAATTAGATTCAAAAGTTTCATCTCGCGATTTCTCACCTAACTGTGCAATTAGTTATTTTTTTCGTCTATATTTAGTACTCCATGCATGTGTCGTAAGATTCGATGTGACGGATACTATGCAAAATTTTTTGGAATCTAAACAGGCGCTTATTTCGGTGGTTGACGAAGCTTACCGGCTTAAGGAAGGGTTGACATTTGGAACTCGATTTCCATCTTCTTTATAATCAATACGTCCGCTATCAAGACTTTAAAAATATATATATATATAACTAACCTCCGTCCAGTAACATGTTTTACAATCACAAAGAAGTCAACCAGTAATTTACCTCTCCATAAAAATTTTTAACAAAAATATAGAAATAGAAATTGAAGAAACTGGGAGCACATCATCAGTGGTTACCACAATTGAGGAGAAAAAAACGAAGCAAAACAATACTGAATGAGTATCGGAGACGCTTTGCATGAGCCAAGTAAGAATTCTTATACATACGTACATGTGTCTCTCCAATCGAAAATTTATAAAAGAATCCCCTTGTTTAACTACTCTCTGATTTAATTTGTCCAATAACGTAATTTACTCTCAAAATTTTACTTTGTGACATCTCTAATGCTGTTGCTGCTGCATCGACACTGCCGTTTCCTTGTTCCACCTGTCCATGAACCGGCTCATCCTCGCGAGTGCAACGTCCAGCGTGTCCAAGCTCATGTTTGCGAAGCACACCCTGAACCAGCCGGGCTCCGAGCAATGGCACGACGAGCCCGGCGAGATGTTGAGCTTCACCTCCCGCAGCATCCGGTCCCACAGCCTGAGCTCGCCGGCGACGGTCGCGTCGCCGAGCAGCTGCCTCATGTCCATCCACACGAAGAGCCCGGCATTGCCGCGCAGGCACGGCACGCCCGCGCAGGCCAGCCCGGCGACGATGTGGTTGTGCCGCGCCCGGAGGCGCTCGCGGTTGGTGCGGATGTAGGCGTCGGCGAAGTCGGCGTCCGAGAGCATGGCGGCGAGCGTCTTCTGCGTCTGCGACGACACGAGCGTGAAGCTGGACATGCGGCGCGCCGTGGTGACGACGGCGTCGTTGTACGAGTACACCACGCCGACGCGGAACCCCGGGAGGCCCAGGTCCTTGGACAGGCTGTACACGATGTGGACGCGCTCCGCGACGCCGGCACCGGCGTCGCCGCGGGACTCGACGAGCTCCGCCACGCTGACCAGGTCCGGCTCCGCGAAGACCGAGCCGGAGTAGATCTCGTCGGAGACGAGGTGGATGTTGTGGCGGACCACGAAGTCGAGCACGTCCTCGAGGACCGACCTCTTCACGGTGGTGCCGAGCGGGTTGGACGGGTTGGTGAGCAGGACGGCGCGGACGCGCATCCCCGCCGCCTCGGCCTCCTCGTACGCCGCCTGGAGCGCGGCCACCGTGACCTGGAACCCGTTGGCGCTGTCGCAGTGCACCGGCACAATGTTCACGTCCGTCCTCCACCTCAGGTCTCTATCGAAACTGCAAACCAAAGCAGAGGCAGCCGCCATGTCAGAACGAGAGCATGCACTGTCTGTCTGTGCAGAGCACTGTGGCAGTGTAACAGTAGCATAGCATAGCACTGATCGGTGCATGCATGCAGCATGCTGCTTGATGTGCTTAGCTTACCCAGGGTAGTAAGGAGTAGGGATCAGCAGCGCGTCTCCGGGGTTGGCCAGGATGAACGTGAGCAGCTCGTTAGCCGCCGTCGCGCCGGCGGTGAGCACGATGCGGTCGGGGTCAAACCTCGCCTTGCCGCCCCTAATCTTCTCCATGAAGCTCGCCATCGCCTGCAAGCAAATAATGACGCCGTCAGGGTCAGTACGTTGCATTTGTCCACGGTCCAGGAGACCAGGACACCGATCGAAGACGAGCAGGGGAGAGCACGTTATTCGCGCGTTGCGCTCACCTTCCTGAAGGCCTTGAGGCCGTGGTAGTCTTGGAACAGCGCGTTGTCCCTGAAGCTGGCAACGCCGGAGCCGGAGGCGGCGGCGGCACCGCCCCACCCCGCCGCCTCCGGGTGGTCCCTGAGGTACCCCTCCAGGAGGTCGAAGGACACCTGGTTCTCGGCGAGGCCCATCTGTATGACGCCGCCCGGGTTGGAGGCGGCGTCGTAGGGGTTCTCGTCGTAGGCTTTCCACCCCGCGAAGTAGGGGGAGTCCTCGCCGTGGAGCCCGGACGTGGCCACCTTTGACAGCGGAGGCGACGCCGCCGTGTGGCTCTGGATCGCGCCCAGCAGCAGCTTGCGACCCATGGCCCTTCTGCACTTGGCTCACGCACAAGTGGTGCAAGTGTGCAAACAGGACTCTCTGACGATGCCTGCGAGATGGATGGATTTGCAGTGCAGTGGCAGCTCGAGGAATGAATGAGCAGGCAAGGCAGAGGAGGACAAGGAAGGAAGGAAGGCTGCGATGATGATGGATTCGGCCAAGTGTGAGGGGGTGGCATATATAGGCAAGGCAAGTATATATACTCGTGTGAAACCACCAAAATGTCAAAAGGTGTTAGAAAGCGAGGGCTCAGAGCTGCAGAGTCGACCAGACTGTCAGCTGCAAATCAAACGATATAATAAAGCAGGGAGCTTTAGCCTAAGCGCGAGTGCTCAACCTACTCAGAGCTTTGCTAATTCGTTCCCAGTCAGAGTCAATGATTGAGCCGTGTGAGCTTGAGCAATGGGCAGCAGCAGGAGGGAGGCACTGATCCTGTGCTACGGATACGGAATATGCACGGCGGAGTCCAGCTGTTTCCCGCGGCAACAAGAGCAGAGCAGCTCCTGCTGTCGCCTTTCGCCGGCTGATGCAGGCATGATGCTTCCTGCAATCGTGCGGACAGATGGGCGTCTTATCTCGTACAGCCAGCCAGCCGCTTTCGTTTGTTTAATCCCGCGACGCGATCGGAGGTCATGGCCCTGCGCGCGCGCGCCGACGCCGTCGCCGATGGCGTTGCTGGTGGGTTTGGCGCCAGCGAAATCCCCAGGGGAATATTTGCCGGTTTCGTTTCACAGCATGTATTGTCAGCAAAGGGACGAGCTGAACAGGCTCGCATGTCCGGGAATTTTCTTACAGGATCAGGATCGCCTTTTTCTTCTTCGCTAGCTAGTATAGGCCAGGCGTCCGATCCATGCGTCCGACTGAAAACTAAACATCTCGCGCTGTCTTTTGTCTCCGTTGCCCTGTTGAGTTTTACAACTCCGTTCTGCCTGAATCATGGGGAGTATAGTAGAGTAATGCATGCGTGGTGACAGAGCGGATCATGGACTTGCCGGCGTCTGATTACGACAATTAAACAGCTAGTCGACGTGTTTGACCTCGAGAGGCGGAGGCCAGCGACTAAACAAGGGCGATGAGCCCTCTACCCATGGACGACTTGTCTAGCTCTGGCTGCCCCCGCCTGCCCCCAAATCTCAGCGCCCATCCATAAAGAATGGCTCTACCTTTTGGAGACGCCAGCGCTAGCCATCGCGGGGCATTAAGAATGGCCCCCCTGTGATGGTCTCTGCTCACCGATCGCGAGACCGGTTGGCCGGCCATTTGATTATCCACCTCATGATCCACGAAGGGACTATGATATCAGGGTCGTCGAATCACTGGAAGCCGCAGCGTAATTCAACGCCCGCCCAATGTATAATCTTCGCTTTAGCTGTTTCTGTGTGCCGTCTGGAACGTCCAGCTCCTCCTTCTTTAATTATAAACTGGAATCATATTATTGGCAAGTACGGATTTAGATTAAGATCTACAAAACTATAATGCGTGTGGTTTTCTCTGTTGCGGCTTGTTATTAGGTGCAATTTTTAAAAATATAGTAGGTGTTGCTCAATGACGGCTTCAGTCCTTATTTGTGACGAACTGACTGAGTTTTGCAAAGAAGATGCATAGCATGGGGTGCCCCCAAAAGTCTGCTTCTTCTACGCTACCCAACATGCTGCGTGCGTAAGCGTCAGAAGCGCAGCAAACTGGTCATATACAGATATTGCCGCTGCGGCTCTGCCGCTGGAAATCCATGGACGCGCGCGAGCGTGGGAACGAGCTCTGCTGTGGTTTTGCCAATCAGCTTTGCGGAAAGCGGGGAGAAACCACGGAGGCCCTTCGACGGTTTTCGGCAGCGGCGGGAGGCATTTTTAATCGCATCGTTGCTTGCTTCGCATTCAGCACGCAGCGAGTGATGATAAGGCTTTAGCGGCAGCGCCAAATCCCTACATCAGCAACGTCAACATCACGGCTATGGAAAGCACCAAAAGGGCAGATTTTGACCGGCTCCAAATCCCTACAGTGCTGCTATATCAAGGAATGGCTACCCTTATACTATACTACTCGTATTTGAAATTACAAGGTTTATTATTTCGTTTAGTCATGGCCAGCAAACGTCCCCGTGTGTGTTGCAACTTGCAACGGAACGCAGGCCTTGTTGTATGTTCACCTGAACGGTGGTTCCGAGATTTCTACAGTGGTCGCATCATTCGTTCCAATAAGTACCGGAATTGGATTCTATACCGTCGCTACATCTAGAAACACGCGCGGTTTCTAACTCGTATGGACACAAGCCATGGGTCTAGGTCAAATATGGATAGAAGAGACGCGAGCGCATTTTGGTAAGTAAAAAAATGGATTGAAGGATCCGTATCACAAAAGTAACATGTTAAAAGAGTAATTGTGAAGCTTTGCCTAACAAAAAAAAATGTCTTGTAAAGAGAAATGCAGGGAATATTTGAAACCAGTATAGAATTAAAAAGTCAGCTACGCTATTTACCGACAGGTAGAAACCTCCCTCCATCCCATAAAGAATATCATTTTCACTTGAGAAGTCAAACATTTTTAACTTTGTCCAATTATATATAAAATAATATTAGTATTTTATAATGCATAATTAGTATCATTAGATGAATCCCTGAATAAATTTTCATAATAATTTTTTTAGGATATAAATGTTGCTAATATTTTCTATAAAGCTAGTCAAAGTTGAATAAATTTGACGAGCACGTATCCCGTAGCGTCATTTTTTTTGGATGGAAGTAGTATATATATAGTCTCCACATATAGTATTAAAACTAAGAGTGATTTTTCCATACATAGTCCCTTCCATCCAATGTTAGGTGGTGGGTTCAAGCTACGCCTGCGTGTCTCGGTGGCCCACCTAGGACTCTATCAATGCTATTAGATTTATGATCATCTAAATGTTTTAGATTAATTTAAAGTCTCCATAACAAATCCGGTGGATTCCAACTGTTGTGTTTGTAGCTTGCGGAGAGACGTACATTCAGTCATTCAGGATCGAATGGCTAGTGTGTGAGTTGGCCACCATCGTAGGCCGTTCATGGAAAATTCACGGCATATTAGGCCTTGGTTTTCGAATCTAAGATGTGTGTGAGACACGTATATTGTTGTGTTGCGAAGTTGTTTTTTGTTTTCTTTTAATTTAAGCCGCTGGGATTCATAGGAACGGTCTAAATAAAGAGTATGGGACCATACCGAGTTTAAGTTATGACCTTAATTCTATAATTTTTAGACCACTTTTCAATATATACAAATAAATTAAATTTGGGACCATACCAAGTCTCCAACAGCTTAATTATATGAGTACTCCCTCCGTCCCATTAAAAATATCATTTTTGACTTTTAGACTTCTTTTTTGCCCATTAGTCTTATTCAATTTTTTATGCAAATAACAAAATAAATAAATCATTATTAAAGTATCTCTAATGATAAAATAAGTCATAACAAAATAAATAATATTTATATAAATTTTTGAATAAGACGAATGGTTAAACAAGAAATCTAAAAGTAAAAAACAACACTTTCAATGGGATGGAGAGAGTACTTCCTAAGTTTTTATACTGCAGGTCATTTTGGTTTTATCCTAAATCAAATTTATCGAATTTTCACCAAGTTTATAGGAAAAAATGTTAACATATATAATATAAAATAGATGCACTAACAAAAATATATTTCATAGGTATCTAATGAACCTTGTTTGGAGTTATAGATGTTTATACATTATTCTGTAAACTTGGTCAAAACTACATAAGCTTAACTTAGTACAAAGCTAAAATAACTTACAATTGAAACAGTATGAGTATCGCATAACAATAATGTGTAATTCTTATAAAAAAAGTTTTAATATATATATTTATTGGACTTAGAGCGGCTCCAAGAGGCTCTTTATATCCTTCATAATTAATAGGAATAGATATTTTGGTAAAAAAAAACTCTCCAATAGCTTATTTCAGTATATCTTTAAATGTAGTCATCCTCTATTCCGAATTTCTCGCTAGCCAAATATAGAGAGCGATGATGGCTCTTACAAGCTATAGAAAAGTTGTTAGAGACTTGGAGTGCGCAAAGATATAGAAATAGGTTTTGTATTTAAATGACTCTCCAAATGGTAATTTAGCGGCTGCTGCAACCTACAACTAGCGAATTGGGTAGAGGTATGTCTGACATAGAGGACTGTTTCTTGAGCCTAACAACAACAGGCACCAAAGGCTTGTTCAGCTGCCTGTTTTTGGCTGGCTGGATTCTTTTTTTTCTAGGTGGAACAGTATTTTTCTCTTAAAAAAAGTATGAACAGTAAAACTAGCGTGGACAGTGCCACCTTTAGTCCAGCCAAACCAGGTTCAAGATGACACACACCTTATTAGCAATACAGACATGTGACAGACATGTGGTGCATATGGAAATAAAGGAAATGCAGCGACTTTACGAAAACTCCACGGCCTTAACGTAGGCTGTGCTTTTTTTTGGGGTGGGGGGGGGTCTGTTAACCCCTACAGCTGTTTGCTGTTCAAGGGGTACAACCCCTGGCACTGTGGAGGTGTTACATTCCTCCTGTAAACTCGCTTTTATTAATATGACACCGGTCTAACCGGATCTTTCAAAAACAAATGATGATTTAGACCGTGACTTTAAGAAAATATATTGGAGATGCTCTATGGATGTTAGACAGTTTTTTCCTATTGCAATGTTCGTCGATAATTGCTAGTTATTAAAAAAGAAAAGAGGGAACCGACGTGAACATACTTACCACCGCTATAGGTTCAATAAATAAAGTACCGGTTGGATAATCCACTTGTTATATTTTTTGTTTAATTCATGTTGTGCATACAGCATACTACCACACCGCTATAATTTCAGAAAATAAAATACTGGTTGGACAATCCACTTGTTATTCTTTTTGTTTAAATTCATGTTGTTGTTATTGTTTAAAACTGCGTGCTCTAGTCTTTGATTAGAGCAGACTGAAAATGTCAATTGCATAATTACCAGCTGAATGAGTAGACAAAAAAACAAGGTACGTACGTATTAGGTCAGTCTCAATGGGGATTTCATGGCCCTGTTACCAATGCATCCATATTTTGAAAATAGTGCAGAAGAGTTTCATCCTCATGAAACTCTCTCTATTCCCATAAAACTCTTATCATATCTCTCTTCATCAATACGGTGCCACATCAGTCTATTTAATGCTCATAAAACTCTGATGAAACCCCACTGAAACTGGCCTTAGGTCAATTGCATAATCATCTGAGTGCCTTAATTGCGTACGTTGAGGTAATCTTAAACTTGGTCATAGGAGATCCGATCGTTTTTTATTCGCGGGAGGAGATCGAGGGCAGCTTTTTCGGTGGATATTTGTGCGTGCGTTTTAGGATCATGAGGACGTGGATTTGCTTGGGATCAGACATAAATTCTTCGGCTAAGCTATCCCTGAATATATAGAGATCTACTAACACACATCTCCCTGCCTCAGAACGGGAATCAAATCAAACATGGCGTCTGGTAGGTGAGGCTAGTTACAAATGATGGAGCCAAGCCTGCATCCAACTGTGCACGGCATCAAATCCCGATCGATCGAGCTCCTTTTGCATTGGGGTCATATGCAATCTCATCGCCTTTGTATTTTATGAGATACGAAAGATCGGTTAGGTGTGCTGATCTCGCTCCATGGTAGAGGCACTATACGTGCTGATAAATTTAAGCAGGCACCTAGCTAACTGTAGACCAATGCAATATGTCACACTCCGATGTCAGCAGGAGATTGGCACGAATATACAAAGAGATCTGGTACTGGTAGCTAGCTGCAACAACCAAAAAGGAGGCACGTACAACTTGCGTCAGCGGCAGCTAGCGGCCGCTGGTGACACAGATAAAAGACACGGCTCGTCTAAAACGACTTCACCTGTAAAGTCAAAGTCGTTGAAACTAGAAAAACTAGTTTTTCTCGACTTCTAATTTATTTTAACCCCGGCTTATAAAACGATTTCACATTACAGTACCTTAATTTACACAAAATAGATAAAGCCCTTGTTTAGTTGCTACCCAATTTCCAAAAGTTCTTCTGATCGCATCACATTATTTTAACCCCGCTTATAAATATAGACGACGATTTTGCACAGTTTGGTGGGAAATTACGAGACGAACGTTTTAAGCCTAATTAGTCAATGTTTGGACACTATTTGCCAAATAAAAACGAAGGTGCTACAGTAAACCCAAAATCCAAATTTCGCGAACTAAACAAGGGCAAAGTCGAAGCCAACAGTGCCAAAGAGGCCCAAAGTCCTCGCGCAGCGCGTGCATCAGTAGTACTAATCAGAAAATGGGACTGTAAAGAATGAAAGGAACTGAACATACTAATCTGCAGTCAAATTAACTGTCGGTTAGTGAGCTTGGAGGGCTGACAAGCAGCCTAGCTACACGTGTATGTACAAAAATGAGGCGACGAGACAAGGGTCTTGTTTAGATTACGTCAAAGTTTCAAGTTTTTTTTCTCTCTCCATCACATCAATTTTTAGACACATGCATGGAGCATTAAATGTAGGTAAAAAAGTAACTAATTGCACAGTTTGGTTGTAAATCACGAGACGAATCTTTTGAGCCTAGTTAGTCCATAATCGGACAAAGTTTGTCAAATACAAACGAAACGTGCTACAGTGTCTAGATTGCAAAAATTTGCAATCTAAACAAGGCCAAGCATAAAAACTGAGTATCTTTTTTACCACAGCATAACTCAAATCAAATTGATTGATGGCCTTTCCAGCTACAGATCGATAGATGGTCAAAATCAATGCAAACGCTGTAGTCGGCATGGAAGACAAACAGGCAAAGTCGCCGTCGATCCAAACTGTGCCGTGGTCTTTCTGTGGCAGGAAGACAACATTTTCGTCTCGGCCGTAACCAAAGTCAAAACCTTTTGTGACAAATACAAAACCAAGACCTTTTTTTTCCAACAGAATTAACGATGGAAAAAGCGACCATGCAATGCATGCAGCGTGTAGGTCAAGGGATCGAGTCGCACGCGCGCGCGTGCGGCGTGCCGCACCAGATGCACCAGAGTCAAATTCTCGCCGGCGACCGAGCTGAAAGGATCGGTAGCGTCGTTTGTGCCGTCGTCCTGTCCAAGCAGTGCCGCCAATAATCGTCGTACGACGATACAGCTACAGTACAGTACAGCTCGCGACTTACCTCAGCTCGGCCGCCGCGTCGGCAAGATACATGCCCAGCTCCATGCCAGCGGGGCGGGAGGGGAGAGACCGTGTGGCCTGGAATGAAAGCGACCGAAGCACGCGCCTGCATGAGCGCGTGCGTGCCTGTGGATCGTGGTGTCGTTGGTGTAGTCTAACCCTCCGTCCTAAACAAGTGTTTAATTTTTTTTTTCAAAAATACTGGGCGTCTGTCCAGACGAGTTCCGTCCGGACGGCCGTTTCCGGGCCTGCCCAACAATCCAGCCGAATAGGGCCTCCTTCGCTCTACCTTCGTTATGACGTGGTTTCTCTAATAAAAAAAATAAAAAAACATAACGATATTTTATTTCCCCACTGCCGCACGCATGCGACCGCCGCGGGTGCATCCATCGCGCCGCCCGCCTGCCGCTGGCCTTCTCCAACGCGGCGGCCTTCTCCAGCCGCAGCCTTCCCGTCCAGGCACCGCGCGCCCACTCCGCTTCGCTGCTCCCGCGCGCCGATCCTGCGATGGTGGTGGTGGTGGAGCTCGCACGGCGCCGGCTCTGACCCTGACGACTAGAATCGCAATTGCCCGGCCACAGGCTCGTCCATGTTGCAAGCGCATGTTTTAAGTGTTTCAGATGTTTCGTAGGTATGTTTCAAGTGTTTTATGCATATGTTGCAAAAGTAGATCGGGATGTTGCATATGTTGCAATGATTTTACACGTATGTTGCAAGTGTCTGTTCCCAATGTTTCATCTATTTTTTAGACGTCTGTTGCACGTGTGTTTATCTAGATGTTGCATATATTACACACATATATTGCAAGTGTTTTATCTAGATGTTGCATTAAAAGCATCTAGGCCCCTAGTTGGGTTTCGGTGATTAATGACGACACGAGATTATTGTGACTAACGTGTGTTTTGTAGAGGCAATTTGAGTTAGGTCACGGTAATGATGATTGATTGGGCAATTATGGTTTTTATGCCCCTGTCGATGGAAATCGTTTTGGTTTTCAAAGGATGGGCGACAAAGTTAAGGACGGACTAGTTCTAACTATCATTTGGCGTTGGAGTGACAGTTAGAGTAGTTTAGGACTTTGTTTTTCCTTTGGCCGTACTATTAAAGGGGGTATAAACTAATAGCTTGACCTAAGTGAGTCTAATGGTTTAAGTGTGGTGCACACTTGCCAGCTCCATCCCAAGTCCAACCACACCAAGGAGAACTGCCGCGTTCTCAAGTCTATCTACACGCATCAACAGGCTCCGAATACGTCCGGCAAGCCTAACGATGCAGGGGAACAGTGCAACGAGGACAACGACGATGAAGACGCAGATCCCTGTCACAAGTATGTCAAGCCAACCGATCGTGTGCGCACCATCATTGGAGGCAAAGTGTCCATCGAGACCAAGCGAGAACGCAAGCTGCTTGTCTGCGCTTGCTTGAACGTGGCCAATACCGACAACATCATCACCAATCCACGACTCCCTCCTTGGTCTCACCGCGAGATGTCCTTCAGCAGAAAAGACCAATGGGCAGCAATACCTGAACCAGGACGTTTTCCACTGGTCCTTGATCCTTGTATCAACAAAGTTCAATTCGACAGAGTGCTGATTGACGGCGGCAGCTCCATCGATATACTGTTCAAGAACAGTCTGCCGGCCCTGAAGATAACCCAGGCGGATCTCAAGCCATACGAGGCATAGTTCTAGGGTGTTCTCCCCGGACAGAGCTCTACACCTCTCGGGCAGATCACGTTACCTGTGCAGTTCGGGACTCCAGACCACTTCCGCACCGACTACGTCAACTTCGTGGTCGCTGACTTTGACGGCACCTACCATGCTATCCTGGGTCGACCATCGCTCACCAAGTTCATGGCCATACCTCATTATAGGTATCTGGTGTTGAAGATGCCTACCGAGAAAGGAGTTCTCACTCTCAGGGGCAATGTATACGTAGCTTATACCTGCGAGGACGATAGCTTCAAAGTAGCAGAGGCTCATGACCTCTCTATTCGCATGGCCGAGACCATGCTCGACGCCAAGAAGACCTCGGCCGACCACCTAGAGATCCCAGAGCTCGAGGCTCCGCGCAAGAACACCAAGTCCAAGGAGCACAAGGTGATCCAGCTGGTCGACTGCGATCCCAGCAAAACGGCCCTTATCAGGGCCAACCTGGATCCCAAATAGGAAGACGCGCTCATCAGGTTCTTGAGGAACAATGTGGATGTGTTCGCATGGAAACCTGCTGACATGCCCGGTGTACCTCGGAACTTGATCGAGCACTCCTTGAATGTCAACGACAAGGCCAAACCTATCAAGCAGAAGCTACGACGGTTCGCTCGCGACAAGAAAGAGGCGATTAGGGTAGAAGTTACATGGCTTTTGGCAGCCAGATTTATCAAAGAAGTGTATCATCCGGAGTGGTTAGCCAACCCGGTTCTTGTACGCAAAAAGAATAATGAATGGAGAATGTGCGTTGATTACACTGATCTCAACAAACACTGCCCTAAGGACCCCTTCGGCTTACCTCACATAGACGAGGTCATAGATTCAACCACCGGTGGCGAGCTGCTTTCCTTTCTCGATTGCTACTCTGGTTATCACCAGATTGCTCTAAAAAAGGATGACCAGATCAAGACATCTTTTATCACGCCTTTCGGTGCCTACTGCTACACGACCATGTCGTTTGGGCTCAAGAACGCAGGGGCTACCTACCAACGCGCTATACAGGCCTGCCTCAAAGACGAGATAAAAGACGACCTCATCGAGGCCTATGTTGATGATGTAGTTGTCAAGACCAAGGAAGCACATACCCTTGTTGACAACCTGGAATGCACCTTTACAGCCCTTAACACATTCCAATGGAAATTAAACCCAAAGAAGTGTATCTTTGGTGTTCCTTCTGGCATACTACTTGGCAACGTCGTCAGTCACGACGGCATACACCCTAACCCGGAGAAAGTCAAAGCTGTCTTGGACATGAAGCCGCCCAAAAAGGTGAAGGATGTTCAGAAGCTTACCGAATGCATGGCTGCTCTCAGCCGTTTCATATCAAGATTAGGCAAAAAGGGATTACCATTCTTTAAACTGCTCAAAGCATCCGAGAAGTTTGAGTGGTCGGAGGAAGCAGACGCTACCTTCACACAGCTGAAACAATACCTTATGTCACCTCCGGTCCTTACTGCTCCTAGAGAAGATGAAACACTTCTGCTTTACATTGCGGCAACTAATCGTGTGGTCTCCACTGCCATGGTGGTCGAGCGCGACGAGCCCGGCCACGTCTACAAGGTACAGCGACCAATCTATTTCATCAGTGAGGTGCTCAATGAATCCAAGACCAGGTACCCATAGATCCAGAAATTGATCTACGCCACACTGATAACATCCTGAAAGTTGAAACATTACTTCGACGGATATCGTGTGGTGGTCATGACTGAGTACCCTCTATGAGACATCATTAGTAAGAAGGATGCGAACGGGCGCATCGTCAAGTGGGCAATGGAGCTATGCCCCTTCTCCTTGGAATTCGCAAGCCGTACTACAATCAAGTCTCAGGCACTCATCGATTTCATCGTCAAGTGGATAGACTTAAGCACGCCTACCTCTCAAGGGCCCGACGAGTATTGGAAGATGTACTTCGATGGTTCTCTCAACATCGACGACGTAGGAGCAGGAGTCCTTTTCGTGTCACCGTCCAAGGAGCAGCTCCGGTACGTCCTTAGGATTCATTTCCCAGCATCTAATAATGCAGCTGAATACGAAGCATGCATACATGGTTTGCGCATTGCGATCGAGCTCGGTGTTAAACGTCTCTATGTCTACGAAGACTCAGCTCTGGTCATCAACCAACTCAACAAGGACTGGGACACGACCAGCGAAAGGATGGATGCATATTACAAATCGATCAGAAAGCTGGAAGGCAAGTTCTACGGCATCGAGTACATACATGTGGTCCGGGACAAAAATCAAGCAGCAGATGCGCTGTCAAAGTTAGGATCATCCCGTGCTAAAGTCCCACATGGCGTATTTGTTCAAGACCTGCTCACGCCTTCCATCGAGGAGGAAGATCCCACGGTCGACAAGCCTCTAAACAAGCAATTGGTGGCTATGGTTCCAGCGTCGAGCTCCACTGAGCCACCTTCGACCATGCATGAGCCCAACTGGAGAGAACCTTTCATCAGGTACCTGACAGACGGCAGCAATTACACTGATCGGACAGAAAACGAGCGCTTGATGCGTCGCAGTAAGCAGTATCTGCTCGTCGATGGCAAGTTATGGCGCAAGAACGCAAAAGAGGAAATCTTGATGAAGTGTATAACCCGGGAGGATGGCGAACATCTCCTGGACCAAATCCACTCTAGCTCCTACGGCAACCACGCAGCCTCGAGAACGCTGGTCGGCAAGGCTTTCCGAGCGGGGTTCTATTGGCCGTCAGCGGTAGCTGATGCAGAGAAGCTAGTCCGGCACTGTGAGGGTTGTCAGTTCTTCGCCAAGAGAATCCACGTACCAGCACATGAGATCCAGATAATACCAGCCTCTTGGCCCTTCGCATGCTGGGAACTGGATATGATCGGGCCATTCAAACCGGCTCCTGGGAAATTTACATGTGTCTTTGTACTGATCGACAAATTTTCTAAGTGGATAGAGTACATGCCTCTAGTATAGGCATCCTCAGAAAAGGCTGTTATGTTCCTCGACCAGGTCATCCACCGCTTCGGCATACCCAACAACATCATCACCGATCTAGGTACTCAGTTCACTGGGAACGCTTTTTGGGACTTCTGCGATGAAAGGAGCATAGTAGTAAAATACGTCTCGGTGGCGCACCCTAGAGCTAATGGACTGGTCGAGCGGGCAAATGGTATGATTTTGGACGCATTGAAGAAGAGGATGTACAGAGAAAATGACAAAGAACCCAGAAGATGGCTCAAAGAGTTACCAGCCGTGGTCTGGGGCCTCAGAACCTAGCCCAGTCGTAATACTGGCGTGTCACCATACTTTATGGTTTACGGTGCTGAGGCAGTGCTCCCAGCAGATATAGCCTTTAGATCAGCACGGGTAGAGAACTTCGATGAAGATAAGGCCAATGAAGCGAGGGAGCTAGAAGTGAATAGTGCAGAAGAGAAGCGGCTCGATTCTTGCGTACGTACAACCAAATACCTACTGTTTTGCGTAGGTACTACAACAAGAACGTTAAGGAGCGGTTCTTCGTGGTCGGGGACCTAGTCCTCAAGTGGAAGATGAATCAGGCTGGCGTCCATAAACTTGCAACTCCATGGGAGGGGCCCTTCATGATCAAGGAAGTCACACGACCAACGTCTTACAGGTTAGCTCACCTGGACGGTACGGACGTACCAAATTCATGGCACATCGATAAGCTTAGGCGTTTCTATGCTTAACTACTGAGATATGTACTCCTCTTGTACTTTTGATTTAATTCAATAAAGCTATTATGATTTCTCCGACCACTATGATTGTGTCATTTTGAATTTTACGGTTATTCTAACTTAGCCAGTCAAAGCCGACCACCATTCCTTCATGGGTTTTCGGAGCAGGCTCTGTCTCTGGTTCCTCTCAATGCGTCTGCGTGTGCACAAGTCATGCACCTCACACTCCGACCACATGCCAAATCAGGGCCATCCAAACTTTTCAGGATGACGTGTCGAGTAAACTGGTACAACTAAACAAAACACTAACATGTTCTCACTTAGTTACGCCAACATGAGTTTCAAGCTTAAATACGTTTTATACAAAACAAATAAGCTTATAATGATATACGGTTACGTTATTACAAGCTTGCCTGAAGAGGTACAAGTTTACAATAACACAACTACATCCTCTTTCTACAGCTCTAGCCTATTCTGTTGGCTGGTCGGGGCACGCGGCACCTACTGCTCGCTACTTCCGACATCCCGCTCGAGTCTCGGGGACTCTTGTACTGTTCGAGCTGAAGAGGATGGCCCCACCGATGCCTGGCTGGTCGTGACCGCAGGCTTCGCCGGTTGGCTCACAACTGATGGCATTTCTAGCTGGCTTGTTGATGGCGTACCCTGTACAGGTGCTGTCCCACCTCCATACAGGTTAATGTCGCCAATTATCTTTGAAGACAGGTCCAGCTGGGTCATCCGAAGCTCCTCAGCCTTGTCTGGATTTACCTCCTTCGGGTACCCAGCCTCTAGGCGCTTGAGATCAATCAGGGGGTAGTGGGCACGCACCATGCTTAGCACATGTGCGCCTGTATACTCACCCGCCTCCTTCACAAACTCTTGGAACCATTCCCATGCCTTTTGGCATCTCTCGACCAGTCCAAGCTACCACGTCCTTGGCGCTTCCTCTGTAAGCGCTGGGTCGATAAGGTTGAGGATGGGCAAAATGCCAGTTGCCACTTCCTGGCACTAGTTCTTCCATGCGTCCCGATCCTCGGTGATCTCTAGGCATCGCGCCTTCCAGCCATCGCGATCTTTCATCACGGTTTCCAGATGCTTCTTGGCATTGGCTTTCAAAACTGCAAACCATACAAGATATTAAAATGTCACGCCACGACAAGATAACGCGGGCAACAGAATGAGTAAGGTGGTCTAGAATACTTGCTTTTCAGTTCCTCCTTCATCTTGGTTGTGTAGACCTGGAGTTGCGACTGGTCGTGTGCCAGTTTCTTGTTGTCCTCCTTCAGGCGACCACACTCTATGGCCACACGGCTATTCTCCTCTTGGAGACGGACTACTTTGGCTTCTAAGCCTGCACTACAGATGTTACTACCAACAAAGCAACAACACGTGTCATGCACTTGCTGTGATAAAGTGACAACTTACTTGTTTTTTCTTGCTCTTTGTTACTGAGCTGGACGACTAGGTTCTGGTTCTGTGCCTCTTGCTCCGTCCTCTCCTGGTCGGCGGCTTCAAATTGGTGGCATAAGCGTTCCACCTCGGCAGCCAGTTCTCTATTGCTTGCTGTGATCCCCTCAATTTGATCGAAGCACTTCTTTCGGTACCTTGCGGTTTTCATCAAGTCCTGCATGTAAAAATGCTAAGTCAGACAGTTTGACTGGACAGCAGGATCAAGTGGTCAAGCCAAACATACCTGGACTTCCGTCACCAGACGTTTTGCTGCTCGTTCAACTTTCATGGTCTCTTTGACCTCTGGGATTTCCTCATGCATAACCCAATGGTCGTTCCGCCAGCGCGACACATATACATGTTGTCGCTTGTCCTAGGGACGGCCCATGACCTCTTCTACTTCGTCCTCTTCGGCCTCTCGTTCGGGTAGTGGCGCTGGTCTGGAGTTCGCAGTCTCTGCGATCACTATGGCTTTCCCACGGGCCGTAGCATCGGCAAATGCGCTCTGTGCCACCCCCGGCTGCTGCTCATCGGTTTGGTCTGATACCCTTGGCGCCGAAGTATTCTCCTCAGCAGGGTTAGTGCTCGGAGCACTTGTACTTGGCTCGGCTCTCCCCTCGACCAGCTGCTCGGGGATAGTCATCTGGCCGCTCGTCTGCTGAGGCTCCGGCGGACTTTCTGCTACAGTTTCCTCCATAGCCGGCTGCTGGGCAGTTTTCTCCGTCATGGCTGGTGGAGCCATGCCACACTCGGCTAGTTGGTCGGGATTTTTGGTGGATGCCGACCTAATATATCAGAGATAAGTTCAGAAGACAACAGTGTTCAATATAAATTGTAAGCTTACATCAAGGTTACAAATTCTTACAGCTTGGAAGGGCGGAATGATGTGGCGAAGGCGCGTCTCTTCGTCCGTGTTTGCTTCGCGTGCTCTGCGGGTGCCACCGGGTCTCTTTCCACGACCAGTACCGGTGTCGGGGCTTGATGATCGACCCCTTTGCCACTTGTCCTCTGCATTGCAGTGGTCGGTGATGCGAGTCCCACTGGCACAGAGGAGCCACCCTGCTCCGTCGACTCCTGTTGTCTCCTCTTCTTTCGAGGGACGAGCCGACAGATGTCTGCACCCTCTGTTTCATCATCTGACAGTGTAAAAATGGCCTAACGACGCTTGCTAGCCGCCGGCCACTTACCAGCAGCCCTAGCCGTTGCCTCCTCCCCAACCCCGAGTATGGCCTAGTCGACGTCTGGCGGTTGGGCTGGCAACTTGCGGCCAATCTACACTACGGGGTGGAGACACGAACACTGCTGTTCTGTCACGACCATTCCTCTAAAAAACATAAAGGTGACAACACAGTAAGTTTCTGTTACAACATAACTCTACGGGTACAAGGCAACATAATTTACCTTTAGGCGAGGTCGGGCCAGCTTGAAAGCGTGCTCAATGTTGCTCAACCTGACATAATTTGGATCAGCTAAGTTGAATAGCTCTCTAATCCTGGCCTTGACTTCTATCTTGTCAAGTGCCCCTTGCCTGGTCCTAGTTGGGTCTGCGCTACCTTGGTATTCGTAGCCGGGATGTACCCTCCTCTGGCAAGGTTGGATCCTTCGGCTGATGAAGTTTCCAACCACGCTCGGACCATCCAACTTCCTCCACGGGATCAACCCAATTAGTTCTTGGATCTGTTCCAGGTGCTCGGGCTTTTCTGACCAGCTGTTCTTCTTCTCCGGAATGAACCCCATGTCGCACGATGTGATTGTGTTCGGCTCCTCGCGGATGTAGAACCACTTCTTGTACCAGTCCTCCAGCGATGTGTTCTAAGGGCAGTGCAAGTATTGGGCCTTCATCCCGTCATGCAGATTGATGTACACACCCCCGGCTATCTTCGAGCTGCCGCTCCCTTTCTTCCGCAGATAGAAAAAATGGCGAAAGAAGTCGAAATGGGGCTGGAAGCCACCATATGCTTCACAAAGATGAATGAAGGTGGAGAAAAGAAGAATCGAGTTGGGATGCAGATTGCAAATCCCAATCTCGTAATACAAGCAGAGCCCCTGAAGAAAAGGGTGCACTAGAACCCCAAAACCCCGCTTGAAGAAATATTCGAAAACCATAATCTCACCTGGTTGTGGATCGGGGTACCCTTCTCCTTCCGGCGCGCGCCATCCCGCGAGTTCCTTGTTGTGGAGTACTCTCGTGGTGACGAGGTCTTCGATGGTCTGCTCGTTGCTTCTTGACTTCCACCATTCCTTCGCCATGACTCCGGCTTTCTTTTGGGTGTCACTCTTCACCATGAATCCGCCCTTGCTGATGGAGGTGGATGCGGTGGAGGGGTGATTGGCGATGATTTCGGAGGATTTTAGGGTTGGCAAGAGGGAGAAGAAGGTTGCGGCGGCGAATGGTAATGGGGATCAGTAAAAAGTAACTTACCAGTTCTATATTATAAATAACCAAGAGTTCCGTCGTTTCGTCCGCCCAAAATTCTTGGTAGACGTGCGCACGCGCCAAAGACGGTTGTTTTCACAACCTCGAGATCTATGCCAATAAACGCGCCCTTTCGCTACCAGTGTACGCGCCTCTTCGTTGCTAGTGTGAGAAGGCCCACACTGGTGCACCTTCTTACAGGTGCCAAGGGACTGTTTGCTTGAAAGGACAGGAAGGCAGTATAGCGTGCTATACCCGTCTGCTTTTTCTGACCAAACATGTCAGATTGGACTTGACAGAGTAAGAAGATAAATACACCAAATAACAGTTCAAGCGGCATTCGTTTCTTCGCTGCATGTCTCGTGCTCAGGGATGGTCCAGACCACTACCGTGCTCGGGGACTGCTCTGACCACTAACATGCTCGGAGACTACCTAGACCACTACCGTGCTCGGGGACTGCTCTGACCACTAACATGCTCGGGGACTGCCCAGACCACTACCGTGATCGGGGACTGCTCTGACCACTAACGTGCTCGGGAACTATCCCGACCACTGCTTGGAGACCGCTCTCCTCGGCTACATGTGATTTGTACTCACATATAGTTGAGAGGCTTTTATTTAGACATTGCTACAAGGCTCATACCTCGCCTTCCAGCAAGCTCGGGGACTACATCGGTACGATGCACCTGCCGGTGCATCTCATATTGATTGTATGGCGATTGGATTCTCAACTTAACTGGGAATTCTTTTTTAGACCCTAGCACCACGTGCCTACGTCACCTACTACCAGGCTCGGGGACTAAGTGGGCACACTTCACCTTGCGGTGAATGTGTTTGTTTTTCGACCCCTACGCCTCTGATGATCAAAGACGCACTTACATTTCTTTTCAGAAATACAAGTGGGCACACTTCCCAAGACAGAAATCTTTTTCTTTTTTTCTTAAGTGCACCATGCATTCTTCGGACAAACTACTTCTCCGGTGACAACGGTGGTCAGAGATGTCAAGAACTCAAGCCTCACTGTTCGGAGAAGGTTAAAATGGCATTTTGCAGCATAATACATGGTGCTCGGGGACTAGCTGTGGGGGTATTAACCCCTATACCCTTATGGCTAGGCTTGGGCCGGCCCAGATCAGAGGGTCCGGTCCACCTAAAGACGACGCGCGGCCCGGCCAACCTGTTTGGAGTCCCGCACAAGGAGTCAAGATGGATTTGGCGATCAAGCAAGATCCTGGTCGGTTAGAATATGAATCCTTATCCGACCACCTATGACAATTATAACTGGCTAGGATTAGTTTCCAGATCTGTAACCCTGCCCCCTGGACTATATAAGGCGGGCAAGGGACCCCTCTAAAAACACCTCTCATTGACATACAACAATACAATCAGACGCAGGACGTAGGTATTACACCTTCTTGGCGGCCGAACCTGGATAAAACCTCGTGTTTGTCTTGCATCACCATCTTGTTCGTAGCTTGCGCATCTGTCTGCCGACAATCTACTACCTTGGGCATACCCCTAGGTAGACTGCCGACCATATTTCGTCGACAACATTAGAGTGTCCAGAGATGATTTTTGTTGACCTAACGCATCAGGTGGATAGGGATCGGACTCATCTTGGAGTCCGGTCATAGTAACGGTCATATTTCGGTGCTGGCTAGTGGAGTACTGACCGGACACGTCCGGTCACATCGACTGGTGCGTCCGGTTATCCGAAATATTATTGAGTTGGACAACAATGATCATGTTTTGAATAGAGGTGTATAAATACATCTCCTCGTCCAGTTCAGCTCTCTTGCCCATTTGTTCAGCTGAGGAAACACTTTGGAGTGCAAGAGAGAGCAAGAGCCTAGTGGGGTGATTGAGATTTGAGAATCCAAGATTAAGAACCTCATTAGTGCATAGGGAGTAGCAAATGTGCATCCATCTTTCTCATTAGGCTTGTCTTGTCAAGTGAGAGTTTGTGCTTGTTACTCTTGGTGATCGTCATCACCTAGACGGCTCGGTGTTTATTGAAAGCTTGGTGATCATCCGACGGAGCTTGTGGATGACCTAAGTCGTCTTGTGAGCGGTTGTGGGCAATTCACCATGACGGAGTGTCAAAGAATCAGTCCATAGAGAGCACTTGATCCTCGCGCGGATCAAGGGGGAGCTACACCCTTGCGTGGGTGCTCCAACGAGGACTAGTGGAGAGTGGTAACTCTCTGATACCTTGGAAAAACATCACTGCATTCCTCTTCCTCTCTTTACTTTGAGCATTTACATTTCAGCAATTCAATTCATGTCTTTACATTCTTAGAATTGCTATGCTAGAGTAGGATTGGAACCCAGAGTGCAAAGCTTTTGTGCGGTAGAACAATAGAAACACTTCTAGGCACAAGGGGGTAAAATGAGCTGAGTGTAGGGCTTAATTATTGAAAGAAATTTAGAATTAACCCAATTCACCCCTCCTCTTGGGCATCTTGATCCTTTCAATTGGTATCGAAGCCTCGTGCTCCTAATTTAGGCTTAACCGCCTAGAGCAAGATGTCCCACAGGGATGGACCCCCTCCCATCTTTGAGGGAGATGATTTTCCTTATTGGAAAATTCTCATGGAGGCGTACCTAGTGGCCATAGATGTTGAAGTGTATAGAGCCGTCGCCCAAGGCTTCCCAAAACCTAAGGACCCCGCCAACCTTATTGGTGATGAAGCAAACTATGAGAGGTAGAATGCAAAGGCTAGAAACACCCTTTTTAGAGGCCATTGCAAGGATGTCTTTAACCGTGTGCGGAACCACAAAGACGCCCATGCATTATGGTCGGACATTTGTGCGCTCCATGAGGGAACCAAGAGTGAGCATGAGGAACGCTATCACCTTGTGATGAAGAAGCTTAATTCATTTAAAATCCTTCATAGTGAAAGTGCTAATGAAATCTATTCTCGCTTGAATGTTCTTGTAGAGGAGGTCAATGGGCTTGGACTCACACAAATGCAACTATCCGATATTGTGAGAAAGATCTTGAGTGTCCTCCCCATTGACAAGTATGGGTGTGGGGGGTATGACCCTAGATACTCACGGCATACCACATGAGCTGCGCCCCCTAGGGAGGCCCAGCCCACAAGACGAAGCCTTGCGGGGCACGACACTGCTCGGCACCTCCCGTAAGACACCGAGAAGATATCCTGAAGATACTATGAGATCTGTTAGGATATGTATGATCCCATGATTTCTATAATCTGTTATTAGTTTCTGGTTATCTCCCAGATCTAACCGACTTATAACCCTACCCCCCAGACTATATAAGGCGGGCAGGGACCCCCTCCAAACTCACGTAATATCATACGATAGCTAATACAATCCAACATACCACATGAGTAGGGTATTACGTCATACTAATGGCCTAAACCTGTCTAACTCTTGTGTCTCTATTGCCTTCTTGTTCTTGATTACAAGCATCTCTGCCGATAAATCTACCTTCGTGGGATACCCTTCGGAGGACTACCGATGATATTCTGTCGATAGTTGGCGCGCCAGGTAGGGGTCTGTGTGTTGTTTCTATATCGAACAAGATGGTACGTTCCGCAGGCTCTTCATCCCTCCCACAACCTGGCCAGATCTTCATGGTCGGATCAATCTCCTGGATCATCAACGCTGACGGAGTCGGAGAGCTCATCGAGCCGGTGCAGGTCGATACTGCGCCGATCACCCTAATGCTTGCAACTACAGATACGATCTCAGAACCACCTTTGAGGTCGCCTTCATCAACAACTCGCCGCCTGCTTCCCCGCTACCAGAGGAGGCAAATCAACAACGACGATCTGATCGCATCCATCGATCAGGTCGGCCAGAAGCTCGCCGATTGCCTCTGCATCGCCGAATTGGCTCTAACCACTCTAGTTCAGCGCTGACCACCCTTCGATCTAGATCTATCCGAGGCTGCTCGGGAAACTCCAGGGGTTATGGCCCTACCCTTCGGGCTCACCAACGTCGCCGCCACCTACCAAGATGCCCTAAGGGGCAAGTTCGCCGACCAGGTTACAGATGTCCAACGTCCCGCCAACCAGATCGCCGACTAGCCTCCACCGGCTGTCAACATGCTACACGTCGACCGATGCCCTGGAACATCCCTCCAAACCATCTTGGAGGAGAATCCAGACTCTAAGTCCTAGGGCTCTACGGAGACGGTCGCCGAGACCACCGCCGAACAACTGCCTATCCCTCCTTTCCGTGGTGGCGCAATCTTCAACGTCAGCGTCGATAGCCCCCCGCGGGAAGGCAAAACCGAGGAGGACCGTGTCGCCCGCGTCAACAGGAACATCAACCGTGCATAGTGCTGAGCAAACAAGGCTGCCCTTGCGATGGCCGAGGCTTAGCTTGACTCGCAAGGAAGGCCACGCCAACTTCAACGCAACCTCGACGATGAATTTGTCCATGTTGATGGCCACGATGTCTACATGAGCCCAAGCGCCAACTTGGCTGTGGCCACCAACGAGCTCGCCCGGCTCCCGCAGACACTGGAGGTCGCCGCATGCTTAAAGCGGCGCACTGCTAGGTCAATGAGATCCGCCGGGATCAGAGACCTTCATACTATACAAGCTCGATTCGCCGATCAGTCATGCCAAGATCCAATCACCGCCCAAGTTGCTTCATCGACCAGCACCGCAACTACAGGCAACCCCTCTAGGGGGAGCTAGGAGCAACCGCATCGAATACCTTCGCCAACATGACCAGGAGGTCGACCAGGACGTCTGAGTGCACCTTAATAATCTCCGAGACGCACGACGACGTATCGATGAGGGCCGCTTTGGTCGCCATGAAGAAGAAATATGCCTATGAGTAAGAGTATGGTAACTCGGACTCAGCTCTCGAGCCGCTCAACGTCGGCAACACTGCAGATTACGGCACCGACAACCCCGAAGGGCCCCCAGCTTTCACGAGGGCACTCCGAATACTCCAGTGGCCCCGTGGTTTCAAAATCACTAGAGTCGAGCCATATGAGGGGAGGATGAACCCCACACAGTGGTTATAGGCTTATGCCACTGCTGTCCACATCGCCGGAGGAGACACCAATGTCGTGGCGAATTATCTTCCCATCATGCTCACGCCAACCGCCATGAACTGGTTCACAAGCCTTGCCCCGGACTCCATCGGATCCTAGGAAGAGCTCAAAATGGTCTTCACCGACAACTATATGGCTACGTGTACTCGGCCGGGCACCAAGCATGATCGGAACCGCATCTACCAAAAGCCGTCCGAGCTCCTCCGTATCTACATTAGACGCTTTTCCGGGATGAGGAATTCTATTCTCAACATCACGGAAGCTGAGGTCATCACCGCCTTCGTTCGAGGACTCCATCACCGCGATCTCCGCTCCAAGTTCAACCGCAAGCCGCCCATGGGGATTGGCGAGATGATTACGACTGCCAACCAGTACACCGACGCCGAACAAGCCGAAGTGCACTTTAACGAGGATGCGGGCACTCATCGCCCAACTAGCCATAGCAACGATCGCCCCGATGACTAGCGCCATAGCAACCGCGCTCCGACGACTGCAGTCACCATCGGGATAGTGGCCGTGATCGGCTAGAAGGATCCAAGTTTGGTCAATATCGCCGCCGCCGACCAGACCACATCGTCGCCGCTATCGACGAACCTCGCACCAAGTGCAACTATGACGAGCAATACAAGAAGATCCTCGACGGCCCGTGCGCTCTCCACAAGAATGCCAACCATAAGATGAAGGACTGCCTCGGCTTGGCTAAGGAATTCTAGGCCAAAAAGGCGGACGACAACAACAACGATGGAGCCGGAGGCCACCGACCACCTGGGGGCAACAACAATGCTTTCTAGGATCATGACATGGCGGTCGCCACCATCTTCGGGGCCTCGCCTCCACTGAGAGTAGAAGAGAACAGAAACCCGCCGCCCGCCGGGTGCTTGCTGTCACTATGGATGATGCTAGCGCCAACCCCAGCTATCAACCATGGTCTGAGGTCCCTATCACCTTCAGCAGGGCCGACCAGTGGGCAGACATCCCCTACATAGGGCGTTTCCCACTCGTCCTTGATGCAACCATCCAGAAAGTGCTTTTTTAGAAAAGTGCTCATCGACGGTGGGAGCGCTCTGAACCTCCTCTTCGCTGGAGCCCTAAAGGAGCTGGGCCTTGGGATAACAGATCTCACACCCTCTGACTCCTCCTTCTGGGGTGTGGTACCTGGTAGGGCATCCAAACTACTTGGAGAGATCACCCTACCAGTATAGTTCAGCACGGCAAGCAACTACCGCATCGAGCACATCAACTTCTACGTCGCTGACTTCAACACCACCTATCCTGCCATACTTGGTCGGCCAGCTCTGGCCAAGTTCATGGTTGTACCACACTATGTTTATCTGGTGCAGAAGATGCCTTCGCCTACATCAGTCCTGGCCCTACGGGCCAACCTCTCCATCGCCTACGCCTGCAAGACAGAGAGTCTCGCCCTCACCGAAGCCAAAGATCTCTCCATCCAGATGGCCAGTGTGGTCACCGATGCCAAGATGGTGCCTGCCGACGACCTAGAGATCCCATCGCTGGAGCCTCCTCGTGCCTTCGCCAAGTCTAAAGAAATTAAGGAGGTCGACCTCGGCCTCGACGACCTCTCTAAGACCGTGAAGATTGGGGCTCACGTTGACCCCAAATAGGAAAGCGCACTCGTCTCCTTCCTACGTGCCAACGCCGACGTGTTTGCTTGGAAACCTACAGACATGCCGAGGGTACCATGGGAGAAGATCGAGCACTCCTTTAATGTCTCGCCGATCGCCAAACCGATCAAGCAAAAACTCCGATGATTCACGCCAGACAAGAAGGAGGCTATTAGGGTAGAAATAAAATGGCTCAAAGCTGCTGGATTCATAAAAGAAGTGTATCATCCTGAGTGGTTAGCAAACCATGTTCTCGTTCAAAAAAAGAATAAACAATAGAGAATGTGTGTTGATTACACTGATCTTAACAAACACTGCCCTAAAGACCCCTTCGGTCTGCCTCGGATAGATGAGGTTGTAGACTGCACCGCTGGCTGTGAACTGCACACCTTCCTTGACTATTACTCCAGCTATCACCAGATCTCCCTCAAGGAAGAAGACCAGATCAAGACATCGTTCATCACGCCTTTCGGTGCATATAGCTATACCACCATGTCCTTCGGACTCAAGAACGCCAGGGCGACCTACCAAAGGGCCATCTAGATGTGCCTCGATCAACAGACAGGCCGCAACGTCGAAGCTTACATCGACAACGTGGTCATCAAGTCCAAGACCGCCGATAATCTCATCGCTAACCTCGAAGAAACGTTCACCAACCCGAAAAGGTACGGACGGAAGCTCTACCCTTCAAAGTGCATCTTTGGGGTTCCATCTGGAATACTCCTGGGCTACATTGTTAGTGCTCGCAGCATCGAACCCAACCCTGACAAGGTCTCCACCATCACCAACATGAAATGGCCAACGTCCATCAAGGATATTCAGAAGCTTACGGGCTGCATGGCTGCTCTAAGCCGCTTCATATCTCGCCTCGGCGAAAAGGGACTACCGTTCTTCAAACTCCTCAAGGCCTCCGAGCGCTTTTCCTGGTCGAAAGAGGCAGATACAGCTTTCAAGCAGCTCAAGTTGTTTTTAACAAAGTCTCTGATCTTGACGACGCCTCGACCAGATGAAACTCTACTGATCTACATTGAACGTCGTTAGCACAGCTATCGTCATTGAACGCGAGGAGGCCGGGCACGCCTATAAGGTGCAACGTCCGGTTTACTTCATCAATGAGGTCCTTAACGAGCCCAAAACTCGTTATACTCAAGTTCAGAAACTGCTATATGCTATTCTAATCACGTCACGCAAGCTCCGCCATTACTTCGAGTATTACAAGATCGCCGTGGTCACCGAGTTCCCTCTGGGGGACATTCTCCGCAATAAAGAGGCCAATGGCCACATCATCAAGTGGGTTGTCGAGCTTGGCACTTACTCCATCGAATTCAGAAGTAGGCCTACCATCAAGTCAAAGGCGCTCCCTGATTTCGTTGCTGAGTGGATCGAGATCTAGGAGCCCATCGTCGCTACTTGCCCTGAGCACTAGATGATGTACTTCGACGATGCCCTCAACATCAATGGTGCTGGTACGGGCGTTTTGCTCATTACGCCGACCAAGGATAAGCTCTGATACATTCTCCAAATACATTTTCCGGCCTCCAACAACGCCGCCGAATACGAAGCGTGTCTCCATGGACTCCGTATAGCCGTTGAGCTTGGCATTAAACGCCTCATGGTATACGGGGACTCCACGCTGGTCATCAACCAGCTCAACAAAGACTGGTCCTGCTCTAGTGAAAAGATGGATGTATATTATGCCTAAATCAGGAAGCTTGAAGGAAAATTCTACGGTATTGAGTACCATAACGTGGTATGAAATCAAAATCAGCTCGCCGACCACCTATCCAAAATAGGCTCTTCTCGCGCCGCGATTCCACCTAGGGTCTTCGTTCAAGATCTTTTGGCGCCATCTATCAAGGAAGAGAAGGAAGTGCAAGAAATTCCCCCCACCAAACAGTTGGTACTTATAGTACCTTCGCCGGTCGCCGATTGGAGGGAACAGTTCATCAAGTACGTCACCAGCGTCGAAGTACCCATCGACAAGACTGAAACTGAATGCCTAATCCATCGAAGCAAGCATTACGTGCTGGTGGATGGCAACTTGATGAGGAAAAGTGCCAAGGAAGGGATACTACAGAAATGCATCACCCAAGAAGAGGGAGTGAAACTACTTCTCAAAATTCACTCTGGTTCCTACGGTAACCATGCGGCCTCAAGAAACCTGGTCGACAAAGCTTTCCGAGCTAGTTTTTACTGGCCCACGGCCATCTCCGATCCAGAAGACCTCGTCCGACATTACGAAGGATGCCAATTTTTCGCCAAGCAAATACAAGTGCCGGTACAAGAACTGTAGACCATCCTAGCTTCCTGACCCTTCGCATGCTGGGGACTGGACATGATCAGGCCTTTGAAGCCAGCGCCAGGTGGTTTTTGGTTCGTGTACGTCGCCATTGATAAGTTCTCTAGGTGGATCGAATACAAACCGCTTGTTTTGGCCACTGCAAAGAAAGCAGTCAAGCTCTTTGAAGATATCATTCACAGATTCAGTCTCCCGAATAGCATTATCACCGACCTCAGAACTACATTTACTGGTCATTATTTTTGGGACTTCTACGAAGACCGATGCATCTTCATCGAACAAGCGAATGTCATGATCCTTGATGCCCTCAAAAAGAGGCTATATTAGAAAGAAGAAAAGCATCCGGGCAGATGGGTCAACAAGCTACCAGCTGTGGTCTGGGGACTGCGCACTTAAGCTAGTCGTAGCACCGGTGAGTCTCCATATTTCTTGGTCTACGGCTCATAAGCCATACTGCTAGCGGACATTGCCTTCCGAGCACCTAGGGTGGAACATTATGATGAAAAGCAAGCCACAGCTATTCGGAAAGAGGATGTCGACAGGGTCGAGGAGGAACGCCTGATCACCTGCGTCCGCACAGCCAAATATCTAGAAGGCTTGTGGAGATACTACAACCGCAACATGAAAGGTCGTTCATTTGCTGTCGGTGACCTTGTTCTCCACAGAAAGCAAAAAATCGAAGGGATGCACAAGCTCTCCTCCCCCTGGGAAGGGCCTTACGTCGTCAAAGAGGTTACCCGACTAGGGTCTTATCGGCTATGTGACTTGGATGGAATCGATATCCCCAATTCATGGCACATCGAGCACCTTATACGTTTCTATCCTTGAAACTCTTCAGATATGTATTCTCCACTCTATGATGAATAAAGTTTTGGTCGCCATAATTTGTCTCCATTATTTCTCCATTACGATTTAATCTCCACTTACGGTCACCGAGCTCTTAGCTACTCCTTAACGAACTCCAATATGAGATCGTCATAAATGCTCTGCCACGTTTCTCCGTATCTCCAACATGTGATCGCCATAAACACTCCGCCGTGTTTCTCCATATCTCCAAAATGTTTTGTCAATCGCCGAGCAGCACATGTTTTGTTCTATGCTCTATGGAAAAGACCCAGTCTCCAATCTCTCCCTATACGTGCTATGGGCTCCGCGCTCTGCGTTATGGGTGGTCGGCTGTGGTTCCTTGGTCATGCTCTATCCTCTTACATGTGCACGGGCTCTACGCTCGACATTATGGACTATGGGCTAGCTAAGGCGAAAAGCCCAGTAAAGAACTAACTGCTCGGACGCCACTAATACTACGTATATCTCCAAGATAATTCGACAACCACCAAGCAGCATACGTTCTGCTCTGTTCTCTATGGAGAAGACCCAGTCCCCGATCTCTCCCTAAACGTGCTACGGGCTCTGTGCTCTGCGTTATGGGTTGTCGGCTGCAGTTCCTTGGTCATGCCTGTTCCTCCTACACATGCATGGGCTCTACGTTCGACGTTATAGACTATGGGCTAGCTAAGGCCAAAGAGTTCAGTAACGAACTAACTGCTCGAACGCTACTTATACTACGTATAATCGCGTTAGGGTTAACATTACAATGATTTTTCACCGCGCTACTAGCCAACTGCATAAACATGCACATGTCAACATTTATACATATACATAAATGTCTGTCTATGCCCTTGCGCGTTTTAACTACCCTATTCAGTTGTTACAGCATGTTTTCCGAGCAGATTATCGGGTTTCGTCATCGCCGTCCATTTCACCGAACAGGTCAACGTCGCCCGCCAGCTTCTTCACCGCGTCTTCCACCTCATCTTCCAGCTGTTGATGCTCCATCGCCTCCGTCCCTTTGACGAATCCAGATCCCCTCGCTTGAAGGTCAATGGCTGGATAGTGGGACCGGACCACTGCTAGGGCATGTGCAATGGTGGTAACGATGGCGTCATGGTTGAAGCTCTTGAAGTTTTCCCACGCCGCCATGCACCTTTTGATCATGGTGTCCGGACACGGTGGCTTGCCGTCAGGCTAAGGAGCTGCCTCCAGGTCGATGTAGTCGAGCACCGGTTGACTCCGGCAACTATGGCGTCGAACTTGTTCCTCTGGGTCCTGACCTCCTGCTCCAGCACATCGAACTGTGCCTTAACCCTCCGATGGTAGTCTATAGGCATCACAAGGATTCATCAAGCTAAGAAATTACTCCAGCAGTAACTCCGATAACGAAGTACTCACCTTTTAGCTGCTCGGCCAGCTTCTTCGCTTGCCCTGATTCCTTCGCCTTCTCCTCTTAGAGTTGCTCGATGGTTTGGCATAGCTGGACCGAGCTCTACATCTTGCTCTACAAGCATAATGGTCGTTAGCAACAATACGATTTCAACAATGTAAAGGAAAATCACCGATCTGCCATACCTTTCTTCTGCTCGGAGATTTTCCACAGTTGTTCGGACCTGGCCTTCAGCTACTCGGAAGCACCTGTCAGCTGTTCGGAGATGGTGGACAGCTGCTTGGACTTGCCCCATAGCAGCTCAGACGCGGTCGCCAGCTGCTCGGATAGGACGCCCTTCAGGTATTCCAGGTCCCGTGCATTAGACTCAACAAGGTCTCGCTCACGCTGGGCCCTCTGAATGTTCTTCTCCATAAGCTTCATCGCCTCTTTGAGCTTTTCATTCTCCTCGGTGAGGGGCTCCATCCTCTTGATCAGCTGGCGGCATTGCTTGGTATGAATAGGAAAGGATGAATAGGAAATCCCAACCCGCGCTAGAAATCATCCTCAAACACCACTACTTCGTCAGTATGAGGCATGGGGAAGGGCTCACCACTGGCTGGCCGCCATCCGGCGGTGACTCGGTCAGAAAGAACGCCCGCCTCCACCATCCTGTTGATCTCCGCCTCCCCCATCCTCAATGGCACCCATTCCTCATCACGGCTGGCTACGGTGACTGCCTTCTTCGGTTTCACAACTCCCTTCTTTGGCGCCATTTCTCAGATCTGATTCGGGGTTGGCGGTGGAAGCGTGTATGAATCTAGAAGTGTGATGGATGAGGAGGAAGATGAAATGGCAAAGTGGCAAAGGTGGGAGCGTGGGGTGCGGCGGCGCAGCTATAAAGCACTCCCCCCACTTTTCGCATTCGAGGGTTTTTGGGAAACCGTTCCCATGATTTGCGCCTCTCCGAATTCTCCATAACAGCATGGTGGGCCGTTACCTAGGCTTTCGCGTAACTACAGCCCGTATCGCCCATTTATCTTCGCAATTTGTTACTGCTCATCGAATATTCACTGACTTCTCCGCCAACTGTTATGGCTCAGTAATTACTACTGTACAGCCATTACTCTGGTATTTTCTCTGCGATTTGTTTTCTCCAAGATTTTCTCTTGTGGCTTGGGGACTGTGTCAGCACTACATCTCAATTCCTCCCCGCATTGGGGACTTTCTTCTATTGACTGCTGTTTCTGACCCTGGCACCACGTGACAACGTCACCAACTGTCAGGCTCGGGGACTAAGTGGGCACACTTGACCTTGCGGTGAATGTGCTTTTTCTCATTTCAGAGCTACGCCCGAGGACTGGCTGCCTGCTCGGCTGGTCTTCTACTTTTCTTCTACTTTGGACCCTAGCACCATGTGACTACGTCATCTACTGTCAGGCTCGGGGACTAAGTGAGCACACTTCACCTTACGGTGAGTGTGTTTGCTTTAATCTAGAAGACTCTGCGCCTCTTGAAGCTGAAGAAGACTATCACCCTTTCTCGTGGTCGGACTCTAAGTGAGCACACTTGGTCCACCGCGAAGAAATTTTTGTTTCTAAACTTGAGCTCCTTACACCCTTATGGCAAGTCGTACTTGGGTTACACTGCTCGGCGATGGTTGACACTGCTCGGCGATGGCTCACGCCGCTCGACGACGGTTCATGTTGCTCGGCGACGGTTCACGCTGCTCGGCGACGGTTCACGTTGCTTGGCGACGGTTCATGCTGCTCGACGACGGTTCACACTACTCGGCAACTCATCACGGTGGTCGGACCATGAGTTTGACTGCTCAGCATTGTTCGCACCTGCTCGGACAAGTTCAAGATGGCGTTGCACAATGGGTACACAGGCGCTCGGGGACTAGCTGTGGAGGGTACGACCCCAGATACCCACAGCAGACCACATGTGAAACAACCCCGATTTCCACGAAGGGAAATCTACAGAGTCAAAGTGTAATAAGACCGTTGTAGATCATATTACCCAAATTCCAGTCGAATATCACATCCATACAACGATAATATCAGAGTACAATAGTGCGGAATTACATAATTTATTACATCGCCGCATTGGCGGAATCAAAAGTAGCATTCCTTCAGAACAGCTTGAAGATAAGATTGCCAAACTCGAGCGTAGGAACGAACCCCTCAACCGTCAAACTCCTCGGAGCTATACTCCTCAGCAGAACCTGTGTGCCAAAATTTATCAGTACGATTTGTACTGGCCACTCCCAACCCTATGAGCATTTGCTTTGTGGAAATTGGATGCAAGTTGGATATAATCAAAAGGAACCTATAAAGCTAGGGTTTCCTATGTATTAGCATATCAAGTTCATAATAATGGTTGGTCAAGTTTTAACACCATTCTCACCGATTCCACCACATTCCCATTCTAGAGCCAGGTTTCGATCCTGGGATCGATATACCACCATATCCACACCATCACCATACCACACCCATTCCATCGCTCAGTCAATAGGCCAACTCCCTCTCGGCACTGTCTCAAGGCCCGTAGCCCCTGGCTACGTCCGAACACTCACTCCTAGGGGAGAAAAGAAGGACTCATCTCTCTATCTAGTTTAAGCGAAACCCAGGAAAGGTCCATAGCCGACAAGTCGGCATATGTATCGATCGATCAACCATACACTCTGCAGAGGTTTTACATAACCACAAGATCCGCCTTCCTCGCTGACCATCGTCAACTAGGCTGATTTCGGCCGCTTGCTAGCCTAGGATAATGCCACTCTACCATTCAGCCCTGGTACACCCCAAGTCCAGTCTGGGGTGGCTGAAAATGTGAGTCATGAGCCGGGTCCACAGGGACTCCATGAAGTCTCGGAAGGGTGTGGGAGAAATCCTCCGCACCCCGTACCTCCTTACACTGTCCGCTAACAACCTAGCAGTAGTGGCAATATCCTACCAAGTAGTCCGGCCGTCCCGCACCATATAGGGCGAGTGGTACGTAAGGCTTCCCGGTGAATCTGAGTACTAGTAAGTCCTTAGGGATGACCAAGCCAGAATGTCTTCATCAGGGTTTCCATTTACCGTGCCACCACAGCACCTCCACCCTGGGCTCCTCCCATCACAGGTTCACACCCAGGGGCACCTTATATAACATTTACCCACCACAGGTATCCATTCCAGGGGTGCCCAGGTAGCACCCCACGGCAAGACTTGCCCCAGGCTCATCGTATACTCCAACTTGGTCGACACAGCCCTCACCCTCCACGCACCCAAGTCACACACGCAGCAATCTCCCCATAGTCCAGTTAACACAAGTTTCCACCACGCATCAATATTGCGCAAGCGTAGTAGAAGTAACAAGCAATGAAATATACTAGCAAGCGTGTGACTAGCCTAACAGCAGGGTGAGCAGGGGTAAGGTTGCGTCAAGGTAAAGGCCATCAAGAAAGCATACTACCATGCAAGTCCTACCATAGTGTGATATGACAATAAAGTAAGCACTAGCATTTCTACTTTAGCCATGCGTAATAGGTCCTATGAGATTGGGTGGGATGTGGCATCTTCAGTGTAGTCGTCTCCGTACTCCTCATGGTACTCACGATCCTCGTCCGTCCGGTTTTCCTCCGAGTCTGCAAACGACCGCATTATATTCGCGTTAGCGACGTCTATAGAATAGCACAAAGAAGCAATGAAAATTCAAAAGAGCCAAATGCACTCAAACATGGGTCCATTGCGTAGAGCTCGATTTTAGATGAATTTTGGTTCTGGTTTTGTATTTTTCCGAGGTCGTATGAATTAGTTATGAATTTCCGAAGATTAATTCCATTTCTGAAAATGAAAAAGGCTGAATTAATCCTGGGCTGACACGTGTCACGCTGGGGTTGGTCCACGTGGCTTGCTGACATCAGCATGATGTCAGCATCATGGTTCCGAGCTGACAGGTGGGGTGTAGCTGACGTCAGCATGACGTCATCAATGTCATGCTCACCGACAGGTGGGTCCGGTCAAAGTCAACGATGAGTCAACAGTCAACGTCTTCGGTCAACGGTCAGGGTCACTGACGTGTGGGGCCAGGGCTGCTGACGTCATTAGTTGATGTCAGTGTGACGTCAGCATGACATCACCTTGGCTGTGCTGGCTTCTGACATGTGGGTCCTATGTGACGTCATCATGACGTCAGCATCTGACGTGTGGGTCCAGGGTGTCCGTGTCACTGACATGTGGGGCCAGGTCAACGGTCAGCGTTGACTAGTCAACGGTCAATACGGGATGGGTCCTAGCTGGGCCGGTTGTTCTTCGGGTTGGGCCGGTCTGGGCCGAGCCATACACGTGGCACGCTGTGACGCGGCCACGTCACGGCCGTGGGCTCTTTACTGGGCCGTGGTCCATGGCTGCGGTCTATGGTGGACTAAGTGGTGCTGGTCCATGGACCACAGATTGGTCTATGGTGGACCGAGTCCACCCGTCGCCTCCCAGGCGTGGTCCAGGTACTCCGGGTGCACGCGCAGGTGGCCGGCGAGGGGGGGTGTTCCCCTGTTTTTACCGCGGCGGCGCTCCTGCCGGCGGCGATCTTCACTGATGAGCCTCTGTGGCGAGGCTGGTGTCTGATTAGTGTGGGAAAAAGTTTCCCTGGGCCACGGCGACTGCGTCTGTGGTGTCAAGGTGGCGACCAGAGCTCCCCAAGGTGCTAGCCATGGCGAGCGGCGGCTCGGCAGGGGTCGCCGGTGGCGAGGTCGCGCACGCCGGCTCTCCGGTGGCTAGTGCTGGGTAGATGGGGCTTCTACGGTTGTCCCGTGGGTGCACGACGAAGGCGTCCAGGGCTCAAGCGGGGCTTCAGGCTCCTAGGTGGCCTTTTGGGGCTCCAGCGGCCATGGCGATCGCGGTGTCGACGGCGATGCGCACGCTGGTGCGCTATGGGCTCCGGTGGGGTGTCACGGTGATCTTGGTGTGCGCGTGGGTGCATGTGTTCCAAGTGGCTAAGGCAAGGCACTGGCCTACGCGCTCCAGGCGTGGAGCGCCATGGCCGACGGTGAGGCGGCAGAGAGAGTCCGGAAGAGGGGAAAAAGCTCACCGTGGGTGGCGTGGAAGACTGGATGGCGATGCCATGTCGATGCAAGGCCGTGCAGCTCCGGTGTGGCCGTGCAGTGCCGTGCCGAGCCGCGTCAGTGACGAAGCACCGGCACCGCCTTCGTCCCCGACGACCTCCTCCTCCGCGGCGGCCTCGGCGCTTTCTTCCTCTCCTTCCTTCCCCTTCTCCCTCCTCTCTCTTGGTTCCGGTGCGTAGCGTATGGCCACCAAATGGCGGCGGGTGATGGACGATCGCTAGGGCTCTAGGGCTCTTATAGCCGGTGCTCCGAGCTCCACGGCGGACGGCTGAGGATCGCGCCAAGCGCATCGAGCGGCTTGCAGGGCGTGGGTGGTTGGCATGGCGTTGGCGTGGGCGCTACGCCAAGGGGGGGGCCAAGGCCAAGGCTCGGGCGTGACCCCCTGGCCCACTCTGCACTCGCTGTCGGCCTCTGGTCGGCTGACGGTTGGGCGCGGCATGGGGAAGATGAGCAGGGGATGGCTGACGGGCGGGGTCCGCTGGCAGCGACTACGGCGAAGGGAAGAGGGGCGTGCAGGTGAACAGCGCGCGGCTGACGCGCGGGCCCAAGTGGCAGTGGCAGCTGGCAGGGCTGGGCGCGCGGGCGGCCGCGGTAGCCTGGGCCTGCTTACTGGGCCTGCGTGCGCGCACTGGGCTGGCTGGGCCGAGCGGCTGGGCTGCGAGGCCTTCTTCTCCCTTTCTTCTTTTCTTTCTGTTTCTCATTTCCTTTCCATTGTTTAAATTCAAATTTGGTTTAGAATTCGAATTTAAAACTGAGGTAACTTGTTCATTGGAGTTTAGGGAATTTTGTTTAATAATAACTTTATGGAATCGTTAAGCATAACATAAAGCAATGAGAATCCAAATCACAATTTAAGTTAACATGTATGCAACATCTATCTGATAGAAATTAAATAACCATAATCAACATATGACATGCTATGCTTATGTGTTGACCTAGGTTGGGTTACTTCTAATGCAACTCCTGGGTTGGGTTACTTTACATGACACTCATCATCACATGGAAGTTTTTTAGAAAAAAATTTGTAGTTGGTATTTTTGGTGTGTGGATTTTTGGGTTGTTACAACATGGGCTGCGCCCCCTAGGGCGGCCCAGCCCACAAGACGAACCTAGAACTTGAGAATGATTTACTCTTAGCAAAGTATGACATAGCCGAAAAAGCTAATGATGAGCTTAGAGAAGAAAATAAAATTGTGTCATCTAAACTCAAGGAGCTCAAAACCTCTAAAAAGGAGCTTAGAGAAAAACATGATAAACTTGAGGAGATACACAATGAGCTCACCACTAGTTACAATTTGCAAAAAGAAGAGTATACCAATCTCAAGATTAATCATGACAACCTTGTTCTCTCTTATGAGTTTTTATCCAATGAGCTGCATGATGCTACTAACAATGTTGATAAGATTGATATAGCCACATCATGTGATGACTTAATTGTTGAGAGCATTGAGCAAGGTTCTAGTAGCAAAGGCAAGAAAGTGGTTGAGTCCGACAACCTTGATGACTATGTCAAGCTCAAGAATGAGAATGAAAAGCTCAAGAAGGATCTTGAAAAGCTATCAACCACCAACACAATTGTGATAGAGAACCTTGACAATGATCATGATATGGTGCTTGAGAATGAGATGCTTAGAGAAGAAAACAAGAGGCTCAAGTTGGAGAATGATCTTGAGAAGCAATCAACTCATGATAAACTTAGAGAAGAGAACAAGAAACTCAAGATGGACTAGGAACATCTCAAGACCGGTTTGAACAAGTTCATAAGAGGCCAATATCTTTAAAGTGAGCTACTAATGAACACCGTGATGAAGATAGATAGATGTGGTATTGGATACTTGGCAAATCAAGAGAAGAGGGCTCAAGCTCAACACCAACCACATAAGTCAAAGCCTAAGTCAAAGAGATGCTTTGAGTGTGGACAAGAAGATCACTTCGCTCATGAGTGTGAAACTCCACCACCACAACCCTTGCCCAAGCATGCTAGACCCTTTGCTTTCAATGCTCACTACATGCTTAGAAAGGATTCTAGTGGAAAGATGAAAGTCATGTTCTTAGGTCTACCAAACAAGAATAGGCCTAAGCAAATTTGGGTCGCTAAGTCACTAGTTGAGAAAGTCAAGGGCCCTCATCATGTTTGGGTCCCTAAACAACAAGCTTGATCTCTTATGTGTGTAGGTCAACTACAAGAACGGTGGAAGTCATTGGGTTATTGATAGTGGTTGCACTCAACATATGACCGGTGATCCTCGTATGTTCACCTCACTAGATAAAGAAGTAGATGGTCAAGAAAGGATTACATTTGGTGATAATTCAAAGGGCAAAGTACAAGGGTTGGGCAAAGTTGCAATATCAAATGATCACTCAATTTCAAATGTGATATATGTTGCTTCATTGAGCTTCAACTTGCTTTCTGTTGGTCAATTGTGTAATTTTGGCTTTCAATGCTTATTCACCGAGAAGGAAGTCGTTGTGTCAAAGAAAGATGATGATCAAGTTATATTCAATAGCTTTAGATACAACAACCTATATCTAGTGGATTTCACCTTCGAAGATGCAAAGTTGAAGACATGCTTATTCACCAAAATATCACTTGGGTGGCTTTGGCATAGAAGACTTGCACATGTTATGATGAGCTCACTTAAGAAGTTAATGAAGAATGAGTTGCTGCGAGGTTTGAAGGATGTGAAATTTAAGAAGAACAAGCTTTGTAGTGTATGTCAAGTCGGCAAGCAAGTTGCAAACACTCATCCAACCAAAGCTTATATGTCAACAACAAGAGTGCTAGAGCTTCTCCATATGGATCTATTTGGACCAACAAGTTACAAGAGTTTGGGAGAAAATCTTTATTGTCTTGTGATTGTTGATGAGTAGTCTAGATATACTTGGGTGTTCTTCCTTCATGACAAGACCGAAGTTGCATCATGTTTCAAGAAGTTTTCCAAGAGAGCATAAAATAAGTTTGAAGTGAAGCTCAAGAAGATAAGAAGTGATAATGGAAAAGAGTTTGACAACACAAACATTGAAACATATTGTGATGAAGTTGGAATCAAGCATGAGGTCTCCACCACATACACTCCTCAACAAAATTATGTAGTAGAGAGAAAGAACCGGACATTTATCACACTTGCAAGAATAATGCTTGATGAGTACAATACACCCGAAGCTGCGAAAGCTATCAACACCGTATGGAGGGACGTTGCAACGAGAGGACTGTCATACATGGTGGCTGCCATTTTTAGCAGAGAGGGACATTGCAACGAGAGGACTGTCCACTTGGCTGTCATCTACACGGAACTTAAATACTACACTGAGAGTACGTCAGTGCACTATCGGCAGGTTGAATGAACCAATTAGGCAAGGCAAACAAGGCTTTAGTTTCAACTAGGTAGCGTGCCCGTGCGTTGCTATGGGATAACTAACAATTTATACTAAAAACACTCGGATCGCGCGATAAGATAACAATACTGTTAAATTAAATACCAACGTTAAAGTGACATTTAATTCAAAAAGCAAAGTTTATGAATTTAATACAGTTACGGAGTGTGCGGCGTCGTAGGCTCACAAGGTCTAGAGCTTCTAGAGATTGGGTCAAATCCAACCTAGAGCCTCAGAACCCTGCATCTTTTCCTGGACGGGCTTCACTTCGGATGCGCCGGTAGCAATATCAACAATCTCCAGTCGATGGACCAAGTCGTATGGATCCCCATACAATGGTTCAGACATGTAGATTTTGTTCTCCTTGTACTTGGATACACTTGTTCCACTGAAGCTTTCATTGAAATGTTTAGACACGAACAGTGTCTGATCATCGATGTCCCTCACCCTGGACCACTCCGGCGTACGGTCATGGAGGTTGCACTTGTAGATCGTACTGCTGTAGATGAAGCTCTGTGTCTCGTGGAACGTGCTCACCATGGCACCCACAATGTGTAGCTCATCATTTGATTCTAGGTAGCTGTGGTGGCAGGGCCCCGTAGGTGGCGACAGCGATGGCAGCAGCATCGCGGTTGGAGTAGCGCCGGCGGCGTTGCTGCTGCAGATGGAGATTTCTCCAGTGCAGTCGATCGCCAAGAACTTGTCTTGGCAGTGGACGATGGACCCCATGGAGAACTCCAGTTTGGTGTCGAGCAGCGTCCATGCACTATCGACTCCAACCCGGTAGAACGCGACGTCCGTGGAGCACCCAAGCATGGCCATGGCCACACACTCACGGCTGGCGGCGTTAGGCGGTGCCGAGAGCACGATCTCACGGAAGAACATGTCCCTCATGTCTTCTTGCTTGATGGCTCTGCCTGGGGCATCCGCGTCCCCGTAGACGTTGGTGGGATGGAGGACCCACCGGCCGTGGACCCTAGACATGCGTTTCGATGAGGACGTCACCTCGACGTGTTCGCCTGCTGGCGGGAGCTCAATGAGGGGGGCACGGGCACCGGTCAATGGATTCAGCAGCGTCACGGATGCCGCCTCGTCCATGAGCGCCAACCACCCACACGAGGAGCCACACGCCACCTTGCCACGCATGTCGAGCAGCGTTTTGGACAAGACCTTCTTCTCTGAGACGTAGTAGAAGCCAACGCGGTCTGAGTCGGGGTCGAACGAGAGCAGCAAGAGCGGCCCGAAGGTCGCGAATGGGACGGCGGCGCCCCATGGGGAGCAAGCGGATCGGAAGGACGCCGCGTCATGGCCTGACGCAAGACGCTGCTCGATGGACTCGAGGAGATCCTCTGGCAGGCCGGATCTCCAGTCAGGGAGAGGTACGGACCTTCTCTTGGGATTGGGAGGCTGAGCCATGGAAGACAGATGACATCAACTATGGTCTACGCAAGAAACAACAAGCGAGGACGATGGAACACGTGAGCGTGAAACCAAATGAAAGGAGGAAAAAACTATCCCTTTTGCAAATGCAAAGAGGGGAAGTAATTAAATGTAGGCAGATTTGGCAAGGTTCTCAGAAATGCAAAGATGTTCCTTTTGTCTTAATTCTCTTTCCTTCTGTGTTAATTCTCTTTCCTTTTGCTCGTTGCCATGTATGCTGGTACATGCAATGTGTATATAGATAGCACAATAATTTTCTACTTCCTATTTTGCCGTGATTCCTCTATCACATGACAGGCAATATTCAATCAAGGAGAATGGCACGATCAATCAGTAATTAAGATGTCATGGGATCGCAGGCGTGGGCAGACGGACGAACCAAAACAAATGTCGCACCCGTGTGTGCAGCGTTACTAAGACTACTGACCTCTGTTTAAACAAGTCTAAAATGCCTAGCAGTCATTCACTCGCTGGATATATTTGCGACAATGCAGCAACACACAAAGATGTAGCTCTGTAAACTTACTTTAGGCAGTGTTTGATTCTTAGAAAACTGAACGGGTTGTCATCTTTCTATTTTTACCCGTAAAAATTATCTGAGCTTTATATGTATAACCTGAAAACTGAACTGCTTGTCATTTTTCTATTTTTGCCAGTAAAATTATCTAAGTTTCATATTTATAACCTGGACTCAACATGGCCATACCAAGATATAAAAAGTTACCTTAGTTACAATATCATTATATTAAGCTCAATAACATGGCAGCGGATTGTGCTCTACATCAAGCATCAGTGTATTAATGCCAACTATTAACTCATCCTCTAGAGTTTACAAATGTAAGCCATGGCAATAAATTGCAACAATTCAGGGCAAGTTCAGTGAGAAATCCCTCTTTTTCAAGGTTTAACTTCAGTGAGAAATCATCATTCTTTTTCTTGCCTGCCTACATCAGATTGTTAAAAAATAAACAAAGATCAATCCACAGACATTTTGCAGTGCAGAGATAACTTTGTGACCTGGCTTAGTGTTGCTGTTACGGGAACACTAATTCAGCGAGCGAGGTCTAGAGGGGCAAAGGCCTGATGCCAAACATCTGAATACCATTCAGTGTAATAAAAAAATTAGCAAGCTAAAAATTCAGTGGCTATAAAAAAAGTTTACAAGAGAAAAGTATCTAATATATTTTACCAGTAAAGTATCTAACATTGGTACACCAAGCTCATGAATTAAGACTATCAGCAAATAAATAAGGTTCGAGCTACTTGAAACGAGATTGGTACAAACAAAGGGCTAACTATGCTAAAAAAACAATGACATCCAATGTGCAGGTACACAATATCGAAAAATAGTTGATTAACTATATAACAAGAATGTCTGCAGCATCATGAACTATGGTTGTGTAGCATCATGAACGGCGAGCGATGGAGGACGGGCGACATCAATTGGTCTACATATGCGAAGACGACGGCCCGGGTGTACGACTCAGGTGGCGTTGAGGTAGTGGCGCGGTAGCCGAGGACGACGGCTCGGGTGCATGGCGCGGGCAAACGGCGAGGACTACGGCGCGGACGTCGTGGAGGCGGCGGTGTTTCCAGGTGCACGATGCGGGCGAATGGCGAGGACGACGGCGCGACGTCGTGGAGGCGACAGTGTACGTGGCGCACGGGGAGGATGACGGCGCGGGCGCACAGACCAGACGATGGAGCAGGTCGTGGAGGGGAGATCGCACGGGGAGGTGATCTTGCAGCGACCTTGCGGCGATCGATGATGTAGCCACAGGTGCATCCACTGGTAGGCAGACGGTGGATGATCCATTGCTGTTGCTTCTCCACTACACGACGAGGAAGAAGTAGGGGTGGCTCGATCGTGCAGGGGCTTGAGGAATGGGGCGCGCGACGATAGTCTCCGTGCAACGACCAGTGACACGCTTGAGTCCTACCAAGAAGACGCGTTCGATCGTGCAACGACGAGCGACGATGGTCTTCCGTGTTTGTAGCGCATGCAAATTAGGGTCAAGAATTTTATATTTGTGGCACGGGGGCGGTATGATCGAGCGTGAGACATGGGTGGTCGCTTTCATTGTTTGAGGCAATTAGGGTCAAGACTTTCCGCGTTTGTAGCGCATGCAAATCAGGGTCAAGACTTTCCGTATTTGTAGCGCATGCAAATCAGGGTCAAGACTTTCCGTGTTTTTCGCACCAAAGGACGCAGCATGTGGGAGATGTCGTGGGATCGTAGGTGTAGGTAGACGGACAAATCAAAACAAATATCGCACCAAAAAATATCCACACTTTATTCTTTTTAATTATAAGAGATAAGCCCACGGCCGAGGGCCGTATGGGCGCGAGGCTGTGAACGTTGTTGCCCGTCGTCTTCGTCTCATCCGTGCCGAAAGTGAAGCCCAACCCAACCGATGAGCGTCGCCACTGTCTGAAAACGCCGCCTGTAAGCGTCGCGGAATTGAAGGTTTTCAGTTGCGACGTTACCCCGTCTGAGAACGAAAGCTGCTTGGATCGGATCTCGCTGCAGCACGCCATCAAATTTCCTTTTTTTTTTGCTCGTCATTTTATTTAGAGGAAAACTATGTATATATGGAGCTCAAACCTCTTGGTAAAATTCATTTCCTGTAGATATTCCAGTGTTGGAAAATCCAAAAAGGGGGCCCGGCCGTCAGTAGTATGGCAAGTGGCTGCGCAGTGACTGCGACGCTGTTTTTACCTCCCGTGGGCAGTGGCACCAGAACTCGTGGGGTTGGTGTACGGCGCCGATGAGGTCATGCACGAGCACGCTGTGAGGGTGTCAGCAACGGGCAGCGAGCAAGCAGGCAGCAGCGCGAGGGGGGCCGCCGGGCCGGGGCACGGCACGCGTCCCTGTGGCCGTAGCACTGGAACCGTTGAAGGCAGATCGATTCCTTCCCGGTATGTATGATGCACGGACGCCATTGCCAGCAGCACGCAGTACGTACGTGGTGCACTTGACAACAGTAGCGCCGGCCGGTAGTAGTACTCCTAGTAGCTACCGAGGCGCGACGCAGAACGGCAGAGCTAGAGTGGGCCACGGCCGGCCGCGTTCCCCCCGTACGGACCTGCACATGCCGGCCGGGCCACCAGCGCAGCGCAGCGGCGGCAGTCGGCACCGGCAGGCAACGACGAAAGCCCGGCCTGGACCAGCTAGCGCGCCGTCGCGAGATCCCGAGCGCGCGACAGCAAGCGAGAGAGGGGGGCCTCCTCCAAGGTGACGGATCGACCGACCGCGAGAGGCAGGCTTCCTGGACCATGCACGCATGGCGACGGGGCTGGCCAGGCTCGCCGCATTATTATCGCAAGGGCAGCAGCACGTCGTCACTGCGGTTCAGGAGGTCCCCGCATTATTACCGAGAAGGAGGTCGTGTTGTCGGAAAGACGATGATCAAATTATATTCAATAGCTTTACATACAACAACCTATATCTAGTGAATTTCACCTACAAAGATACAAACATAAAGATATGCTTATTCACCAAAACATCACTTGAGTGGCTTTCACTACGTAAAAAATGGTTTGTAACAACGGGACAATTTTTTTTAGGGGCGGCTGGTGATGGAACCGCCTCTACAGTGGCGTGCTCGGGAGCCCAGAGACCAGCCGTCCCTACAAATCGAACAGTAGGAGCGGCTGGTGATACGATCTGCCCATATAAATGAGTCGGATTTGTAGGGGCGGTTCACTCACCAGCCGCCTCCGGTATTGTTATTTGTAGGGGCGGCTGGTGATCCGCGTATAAATACCTCCGATTTGTAGGGGCGGCTCAATCACCAGCCGCCCCTACAAATATCCGCGTATAAATACCTCCGATTTGTAGGGGCGGCTCAATCACCAGTCGCCCCTAGAAATGACCCAAAAAAAAAGCAAACTGCAGCATCTTCTTTCTCCTCGGGCCACTCACTCCAACCTGTGAAAGAAAGATGGGGATGCTTTGGGCACCTCCCAAAAATTACTCTACTAAGGGGAAAGGTTTTGGTCTCAAATTCTTTGGTGAAGAGGTTGTAAAATGTAAGAAAATGCTATTCCACACTTTTTTAAAAGTTTTAATGGTTGGTTAGTGAGTAATTAGAGTTTTATTTTTCTCTCTCTTCTATAGTGCTTGAGCTACTTATGAAGCAAATTAGACTTAAGTTTTAAATGTACTAGGATAAATTAGATAGGGAAACAAGATCATACCCTTATTTGGTCCATGTTTTTTAATTTTAGTGAACAATTAGTTAATTTTATGGATGTTTCATGTGCATGTAGATCTAGATCTAGGGTTTGGTTTTTTTATTAATTTCATTTTTTAAATTTGAGTTTGATGAAATTGGACTAGGGTTTGTATGAAAGATATTGGGTAAAATATAATTGTTGTTGATTGTTGTCTTTGAAATTATTTATTGTAATCAACAAATATGTATTTTAATTATTTAATGATAAATGGACCATTAATTAATTTTTCTCTATCATGGCGTGTTTGTATGCTTCATGTAATTATATTTGATTTATATTCATATATATCTGAAGTATATACAATTATTCTCAAGTAATTATTAATTTGATTCATTTTTATATATATCTGAATAAGTAGTCATTTAATGTTTGTTTTGTTGTTGTTGTAAAAGATGGAGTACAGGAACTCTTAGATATATCGTTCGTTAAGGTTCAAGGCAGGTTTCCGTGAAGAGGTGGATTAATTTATTGAAGCCGCAAAAAAGCATGCAACGACATTGACAGAGAATAAGGATACAATTATTTGTCAGTGTAAAGATTGCAAGAACCGTATGACATAGACAGATGTGACTATCATCAGATCACATTTGATTATGCGAGGATTTATTAAGGACTACACAGTGTGGATTTATCATGGTGAAACGGTTATTGTTAACGACGAGGATGAGGAGGAATACGACGACGAAACCATTTAATCCCTATCCCAATATTCAGCAGAGCTTGATACACGAATAGATTCCGAGTTTGACAATGAACAAGGTGGTGATGCTGGTGGGTGGAAGGGTAACGACGAAGGTGGTGCCAATAATGATGGTGGAGCACGTGTCAGGAATGAAGATGATTTGGAGAACATGATTCGAGCCCTTGGACCAGAGATTTTACTAAATAGCCCAAAATATCTAGAAATTTGGAAAGGGTAACAAAAGCATCGAAGGAGACTGTGTATGGTGTTGAAAATGGTTGTCCGACACATTGGACATTGCTACGTTTTGTGTTTGAGCTACTCATCCTGATAGCTAAGTACGGCTGGTCAGACTGTAGTTTCAATGATCTATTGCATCTCCTGTCATGGGTGCTGCCACAACCAAACTCAGTTCCCGCCAACACATAGCAAGCGAAGAAGGTCATAAGTCCATTGACAATGAGGGTTGAAAAAATCCATGCATGCCCCAACCACTGTATATTTTTTTTGTTACGAAACGTTCAAGTCACTAGATAAATGTCCCCGGTGTGGGGCCATCCGGTACAAGAATAATGACCTTTACGGTGGGAACGAAGCCTCCATGGGGAAAAAGAGCAATAAAAAGGGTACAAAATAGGTGGTACAAGAATCTCAGCCCCCAGAGGACACTCCATTAGGCAACGATACAAAACAGAGAAGAATTCCTGCCTTGGTAATGTGGTACCTGCCAGTAACCGACCGTTTGAGACGTATCTTCCTAAACCCTAAAGAAGCCACACTCATGACATGGTGGGATGATGAGCGCAAGGTGGATGATGATAAAATTGCACACCCGGCTGATTGTAGTCAGTGGCAAAGGTTTGATGAGAAGCACAAAGAATTCAGCGATGACCCAAGAAATATACGGTTTGGCTTGAGCACCGATGGAATGAATCCCTTCAATGAGAGGATGAGCGACCACAGCACTTGGCCAGTGATCTTGACCATGTACAACATCCCAACGTGGTTGTGTCAGAAGAGAAAGTAACTTCTCCACACTATTCTTATTTCTGGCCCTAAAAACCAGGCATTGATATAGACGTGTTCCTCGAGCCTTTGATGCAAGAAATGGAGAGGCTATGGAGGTATGGAGAGCCGATGTACGATACGTTCCGAAAGGAGGACTTCATATGTAGAGCAATAATATTTGTTACTACCAATGATTACCCCGCGTTGTTTGCTTTGTCTAGACAAATCAAAGAAAAGACGGGATGCTTGGTTTGCTTGGATGGTACTACATGGGTGTACCTAGATGCATCTAAGAAGATAGTTTACCTAAGGAACCGATGCTTCTTAAAGACAAGTCACAAGTACCGCAGCAAATTGTTCTTTAGATTTTATGACAACACCCCGGAGATTGAACCCCCTCCAGAGAGACGTCATAACGGAGAACACGTGTACAGAATGGTGAAAAACATACGCGTCGTCTATGGAAAGAAGATTCCGGATGGGACGAACAGAGATAGAAGCACACCTCATGTCAAAGGCGTACCTTTTAAGAAACAATCGATCTTCTTTCAGTATCTGCCTTATTGGCCAAACTTGGAGGTCCCCCATGCCATTGATGCTATGCACGTACAGAAGAATGTCTTTGAGAGTCTTATTGCTACCTTGATGGACACAGGCAAGTCAAAGGATGGTCTGAAAGCACGAAAAGACATGGTGCAGCTAAACGTGATGCCACAGCTTCATCCGGTACCTGAGGCTAATGGAAAATACACTATGCCCACAGCGTGCTTCAACCTAACACCAGACGAGAAGAGAGTTATATGCACTTTCCTGAGGGGGGTCAAAGTCCCGACTGGGTTTTTAGCAAATGTGAAGAAGCTAGTGTCAATGAAGGACTTGTCAATAACACACTGCAAGGCTCACGATTGTCATGTGATGCTGACAGTGTTTCTACCTATTTCAATCAGGGCTATAAAGCTAGAGTTCTTGAAAATGGCCATCACCCGCATGTGCTATTTCTTTTCGAAGATCTCACAGAAGACGATTAGCAAGCAAGAGCTGAGTGACCTACATGAATTTGTGGTGGAGACACAAAACCAACTAGAGATGTGTTTACCTCCTGCTTTTTTTGATATAATGACACATCTCATGATTCGCATAGTTCATCAGATACAGGCGCTGGGCCCTTGCTACTTGCATGAAATATGGTCCTACGAGTGGTTCATGTCGGTTCTAAGTTGATACATGCATAATCGAGCATACCCAGAGGGCTCCATAATAGAGGGTTACAGTACTAAAGAAGTCGTCGAGTGCTGTCAAGAGTACCTAAAAGTACAGAAAGAGATTGGTAAACTCGATTCTTGTCACAAGGGTAGGCTGGCTGGGAAGGGCATCAGTGGTAGAAAAGTATTCATCGACCATGATTACAAAGAGGTGAGTTAGGCGCATTACAGTGTCTTGCAGAGTACACAACTGATGCAACCGTACATTGATGAACACTTGGCTATCATTATGGTGGAGAGAAATGGTTGTTCGGATGATTGGATTATGAAACAACATAAGCAACGACTAACTACATGGTTGAAGGACCAAAACATACCGTCTAGAGAAACCATAGACTTTATTACCATCAGTAGGTTGGCGGAGAGGCCATCGAGACAAGTGACATCTTAGAATGCTTCTGACATCAATGGGTATACGTACTATACCCACGCAAAGGATAGTAAATATGTGAACCAAAACAACAGCGTTCGAATAGAGGCTCTCGATGGATTTGAGGGAAAGATCCAATACTTTGGTATCATTGAAGAGATATGGGAACTTGACTATGGAAGGGATATAACGGTGGCCCTGTTTTGATGTTGCTGGATCAAACAACACCAACTGAACGAGATCAGATTAAGAGTCCTGGACCTTAAGAATCTAGGCTACCAAGATGACCCTTGGGTGCTCGCTTCACGTGTCGCACAAGTTTTCTATATGTCTAACCCAGAAAGTAACCTCCCCCAAAGAAGAAGATAAAGCACGTGGTTGCCTCCGGAAAATAACACATTATCGGAGTTGATGGCGTGGACGATATTGAAGCTTACGATAACTACGATGAGATGCCGCTATTCATAGACTTTCCTAAGAAGATCAGTGTTGTGGAAAAGAACCTACCCAAAGACATATTGCCATGGAAACGAAAAGGTGTCAAGGGGAAAATCGTTACAGCGGGCTAGCTAGTTATTGAACGTGGAGTGTTTGTGTAAGTGTGTGTTTATAAGACTTCATTTATGCATGCGTGTGAGACTATATATTTATGTATGTGTGTAAGACTATATATTTTTGTATGTGTGTGAGACTACATTTATGCATGTGTGTAAGATTACCCTTTGCAACATCTAGATGAATCTATTTCAACATCCACTCTATTACTACTAAAACTTTATGAAATCACTTAACACTTTATGAAATGAAGAAATGGCCAAAATAAAAGTAGGAGATACTGATGTATTCAACAACTTTTATATTCATCACCTTTACAGCTGAAATCATTTAGTGGTTGAAAATCAGGTTTGAAGCTGTCATTTTCTGAAATTTAAAATTTTAACTGTTCAAATTTTGTCAAATAAAAAGATAACTAAAATAAAAGTTATAGATAGTGATGTGTTCAACAACTTTTATATTCATCACCTTTACAGCTGAAATCATTTAGTGGTTGAAAATCAGATTTTAAGCTACCATTTTCTGAAATTCAAAATTTGAATTGTTCAAAATTAGTGACAAAGATAGATGACTAGACTAAAATGATAGAGCATGATTTTAGAAAATTTTAGGAAAAAAATCCATCACATTTGAAGTTAGTATGAGAAAGAAAAACTAGTTACAAGTTTTAGCCACAGATTAAAAAGAGAAATCACACTTGTTCATCATTGATCATCATGAACAGTTGTGATTTTTTTTAATCTCTGAGTAAAATTTGTAATTAGTCTTTCTCCCTCATACTAACTCCAAATGTGATGATTTTTTTTCTAAAATTTTGTAAAATCATGCCCTATCAAGTTACTGTGTTGATTTGGTCATTCTTTTTATTTGACAAAGTTTGAGCGATTCAAATTTTCAAATTTAAAAAAATAACAAGTTCTAACGAGATTTTCAACCAGTAAATGATTTCAGCTTGAAAAAGTGATGAATACCAAAATTGTATAACTCATCAAGATCTACAACTTTTATTTTGGTCATTTCTTCATCTGACAAAGTGATAGTAAACATTGTTCACGAATCAACATGTCCCTCGTATAGTTCATGAAACTATGAGCCAAATGTAAATTTATGAACAATGTTTACTAATACTTTGGCATATGAAGAAGTGACCAAAATAAAAGTTATAGATAGTGATGAGTTCAACAACTTTTATGTTCATGACTTTTATTATTGAAATCATTTAAGGTTTCAAAATCTTGTTTGAAGTTGCCATTTATTGAAATTCGAAATTTTAACTGTCAAATTTAGTCAAATGAAAAGATGATCAAAATAAAAGTTGTACATATTGATGAGTTCTACAACTTTAGTATTCATGAGTTTTTCAGCTGAAATCATTTACTCTTTCAAAATATTGTTTCAAGTTGAAATTGTTTGAATTTTAAATTTTGAATTGTTCAAACAAAATTACATGACAAGATGACCAAAATAAAAGTTGTACATGTGATGAGTTATACAACTTTTATGTTTACAATATTTTCATTTTAGGCCATTTAATGTCCTAAAATTATAGTCGAAGTTTTAAAATTAAAATTTTTAAAATTCAAATTGTAGTCACATGACAAGATTGAGTTATGTTTACAACTTTTACGACTACAATTGTTTGTATATATATTTATGCATATATAGAATAATACAAAATATTATATACATTTACTTTGTGTTTTTGTGATATAAAAAAATATAGAATTAAATATTTAATAAAATAGAAAATATTTGTAGGGGCGGCTAGATCAGGAACCGCCCCTACAAATGCTTTTTTTAGGGGCGGCTGGATCAGAAATCACCCCTACAAATGTATTTTTAGGGGTGACTGGATCAAGAACCGCCTCTAAAAATCGTCGTGATTATATAGCCATGGGCGCTCGGGTGCCCAACTATTGGGCGCTCTCTTCTTCCTCCCGACGCCGTCAAGCTGTCCAACTGTTTCCCGTCGCCGCCACCGTCTCTGTGCCCTAGCGCCGGTTCCTCTCACCTCCACCGTCCTCCTCTGACTGCCTTCGTTGCCCGCCATGCTTCCTCCCCCAAACGCCGCCTTCCCCAGGCTGGTCGCAACGGCAGCTAGGGTTTGCACGAGAGCACACAATCTGCGTGTCTGCCGCCGCCCCGTCTCCGTGCCCTAGCGTCGGTTCCTCTCACCTCCGCCCTCCTCCTGTGATCGCCTCCGTCACCCACCACGCTTCCTCCCCCAAACGCCGCCTTCCCTAGGCCGGCCGCCACGGTGGCTAGGGTTTGCGCGAGAGCTCACAGTCATGTGGCTGCCGCCGCCCCGTCCTCGCCGGCCCTTGCGCGCCCGGCCGTGCGCTCTGGTAGTCGTCCCCGCCACCGGCGGTGCCTCCTCTCCGACCTCGTCGGCCCTTGCGCGCTCAGCCGTGTGCTCGGGTAGTCGTCCCCACCAACAGTGGCGCCTCCTCTCTGACCTCTCCTCTGGCTGCCGTCCCTCAGCCAGCCCCGGCGCATCGCCGCCGTCTTCTGCAGGTAAGCCCAACCCCTTCTTTTAGCTGCCGATTTCACGGGTTTTATTACTAGGGTTTAGCATGAAGATAATACGGCTTTCGTGCTCTGGGCATCCTCACTGCTTTCTTTTAGTTTGTTGTGCTGTCTATGCTTACATTATCCACTGTACTACTTTTGGTTGTTAGATTAGCATGCCTCACTTACATTGAGCTATATTTTGTTGGGGCATATATATTGAATACGATTATTGAGACTCTCATTTGCTTTAGGGTACTTCAACTATGTCCAATATGTAGCATGTATAGGGTCTGATTACTGAAGCTCCATGCCCTTTGTGATCTACCCCTTGTGTTTGTGTAGATTGTATTGCACGGCTGTTTTGAGTAGAGTAGCCAGTCAGCCACCATTGTTTTATTCTTTCCTTGATTTTTCACAATCCATGTGTTTTAGCGTTTCTATTGGCTTATCCCATATAGTATTGTTATAAGGGATTTACTACTTAAGGTGCACTTTCATAAAGGTCTAATATGGATATTAATACATAATTCTTTGTTTTAAATAGATCTGCTGTGTTAGCTAATGTAGCCTTACTGTCATCATATTTGCCGTAAGACATGTGTTTCATTAAGAGGGAAGTGGATTTCAGGGTATGCATGGTCTGCTGTGCCCTCTATATGCATGTTTTTTTGGAAGTAAACCTCTGTATGCATGTCATTGTGCCGACATGTTTGGATCCAACATTTGTTTTGACAAGTAACTGTTCAGATTTGGGCCTTCTGATTTCGTGGAATATAAGTAATTTGCCAATTTTTTATTTACAAAGCAAATGAGTTTGTTCCCATGTAGCAATTTAAGTTATACTAGCTTATAAAGTGACATTTTGCTGAAGCTGGGGAGGATATCTGTGTTGTAGTTAGCATTATGTAAACTTCTGAGCATGTCTGTATGTGTGTACTGAAGTTTTATTCTTCCCTAAGATGTTAGTAATGTCCTAATGAAAAGTAGTGTTGTTTATTCATGTGGAAAGCTTAGTGTAGAGTGTAGACCCTTCATTATCATTAGAATGTTCATATGTTGCTGAACGAAATGTGCCTCAGAAATATATAAGTTATTTTAAGCTTAGTGTAGAGTGTAGACCCTTCATTGTCATTAGAGTGTAGACCCTTCATTGTCATTAGAATGTTCATATGTTGCTGAACGAAATGTGCCTCAGAAATATATAAGTTATTTTAAGCTTAGTGTAGAGTGTAGACCCTTCATTGTCATTAGAGTGTAGACCCTTCATTGTCATTAGAATGTTCATATGTTGCTGTCCTAATGAAAACTAGTGTTGTTTATTCATGTGGATGCTTAAAGCCTGCTCTGTCATTTTAAGCTGATTCCATTTTTGGGAATGAATTTGTTCCATCACGTATATAAGTTATTGCAGCATAAAAATATGTAGGCACCTCCAAGTGAGAAATTTCCAGTTTGTTATTCATGAAAGACTTCTTGCTCTGATTTAAGGCATTGAAACTTCTTCTGTGATGGTTATACTACTGTCCTAGACTACTCTACTGAACTACTACTACTCTACTTGTTACTGCTAGCTACTCCTAAATGGTACTTTCTAAAATGATAGAAGAAGTGAGTGATCCCCAGCAAAAGGGGCCATATCTTCTGAACCATGAACGATTTCATCTTCATGTTCAGAGAGAGAAGAAATGACAGGAAAATTTCAGAATTCTTGCCTCTCCATTCATAAGCCAGCTGTTGAACAACTTTTCACTATCTTCTCTGAGACCTTGCGACATGTTCTTGAACCCCAGCATCTCCATGCTTGACGCTGCTGCCACTCCCATTTGCTTACACGCTATACTTCAATTTTTTATTACTACTACTTGATGTCCTACTACTGCTCTACTACTCCATAGTCTCTACTCTCTACTACTATTCTCTCTTACTATGTGGCTGGTGGCTACTAATCTTCTCTGTACTTGTTGTCCACTCCTAGTACTTGGTGGCTGCTGGCCGGCTGCTCCTACTACTACTTGCTACTCCTACTACTACTCTATACTTTCACTTTCACTTGAAGGATTTTATCGCCTATGATTTTTGCTTACACTCTATACTTCAATTTTTTATTTTCATTGCTTGCTGACTGTCCTCCTCCTCTCTCTACTTACTACTACTGCTACTTATTATCTTACGCTAATCTTCTTTGCCGCTTTCCTAATTATTCTTTCTTTGTCATTGTTGGTTCTTTGGTCTCCTACTACTCTTACTACTAGTGGCTGCTGGTTGGTCTCCTACAACTCTTATTACTACTACTTGCTACTCATACTACTACTCTACTACTATACTATCGTCCTGCTCTTCTCCTACTACTCTACCACTCCTCTTCTACTACTACTCTCCTCTACTCCACTCTACTCTCCTCTCCAAAGCAGTTGTTGCTTTTTTTTTGCTACTTCTACTACTTCCCTACTACTACTGTTTACTACATCTACTTCTGTCTTCTATCAACTACTTGTACTTCTGTCAACTACTTGTACTACTTCCCTACTACTACTATCTACTACTTTTGATTGTCCGATCTGCCTATCAGGTTCGGAAGATATTAAGCATATGATGTTCATGTGTGATCGAGCAAAGTCAGTATGGCAGTTGTTGCTTTTTTTAGGAAGCAGCACCGGCTTTTTTTTTGCCAAATCTCCCCTCTCCTCTATTTTTGCCACCTTTCCTATCCTCTATATTTGGGAAGCAGCAGCTGCTTTTTTTACACCTTTTTCTCTCTATATTTGTTAAGCAGCTTGTTGCTTTTTTTTACCAAATCTCCCCTCTCCTCTCCTCTCTTTTGTTTTGCCGATGATGAAATTGTCCAAGTCCATACATTATATGGAATATGAGCTGATGATCTAGAACTTGTGAGAAACTTGGCATCATTAGCAGCCGCCCTACATTACCTTCTCCTCTCTTCTTTGTTATGATGGCTTGATGCTCCAAATTCATGATCAAATGATGATTGACATGTTTCTGAGGCCTCTACTACTGCTACTACTCATTTTTTTATATATTATTGTTTTATAGGATTACTTTGGTTTATAGACCTTTTTGATTTCTTATACCTTCTCGCATACCTAAAGCACACTTTCTTGCATCTATTAGAACAAAGCGCGAAATAATGTCGCGGACACCAGACAGTGCAGCCCGATGCCCCGAGCATGATGAGCAGCCAACCTATGAGGAGCAAGCACTAGAGGATCAGCTTACTCAGGAGCAGTTCGATAACGAGTTAGAAAATGATCTAGAAGTGATGCTTACTCAGGAGTAGTGTGACGAGGAGGAAGGGGGAGCAGAAGTAAGAGCAGGAGAGGCTGCTGAAGGTGAAGAAGAAGAGGATGATGATGATGATGACTCAGAAGAGGGATATGTAAGTCCCAGGGATCCTTTCCCACGTGAAGCCAGAAGGAGGCCAATGGAGGAAGATTTGGACAAGGATTTTGACCTGAATGAGAAGGTAGGGAAAAAGCCTTAGCTTGTAAATTTTGCTAAAGCTTTGGCTGTGTTACCTCTGCTAACACTTTGACCTGTCGTATATACAGGTCCCACCTGAAACTTGAAAAAGATGGCGTCGACGTCCGCGACATGTCGCTAGACAAGACAGAGTAGAGGAAAGGATAGCAGAGGCAACAGCCATAGAGAAGGACATTGAGGCCTCTGCTCCACAACCTCAAGACACAACCATGAGTACTAAGCCTAAGAGGAAATGAGGGGATAGAAAATCAAATCTATATCCAAATAAGGCATGCTATGTGATAACGGAGGTCAGGCCAGCAGGGGAGATCCTTGAGCCGAAGGAATTAAGACGATGATTCCGTAATGCGATCGGGGCCCTAGTAAGAGATAAATTGAACCTAGCAATCCCTAACTAGAAAGAGGTACCAGAGACAAAAAGGATGAACTATGGGATAGGCAGCTGAAGCTCAATTTTAGATTTCCGGAGGGTAAGCACGAACTGGTAAAAAAATGCTTTCAGGATGATGGGAGAGTCATTCCGACATTAGAGGTCAGAGCTCAACAAGAAGTATATCCAAAAGGGGTTAACTCCCTTCAACGAGTTCGACAAAATAACTCCTAGTCAATGGGAGGAGCTCGTGGCTCTGAAGACTTCACCGGAGGTATTGGAGCTCAGTGTCCATAACACCAAGCTAGCAAAGAGGAACAAACACCACCATCATCTAGTCCCCGGTGGCTACTATGCCAAGGAAGAGTAGTTTAGAAAGATGGACGAAGAGGCCGCAACTGCTGGGAATATCGATGTGATGAATTTAAAGGTACGCTCAGGAAATTGGATATATGCGAGGAGTACAGAATCATTCGGTGGTAATCTTAAGTTTGATAAGCCGAAGACCTAAGAGGCAGTATCAAGGATACTGAAATATGCTGAAGACAAGGAGAAGGGCTCATTCAATCCTTCTAGAGAGAGAGACGAGCTTAGCCTTGGCTTGGGAAACAAGGAGCACACAGGCCGCACCAGGGAAAAGGATGACCTGGAAGCAAGGATTCAAAGAAGACAGGCACATGTACAAGAAACATGGTAGAGACCGGGAGACTAATCTTGAGCTCCAAGTAAAGGCTCTAGTTGCGAAGGCACTAGAGGAGCAAGGACTGTCTATGGAGCCACGAACATTAATGACGTCGCCGGGAGAACTGGCATTAGTTGGCAGCCCTCTGAAAGTTCCTAGCGGCCAAGGTTCCACTGCAGCCACAACCCCCATCGATCGCATACGGGAACCAACTAGTTGCACCTTGGTGTTTCTCAGCGGCCGGCAAAACATTGTGATGGAGGTGGCAATGAGTGTGGCACATCCTCCCGGTGGCTTACACCACAATAATAAGATACCGCCGGACTACACTAGGGTCGAGGTGCATACCGTGAAGCCCGAGTTCATGCAGTGGAGGATAGACTATGCAACTCCCGAGGGGCTGGTGTTACTCAGAGACGTAATGGGGCAGTTCATCCTTTGGCACAAATGGGACATTATATTGACTGCTTCTTCGCCGCCTCCCCCTCTCCCAAATTTGGAGCGAGTTGTTGAGGTTGGGGAGATATTTTCACCGTCTCGCGACCACCACATTCCTGAGATGCTACATTCTTCCCCGCCTTCTAGCGAGCATGTGCCTTCTCTAGCTCATACCGAGCAAGTGCATGATGAGATGCCACAGTCTTCTCAACAAGCACAGCCAATATATGAACAACGAGTGCCTCCTGAAGAAGGTGATGCACAAGAAGATGGGGACGTGCCTGAATGGGAACTTCGAAAGAAGCATCCAATCACCATAAGACCAGTTTGTGTTCCGATGAAAGACTTCTCGTTGGTGCACAAGTGGTATTGCCATGACTAGTTCAAGCCTGAGAACCAAGTTAAAAAGTCACATCACGAGGTTCTGAGGAGGCCGTCACTAGCAAACTCCACCAAATAGCAGAGCAGTATCCAAATATTGATGCCATCAAATGGTCAAATGATTGCCCAAAAACATATGAAACAAACAAGCCCTTCCTACCGAACCGGGGCATCCAGCGCCTACCACTTGGAATGAGAAGGTTCCATGATTGGTACTTGTGTGTTCTCCCAACGAGCATAGACCTCATACAAGCATGCTTTCCCACCGGCATATTTAGAAGCCTAGCCGGGAAAATTGTCTTTGACTTCAATGACATGCAGACATGCTTTCACCTCGGAGCAATGGAGATGAATCTAATTCGCACGTGGTGCCTGTAAGTCATTGTCCTCCTGATATGATATGAATGTAATCTTTCAATTTTGTTGTAACTAACCCACGCCGTGATTTGTAGAATGCAAGTGCACATTGTCAAATAAATGCCAAGTGTCAAAGTCGGGTATATAGACCCTCAAGCTATAGCACAAACAAATTTTAATTACCCTAAACAGTGGCTACTGGATGCCAAAGAGCTAGCTGCTGGAAAGACTCTTCGGGAGAAAGAGCACATCCATACGGCAAAACTAAGGGAAGAGTCCCTTAAGGTTGCGGCATACATTGCCCTGGCTTTCAAAATTCTCCAACAACACTCTACTATATGGCTACCATACAACTTCGAGTAAGTTCAACTCTATACTTAAAGCTTTATTCGATATATTTTTTTCGATGCAAAAGAGCTTATGTAGTTCTATGATTAAATCCATGCAGCAACCACTAGATTTGTATAGGCGTCGATGTAGGGAGGAGCATGGCATGGGTCTTTTATTCAATAGATAGGGACCCAGTGACATATCGACAATCCTCATTAGCTTATATGTTTGTATACATACTTGTAACGTTCACTTTTGGATACTAACAAGTTGTATTTGCTAAAATAATTCAAACAGGGCATTTAGGTTCTATGCCACTAAACATCACGGAAGGCATGATCCAGCAAGAAAGGAAAAGCTGGCTATAAAGACACAATGCGCGGTAAATGTAACTTACTTCTTCAGTACTTCATTACATGGCTGTCAAAAGCATTACTTAACATTTTCATATGTAAAACACACAGTGCCCCAAGCAGAAGACTAGGAGTGTACATTGTGGATACTATATATGTTCTATGATGAGTAACACCGGTGCCTACAGGAGACACCCCTTAAGGGTAAGTTTGAACCTCTTCACCCATAGTATAAAAACTTCATACATGGTATGAAACACTAAACCGAAACTTGTTCTATTGTAGTGGAAAGAAGAGAAAGAAATGAAAAGAGACCCATACAAGGATGACCAACTCTTAGAGCTCATCGGCGACCTTTGCAACTTTATATTGGATAAGATTATACACGTCAAAGGCGCCTACCATGATCAAGAGTCTGACTTAGGTAGAAATCCTCAGTACCAATACCTTCGTGAGACTGAAAGGCTAGCTCTAGGACGTTGATAACATTGTGTATGGAATTTGATATTGGTTTTACCTTGTGAATTATGTCTATTTAATGATGGATTGTACATATTCTTGTGAATTGGACTTGTAATTATAGTTTATATAATACTTTTGTGTTTGTAGTTTATATAATACTCTTGAGTGAATGCGGTTCGGAATGTTGGTCATGGGCATTCGGTGGGATTATCTCGCTTTCCTCGCTCATGTTGGTCGCGGGGCGTTCGACAACGCGAACGCTGGATGGAATACGCGGAAACATTTGGCAACGCGAATGCTGGATGGAATACGCGGAAACAAATAGTGTTCTAGTCGAATTTGAATTGTAAATTTAAATTTTTTTGGCGGAAAAACGTACTGTAGGGGCGGTTCTGGACTGAACCGCCCCTACAAACATGTATTATAGGGGCCGCTGGTACTACAGCCGCCCCTATAAATCGATTTGTAGGGGCGGCTATAGTACCAGCCGCCCCTACAAATTGATTTGTAGGGGTGGCTTGGGAACCGCCCCTATAAATACATGATTTGTAGAGACAGTTTGGTAGGGGCGGCTGGCCAAACCGCCCCTACAAAGGGTTACGAGCCGCCCCTAAAAAATGTTTCTATAGTAGTGTTTAGCATAGAAGACTTGCACATGTTAGGATGTGCTCACTTAAAAAGTTAATGAAGAATGAGTTGGTGCGAGGTTTGAAGGATGTGAAATTTGAGAAGGACAAGCTTTGTAGTGTATGTCAAGCCGGCAAGCAAGTTGCAAACACTCATCCAACCAAAGCTTACATGTCAACAACAAGAGTGCTAGAGCTTCTCCACATGGTTCTATTTGGACCAACAACTTATAAAAGTTTGGGAGGCAACCTTTATTGTCTTGTGATAGTTGATAACTACTCTAGATTCACTTGGGTGTTCTTCCTTCATGATAAGAAAGAAGTGGCCGCATATTTCAAGAAATTTGCCAAGAGAGCACAAAATGAATTTGAAGTGAAGTTCAAGAAGATAAGAAGTGACAACGGAAAAGAATTTGACAACACAAACATTGAAGCATATTATGATAAAGTTGAGATCAAGCATGAGGTCTCCGTAACCTACACTCCTCAACAAAATGGTGCAGTAGAGAGAAAGAACATGACATTAATCACTCTTGTAAGAACAATGCTTGATGAGTACAATACACCTCAAGATTTATGGGCGGAAGCTATCAACACCGCATGTTATGCATCTAACCGCCTATTTCTTCAAAAGTTTCTTGACAAGACCCCTTGTGAGTTGCTCAATGGGAAGAAGCCGGACGTCTCATTCTTCTGGGTGTTTGGATGCAAATGCTACATCTACAAGAAGCGACAACACCTAGGGAAGATTTAAAGACATTGTCATATTGATTTTCTTATTGGTTACTCATCAAAGTCCAAAGCATATCGAGTATTTAATCATGCCACCGGCTTGGTTGAAGAAACATATGATATAGAATTTGATGAATCTAACGGCTCCTAAGGAGCATATGAGAATCTTGATGATGTAGGTGATGAACCATTAAGGGAGGCTATAAAGAATATTCTGGTTGAAGACATCAAGCCTAAAGATGATGAAGATGAAGCACAAGTGATTGATCCACCTTCTTCATCAAATGTGCCACAAGATGATGACAAAGATGGGAGAGTAGAAAATAAAGATACTCATGTCTCCCATGATCAAATGGTGACACAAGCTTAAGATGTTGATGCTCCACAACCTCCTCCCCAAGTTGTTGATAGAAAAAATTCATCTCTACTTCAAGCACATCCACAAGATCTCATCATAGGGAGACCTTCCAACGGTGTAATGACTCGCTCTTAAAAACTTGCTTTATTTGTTGAACATCACTCGTTTGTCTCTTGCATTGAGCCTACGAATGTAGAAAAAGCTTTTTAAGATCTAGATTAGATAAATGTTATGCATGAAGAGTTGAACAACTTCACTCGCAATGAAGTTTGAACACTTGAAGAGCGACCACAAGATGTAAGAGTCATAGGAACAAAATGGGTATTCCGCAACAAGCAAGATGATCAAGACATTGTTGTGAGGAACAAGGCAAGGCTAGTTGCAAAGGGGTTCTCTCAAGTTGAAGGTTTAGATTTTGGAGAGACCTTTGCACCGTGTTGACGTTGGAAGTGATCCAAATCAAACACTAATAGGGCCTTCGATGCCCGGGCCGCTATGGACCGAAGAACGATAGCGAGGATGTCACTCTTTCATGGTGAAGAACAGAGAGGTTTACAAGCAAACCACCAAAGGATAACCAACATGCTTACGTGATGAAGAACCGGCTAGTTTTCAGACAAACTAGCAAATAAATTGTCGAAGCTCTCGCCTGGGAGGGACCCTGTCATGGCAAGGACATCGTCGGGTTGCCCTAGGTCGGCCAGCAAGCCTAGGGCGCCATCCTTGGTCGTCAGATCAAGGGATGAATAGCATGGGGTTGGAGAAGAGGGTAAAAAGGGTTGGAGTAGAGGTAGTAGATTGATTTGTTTGACGATTGGATAGATGGGAACTCAATCGGCCATAATCCTCTCATATATACAGAGGGGGTGGTCTTATCCTAGTAGGAAACCTCTCTGAGCCTTATTTTCCAAGTTTTCCACGAGTTTGGAACAGTTCGGATCGGAATCCAAAAGGCCAGATCCGAACAGAATTTTCTGTTAGGTATGTCGGAAGTCCTGACTTGGGTTAGAACTCCCGACGTAGGGATAACCCCAAACACCCGAGCAGATTTCTTCAGGCTTCCTGGAAGTCCCAACACCCGTCGGAACTTCCGACAGTCGGTAGTTCCGACTTGGATCGGAACTCCCGACAACGAGGCATCTTTCCGAGGGCATAACTTCATTTGGACTTCAAATTATATGTTCCATATATGTTTTTTTGACCGTCTCGACGAGAGGAACGCAATGGTGAAGTCCATTTCACATTTTGACAACTTCACAAAATGGACATTTTTTGTTGTCAACATATGCCCCCTTGTTTTCAGGTGAATGATGTATAAACCTGAAAACACTTATTCAAAACCAAACAGTGACGATACCCATCTCATGGCTGCTTAGTGACTAAGGGCAATGTATACATCGACCATTTTTTCTAAGGGCGATACATGTATCGGCCATTGTTTGGAGAGCACTTAGGCTTCTTGCCAAACACTTGGAAAGTACCCTTTCAAGTACCTCCCGTTGAATGCTCTCGTGAGACGTTCACCTTGCAATGTCTCTAGCACATATGAATTTCTAAATATAACTTTGACCACTTTGTAAGGACCTTCCCAATTCGGTGACCACTTGCCAAACTGATTGCTCTTCGATCCAATTAGTAGTATGGTTTTCCACACCAATTCTCCCACTTGGAAGGATTTGCTCCTGACTTTCTTGTTGTATGCTTTGGCAACTCGAGCTTTATCTTTCTCTATTTCCTTGAGAGCCTTTAATCTCACATCAGTCATCTCATCGATGTTATCCATCATCAAATCATGATACACAACAACTGATAAATCATTTTGTCTAGCGAGTCTGTATGCATCCAAATTCACTTCGACAGGCAACACGGCTTCTTGACCATATACTAACTCAAAAGGAGTAACCTTTGTAGCACCATGCCTTGAAATGCGATGTGCCCATAGAGCCTCAGACAAAACTTCATGCCATCTCCTTGGATTCTCCTCAATTTTCTTTTTGATAAACTTGATCAAAGTCTTATTACTAGACTCAGCTTGGTCATTTGGTTGAGCATAGTATGGAGATGAATTGAGCAACTTGATCTTATATAATTCGGCAAATTCCCTCACCTATTTTGGACACAAATGATGTCCCATGATCTGTAATTAACGTTTAAGGGATGCTAAATCTATGAATAATATGCTCAGTGATGAACTCAATTCCTTTCTTATGTGTCATATTCTTCAAAGGAACTCCCTCGGTCCACTTAGTAAAGTAATCCGTAGCAACTAACACAAATTGGTGTCCCTTCAAAGATGGGGGATATATTTGGCCAATGAATTAGTCTAGCCCCCAACCACAAAAAGGCCATGATTTGATGATAGGATGAAGCGCAACAACAGGCATAAGCTGAATATTTTCAAACTTCTAGCACTCTTCACAACCTTTGTAGTAGCGAAAACAATCGGCCATCATAGTAGGCCAATAGAAACCGGCTCTACGTAATAACCACTTCATCTTCGGGGCCGATTGATGCCTACCACAGATGCATTCATGGACTTCTCCCATAGCCACTCTTGCCTGATCTGATCCCAAACACTTAAGCAGCAAATCTTCGGTGGTTCTTTGATAGAGCTCATTATTATGCAATACATATTTGAAAACGCTTCGCCGAACACTTTTATCAATTTTGGCACTTGGATCACATAGATATCTCAACAAGGGAGTCCTCCAATCTTCTAAATCGGCCCCAACATCACTAGAAGTTATATCGGGCTGATTTGATAGCTTCTCGGGTGAATTGACCGGGCTGGTCACAGGAGAGTCGGTTGAGCCAACAGGGCCAGTAGGCTTAGCTGATTTGGAGGTGTTAGCTTGGCCGACTAGAGCAGTCGGCTTAGACGACTTGGCCACAACAGAAGAGTAGTCGGCTGAGTTGACTTGGTCAGTCGGCTTAGCCAACTGGTCTATACCTACACAGGAAAAATTAAAATCTTCATGCATCGGCTGTTCATGAATATGGAAATTATGTCCACTGAAATCATAGCCAGATGCTTGTTGAGCTAACATGTTGGCCTTTTGATTTTCATGCCTCGGAATATGCCAAATTCAAAATTCGGCAAAATAGTCAATAATATCAAGGCAAGCATCAAGACAAGTTCTTAGTGACCCTTCTAAACATTGAAATTCACTAGCAACTTGCTATACCACCAGCAAGGAATCACCATAGGCTTCAACATGTTATACCCCATGGATTGCAATATGGCCAAGCCGAATAAGAAAACTTCACATTCTGTTCAAATGTTGGTGCGGTATAATTTTAATCGGCTTGATGTCTCCAATAGCACCATTGTGAGAAATAATGATTATGCCAACACCTTGGCCTTATTTGCAAGCCGACTAATCATTTTGTTACATCCATGAAGTAAATCAAAATGCATATATCATGCCCCCGGGGCCTTAAGGCCATCAAAGTAAATTCCATGGGGGCTTTCTAATAGCACGATGGTTGCAAGCATTTATCGACTATATTGGGCGATATCAAAATATTGGCCATATGAATTCATCCACATAAATATGCATAGCCGAAACAAAATATTTCAGCTCTCGATCATTGGTAAGTAAAATAATTTGGCAACCCTCCATAACATAAAGATCCACACCAAGCATCAAAATAAGGAGCTGAGGGATAACCATGCATACCAGGAGATGAATTCCGCATAGGCATAGGCAGAGAGTATGGATGATGCCATGACCAATGATTTTGATGATTTGGGGCAAACCTCCAACTTGGCAATTGTTTCTTGAATCTCCTCTCCTTTGTTTTTGTTGCACCACTTGCTTGAACATCATCCTTCTGGGCTTGAATACTTCCCTTAGGAACCCATGCCAAGCCTTTTCCTGTCTGCTTCTCTGCACTAAACTTCTGTAACTTTTTCTCTTGCGACTTTGGTAAACCGATTGAGCATATCGGTTTTATTTTTGTTTTGGACAGCGGCAAATCTTTCTTGATTTTGGGCACTCTCACCTTCTTTTGTTCAGATTTGGCACCTAGAATATTAATAGATGATTTCCTCACTTCTTTGCCATCAATAGCCGGATTTTTCAGCAATGTAATCGGCTTTTCGATGGTTAAATTCAGATCTGAACTTTTCTTCTTTCGGCCATCATACTTCACGCGGTAAACTTGTTTTACCGCTTTCTTCTTTGGTTGAGCTCCAGACCGGTTTTGATCAAAATAGTCTTTACAAGATGATGATCTCTTTGAATGTCTAGGAGTTGCATACTCTATATATTGTGGCCTAAAATATGGTGAAACATGTGCCTCTTGATCAAACCAGCCCCAAGATGAATAAGGATGAAAATATATGGGTTGTGGTCCATATGACATGGTAATTGGCTGCTCAAAAGGAGAATATGTTGCTGCTGCGTGAGATCTATCTTCTTGCCAATTCCACTCTTGAGACTTGTGCTTTGGAGGCAATTTTGATAATTGGATTTTCTTTGGCCGATTGGTGACATTTGTTTTTGCTATCTTCTCATATTTAGCTAGAAGTTCCTTAAAGCTAAGCTTCGGCCTTCTACTTCTTTGTTTGTCATGGCCTTTGTCTCCATTAGCTTTACGAGCATCCTCCTTCTCCCCATCTTGACAGACATGCTCCAAAGGAGGATCCTTAGCCGATTCCCCTTGCTTAACGAGATCAATCGGCTTTTGCTTTGGTTGGAGAGATTTTAGCTGCCCCCCTAGTGTCTTCTGGAACTGTATAACTTTGTTGTCCTCTGGAATATCTTCTATTTGCAATTCATCAACAACAACCTTGCCTTCACTTGAGGGCTCAACATCTCTCTCTTGGGCGTTCAAGCTTTGAGCTTTGAGTGAATCAGCTAATGCAAGCCGATTCAAAACTTGTTTGCCATCAAGACCAATTGAATCCAATTGGTCTATGTGTTGAGCTTCAGAAATTCTCAATCATCCTTTATCAATGGCCGATTGGATGACTCGTCGAAACACATTGCAATCAGAAGTATTATGATCAGATGAATTATGCCATTTGCAATATGTAAGCTCTTCTAAGTTTTGAATAGATGGCAAAGCATTGTGATCAATAATTCTAATAAAATTATTCTTAAGTAGGATATCAAAGATATGATCACAAAAAGTAAAGTCAAAGGTGTACTTTGATTTCTTTAGCCAATTCTTTTGTGGAGTCGGCTTTAAAGCTAGGCAAATGAATGGATCGGATTTATTATCAATCCATTCGGCCACACCTTTGCAATTGCTAATAGGAAGCTTTAGCTTTGATGAACTACCACTATCGGCTTTGCCATATGGAACAATGTCTTGGCCGATAGAATCTAAATTTATTTTATCATCAACAAATAAATTGCTATTCTCAATCAGTCTATTACAATAATTAGCAAGGATATCTCTAATAGATGCAAAAATTCAAATAGTATGACCAGATTGGAATTTGAGCAAAATATTTGTGTTTTCTACCTTGTTGATCATGTTCGAAAAGTGCACGTCCTTGATTTGCATGATGTTGCTCTTCATCTTCAGAGAATGATCAACAATAGGTGCCGAATCATCCGAAGATGCATCGGCAGCTGCCCAGACCAAGAAAGTCAGCTAGGCTGACTTGGGCACTAGCAGGGGCAGTCGGCTTGACCGACTGGGATGTTGGCCTAGCCGACTCAGGGAAGGTGGCAGAGGCAGTTGGCCTAGCTGACTCAGGGCAGCCAGCAATCGGCTCAGCTAACTTTGAAGTCGGCTCAGCCGATTCTGAGCAGGTAGGCAACCCTCCTTTGTTGCTTGTAGGGGCTTGATCTCCATCAATGATGTGGTAATCACTAGATAAGTGTACAACCCCTTTGGCTCATGAAAAAACAAGTCTAGCTAGTTTCTGGCGTTTTCCATGCTTTTCTGTAGCAAGACTTGTTTTTTGAGATGTGATTGATTCACAAAGGATATTATATTGTTTGGCTTTTGTAGCCAAACCTTTGCTTACATCTAAATCAATTCTTTCTTTCATGCCCACTAGCAATCCTCTTTTACCCGATGACTCAACTGTGATCAACCTTTTCTCATTAGTCTTTCCAAAATATTCATAGAATTGCTCCTCTAATTGAGACCATGAACCAATAGTACATCGCGGCAAAGATGTAAACCATGCAAAGGAAATACTAGTGAAAGATAAAGAAAAATTTCGCACTCTCATATAGTCTTCTTTACCGGCAAAACCCAGCTGTGAGAGATATATACTAATATGTTCCATAGTGGTTTTATCATCCTCACCACTAAATTTATAAAAATCAGGTACCCACCAACCATTAGGAGTTTTCAAGTAATCATAGCATAATGGGTACGGTCTATGATAAGTGGGCATCTTCCATTTAGAGGAACCATATGGATTCCTAGCATGGGCTAAATCTTCATCGATTCGGCTTGATTTGAGAGCAACAAATGAAGCTGAATCATGATTGTTTGCAAGTGCACACATTGCTGAATTTTCATTGATTTGGCTACAATTATTAGCAATATGTGGAGCCGAATCACGAGTTTTAGCACTCGAATGCCTTGCTGAAATTTCACTAATTCGGCTATGGTCATGAGCGAAATACAAAGCCGAATTGTGAGCATTGATCTTTGCATAAGGTGCTGAATTTTTGTTGATTCGGCTATGGTTACTAGTAACACGTGAAGCCGAATCATAAGTATTAGCACTTAAACACCTTACTGAATTTCATTAATTCGACTCGAGTTGGGAGTAACATATGGAGCCGAATTATGAATAGGAGCATTAGCATATGATGCTGAATTTTCAGAGCAATTGGCTAAATAATTAGCATTGTTATAGCCAATTCTCTCATTCATCGGTATGTGTTGTGGTGGAACCACATATTGTGAACTTATAGCCGATGAATAATAATTTACGTGTTGTATGTTGCTAGTAGCATCAAAACTCGAAGAATTTACAACATGTATCGGCTCTTGATCAGAATATTCATAATTATGATGTGTATGATGAGGAGCATTAACAAAAGTATTAGCCGATGTAACATATCCAGTATCATTACAGCTAGCAACACCAACATGAGAGCTCATAGAACTTGCAAAATAACTATTAGGATCATAAGATGCATTTGCAAGTTGTACCACGGGGTGATTGTAGTAATATTGTGATGCAACACCTTGGTACTTCATGATTTATAACTTGACCGCCTTGCTGAATTTTTCGATAAGCAGCGCAACTTGTTGCAAAATCGCAAACAAGATCACAAGGGGTCAAAACCAGATGCGATCGGCCTTTTGGGCTAGATGCAATGGTAATGGCGAGCTCAAGAAGATAAATCAATGAGGAGTAAGGCTAGGTCAGAGAGATCGGCTATAAGAGATAGCCGAACCAATCGACCCCAGCGGAGTCACCAAAAAGTGTGTTGACGTCGAAAGCGATCCGAATCAAACACCAATAGGGCCTTGGACGCCCGAGCCGCTACGGACCGAAGAACACAGTGAGGATGTCACTCTTTTGTGGTGAAGAATGGAGAGGTTTATAAGCAAACCACCAAAGGATAACCAACGTGCTTACGTGACAAAGAACCGGCTAGTTTTTAGGCAAACTAGCAAAGAAACCGTCGAAGCTCTCGCCCGGGAGGGACCCCGTCAGGGCAAGGACATCGTCGGGTTGCCCTAGGTTGGCCAGCAAGCCTAGGGTGCCATCCTTGGTTGTTGGATCAAGGGATGAATAGCATGGGGGTTGGAGAAGAGGGTAAAAAGGGTTGGAGTAGAGGTAGTAGATTGATTTGTTTGACGATTGGATAGATGGGAACTCAATCGGCCATGATCCTCTCATATATATAGAGGGGGTGGTCTTATCCCAATAGAAAACCTCTCTGAGCCATATTTTCCAAGTTTCCTACGAGTTTGGAACAATTTGGATCGGGCCCTCAGGAAGGAGGTTGCCGAAGAAGCACCCGACCCCAAGCGGTCGATCGGGTCCTTCGAGCCAGTGGAGGGCACCAAGGAGGTCCTCATAGACCCCGGGAGCACCGAGGGCAAAATGGTGTGCATTGGTGCCATGCTTTCCTCCGAATAGGAAAGCGTGCTCGTTGGCTTCCTCCGCGCCAACAGAGACATATTTGCATGGAAACCCTCTGAGGGAAGTCACCGAGCACACCTTGAAGATCTGCCTAGGCTCCAAGCTAGTGAAACAACACCTGCATCGCTTCGACGAGGGGAAACGTAGGACCATTGGTGAGGAGATCACAAAGCTTTTGGCGGCCGAATTCATCAAGGAAGTGTACCACCCAGGGTGGTTAGCCAATCCCGTTCTTATACGACAGAAGAGTGGGAAATGGAGGATGTGTGTTCACTACACAGGTCTCAACAAAGCGTGCTCAAAGGATCTGTTTCCTTTGCTGCGCATAGACCAAATAGTTGACTCTACCTCAGGGTGCGAAACCCTCTGCTTCCTTGATGCGTACTTCGAATACCATCAAATCACGATGAAAGAGTCCGACCAGCTCGCGACATCTTTCATCACCCCCTTCCGATCGTTCTGCTACGTCACCGTGCCATTCGGTCTAAAGAACACTAGGGCTACATACCAGCATTGTATGCTCAAGTGTTTCGGGGACCTCATTGAGCGGACCGTTGAGGCCTATGTTGATGACATCGTGGTCAAGTCCAAACGGGCTGACCACCTCGTAGCCAATCTTGAGCAGACCTTTGCAAAACTCCGAGCGAACGGCATCAAACTCAATCCTGAAAAATTTGTTTTCAGGGTCCCGAGGGGCATGCTGCTTGGTTTCATCGTCTCCAAGCGTGGCATCGAAGCCAACCTAGAGAAGATTTCAGCCATCACAAGGATGGGCCCGATTTAGAACATAAAGAGAGTACAGCGAGTTATAGGGTGCCTCGCCGCACTCAGCCGCTTCATCTCGCGCCTCAGCGAATGAGGTCTCCCCCTTTATTGACTTCTGAAGAAGGCCGACCACTTCGAATGGACATCCGAGGCCCAGGAGGCACTTGACATGGTTAGACTGCTTCTAACGAAGGCCCCGATACTAGTTCCTCCTACTGATGGAGAACCCCTTCTGCTCTACATTGCGACCACCACACAAGTGGTCAGCGCCGCCCTGGTAGTGGAGCAGGAAGAAGAGGGGCACACCCTTAAAGTACAGCGCCCTATGTACTTCATCAGTGAGGTCCTATCTAACTCGAAGACCCACTACCCCAAATCTAGAAGCTTTTGTACGTCGTCCTCATCACCAAGAGGAAGCCATGCCACTACTTCGAGTCACATCCGGTGACAGTCGTGACGTCCTTCCCCCTCGGTGAGGTCATCTAAAACTAGGATGCCACGGGAAGAACCATGAAATGGGCACTCAAGCTGATGGGTCAGGGCATTGCGTATGCCTCCCAAACAGCCATCAAGTCTCAGGTGTCGGCTGATTTCATCGTGGAATGGACCGAGGTCCAAATGCCACCAACGGTCGTCGATCAAGAGTACTGGACGATGTACTTCGATGGATCGCTAATGAAGAAGGGCACCGGTGTGGGGCTGGTCTTTGTGTCGCCCCTTGGGTTACGCATGAGGTACATGGTCCGTCTCCATTTCCTCTCCTCCAACAATATGGCCGAATATGAGGCGCTCATCAACGACCTACGCATTGCCGTCGAGTTGGGCATCCGACGCCTCGACGTTCGAGGAGATTCCTAGCTGGTTGTTGATCAAGTCATGAAGGAGTCAAGCTACCACGATGCCAAGATGGCCGCATACTGCCAAGAAGTTCGCCGGTTGGAGGACAAGTTCGATGGCCTCGAGCTCAATCACATCCCAAGGCGCCTCAAAGAGGCGGCCGATGCGCTTGCGAAAGCGGCATCCGGCCAAGAGCCAGCGCCGACAGGCGTCTTCGCCAGTGACTAGCACAAGCCCTTGGTTCGCTACGAGGGGTTAGAACAAGGCAGTGATGGTCCGTCCAATCTAGGCCCAGGGGCTAACCAATCGTCGGCTCCATCTGGCCCTGAAGTCATGGAGCTCGAAGAGGACCCAGTGATAGAGCCCGACCCTCTGGTCAACTGGAGGACGCTCTACCTCGACTACCTCCTCCATGACAACCTACCGATGGACAAGATGGAGGCTCAATGACTCGCACGTCGCGCCAAGTCCTTTGCTCCTGTGGAGGGCAAACTCTACAAATGAAGCCACACCTGGATCCTACAGCGCTACATCCCCATTGAATAGGGGAAGCATTTGCTGAGCGATATCCATGGTGGGGTCTACGGTCACCATGCCGTGCCTAGAACCCTAGTCAGAAACACGTTTCGATAGGGCTTCTACTGGCCCACCGCTGTAGCCAACGCCGAGCAGAGCGTGCGCACCTACGAAGGGTGTCAGTACTATGCTCGGCGGATTCACCTACCAGCCCAAGCACTCTAGACAATCCCTATCACATGGTCATTCGCGGTTTGGGGGCTCGATCTGGTCAAACCTCTCAAGAGGGCGCCCAGAGGCTACACCCACTTGCTTGTCACCATAGACAAGTTTACAAAGTGGATAGAAGCTCGACCGATCTCCGCGATCAAGTCCGAGCAAGCCGTGTTGTTCTTCCTCGACATCATCCACCGTTTTGGAGTCCCAAACTCCATCATCATGGACAACGGCACGTAGTTCACTAGAAAGAAGTTCCTTTGATTCTACGATGAATACCACATCCGGGTCGATTGGGCCACCGTCGCGCACCCCCGAACGAACGGGCGGGTCGAGCGCGCAAATGGCATGGTCCTACAGGGCCTCAAGCCCAAGATCTTCAACCAGTTGAACAAGTTTGGCGCACGCTGGGGCCCTGAGCTTCCTTCAGTACTCTGGACCTGAGGACAACCCCTAGTCGAGCCACCGGCTACACACCCTTCTTCATGGTCTACGGTTCCGAGGCTGTCCTCCCAACCGACCTCGACTATGGAGCACCAAGGATTAGGGCGTACGACGAACAGGGAGCCAGGGCATCCCATGAGGACGCCATGGACTAGTTGGACGAAGCGTGTGATGTTGCCCTCCTCCGCTAGCACCCCACTAGAGGGGGGATTCAACACGTCACACATAGCTGAGCATCAACCAAGCTCTCAGCATCCATTCTATCTTTCCATCAGAGACTTGGGACCCATCCCTCTCTTGCCCGTTTGTAACTCCTACTACAAACTTTTTAGTGCTAATAACACGAGCAGCAGCCACGAACTAGACGTAGGGACATTCTACCCGGACCAGTATAAACCTTGTGTCTTTTTAGCACACCATATGGGCCAGACGCACAATAACACAAATTTACTCATTGGTGTTTACTCGAAACACCGACACCGCCTATGCTCACTCTCTCCTCTATCATATGGGGCCCGCAACTCCCTCCTTTCCTCATTCGGCATTGACTCGCGCCCACGCCCCTTTCTTCCCTTCATTGCGTCGCCGCCAGAGCCCATGAACCCTAGCTCCACGCCATCGCCGTGACTCGTCATGCCACCACAACCGCACCGCCATGCCCTTGCCGTAGCATCACCGCTGCACCTTGCCCACACTCCTGCGTGCCTCACTCATGCCCATGCACCACCTGGCCATGCTCCCGCTCACCGCAGACACGCCGTGACCATCCACCTCCGTGGGAAGCTTCTCCACCACCGCTCGTCATCGATTCTCTTCACTCTAGCGACCTCGTGTGCCTTGTTCCCAGCGTCTAAGCACCTCTCGATGGATTCCTTGGCCCGCTGTTTCTCCATCTAGGGTGAGCTTCCTCCATGACCACCAGGTGCTCGATTAAATGTCAACACCAGTGCAGCATCTGGTTTTGATCTTTTTCTCGACAAATCTTTGTGAAATTCTCTTTGCCATCCTCTGTACTGTGCTTTGGCGATCCCTTCGCTGCAGCCCCTGGTTCCTAGGGCAAGTTCCACCCTCGCCCTCCAAGTTTTCAGCACATTGCATAGAATCAACTGCTGTTCTTGACCTCATTCCTTAGCTTATCTTTTCACTATGCCTTGCCATGATCGTGTGGTGCCCCTACGCTCAGTCATCTCATCTCTTCATAGGTTTTCATCTTACCTAAGGTAGCAAGCCTTTCCTTCTATTTTCTTATCCCAAGTGCTTGCTTCTAATTAGGGCTTACTTATCTCTAGATTATTGTTGCTTATGTATACTTCCTATTCTATCCTTGTAGCGAGTCCGTGTGTTTGAGGTTTCTTGGTAGTTGACAGTGATAGTTGAACCTAGGGCCAAGCTCGTGGGTATGGATTGAGGCCAAGCCTCAGCGAGTGTCAGCAGGGTAGTTGATCTTGTTAGTTATTCTTTGGGTCAGTGGGAGTTCTTCTTGTCAGTATTAGTGGCTCTTTGACAATCAGTTGGTTTCCTTGTAGTGTCAGCCATGGTTCGATGCAAGAACGGCTTTGGTGCTCCTAGCGATGATGAGAGGCGTCCGCCTCATCTAACAGCAAAAGAGAAGAATAAGGGGCCAAAGAAGACGCCTACAAAGAAAAAGCGCAAGTGAGGTGACATAGACGCAGAGATGGCAGCAGCAGTGGCAGCAGCAGCTGAGCGTATTGAGAGAGGTGTTGGTGTCCATACTGGAGATCACCTGATAGCAGCTTAGAGGAGAGTACGACAGTGAGAGGTAGTCCACCTAGGACTACCATACTTGGTGGTCAACTTGTCTCTCTTGTTGACCTAATTGAGGAGACCAAGCAGCCTCAGGGAGAGATAGAGCAGCCACAGGTAGATCAGGAGGAGACTAAGCAGCCCTAGGAGGTGGCAGAGCAGTAGTAGGAGCAGCCACTATGACGCTTAGGTCGTGTCCATGCTTAGGTAACACCTAGGTCAGAGACACAGAGATGTGGTTCTCGGCCACCTCCTAGACCACAAGGTCTGCCACCAGTGGAGCACTTAGACTTTAGGGTAGCCATAGCTCGGTAGGTTCAATAGCTTTGCTTTGTGGAGGCTGAGCAGTGGTTCCAACCTCAGCGGGATGAGAGGACTTCAGAGGGCTTCTACACTATATTGCAGGAGGATTTCTATAATGCCTACCTCAACAATGGTGTAGCCTTTAGGTCTCAGAGAGTGTGTCACTTGGAGGCCATAGTGCCAGCTGGAGGAGAGCAGGTCCGTCCCCACCTCACTTACTTGCCTAGTTTGGCAGACCTCTTGGGGCCAACTGGTAGGTACGCTACTTCTAAGGTCAGAGAGTTCTATGCCTCTTTATGGATTGACCCAGGTCACAGGTACATTCACTTTGCTTTCAGAGGATGTGACCGTAGGTTGTACAGTAATAGGGCTAGAGAGATACTGAGGATTTCAGAGTCAACCACCAAGATTCACCAGCTCTGCTATGGACAGACATAACCACCTAGGCACCCACATGTCAGAGCAGTGCCACCCACAGACTTAGTCAGAGCCTACTTTCAAGACCCGTTCGGCAAGGGTTCAAGATGCACTCTGGGTGCCCTTACACCTACGTCCCGTCTCCAAGACGCGGTCATGAGGAGGGCTTTGCTTCCGAGGGGTGGCTACCATGAGGGATTGACACGGATTCAGCTTTGGTTAGTCCACCATCTGATCTCTCAAACACCATTTGATATTTGGGACTTGATACTCTCAGAGATGGAGAACACTTTAGCATAGGGCTTCAAGGGCCACCGTCAGTTGCCATATGCCCATTGGATAAGCTTTCTCATTCTACAGGCTTATTCACATATACCTCCTGATGTCATGGCTGAGTTGACTGGTACTACTACTGAGTTCCCCGAGTATGACATGCGCCAGCTAATGGGTTCTAGTACTAGGAGTAGGACATTGAGGCAGAGCCATTGCCAGAGGCTAGAGGTGCCAGAGACAGAGGCCGAGCAGGATGAGGAAATTAGGGCTTTGACAGAGTTAGAGCTTGTAGACTCAGAGCCACAGCAGGACGATGAGGATGAGGATGACCTATATGATAGTTTAGACAAGGACTACCAGCCTATTCCACAAATGCCCCCACGGGCTCACAATAGAGAGGCCAGTGGTTCTAGCTTAGATCCACTTCAGCCACCACAGACAGACCCTGCTCTGATAGTGATACTTGATAGGATGCAGTAGGAGTAGACACGTCAAGCACAGGCCATAGCTGTAGCTCTTGCTCAGATGCAGACATGTCAAGATCAGTTCTAGCAATAGCAGCAGGCCATTCAGTAGCAGTAGCTTCTAGGTTTCATGCAGCACGTTCTTACTTCTATAGGAGTTTCACCTTACCAGCCCATGTTGTAGCTTCTCTTGACTGTTACTCCTACCCAGTGACTCCAGCTATACAGCCTAGTGGGCTTCAGAGTCAGGGGCAATCGGCTGCATAGTTTGCTTCACCCGCCCAGTAGGTTTCACAGTGGTTTGCCTCACCAGGGACCGAGCAGACTCAGGGCTTCACTCCTATAGTCACGAGCTTCACTCCTACTCAGTCAGAGTCTATGTTAGTGACCGATACTCCAGTCTCCCGGAGCTTGGGTGTGACTTTTAGTGAGCTTACCGGGCAGCCTACACCTCTAGAGTTTAGGGTGCTTGCACCTACCATAGCTTCTCCAGTCATAGGGACTATCGAGACGATCCCGTCTTCGGTTGCTTTGTCTGAGCCGCCTCCAATAGTCACTCCTACTCTTGAGGCCTTAGCGACAGAGATAGCGACAGTCGTGGCTCCTATAGAGATAGCTTTTGAGCCACCGGGTCAGGCCACCATCTTAGCTTCCAAGTCACAGCCGGTCGACCCAGCTATCGAGTCCATCGAGCAGACCCAGACTGCTTCACCCACACTTCCGGCGATAGAGGGTCCACTTGAGTCTGCTCCAGAGGGTTCGACTGCTTAGAGTTCAGGGTCCGAGGATGATGTAGCTCAAGTTTAGATCTCTCACCGTACCTCAGCGCCTGACTCGTCTGCTCCTATCCCGCCATCTGACCCTTAGGTTTTGGTGCTTGACGCCAAAGGGGGGGAGGGAGCGAGTATGTTAGACTTTGCGGGAGGGTGTGAGATGGACTCATTCTTTTGTGTGTGATTCTTCATGCTTTCACGTCTACTTCCATGCATTGTTTTATGTGTGTTTGCATGTTTGTGATGGATTATGTGACATGTGTGCTCTCTACTTTGATATATATGTCATGTCACTTGCTTTTGCTCATTTGCCTTGCTTCCACGTTATACTCTGATTCAAATGAGCCTTACTTTGTGTACTCATGCTTATTTCATATCTTATGAGTACATTATGTTGGCTTGGGTCATATAAGCATGTCTAACCCCTTTGTTCTTACTGTCAATTGCTTATATGAACCAAGCATGTTGAAAACCTCACTCATCTCTTATACACATACTCAAGGTTGTGTTGTCATCAATCACCAAAAAGGAGGAGATTGAAAGCATCTAGGCCCCTTGTTGGGTTTCGGTGATTAATGACGACACGAGATTACTGTGACTAACGTGTGTTTTGTAGAGCCAATTTGAGTTAGGTCATGGTAATGATGTTTGATCAGGCAATTATGGTTTTTATGCCCCTGTCGATGGAAATTGTTTCGGTTTTCAAAGGATAGATGACAAGGTTAAGGACGGACTAGTTCTAAGTGTTATTTGGCATTTGGAGTGACACTTAGAGTAGTTTAGGACTTTATTTTTTCTTTGGATGTACTATTAAGGGGGTATGAACTAGTAGCTTGACCTAGGTGAGTCTAATGGTTTAGGTGCGGTGCATACTTGTTAAACTTAGCACTAGGTAGTTCAGGGACAGCCCAAAGTTCAGTTGAAGTCAACTTCATTCATGAAGTATTTCGAATTGGAAGTGAATGGACTTCCACGCTAGACCGGATGAATAGGTGTTGCGTCCGGTCAGTGATCAACAAGCGCAGCAGAAGCCAAGAAGCGATCGAACGCTGGTTCAGGCAAAGGATTGAACGCGCACGTTCTGACCAACTGTAGCAACATAGACTCGCTGTTGACTAAGGATCGGACGTAGGGACAAAATGTGACTAGACACGCGAGCTGCCGAGTTCGGTTGACATCAGAGTGTCCAGAGATGATTTTTGTTGACCTGACGCGTCAGGTGGATAGGGATCGGACTCACCTTGGAGTTCGGTCACAGTAACAGTCATATTTCAGCGCTGGCTAGTGGAGTACTGACCGGACACGTCTGGTCACATCGATCGGTGCGTCCGATCATCCCGAAAATAGTTGAGTTGGATAGGAACGGTCATGTTTTGAATAGGGGTGTATAAATACATCTACTCGTCCAATCTAGCTCTCTTTCCCATTTGTTCAACTGAGGAAACACTTTGGAGTGCAAGGGAGAGCAAGAGCCTAGTGGGGTGATTGAGATTTGAGAATCCAAGATTAAGGACCACATTAGTGCATAGGGAGTAGCAAGTGTGCATCCACCTTTCTCATTAGGCTTGTCTTGGTCAAGTGAGAGTTTGTGCTTGTTATTCTTGGTGATCGCCATCACTTAGACGGCTCGGTGGTGATTGGAAGCTTGGTGATCATTCGACAGAGCTTGTGGATGACCCAAGTCATCTTGTGAGCGGTTGTAGGCGATTCACCATGACGGAGTGTCGAAGAATCAGCCCGTAAAGAGCACTTGATCCTTGTGCGGATCAATGGGGAGCTACACCCTTGCGTGGGTGCTCCAACGAGGACCAGTGGAGAGTGGCGACTCTCCGATACCTCAGAAAAACATTGCCGTGTTCCTCTTCCTCTCTTTACATTTGAGCAATTCAATTCATGTCTTTACATTCTTAGAATTGCCATGCTAGAGTAGGATTGGAACCCAGGGTCCAAAATTTTTGTGCAGTAGAACAATAGAAACACTTCTAGGCATAAGGGGGTGAAATGGGCTAAGTGTATGGCTTAATTATTGCAAGAAATTTAGAATTAGCCGAATTCACCCCCCCCCCCCTCTTGGGCATCTTGATCCTTTCATTGCATATGCTTGCAATTGTTTTTCGAGTGTTTTCATGTGTTTTTGCATGTGTTTCAGACGCATGTTTTGAATGTTTCAGCTGTTTCGTACGTATATTGCAATTGTTTCATTTGGATGTTTCAAAAGTAGATCGGGGGTGTTGTGCATGTTGCAATGTGAGCCCCTTGGCGTAGATGCCTGCTGCAGCTACTGGGGCACCGTGCATGGAGGGGAGCGGCTCCGCAGGTGTGGAGGGGCGCGGGAAGCAGGGAAGCATGGGGGAGTAGCGCAGACAGGCCCCGTCTGTGCATGCAGCAAGCGCTGGCGCGGGCGTTGCAGCAGGTGTGGGCGTCCGGATGCGGAGGTCCGTCTAGATGTCTGAGCGCTAGTGCTGCCACTTATCTCCTACAACTAAAAAGAACAAAGCGTGGATATTTTTTGGTGCGACATTTATTTTTGGTTTGTCCGTCTACCCACGACCGTGCGATGCTTCGCTAGCTTCATCGCTCTGCCTTCGCCCGTGCGAAAAAAACACATGTGCTCTATGCTCCGCGCCTCCCCTCCCTCTCCCTCTCCCTCTCACGATATCCCTCACGTCGTCGTCCGCCTCCATCCTGCAGCCCTGCACCCAGCCGCCCATGCCCTCCCTCTCACATTCTCACATCTACCTCCTCCGCAACCCTCTGCCGTCTCCGCGCTTTGCTGCATTCCCCCCTCGATCCTCTACTGGGCGCCCGTGCTCCCTGTATCGATTTTGGTAGACAAGGGCTCAGATCTGGCGCCGCTGGGACTGGATCTGGTGCCCCGTGGCAGGATTCGTCAAGCCCCTGGCCAGATCTAGAGACGGCATGTGAGCTCCGCTTGCGGGCGGAGGCGCGGCGCAGAGGCGGCTGGATCCCTATCAGTTCCTCCACTGCCACATCCGCCTGTGGGATGAATGAGCCGCTACTGCCGGAGTTATCGGTTGGCAGCCATGGCTACTGCGTGACCTCGGTCTCCGGCGTGGGGTGGGCCATGGGCGGTCGCAGCTGCCGGTGGTGGCAAGTAGGGGGTGACGCATTCGGCCACGACGGCGCTTCCATGCACCTCAGTCTCCAGCTTCCTCCTCATCATCGGTAAGCTAGCTACCTCTGCGAACCTCATCATCATCTCCTTTGGATAGGTCGATTTGTTCTGTGACAGCTGAAAGATGGCAAGGATACGAGAGCCTCATCAGTGCGTTTTTGCACGCAGAAGAGCACTTTTTGAAGAAGACTAACTCTGGAGCCATCGGTATTGACTCTAGAGACCTTATTGTTTGCTTCGTTTCACCGTCTGTCCACTCTTGAGTATTTGTTGTACCGTGACTAAATAAGTTCCTTTCCGGTGGCTATAGGCTGGGAAAGAATGTGTTACCGAAAACACATGAAGTTGGTTATTCCTGCACTGCTTAACAAGAACAACCAATAATCTCTTTGCTCAGTGCATTGAACGAAACAATCCCGATTTTTGTTAAGTAGCAACAGCCATACATCCTTCATCAAGCCTGAACTTGATTGTCATGGAAACTGCCGGTGATTTCCAAATCAACGCACAAGAAATAAATCGAACGTTTTCTTCCTCATATGCTAAATTGCAGTACATCTTTTTCTGCTCTTTTAGAGTATAGAAAATGGTATTCATGAGCTAGCATCTGCCTGCACAGTTTTTATTCCTTAATAATATGATTTTAACACCTTCGAAAGCAATGACAGGGAGGGCTTAATATTCTTTTTTGTTGTGTGTTATGATTTTTTTCTTATATCTTAACTAGAATACATATAAAATAATGGGGATGACATCTTAGAACTTCCATGCCGAGGAGAAGAATGCAACATGTCATTTGTCTGTCGTCGATGAGGGAAGCAGCTGGAAATGGAGAAACGAAAAATGGATTATCTATTGGATTTATTCAATTGAGATTCTTTTTCGGTTGTCATTTTGTTCAGCTTAAAACTTGGGATCATTCTAAGATCAGATCTAGCATGTGTTCATTTTTTTCAATATAGTAAACTGCTCTGCTCATATGCTGGGACTTGTGGCCGGGTCTTGAATACTTGAATCAGCTCGTCCCTCCCTGTTGTTTAGTTCAAGTGATTCTCTCCATTTGAAGTAGACCTTTTTGTTCTGTGATTGACTGTTTCTCACCGGTGGATGCTAATAGCATTTGATTTGGAAACATGTCGTGATGACACTGTTTATGCATGAGTTTCAGTTTTATCTTACCACCTATACCGTGCAACACGTATGATTTTTTGTCACAGCTTTTATGTTCATGTAAAAAATAGCTTCAGATTTATACTATAAACAAACAAAAAAAGAAAAAATTCACGGAAGCTAGCAGACTTCAGTTCTTGCACCAGCCCTCCTTCAGGTTTTGCATAGAACGCCTCTGCTACCAACTCTTGCTGGAGTGTGAGCGCATTGGTCTCTAGGGTTAGTCTGCCAACCTCTAAGTTCAGTGCCGCTTGGACACCTTGCAGAGCTGCTATTATTTCAGCATGGAAAGCACTCAGCAAATGATTGGCGTAGTAGTGAAAGTTTTTTTTGAGTACTAGAAGATATTGTAACGTGCTTGGCTATTTGTGACAGCTAATGTTTCTCAATGATCCATTATTTTAGGGAAAAAATAAGAATCATCTTCCATAGTAAATAAAATTATAGAAGATGGCCAATAGCAAGAGTGGAATGACTCCCTCAGTCAAACATTAAATATGAAGAAGGGTGGTCTTGGTATACGAGTCTTATATGAAGCAAACTGATAATTCAAAGAGATGGTTAATTCTAAAAGGTCGATGAATCGATTAATCTTGTTATGATGATATGAACTTTTATGTGCGTATGCACAAATGTACAATACTATAAATGCATATTGCGATGATTGCAAACAATCACCGAGAATTTTAGCCATCTACAAAATTTAATTTGTAATATTAATATTCCGAACATCACGCTTGTATTATCGTTTTTTTGTAACAATATAACACGTTCATGCTCAAATTATCAGGGCATTATTTGTTCTTGTTGCAATGCACGGAAATGTCTATACGATAGAGTTGGTGAGTCTACGACGCTGCGCTCTCCGTGATTGTGTTAATTTCATGAACTTTGTATTTTTTATTTAAATACCACTTAAGTCGGTATTTAATTTCACTTATTGTTATCTTATCATGCGATCCGTGTATTTTTAGTACAAAAGATTAGTTGTTCCGTAGCAACGTACGGGCACGCTACCTAGTTTTTTAAGAGAACTAAAATAAGTGTTTATCTCGCACTTCTAAGAGACAAAAAATCTTTTGATTAAGTTTTATAGAGAATTGTATGAACATTTGTACCTCTAAATATATTTATTATACGAAAATATATGCCGTGATTAACCTAATAATATTTATTTGATATCATAAAGATTAACACCTTGGTCAAACTTAGAAGTGTTTGACTTCTTGAAGTGCGAGATGTGGACTTATTTTGAGAGAGAGGGATTACTCGGCCTGTCGCGACGATGGGGATGCATGGAACGAATGACGGCAGTGCTCGGAAGTCATAAGGCGGCAGAGTAAAACTACCGACTGTCAACAGTGAGACCATGAATACAATAACCATCAGCAAGCATGTCTTTTTCTTATGAATTACTCACGCAGACACTCGCCCTTAACTAAGTTGTTTCCTGATTTGTTTGAAGGAACATGAGTTGGATCCGAGTTGATCTCATACATAAAGATTGGCTTCTAAGTATATCTATCTAGTTCATGTCTTGTCCGCCAAGTAGTCGAGATACCTAGTCTGATCTAGGTGCCCTATATAGCTTGCTCAACCCCCACCATCCTAGTCCAATATTGTTTTCCAGGATGGCAAGGATACCTGAGACTCATACTAACGACACGTTGTTTATCTCCTCACGCCCATCCGAAACCGTGCTCACCAGAGCGCACGCGCCGCAGCCAGACGCTCCGCCAGCCTGGCACGCAGCCACCTGCCCGACACCCCTCATGCTCGTCTGATGCTCCATGCGGCTCCCATCTCAGGGCGCCACTGTGGGTGGCCTCCCCTAACGGCTACCCCAAGGCGGCCACTTCCCTATGGTCGTCCTCCCTTGACACAACGCCTTTGCCCCAGCACGTAGGGCGCGTAGCTTAGGGCTGGTTTAGTTCTCAAAAATTTTCACCTAAACTATCACATCAAATCTTATGGTACATGTATGGAGTATTAAATATAGATGAAAAAAAATTAATTGCACAGTTTGGTTGGAAATCACGAGACGAATGTTTTAAGACTAATTAGTCCATGATTAGTCATAAAGTGTTACAGTAACTAACATGCGCTAATGATGGATTAATTAGGCTTAATAAATTCGTCTCGCAGTTTCCAAGCGAGCTATGTAATTAGTTTTTTTATTAGTATCCGAAAACCCCTTTCGACATCCCCGAAATATCCGATGTGACATCCAAAAAATTTCATTTCGTGAACTAAACACAGCCTTAGTCGATGAGAACAGGGAAGAGGGAAGAATAGGAAACATTGAGTGGTCTTATATGACAGTATTTATTGAAATGGATTTGAGAGCCTCCCCTGAAGGGATTTGTTGAAATACACCGGAAAAAGAGACCTTTAGAATTAGAGGAACTCTTTAAGTCAAAAGTAGAAACCTGATTTAAGAGTTCCTCCTTAAGTATACACACTATACACAATAAAAATGTAAAGTATGAATAGTCAGCGGCTGGCATGGACAAGGACCGCCAACGGCTGCCTTTTTGTAGCCCAGATACATTTCGATGACCAATAAAGATCCATCATCGAGCAGTAATCGATTTGCCATTCCTTGGTGTTTTGCCCCGTCTACTCTATTCCAATAATACGAGTACGTTAGTTGATTAGGGGCTTGTTTGATAGCTACGGACAGTAATTAGCTGAGAGCCTGAGACTTAAATATAAGCTCAAATTAGTCTTTTTAATCATTTTTTGTGGACATTTGATCAAAGAGAGGCACTGAGCCATTGTGTGCCTGTGACCAAAAATAAAGAAAAGGCAAAGGAAAACTAATTTGAGCTCACATAATGAAGTCCAGGCGGCCCAACTAGCACCTTGGTCTCGGCCGCCACCATGTGCCGTGGCCCGTGGGGCGTAGAGTCCGCCCGTTCGGACCAAAACCACCGTCCGGCATTCCCGCCCAAAAGTTTCCCGCCGTTCCCGTTCGCGTTCCCAGCGCATGCGCGCCAAAATTCATGTTCGCGTTCGGGAGCTGCCGGCAACAGCGCTCGCAAAAAATTTGCAGAGGGAAGCACGGGTGCGGATGCTGGCCAATCGCGTACAGTCCCACCACAGCCAGGTCAGATGTGAGCTCACACGTGCAAATGACTTTTAACGAACTAAAAATAGTCATAACTGCTAAACCAAATATCTAAATTAAATTCTGATTACACCATCGGATTTCTTGCAATAAATCCTTCAAACCAAGATCCCAAATAGATATACTTAGATAAATTTTTTTAAAGAACATTTATCTTATAAAGATATAACATTTTTTTTATTGAACAGCGACGATGTTCTAGGTTCAATGAATAATGTTCCATCTTTGCAAGAAGAATGTTCTCAGTTTAGATTCATGATATTGGTATTATAATATACATAAAATAAATAACATAAATAACTAATAATAAAATCTAGAGTAAAGCATAAGGAATAAAAATAAAATGTAATAAAGAAAAATTTTAAAAAAACATCACATGGATACTTTTCAAACATCCTAAAATATACTATAGAATATCACATGTATACTAAGCGAAAATCACTAAATACACTATAGAACATCACTAAATACATTGTAGAATATCGCATATATATAATGTGAACATCGCTAAATACAATCACATGTATACTGATGTATACCGTGTGAACATAAAAAATATCATAGAACATCACATGTCTACTATGAGAACATCACATGTATATTGCACGAACATCATAAAATACAACATAGAACATTACATGCATACCACATGAACATAAAAAAATATTACGGAACATCATATGTATATTACGCAAACATCACAAAATACAGTATAGAACATTACATGCATACCACGTGAACATAAAAACATTACAGAACATTACATGTATAACATGTGAACATAAAAAAACATAGAACATGACATGTATACACATGAACATAAAAAAATAACATAGGACACCATAAAAAATAATAAGAACAAAGAAAAAGAAATAAAAGAAAGGTAAAAAATATAAAAAAAATGAAAAATAATAATAAACACATAAAACATAAAAAAAAATAAAAAATGAATGATGCACGAAAAGAAAAAGAAAAAAGAAAAGAAAATAAAATAAAAAATAAAAAATAAAAGAAAGATTAAAATATAAAAACCACGAATCAATGAAAAAACATAATTAGATAAGAAACAAATAAAATGAATAACAAGAAATTAAAAGAAAAAGAAAAGAAAAGATAAAAATAAAGCATCACATTTACAACACGTGAACATAAAAATAATAAGAAAAGGGAAAAAAGAAATAAAAAATAAAAGAAACATAAAATATAAAAAAATAAAAGAATAATTAAATAATCTCATAAAACAAAAAGGAAATAAAAATGGAAAATGAAGCACAAAAAAATAGAAAGAAAAAAAAGAAAAGAAATGAGAGAAGAATAAGGAAAAGAGAAAAAATAAAAAATAAAATAAAATAAGAATGAAAAACATTGAAAACTTAAAATGAAAAGAAAAAGAGAGAATAAATAGAAGCAAGGAAAAACAATAAAAATAAATTGAAATAAAAAAAGAAACATAAAAGGTAAAGAAAAATAAGAAAAGAAAAGGAAATAAAATAAGAATGAAAAACATAGAAAACTAAAAAAGAAAAGAAAAAGAAAGAATAAACAGAAGCATGGAAATAAAACAATAAAAAGAAAAGAAAAGAAAATAGAAAGGAAAGAAAAAATAAATAAGAAAAAAGAAAAGGAAACATTACGTGCCGTACTGCCTCCCGTGCCTGGTCTCCAGCGTACTATTCCCGCGCATGGCCTCCCGCGCACCGTTCCCGCGCTTTGTTCGGCGCGCGCCTCCAGTCCAGCCGTTCGGACCAGATGGTTTCCGATGCGGCGTCGCGCACTTGGTGCTCCGCCCCCATGCACAGTCGTCACGTACTCAGTGCGGCTGAGGGCATGTACAACCGACAGGTGTTTGTCTCTAAGCGCTTCGAATCTATCATACAGACAGGTATAAAGACATGTCATACAACCCACAGACAGGGGGTCCGTCTCTAAACTGTTTAATACTTTGCATGTAGTTAGGATCAACTATAAATAAATTTTTGTATACCATTATGTGACTATTTGATAAAAAATATATTAAGAATAAATAAGAGCAACATGATTACAATATTTTTAAAAACCATCAATATAATAATTATATTTCATATAGATGCATCGTCTTTTATCTAATTTCCTTTGTTTCCATAGCGTTGCCATATGTGCTCGATTAGATCCTTCTTGAGTTTCCTATGTGTTGGCCGAGCTTTGATAGTGGAATTTCTACGAAGTACCTCTGCGAAGGTAGGATTAGGGTTGTCACTTGTACGCACTTTAGGTGGGAGCACTATCGTCACACTTGGATTCTCATTCAAATCCAAGACTTCTCTAATTGAATCATTCTCATCTTCCACTGTCATATTATGAAGAATAACACAAGCTTGCATTATGTTGATAACGTCCCCCCTGCTTCCATAACCTTGTTGGTCGACGAACAATATCAAAGCGTGATTGCAGCACACCAAATGCGCACTCGACATCTTTCCTCGCCCCTTCTTGCATCAATGCAAATAATTTGTCTTCCGCCGACTGAGGGGCCATCACTGTCTTCACAAATACTGCCCATTCTAGATATATTTTATCGGCAAGATAATAACCCATGTCATATTGTGTTCCATTTACATTATAGTGTACCGTAGGAGCTTCCCTTTTTATTGCTTGAATGAACAGTGGTGACTTGTGCAGAACGTTTATGTCGTTCTGAGACCCGGCGGTACCAAAGAAAGCATGTCATGTACAAAGATCCCGAGTTGCCACCGCTTCAAGGATTATAGTAGGAACGCCTTTATCACCACGTGTGAACATGCCTACCCAACCTTTCGGACAATTCTTCCATGCCCAATGCATACAATCGATGCTTCCCAACATTTCTGGAAAACCACGAGCCTCATTTTCTCGTAATATTTTTTCCAGTTCATCGCTTCTTGGAGGGTGTAGATATTCTTCACCAAATTTTTCAATCACCCCTTCAGCAAATTTTCCCAAAATCTTCAAACAAGTGCTTGCAGCTATCTTTAACACCTCATCAAGTTGATCAGCCGAGGTTCCATAAGCTAGCATCCTGATAGCCGCGGTACACTTTTGAAGCGGTGAAAGTCCATTCCTACCAGTAGCATCGGGTCTTTGGGTGAAATAAGGAGACCAATCACTGAGTGCATGCACGATACGTAAGAACAGTGGCTTATTCATCCTAAATCTCCTACAGAACATCTCATCGGTGTAGATAGGATTTGCAGAAAAGTAATTAGCGACAAGATCATCATGAGCTGCTTCTCGATTCCTTGGTATGTACCTGCTGAAAGGTCCTTGTTTGGTTTTGGTAATTGAGTGACAACCTAGGTGGACTAATTGTGTTTATGTGAGATACACAGGTAATTAGTCCACAAGTACATGTGTGTAACACATGCCATGAAGGTGAAAATGGCTTGGAGATGTTGCAAAGCTCACACATGTGATGATGAAGGAGCTTATTGCACATGAGACATGGCATTGAGTCATGTGATCAAGGTGGAGAAGATCAAGACAAGACTTGGCTTGATGGACCGGTTGCAAGCGTGAAGGGCAAGTCGGAGGCTTTGGAGTGATGGACCGCGTGGCGGTAAAGCTTGAGCAAGACTTGGCGCCGATGGACGATGGCAACGGTGAAGAGCAAGTGAAGTCAAGATCGATGAACCAATATGATCACATGATGATATGAAGTGGATCATATTATTGTTGATCGTGTTGGTGCATGTGTTGCATCGACGTTGGAGAAGATGGAATGGAATGCGCAAGGCAAAGGTATAACCTAGGGCATTTCATTTCACCGATCATAGGTGTGTAGAGAAGTTTATGACCGGGTTTAGGATAGATGGCCGTACTATCAAGAGGGGCAAACTTGTTTGCATATCGGTCATCTAGTGCCACTCGAGTGATATAACTTTACATCGTCGCTAGGATTGAGTGGCGTGGCAAGTGGAGTGCTAACACCCTTGAAAATATTTATGAAAATATGCTAACACATGTGCACAAGGTGATACACTTGGTGGTTAGCACATTTGAGCAAGGGTGCAGAAACTAGAAGTAAAAACGAGTTAGTGTCGCTGGTTATACAGTGACCGGACGCTGGACCTCTGAGGGACCGGCGCGTCCGGTCATGTGTAACAGTGAGATGTTGGCGTCGGTCTATTGACCGGACGCTGGGTCGCTCGGCGACCGGACGCTAAAGGGGTGCGTCCGGTCAAGTGGTCGGTCTGCATAGTGCTTAGGGTTATGCACCGGACGCTGGGCTATGTCCGGTCAAGAATGACCGGACGCGTCCGGTCGATAAAAATCGGTTTTGGACCCTTACTGGAAACGATCGGACGCTGATGGTCCAGCGTCCGGTCAACTGACCGAAGCATCCATTCGATCAAGGCAGATGACCGTTGGAGTGAAACATGTGGCTGACTACGAGCAACCGGCCGCTGGGGGCTTAGCGTCCGGTCAAACGACTGGAGCGTCCGGTCGACCCGACCGTTGCCCAGTGAAGGGGTAACGGCTAGTTTAGCCCCTGGGGCTATAAATAGAAGTGGCTCTCGGCCATGGCGAGGGCTGAGCACCTAAGGGGACTTAGTGTCCATGCTTGTGAGTGCTTGGGAGCCCTCCATCACACATATACTTGATAGTGATCATTCGATTGTGTGAGTGAGCGATTCTAGTGCAATTGCATCATGAGGTTGCATCGAGTGACACTAGGTGATCGAGTTGCAAGTCGGTGGTGCTTGTTACTCTTGGAGGTTGCCACCTCCTAGATGGCTTAGTGGTGGTCTCCGTCGAAGCCCGCAAGAAGCTTGTGCGCGCTCCGGAGAAGTGCTTTGTGAGGGGCATTGTGCTCGCCCCGCGGGAGCCGTGAAGAGCAACTTTAGTAAAGCGTGTCATTGAGCTACCCTTACTTCCGGGGTTGGTTCTTGCGGCGCCCGACGTGCGGGCTTAGCGGGTGATGCTAATTAGCCACCGAACCACCAAGTGAGCGGTCGACACAACGGGGACTAGCGTGTTGGCAAACACGTGAACCTCGGGAGAAAAATCATCGTGTCAACCTTGTTCTTCCCGTTGGTTTGCTTCCCCATTACACAAGCTTGCATTTACTTTCATATATATTAAGCTTGTGTAGTTGCTCTTGTAATTAGTTTGCTTGTGTAGCATATTAGTTACCTTCTTGCTTGTGTAGCATAGAAGTAGCTCCCTTGCGTGGCTAATTTGGTTTGAGTAACCTTGTTAGTCACAATTGCTTAGTTTGTGTAGCTAAGTATTTGCGCTCTCTAATTTGGCATTGGTTGCCTTGTTATTGAGCATTGCTAGTGAGCTTAGGTGGCTTTGTGCTTTTGCTTACTAGCATGTGTAGGAGCTCCCTTGTCGCTTAAAGTACTAGTGACATAGGTTTGTGTGACCTTGCTCCTAGAGTTGCTTAGGTGAGCTCTAGCTAACCCGGCACCTTAATTGCTTAATTAGTATATTTGAAAGGTGCTAAAGAACATAGATAGAGGGGTGTAGTCTTGGCTAGACCGATAGTTTTAATTCCGCACTTGTTTCGGTTAGCCGACGCGATTAAGTTTTAAAAAGGACTATTCACCCCCCCTCTAGTGGCCATCTCGACCTTTCACCTGCGCGGTCCAGTTTGTCGGTGACGGCGAGATACTGTTGATGCTTCTCCATCGATGTAGGCCTTCAATTCCTCTTGTATCATATCTTCTAAGATTCCATCCTCTGCTAGCATATCTTCTATAGTGAACACCTCTGCGGGATCAAAGTCCTCGGCATCTTGCACCTCATCTTGCTCCATAGGAACTAACTAGAGCAGGGCGGTGGAAAATGAACTAACTGGTGCCAATTTATAGTATGATAGCTTCTGCCTCACATTCACATAGACAGCACATTCACATTCAGATGACATGTTCACATTCAGATAGCACATTCACATTTAGATAGTACATTCACATTCAGATAGATAGCATATTCACATTTAAATGGCATGTTCACATTCAGATAGATAGCACATTCACAGCCACTTTCAGGATGACATGTTCACATTCAGATAGCACATTCAAATGACATGTTCACATTCACATTCACAGTCACTAGTAGATAGATAGCACATTCACATTCAGGTAAATAGTAGATAGCACTCGGATGACAAACATCGTAGATCACACCATGTCCCAAAAATGAGAGGTTTAGGTTGCTCAAATTCTTCATGGCGGTGTAGAGGTGTATGAGTTGCTCAAGTTACTGTGCTCACCACACTTTCGTGAAAAGGGCCTTCCTAAGACACTTCATGGCAGCAACTCGCTCCGCCTTTTCCACATCGGACATTGAACTTGTATCTTGTAAGATGAGGCTGTTATAAGCCTCCATCATCTTTGATTCTTTCTCAACCATCTTTCCCTTTTTGGTCTCTTGTGTAGTAAGGTGGGCAAGTTTTGTGGTCTCAAGCTTCTCAGATGATAGCTTCTGCTGCAGTTCCAATATCTTCATACGGTTTGCATTTGTTTCCTCCTGGAATTTGCCTAATTTGTCTAGATCAATAGCAAATTCCTTTGAGTTACCATCATCTTCACTGCTGGAGCCTTTTGACTTGCCTTTTGCAGCTAGAGCTGCCTTTTTGGCTGCCTTCTAACCCATTGGTCGATTTGGCATCTCTTCCAAACTTTCATCATTTTCCTGATCCCTTTCTTCTTCAAGGTGAAATGATTTCCTTTTATGTGCATTCCTCAGCTCTTCATTGTATGTTTTCCACTTTGACACTTCTCGACAAATTTTCCAAACCTCAATCCCAACAAAGGGTCCTAGTTTTGCATCTTTGTTGTCCTCCACATAGAACTTGTGGGCTGCATCAATCCACATTTGATCAGAATATCCACTTGTAAATACTCTGCGAGCCTTTACATAAGCACATTCAAAGAGGTCCGTCCACCTATTAATCTTGTGCCATCTATCCTTGCATTGCTTTAGATTTCTCTTTCGAAGTGGTGGGGTAGTCTTGTTGTAGGATTCAATAACCTCACCCCAATACTGGTTACCACCCTTATCGGCTCCACAGGTAGAGTCTGTTGAATGTTCTATCCAAGCTCTCATCAATCTAAGATCCTCTTCCTCTGTCCATAGGATCCTCTTCTCAGTCCTAACATTGTCATGGTCAAGTAATATTTCTACTTCAGGCTGTGAACTTGCATCATTGTTGGTGGACAGTGGTCTATTCAAAGGGCTGTTGCAAATAGGTGCACCAACCAAATGAAAGTTGTGTGGCTGATTTCCAAAGTAGCTCATGAAACCACCAGATGGACGTGGATCTTTGTCCCTGCAGGAAACAAACAATAACCACTATGGCTTTGAGTTGCAAGAATATAGCACAGTACAAACATCTATCCAATATATTGCAGAATATAGCACAATCATCTATCCAATATGTTGCAGAATATAGCAGAATCATCTATCCAAAAAGTTGCAGAATATAGCACAATCATATATCCAATATATGTTATTCTTCTACTGGATCTTAAACAATGATTGTAAATTGAAAAAATCACAAACCAGGAGAAGAGGGATTACCATGATACAGGAGAAGAGGGATCACTGCCGGCCGCATCAAACCAAGCTTGAGACGGTGAATGAGGGAACGGAAATCCATCTATGCTGGGGAAGCCACCAACGCTGGATCCATCAATGGAGGATGGCGCCGTCGCCGCGCCCTTGCCGACACCACCGGTGGTTGGGCGGGTCCCTGCTGCTGCTGAGCTGCCGCCACGTCTGAGAGAGCAGGCCGTCAGCGCCGAGCCGCCACCACGACCGAGAGAGAGAGAGCTGTCGGCGTCGAGAAGCCACCGCGACCGAGGGTACGGGCTGGGGCCGCCGCCGCCGCATCCAACGCCGACGGTGTGGATGCCTTCTTCTTCCTAGCTGCGGCCGACATGGACATCTCGAGAGTGCGAGGTGGAGATGGATGAGGCGGATTGGGGGAACCAGGATGAGGCGGATTGGGGGAACCGGGATGAGGCGGAGATATGGCGGGTGGAGATGGATTGGGCGCGGAAAACTCCCGCGCGCGCCCAAATCTTTTGCCTGCGCGCGCCATCGACTCCTACCCACGCGGGATCCGAGCGCGCCGTCGCCTCTAGAAGACGAGGCCGTACAACGGAGCCGCCGCCGTCTCTTCCGCCTCGGAGCACGGGAGAAGGCCGTCGCCTCACGAGGCGACGGGGCGCGCGTGGCGCGGCTAAACGGGGGTTTCCTGCAAAAAAGCCCATCACGGAGACGGGAAAAAGACGCCGTTGTACATGCCCTGAAGCTCGCATCGCTCGTTCCTCCCTCCTACCCCCCTCAAATCCAGCAATAGCCTTCAAGATCAGCTCCCTTGTCCGATTTCTAGATCCGTCAAGGGGCGGATATAGGCCTAGGGTCACTAGGGCCCAAAAATCTCCTACAAGAATTGGGCCAAAATGAGTGCCCTAGTGGCCCAAAAATCTCCACAGGCATTGGGTCAAAATCCCTCGAGTCTCCCAACCAGCCCAGCCGCCCAGGCAGAGCGCATCCCTGAGGCCCGATCCCGACCACAAGTCCCCGCCACCACGCTCCCACACGCCGTCAAACCATGTCGCAGAGGTCGGAGACGGGTACTAGTACTACAGGGGAGGACGACGCGGAGCAGCGGCTGCCGACGGCGAAGCGTTACCTGCAGGCAGAGGCGGGGGTGCTGGAGCGCCTGATGTACAAGCACAAGCACCAGAACCAGCACCGTGGCGCTGCCTACTTCCAGTACCTCCTCAAGGTGAGGCCCGGCTGCTCCTCTACACCTCCTGATGATACCTGCCATCCCACTGACCACTGAGCGAATGGTAGCGAGTTTCTGTGCGCGCAGGTAAGGAGGGACCTGAAGCTGCTGCTCGGCGCCGGCTTCACGGAGGTCCTCAACGCCGTGTTCCCGGTTCTCGCATGCCGCAAGCCGGCCAACACGATCCTCGTCCCCACCAAGTCAGTCTGTTATTGTAGTTACTCTTCTTACAAATTTCACTTGCTATTATCTGATTATTGGCATGTTTGGATTTTTACTTAAAACTTTTTTTTTCTGAATTCTGATATAGGCAGACTAAGAAGAAACCTGGTGCAAACCACAGCCATCATGAGAGGCTTTTGGGTGTTGCCCGCTTGTTATCCCAGGTGTGTTCTGTGTTTGTTGAGCTTTGATGTGACTGGAATCTTGACTAGTAGGCTCAAAGTGAGATTTCAGACTTTGCCCAACTTAATATCGTATAGAACCTCAGTCAAAAAATTTCTGTCCCGTGCAGATGTATGAACCTGTTATGAAGGAAGCAATGTATCCTTTTTGTTTTGCTTGTTATATCATGTTTCTGTTTAATTTCTTAGGTCACAGATAGGACTAGTTGTGCTTGTGTAGTTTCACTTGGCTTACCTTAAACCATATATGTCTCGCATTGACCATTTCATTATTACTATTGCAATTGAAAGATGTCCAAAGTTCCTTAACCTAAATTACAGTGAGATAACATTTTTACTTGCTAGATCATTCTTTGTTGATCTTTGCATGGCAGTGTTTTCTTTGCTTGCACGAGTAAGGGTCCTGATCCAACAGGTGAAGGTTATAATCTATAAGCATGGCTAATAGTGTATCAAGAAAATTCAGTAATCATTGTTGACATGCACTCTCCTAACAAGTTAGGAAAGTCACCTTGGAATCACATGCTAGATAATATTATTATTCTTTCTGTTTTCCTTACATAGCTTTTGCCATAGATGCTGACCCTCTGGTATTTGTTTCACAGATGCTACTTGAGGTTGTGTCAATATACAATAAGGTCAATGATCTTACTGATAGGAAGCAGGCTGTTAAGATTGGCATCAGCAGAGTGCAGGTATATTTTACTTCCACACTAGCAATGATGTCATTTTGTATATCATGGAGAAACCGTACTGCCTGAGACCATTGTTTTCACTTTTCACACAAACTGATCTTGCTAGCGAATGTAATGATTTCACTAAATAACTTTGCCTCTTTTCTTTCTCTTATTCCCACAGGCTTTGAGAGAGTACTACCCCTCTATGAATGATGCATGTACAGTTCTGGAGTGCGTATGGGTAAAAGATAAATTCATTTTGCATGAAAAGGTTACTGATATCTGTCAGGAAACCCAAGGTAAGGATCAGAAGTGCTGTGATCCTGAATCTCCAATCCAGTATGAAACACTTGCATTCATTAGTGAAGGTTGAAACGCTTTATCTTCTATTCTTTAAATGCATGATAATCCATTGATCTTGAATTATTTGTTGCCTTTGTCATAATTAGTTGACATGCTCATGAATCACGAGAATGCCTGGTGCTTTGTTGCTGATTTTGATTGAAAAGCAAGCACCTTAGTAGCGTCGTTGCATTGTTAAATGTTAAGAACATAGCTCAAATTAAATCTTTGAAGATATTTTGAATTATTTTACTATAAAATTACCATGATTCCCAAGCTAGCTACCAACTACCAAGGCGCGAGTATGGCTTTTGAGGTTAGTCCATCAATCTTTGGAAGTATGTCACGTTAGGGTGTATATTCAACAGTTACGGTTCACACATGGTGGCATGATTTATGGTGCGGAAAAAGTCTACTTAACCTTACATAGCCTACTTGAATGATAAGCTAACATGGTGATGGTTCTGACTGAAATGCTCTATGTTTTGCCTATTACAGCTATATATGGAGTTATTTATATAATTGTAGCTTATAAGTTTGTTAATTTAAAAGTCAGTTATTGCTTTAGGGAACAAAACAAAAGGTTTTGTAGCAACATCCTTTTATTATTATGTAGAAGTAGAACATGACCAGTTCTATTTTTATGGTTCTATGGTCTTTAACTTCAAAAGCATTCTTTTTTAATTCCATTGCCCTTTTGTGACCAATTTCAGATATGAAAAGCCTAGAAGAAACGAACTGGCCAGCCAGCCAGCGAGACGCTGCTCTAGTGGAGCAACCAGATAAAATGATCCATTCCAGTGATGTTGGAGGTTTTCACAGCAGGAGGCAGCTAGAAAATAAAAGCGGTTCTTGTTCAGTTCCTGACACCCTTAGTACTCGCGAGATTCTGAAGCCGAGACTAGGAGGAGAGTAGCATTTGTCGCAGTTGGAAATTCGAAAGTCACAGGTGCAGCCTTAAAAACAAAATCATCAGAGGTGAACAAGAAGCAAAGGCTAGACACGATTTCTCCTTCCAACATACAATCTGGACTGTACAACAAATTGTTGAATTGTGAGACTGCATAGAACTCCAAACTTTAATAGTTTTGAAAGTTAATACTTCAATTTTTTTATCAAGGGGGAAAGCAATAGGTAGGAAAGTGTGATTGTGCGAATGCATAGGTCACTGTTCTGAAGCTGAGGCCCTTTATCATTTCTGTACCAAATTTCAAGGATGAATTGCAAGATTATTTTGTAGCGTTTGTATTTGGGATCAACAATATCTTTCGATCGAACAAGATGCCTGAGGAGTGGAGAAGAAGCATATTGGTACCAATCTACAAGAACAAGGGAGATATCCAAAGTTGTACTAATTATCGGGGAATTAAGTTGGCGAGCCACACTATTAAGTTATGGGAGAGAGTCATCAAGCAGCGCCTGCGAGGAACGATGCAGATATCAACAAACCAATTTGGTTTCATACCCGGAAGGTCGACTACAGAAGCAATCTTCTTAATAAGACAGGTTATAGAGTGGTTTAGAGAGCAGAAGTAGGACCTCCACTTGGTTTTCATTGACTTGGAGAAGGCTTATGACAAGATACCAATAAATGTTATGTGGTAGTCTTTGAACAAACATAAAGTCCCATCAAAGCACGTGACCCTCATCAAGGATATGTACAATAATGTTGTGACTAATGTTCGAACAAACGATAGTAACACAGATTACTTCTCGATTAAAATTGGACTTCATCAAGGGTCAGCCTTAAACCCGTATCTCTTTGTGTCGGTGTTTTCAGATCACCGACGAGTAAATTTGTATTTGCACGTCTGGCTCGGATGGTGTGCTCGGAGGACACAAGGGTTTACACTGATTCGGGCGGAACGTCCCTACGTCCAGTTTGCTGCTGCTCGTGTTACCAGCACTTGGTTTGCAGTAGGGGTTAAAAACAGGCGAGAGAGGGAAAGGATCCCAAGTCTCTGGTGGAAGAAGTGAACGGGTGCTGAGAGCTCGATCGCTGCTCAGCCGTGTGCTCATGTCGTGCTCTTGCGCTTTTATCTCGTGGTTCGGTCTCGTGTGGATCTGGATCCCCCTTCATGGGGTGTCTTGCTTCCCCTTTTATAGGCGAAGGGAAAGCACGGGTTACAACGGAGGAAAAGGAGAAGAACGAGAGAGAAGAAGGCTTCCAGGATCGCCGGGCCCTTCTTCTTCTTCATGCGGGTCCCACCGATCCTGTAGATGTCAACAGGGATGGCTCCACGTCATGGCCCTGTTCGTCATTGGCTCCATGCGTAGGCGTCATCTGCCTGTCATGGCGTTCCATTTCATCCCGGCTGACGTCGTGGAGAACTGACGCGCCTGTCAGCGTTCGTACGAGGGTTAGGCAGAACAGCACCGGGACGCCTGACGCTGTTCTTGATGTGAATCCTCAGGTATGGCCCGTCATGGCCATGGGTTACATCGAGGCGTGCTAGTCTCTTCCCTGGTGTCAGAGTTTTGACCCAGGCCCATACGCTTGGACCAGGAGTGGTTGGCGGCTGTATGGGTCTCCGTCGGACGAGATGAAAACCGCGCCCTTGGGGTCGGGCGAGACGGAGCCCGCGCCCAAGGGATCGGGCGAGGCGGAGCCCGTAGCCTTGGGTGAGACCCGGCCTTGGGGTCGGGCGAGGTGGAAACCGCGTCCTTGGGGTCGGGCGAGGTGGAGCCCGCACCCAAGGGGTCAAGCTAGACGGAGCCCGCGGCCTTGGGTGAGACCCCCGCGGCTTGGGGTCGGACGAGACCTTTTAATACGTCTTGCTTCATTCGGGAAAGTCAGAATTGACGCTAACCTCCTTGCTTTGGGTATCCCTAATATCGATACCCAATACTTTGCCTTGATAATGGATGAGGTTACCAGGAACATACAAGGGGATATCCGTTGGTGTATGTTGTTTGTTGATGATATAGTGTTAGTGGACGAAAGCTAGGCGGGAGTAAATAGGAAACTAGAGTTATGACGACAGACCCTTGAGTTTAAAGGTTTTAGATTGAACAGAACTAAAACCGAATACATGAGATGGGACTTTGACGGAGTTGTACAGGAGGAGGGAGATGTGAGTTTAGAAGGTCAAGTAGTGCCTAAAAAGGATACCTTTCGGTATCTGGGATCGATGCTACAAAGGGATGGAGATATTGATGCGGACGTTAGCCATAGAATCAAAGCAGGGTGGTTCAAGTGGCGACAAGCTTCTGGCATTCTCTGTGAAAAGAGGGTACCACAAAAGCTAAAAGGCAAGTTCTATAGAACGACGATTAGACCGGCTATGTTGTATGGAGCAGAATGTTGGCCTACAAAGATTCGACATGTTCAATAACTGAGTGTTGCATAAATACATATGTTGCGATGGATTTGCGGTCACACAAGAATGGACCGAGTTTCGAACGATGATATACGCGATCGCCTAGAAGTAGCACCAATTGAAGAAAAGCTTGTCCAACATCGGGTAAGGTGGTTTGGTCATATCCAAAGGATTCCTCCAGAGGCATCAGTGCATTGTGGAGTCCTAAGCCAAGCTAACAATATGAGGAGAGGTAGAGGAAGACCGAAATTGACATGGGGAGACAATAAAAAGATATTTGAAAGCTTAGAATATACCTAGAGATCTATGTTTGAATAGAACTACTTGGAAAGCAGCTATTAAAGTGCATGAACCGTGACTTGGGGTTCTTGGTGGGTTTCAACTCTAGCCTACCCCAACTTGCTTAGGACTGAAAGACTATGTTGTTGTTGTTGTTGTTGTATTTGGGAGATGCCCATCTTCACATCAACGTTCAGAAGTTGTGTGCACTATTAGAGATTTAAATTATGAGCTGCAAGATTGTTTTATAGGGTTTGTATTTGGTCATTGTCACGCCAATGGTCAGCAGCACACCTTTATACAACTGACTTTTGTTTGCATCAGCAGATTTCTGCCTTACAGATTTAATTATTCGTCCATTCATTGTGTGATTTTGTACTTGCTTATGTAGTTTCATTTTAAAATGTCAATTTGGAACTTGGGTTAAAAAAATATGGCTCTGCAATTGTGCAAGTGCTAATCAGTAATCGAGTATAAAAGCAAGCTCTTGTGTAACTGATCTCTGCAAAGAATTCTGGCGGTTCTTGTGACAATCTCAACAAAAGAGATTTTGCGCATGCATACATATACTTCGGAACGATAATCATACTAGTTTTTCGGGCGCGCCCATGCGCGCGGTCCACTGGCCACACGTATTTTTTTGGAGAAAAAAAAGGATATAATCAAAGTTGGGCTGTATTTTGATTTGAGAAAAATCTGATGATGTTTTCGCAAAAAACGGTGAGTGTCTAGGGAGCGCGAGCTAATTTTCGATAAAGTGGAGGTCTTTTTTGCAAACAAACCAGTGCCCATCCGGTCTGGACTGAGCGTTGATTTGGAAATAATACGAGGCGTTTTTTGTAAAAAAATCTGAGAGGACGTCTGGAGCGCGGGTTGATTTCCGAAAACTTAAAGGGGTTTTTCGTAAAACGACCGCGGCTCGCCCGATCTGGGCCGTCCGCGCGGCCGATCGAACGGCCGCGAAAAGCCGGCGACGTGGCCACCCTGAGGCCGCGCCGTGGCCACACCAAATCATATCTTTAGATTTGCCTCCTTCCAAAATGATAATCATATTTCGAACAGTATAAAGTTAACTTATATAAACTTTAACCTACAGTTATTCAAACTATAAAATTTAGGACATGAAACTTGTATCGGTGGATCTGTATTCAAATTGCCTCTGAAGTTATATTGGTTCTTTAGCAAATGACAATATATAGTAAGAGAAAGTAGCAGTCAAAATCTTCATTTTTTTTGTTTGACCTTTTCATCATGATCAAAATACGCTTATCATTCTGGGACGGATGGAGTACCATATAGAATATATAAATTAGTGGATCAAGATTCAAGAAGACCCATTCAGCTCAAGATCTAACATTTCATGTATTATCAGGCTTCAGACCAATTGACCATGCTTCATACAAGAAGATTAATTGTTGCAATTGAGCTCATAAAATGATGAATGAAGATATGGTTGCTGCTACCTAATTTTTTACAATTTGGCCCTTTTTCGAAGAAAATTTACGTTTAGCCCCCCTGGAAGACTTAAACTCATCTTTAGACGCTGGGGGTCGGCGCCATGAGTCCTGGCGCCGAGGTGACACGTCTCAGCGCCACATATCTTGACTCCGAGGTGCCTGACCGTACACAGCAGGGAATCCTAGGTGGCGTTGACGTGGCCGGTACCTCGGCGCCAGAATACATGGCGCCGAGCTCTCGCGCGCCACGCACCTTGGCGCCGAGCTCGGCGCCATGTATTCTCGGCGCCGAGCATGCATTCAAAGCGTCTTGATTTTAGCCTTTGTGCATGTCTCCACCCACTGTTGTTGTGCGCTACTATTAGCCTACTACTGTACTCCTACCACTAGTAGCAGGAGTAGCAGAGCGCGTGGCGGCGCTGGGAGGAGGAGGGCAACAAATGGAGAGATAGCGGCGTAAATCTTGGCATCTGTACAAGCACGCAATGTTGGTAGTAGCAGGAGTAGCAGAGCGCGTGTAGGTTCATCGTCTCAACTGTTAAACCCCACCACCCCATCCCAATAATTTAAGTTCCAAGAATGATGGGGTATGTTTTAGGAAGGTGTACACATACATGATATGCACTGCAGCCTGCAGGTCTCCTTTTTATATGTACAATCCCATATATAGTTGTTTTAGGAAGTAAGGCGTTGATACATAATTCCATTTTTCTCTCATAATGTTCTTTTTATTTTGTACTTTCAAGCAACTCTTATATTTTAGCATTTTTCCATTGTAGCTGTCCATACACCTGCATTGAAATGTTTAGCACAATGTGGATTTTTTTCTGAGTTTGTTTAAGCCTTCTAAAGTGAATTTTCCATTCAATTATACCATATCATTTTACATACTGATATCTGTGGCAATAGAACGGCATGGGTAAATCTACATTTATTTCTTTTGTTTGATGCATGAATTTCCCTTTTCTAATTGAAAGATTACTTTGGATTTTCAGGGAAGCACTTTTGGATCCACTCTTGTCTAAGTACAGTGTTCATACTGATGTCTTGTTGGGTTTGCTGAAAAAAGTGCTACTCCTACTACCAACAGCTGCGTGCGCGTAGATGCCAGCATTTACGCCGCTGTCTCCAGCTGCTGCCCTCCTCCTCCCCCCGCGCCTCACGCGCTCTGCTACTCCTGCTACTAGTGGTAGGAGTATAGTAGTAGGCTAGTAGTAGCGCACAACAACAGTGGATGGAGACATGCAGTCAGGCTAGATACTGGCGCACGCTTTGAATGCATGCTCGGCTCCAAAATATGTATTCTGGCGCCGAGGTACCGGCCATGTCAACGCCACCTAGGATTCCCTGCTGTGCACGGCCAGACACCTCGGAGCCAAGATCTGTGGCGCCGAGACGTGTTACCTCGGCGCCAGGACTCATGGCGTCGACCTCCAGGGTCCAAAGATGAGTTTAAGTCTCTCAGGGGGGCAAACGTAAATTTTCTTCGAAAAAGAGCCAAATTGTAAAAAATTAGGTTGTTGCTATCGTTACATGTTCTACTGCTACCCCATCAGGGCAAGCTTGGAAGTGTAACTTCATCAAAGCAGAGAAAGCTGACCCGTCCATTATCAACATGACAATATTTCAAAGGAATGTCCCTGAAATTGTTTTCCACTTCTTCCAATTCAACCCTTGAGGGTGGTTTACCCTTGCACTAGATTGAAAAAATAATGCATCAATGTATTTCTTATGGGATCATATGTCGAAGTTGTTATAGAAACATGTATCAACAGAGCTTATGAGATCATCCCTGATTCCTATGATGCTGGTTTTATCCGTAAGCTGTGGCCCTCGACTTACATGACATGATTTTTCTGCAGTTTATCTCTTAGCACTAAATCTTAGACCCCGGCTCGGTTTCATCTATTTCTTTCTTTGGGAAAAAAGTTGGTGAAAAATAGAAAGAAAATGTGATAAGTTGCAATTGACAAACACAGAGAATATGCAGGCAAGAAATGATGATTGACTATATAATTTGACAGCAACTTGGCAAGACAGAGTCTAATTAACCGAGTTATCAATTGAGTTCATATAGCTCACAGATGGGTGATCATTGCAAATAGATACATAAGCACAAGAAACCCATTTATAGAGCTGCATGCCAGAGCCACCCTTGGCCTCCATGAAACTTGGGCCATGTGTACCAGGGAGAGCCACCCTTGGCCTCCATGAAACTTGGGCCATGTGTACCAGGAGGCACTCACATGTTCGGATGTTCCAATGAAGAAGATATTATGCCCCCCGACCAAAAACTTATGCATTCATATTTACAAATAGATAATTCCATCAATTAAAGAAAAAACTGAAATGAGGATGTGCCCTGTTACCCAAATACTGAAAGATCCACAGAAGATGAATTGCAGAAAAATTACACTACATTGAATCTATGACCATAAAATTAATTGAGTCAATAAAGGAGTACTATTACCTTAATAGACATAAGAGGAAAGTAGGGGACCCTGGGGATGACTTTTTGAACTTGCTATTTGGCAGATAAACTTCAAAAGATGGAGATATCCCACCAATCTGCATTTCCTTGAGCAATTTGGTTATGTCATTGGAGGCTCCGTCAACTCTATTTAAGGTCTGATCAGTGTCACAAGTACCACTATGCTTCATTGTCCAAGGAACGCCAAATCTTCCAACAATATATCCAAGCGATTTCAAATGCTTATAAGCCTGGAAAGCATCCCAGGAGCACCCATAATTTCCTCCAACAAGCTTTTCATAGATGCCTTCAATCCCTATGGTTTCATCATTGTCACTGAGAAGAATCAATGCACCTCTTTCAGCCAAGAACCTGCAATGGTTTCATCAGACAATAAGCCTTCACTAGCAAACTTGAGTACTCCGAAAACTAAAGTCAATGGCAAGCAATTCTTGCATAATACGTTAGTAGTAAATGGCTTCAGAGATTCACGCAGTGCAGCATTTATGCTGGTCTGCTGGATGCATAGCACACCGTGGCTATAAGTCCAGTACAATCAAACGCTGCACAGATACGGCATTTCATCGAACAGTTGGCGTACCCGATCTCCTCAACGTTGTAGCACAGCTTGCCGGCCCGAGTGACACCGGTGGCCAGCCACGGCTTTCCCCTGCTCTCCACCACCTCTGCAGCGACGATTTCCTCCACCCACCGCGCGCGCGATGCCACATTCCTGTGCCCAGATCCGCAGAACCCAGTGAAGTCACAATCCCAGGACGAGGACGAGCCAACAGAGACAGAAAAGGCAGAGCATCTGCAAGCAAAACGAAGCACATACCTGAACTGGAGCCTTGAGGAGGCGGACGGCGCAGCGTCGAGGAAGGGGTTGAGGTGCTGCTCCTCGGCATCGTCGTTTCCAACGGCGGGGGCCGGAGCTCGGCTCCTCGCCATCATTTTGAAAGTTTTCCCTACTTCGTTGAACTCTAGAGTAACGACGCGGCTCGGGTCGGCCCAGGCCGGTAATAATAAACGAGCACTTTGGGCCCGCGGCCCGCCACTGAGTAAACGAGCAGTAAAGTTGGCTCTTCAGAGAATTAGAGACTCGAGCCAAATCATTTAGGCCCAGAACGCCGGTTTAATTGCAGCAAAAAATGCTCAGCAAAACCTATTACTATTCTAAAAAAAGAAAGCAAAACCTATTACTCTTTAACGGAACTAAAGGTGCTCTGAAAACTGTACACTAGTGCAAGAACTAAGACGATGGCAAGGTGAGAGTTTTGGTACCCCTGCTGTTTTAGATCCTATTATTTGGACGCCTTTTACGGATTCGATGACAAGAGGACATTTCTTTTTCAAGAGTGGTGGTTTAGCGAGCACATGGTATATATTGGTACAAGGGGCTCTCAGTCGTCATGAGGGTGATGCTTATTGCATCGTTTGAGGCCATTCGTTCTAAAACTCGTCCCAAAGAGAAGTAAAGTTGGTGGTCAAAGGGAGGTATCAGAAGTCCGTTCATCCCTGTTGCATTAGATACCCATGTTTTTTTGTACTCCGTATCTGTTATCATTTGTGGCCAATCTTGATAATGGCCTCGGTTGGGGAAATGTTGCGCATTTTGAAGAATTGTGCTGATGCAAAGATGGATGTCGAACCACATTTGGGACTGGAATGAACGCCCGTACGAATCAAATTGCAAATTGAACAAAGGAGACAAGATAAATCACAGACTGCCACAAACAATAGAAGGGGCGGCGGCTTCAAAGATGGAACCAGCTGGCCTGGGCTGGAAGGTGGAGGTGGCAGCTCGTTCGTCGGACCTAGCCGCGCGCGGCACGCTCGCTCGGACCCTGCCGCTGCCGCCTGGAAGCCTGGCCCGCGTTGCCCATGCCGTTTCGTCGACCCCTGCTGCACCTGCCGCCTGTGCCACTGTGCACGCTATGGAGTACTCCCTCCATTAAAAAAAACGCAATTCTAGAACATACCGTCATGTCCAGGTTCAAACTCGTTTTTTTTGTGTACGGAGGAAGTAGGTTGCACGCAGCACGCTCGCTGCACCCCAGTTTTTTTTTCTCACCTCTTCGAGTACACGTTATAGGATCTAAACTCACACACTAACTTACACCACCACACGCACGTAAACTCACATATACACCCACTCTAGTGTGCAAGCTAGGGCTTCGTTTGGTTGGCTGGCCGGTTGGGGCTGGGCTGGCCAACGCACTCACACTGGCACTGTGCACATATGAACAGTGTTTTTAGATGTAATAGTATTTTTCTCTCCCAACAATCAATCAAAACAGTATTTTAATTTATTTTTTTAGTTCTGCCGAACAAACTTTAGACTTACACATACACTAACAGACTGCACCCCAGTTGCTCCAGCACGAAGAGAAGGCTACTGTTGTTCTGTCAGAACTCAGAAACGGTCGGCCACCGGTTCTTTCTCTGCCACATGTCGCCAATCCCGTGTGCTTGCCCCTGGAATGTGCCGTAGTATACCCCCTCGGTCAAAAAAAAAAACAAGATAAACTTTTCTGTTTTTAACTGAGTTTATAGAAAAGTATCAACATTTAGAAGAAAAAAACTCAACCTATTCTGCTTAAGACACAAGGAAATCTTCTCGTTTTAGTCGAGAAAATTTTCCAAACCTCTGTTCAATGGCACCATTGCCCATATAAGAACTTCTAACCAATTTTTAGATCTATACTTTGGAGTGGGACAGACAGTAGATTGTTTTTAACCATATGACTTGAGGATTGCTACTAGCGCCGTGTAACTAGCCCGTCTAGAGACCTGCTCTGCCGTTTACTAATATCAACATTTATATCTCTAATTAGGTTTACTATACCATATTTCGTATCATAAATATTAGTATTTTTATATAAATTTAGTTAAATTTAAAATTGTTTGACTCTTCGTAACATGATAATTGTATTCTTTTTAGAACGGGAGGGGTAGAATAGTATAAATATGAAAAGTAGAACAGTAAAATGGGAACATGCAATCCTGATCAATGAATTGATGAGTATATATATAAATATTACCTTGAATATCCTTGAAGGAATTTTAGTGATTCAACCTTGATTTTAATAGTCGATGGTCTTAAAATCAACTTCCTAGTAGCACATGTAGCGCATAAGAAATTCAAAGATTATGAGAACTTTGCGCTATGCAAGTCATGACCAAAAGATTTGCTTTCTCTCATCATCCACATGATAGGGTGTCCAAATCGATCAAGCCAAGTTTGGAATGTATCATTATTATGGAGAATTATATCAAATTAATGTATGTATAGTACAATTTAAATTCAAGGGATGAAAATTTCTCACAAACATGTTTGCCATATCCAGTAAGTTTAATAAAGAGAGGGAAATCCTCTTTATTATCTACATGTGTCTCCATATGAAGGCCATTCTTACGGATATCTCTATAACGTAATAGATCAAATCGGGTACAATAATGAATCCTCTATTATTATTTGTGTATCCATAGTGAGAACAGTGGCTCTGTCAGAATCAACTATCAAAGCATTATGCCAAGTGGTGGTCATAATATTTTCTTCTCTTCTCTTAAGAGTGGAAATATTTCATCTCCATAAGTATGAGAATTTATGGTGTAATATCGACTAGGTACAATTTCTCCTCCATTGGATTGACATGAAACGATACCTTGTCAATCCCGATCTCCCTCCCTCCTTTGTGATTTTGTTCGTTGTCTTCTCCACAAAGCGCTCCTTGGCCTCTTCCCCGCGGTAGAACGTTGATGACGTGTAGTACTCCCTCCATTCCTATTTAAGTGTCACTATAGGATTCGTGCCGGTCAAAACTTTTTAAAGTTTGACTAAGTTTATAGAAAATATTAGCAACATTTATATCTTCAATTAAATTTATTATAAAAAAAACAAAATTCAACGATCTATATAATAATACTAATTATGTACTATAAATATTAACATTATATATATATTTAGTTAAAATTAAATGTGTTTGACTTCTCGGGAAGCGAGAATAACATATAATATGGGACAGAGGGAGTAGTATATACTCCCTCCGTCCTAAATTATCTGTCGTCTTGGGTTTTCGTGCCATAATGGCATGTTCGCTTGAACTTATCAGTCGGCTTATCAGCTAGAATCTATAGTATTTTTCTCTTACAACAAAACAGCTTTAGCTGGCTTATTAGCAGCCGGCTTTAATATCAGCAGGAAATGCATGCAACATTTATATCTCCAAATAAATTTATTATGAAAATAGATTCAATGGTGTATCCAATGATATTAATTGTATATCATAAATATTATTTTTTAATATAAAATTAGTTATAGTTATTTCTCGGAAGAGAGAACGATAATTATTTTGGGACGGGGAGCAGGTAGTGGAGGGAGTAGGCAGTAGAAATGTCCGTCCCAGTTGAGTTTTTCAACCCACGTTCTTACCGGAAAATTCCTGGGACGGTAGAAGAAAACACAACGCTGGCGCATGAACAGCATAGTCGCCCACAGGTCAGGATGAGGATATGGGTTGCCAAACAAAGCCAAACCGGCAAAACCCAAAACGACTTCTGGTCACACAGCACACACAACCTGATAGAAGACCCGTGCCGAGTGATGGGCCGGTGACATGAGACATGACCAGATGACCCGATCTGCCGGCCAACCGTTTCCTACCGGCTCTGAGGTGATTGGGCATCCGCTCGCGTATCTGCTACGACCACTCACTCGATCAGCTGCAACAACAACAAAAAAAACAGGGATGGCAGCGCGTGTCGTTCGTCCATGCCGCTGCAAACTGACGACGCAGATGGCCTGACCCTGACCCGGTGCAGCGCAACGGCAACGGCACTTGGCGACAACTTGCTGCGTTGCATTGGACAGCGGCGGCTAGCTCGACGACTGGCCGGACCTGCGTGGTGGTAGGAGCAGGAGTAGATAGGGAGCTGTCGTAGGGCGTAGGCAGGGTAGACTACACTACACAGGGTGTGGTAGTGGTAGTGGTAGTGGTGTGCTCAATTTCTCAATGCATGCACTTGCGAGATGGACTACTGCTACCACTGATGATCAGGTAAGGTTCGTCGCCGTCACTCCGTTCAAGAAAACAGGCAGTTGGCGTTGGCGTTGGCGTTGCCGTTGCCGTTGCCGTTGCCGTTGCATCGCACGCAACTCCCGGCCCATGACCATCTGTTCTAGTCTAGTCCAGTCCAGTTCAGTCGATGAGCAGAACAACAACTCCGTTCAGACCAAACACAGAAGATGTGTACTACTCCTACTATACGCCGTGCAGAACACATCGGTTGCGAACTTGCAGCGAAAGAACCCTAATCTTTTTTGTCATATTATATGTGAGCTAGGAGTACGTAAGCAAGATGCCTGTTGGCTGTTGATGAGAGACAGAGAGAGAGAGAGCCGGGGGAGGGAGGCCCGGAGGGGATAGGGAATCAAACACAAACAGCAGTCCGGTCGTCCTCTCTGAAGTCTGAAGCCTCAACAGCTAGCGGCCAGAGGCCGTTCGTCGCCGTCCTGCTCCTGCAGCTGCAGCTGCTGCAGGCCGGAGCCCCCACCCGCACGCAGCAACCGAATCGTTCTGCAGAAGTGCAGATGCCACCGCACTGCTCCTCTCTCTCTCTCTCTTTTGACCGGAGAGTATTCTCAAGTCACAAAACAACAAGCCCAGACGGCCAGGCCCCAGCGCAGCGGCCAGCGGAAATGCGGAACACCGCACCGCACCGCTCCCCCTCCCCTCTCTGTACTGATCCACAACCACCACGCACAGGCTGCCACAGGGGCACAGTGACAGTGGGGTGGTGTGGTGACCACCGGCAGCAACGGCGAGGAGCGACCCCCATGAGGAGACAAAGCTGCGGCCTTTGCCCCTGCCGCCGGCTTGTCCGTTTCCCCGGAATAGAAGGTAAACCAGTTAAAATACTGTTTCGACTAATTTGTGATGAAAAAAAACGATTTCAGTTAAAAAAATTCTAAAAATATGAATTATAACAGGGCCGAAGTCTCGAACCCTCCACTCCTCTGCCTCTCTTCCTGCAATCCGAGACGGAGAGCTTCGCGGCCCCGCAAGACCGCCACGGTACCCTCTCCGACACAGTACTGTACAGCACTCCCTCAATCAGATCGTACACACACACAACACCCGTCTCCGCTTTGTCTTCTTCCTCACCCTTCCTCCCGCCTCCGGCCTCCCCTACAAATTGCCTCGCCTATCATCCATCCTTGTCGCCAGCCCACTCCCTGCACAGTTGCACTTGCCACCGTATTATCGACCAACAACTGGCGGTACGACCTTGGCTAGCAACAGCGAGAGGAGAGGAGTCAGGAAAGGGCGGAGGGATGGTTCGTTCCGCTGCTGCCATGGAGGCGGGTCAGGTGCCGGACGGGAGGGCGCTGATGGATGTCGTCACCACCGGCGGCGGTGCCGGCACAGGAGGCGGGCGGGAGCCGGAGGGCCTGCCGTGCCCGCGCTGCGAGTCCGTCAACACCAAGTTCTGCTACTACAACAACTACAACCTCTCCCAGCCGCGCTACTTCTGCAAAACGTGCCGCCGCTACTGGACGCGCGGGGGCGCGCTCCGCAACGTCCCCGTCGGCGGCGGCACGCGCAAGGCCACGCCCGCCGGCCGTCGCAAGCGCGCGGGCACAGCGCCCGCGCCCGTGACCGTGCCCGCGACCGCGTCGCCGCCCTCGGCAGTCGCCCCGCCTCCGCCGCCCGAGCCGGCGCTCCACGGCTCGCTGCTGCGCCCGTACGGCAGCGGCGGCCTGTCGTTCGCCGCGCCGGCTCTGGCGTCGCCGCTCGCCGCCGAGGACCCGGACCGCCGGCTGCTCGACCTCGGCGGCAGCTTCACCTCGCTGATCGCGCCCGGGGTGTCGGACGTCGTCGTCCACTTCTCCGCCGGGTTCCTGCTGGGCGGGCTCGCGCCGGCGGCCCTGCCTCGGGCCGCTCTGCCGCCGCCGCCGCCGCCGCCGCAGCAGCAGCAGCCGACGGTGTCCCAGGCGTTGCCGGAGGGCGTGTTGTGGAGCATGGGCTGGCCTGACCTGTCCATCTAAGAGCTCCATCTCCCTCCGCCGGCGCGCGCGCAGTGCATCGTCCGCCATCGGTGGCCAGCGAATGACTGCTGCTGCATCATCGCTAATCTAGCCTTCTTCTCTCCATTAACAGTAGACTGTAGTGTTGCATCCAGGTGATCTTTTTGGGAGCCAAGTCGTTTAGGGATCAGGAAAGAAAGTTGTAGTTCAGTCAGGAAGGAACTGTGAGAGAGTGATCTGCTCAGGAACTCCTAATGTATGTCTCATGTCTTTTCTTGGTATATCGATGCTGGATTCGTTTAATTTTCACCGAACACGATCAAAAGCCGTCTCCTTTTGGTTGCTTTGCGCCTGTTTGTTCCTTTCCCGTGTGAGAAACTGAGAAACCTCTGGGGCACCAATCTTCAGAACAATCTGTTTCTGAACAGGAGGTAGAACCTGATACGGGACACATGGTGATTGACATTTCAAACGGACTCGAATTTTGTTTTTCTAAGAGAAATGCTCCAGAGAAAAATGTACTGCCGTTTTCCCAGGAGTAAAGCAGTTCTATATTTCACCAGATGCAAAAAGAAGAAGAAGAAAAAACTAAGTATCATTAAATTAATCCTACGCCATGTTCGTTTGGCTTATAAGTTGTACTTTTTCAGCTATTCTTCTTTTATAACAAATCAGCAACAATGCTTTCAGCCATAGCTTATCAGCCAAACGAACAGAGCATTGAAATATATTTGCCTAGGACACCAATTTGAGTCATAAATATTATTAATAATATTCTCTATGAACTTACTAACTAAAATTATAGAACTTTGACTCAAATCAAAACCGGAGTTTTACCTCCTTCATGACGCTTGAACTTATCAGCTTAGGTTATTAGCTATGATATAGTTTTTTCTCATAATAAATTATTGAACAGTATTTTTCAGTCTAGCTACCTAAGCATTGATGCACAGCAGCTGATGGCAGGGCAAGAGTCAAGACTACTGTATCTCAAAATAATAAAAAGGGACAAGCTACTGTAGTTCGTTTTGGATCACGTGTAGCGGACACGTTTAAACTGTGTAGGAGACTACAGTACGTAGTATGTATGTATGCTGAATTGCTGGTAGATAGAAACAGTATTGTGAAGTTGTGAGTACCAACTTTGCTTTGTGTTCAGTTCAGAAATAAGGGGTGTTTGATTTCTCCTTCTAAACTTTAGTCGCTGTCCCATCGGATGTTTGGATACATGCATGAAGTATTAAATATAGACTAATTATGAAACTAATTATACAGTTTGCGACTAATTTGCGAGACGAATCTTTTAAGCCTAACTAGTCCATGATTTGATAATGTGGTGCTACAGAAACATGTGTTAATGACGGATTAATTAGGCTTAATAAATTCGTCTCGTGGATTACTGACGGATTCTGTAATTTGTTTTTTTTATTAGTATCCGAATACCCCATGCGACACCCTTATGTGAAACCTCCTAAATTTTAGTCACCGGATCCAAACACCCCCTCAGTCTTCTTTCTCTTTTCTCACACACTAGTATGCATAACAGTATGGCTCAGTTTGTGCCCTTAAATCCGGCTTGATCCGCTTATTTTTTCATCCGGAACAGTGTTTTTCTCTCACAAATTCCTCTAGCATTCCTCCAAACCATCCAGATTCCTCCAATTCAGACAAGCGAAGAGGCCCTAAATCACTTTCTTGTCTTTATATAAAAAAAATCACCCTCTTGATGGTAAGCTATACGTATGGTTAACTAGGCATGGCACTTCACTTTATCAGCACGATTCGCAAAGCATGCATGCGTTAGGGGGGCCATGATTCCGGGGTTAGTGGAGGTAACGGGGTACTTAATTGGGGATTAATGGAGTTTAAGGGTTAGTTAATTGAAGTGTAGCCGGCAAATATCCTCTCCTAGACAAACTAGAGGAAGCAACGAAAGCCAAAACAACCGGACGTTTGACATAGCCCATAGACCTTGAAACTCCGAACCCCGAAGTCTGACGCCCCATATCTTCTTTTAGTGTATCACATTGCAATTCTTTTGTTGTTGTATTCGAGATGGGTATGGGTAGGATAAATTTGCAACTTCCACACAAGTTCATATGCTCATTTGGTAGGGCTCATCTTGTGGAGCCGCTTATCCAGTGAAGCTAAAGTTATTTTATAAAATGTTTGACAAAAACGGCTTCTGCGGCAATCTTGTAACAAATTTACGTTAGGTTTGTGAGAAGTTGAAAAAAGTTTTTTTTTCTTCGACTCCTCCAAACTTCTTGCAAGGACATGTGTTTTAGATGGTCGTTTGGCAATGGCTCTTGCAAGAAGTCGCAAGCAGCCCAAACATGCTAAACGGGGCCTATGAGTTGGCTGCCCAGGTGGTTCGTACAGTCTCCTGGGTTCGTAGTCCCTCAAAGTTGAGGATTTTCCTTCTTCTAGGATTGTCATGGGAGGTTGGAGGACCTGAAACAAAATGACAATTTAAAATAATCCGTCTAATCTAATTCATGTGATTTACAAGAAAAAGACAAAGTCAAGAGAAAAGGAGGATGGTACACTGTTTAGCTTTAGCTGAGTGGATGAATAAGGAGACGCTGGTCAAGCTTAGTTCAGAGTAAAAACTCCATACTCCTTCCATTCTAAAAAAATATATAATTTCCGTTGTTAGAAGTTAAGCAACTTTAAATTGGATTAAATGCATACAAAATGGTACTGACATTTATAATATCAAATAAGTATCATTAAATTAATCATAAGAATATATTTGCATAGTAAATCTATTTATGAAGACACAAATGCTGATATTATTTTTTATAAATTTAGTTAAATTTGCGAAAATTTGATTTGGTTCAAATCTAGGGTTTTTTTTTGAACGGTTTCTCAAAAGCTAAGTTAATTTTATTATAAGAAAAAAGAAAATAAAAGAAAGGGAGGTGCTATTTCTCACATACCTGATTTTAAAGTTTTTTTTAGACGACGAATAGTAGCCATTAGATCTAATATCCAACCATCCAGAAAACCAGCGCTATACATCTACTTATCTTCTTCTATATCTTTCTCTCAATCCTTCATTTCAGGCATCTTGTGAAAAGAAACCAACTGGAATTGTCTTGCCTATAAACCCATGGCCATGTCTCAGTTGTAAAATAAACTTCGAAAGGCTCCAGTAAACCTCTACTCCCATCTTCTTGCCTCCTCCCATCTGTTGCCCAAGTCACCTGGCCCTACTAGGCGCCATGGTTGCCCGCGGCCGCAACACCGCCGTGCCGATTCGCACCACCGTGACGTTAAGCAGCTACCTGTGGTGACCACGGTGACCACGCTTGGCGTCGTGCGCCGATGGTCAGACATCACCATGTGGCGCCAAAGGCAGAACCTTCACTCCGCCGCCGGTCTCACGGTCGGCTTCAAGCGTCTTGATGGACGCCGCCCTTCCGCAAGCTCCCGGCGGCGCGCCGAAGCTGCGGCGGGACGCCGCAGCTGCGACTGGTCTTTGGTAACCACGCCCTCATCTACCAGATCGCCCGGGTTGGCGACGTGGTGCCAAGATCCTGCGCCGATTCTTGGCAGACGCCCATCACGTTCGCGGTCTCGGCGTGGCGTCCGATCGTCGGTAGTCTGCGCAAGACACCATGGGCCGGAACTTGGATCCACGCCGGAGCTCAAAGCGCGGGCGGCATGGGCAACGCGTCCATGGCGGAGATGGCGGACAAAGCTCTTCGGGATCCGCGGCGGTGTGGAAAGTCGAGGCGATTGGCACCAAAGACGTGGGGGCGGGCGAAGTCATCAAAAGGGGCGGTGCGCTATGCTTGCGTGGACGCCTTCCTCTCGCGCTGCCTCGGTGAGCACATCCGCCGTGACATGGTGAGCGACGATGAGTACGAGTCTGACCCCGACGACGACATCGATTCTATGGACGCTGAGGAGTCGGAGCCAGATGCCGTCGATGGCGGTTACTGGGGTTGATGGCGATGGACGCACCGATTCCCTCAGGATTCATTGCAAGAGGGATGGAACACGAGGACAGGAGGGCTCTACATCAGTATGATATACGTGCATTTTGATCTATAAATCTAGCCTTTTTCTCTTTTAGCTGTTTCATTAGCAGTAGTAGATTGTAGTGTTGCATCAAGATGATCTTTTTACCATTTTTATTATGGGGAACCAAGTGGTTTAAGGATAAGAAAGGAAGTTGTTCTTGGGGTTTTTTATTAGTTGTAATAGTTCAGAATGGAAGGAACTGTGAGAGTGATCTGAGGATGTGACGAACTTCTCTCATGTCAGTTCGCCTGCATGATGACATGTTTCAAGAACAATCGATGCTGCTACCATCTTATCATCAGCATTTTCCTTTTTTGGATCGGAAATGAGCCGAATGTTGCGATGCTTTTGTTCTGTTATTTTCCTTTCGTCTAGATGAACTTCGTTCGTTTCCTTTGCGGTTCTTCCACCAAAATTGTATTTTTTTTTTGCGAATTTCAAATATTGTAGCTTGTAATATATGGCTCATGTTTTTCATTGGTGATTTGGTATATTGATGTTGGATTCTGTCTAATGGTTCGTGTATTCTTTGCAATTCTTGGTATATATCGATGGTGGAATCTGACTAGGGAAAGCCAGCTCCTTTTGGTTCCTTCTCAATTCTTCCATTGTGAGAAATCCTTGAGGCTGCAAGGCACCGATCATGAGAACATATCTGTTTCTTTTAACACAAAATAGAGCCTCATAGAGAAAAATATGGATCAAGTAGGAGTATGATCTCTCCCAAGACATTTTTTAAAAGGAGAGAGCTCAATTATACTATAGGCTGAGAAAATCTTTTTTTAAATGAATCAAACAGGAGAGCCGCCAATTATATTGATTAAGTAGAAATCTCATACTGGAAAATACAAAAAAAAACAATTGTAACAACTACAAACGACTGACTCCTCATTGAGCTTTCCATCATATCCAACTATACCCAAATCTTTTAACACACCACATTGTGCAAGGCGAACACTTCGACAAAGTGATGATCTATCATAGGACTTACATCGACGTCTTGTTCTTGTGCTCAATGGTGAAGGGGGATGCATAGGAGGACATGCAAGGTCCTCGTCCTTCCTAGGTGTGGCGATCGGAGGAGATGTTGCCTCTACTGGTGGATCTTCATCTATCACTAGGGGCTCTTCCATGTTGACTACAATCACAGGATAGGTGGCGCAATCTTCAATGGTTATGAGAAAGGTGGGATCCTTAATTGTCACTTGTGTATCTGAGATCTTCTCATCATCAGATGCATCCTCAACCAAAACAACAACGTCAACAGTGGTGACAATCTGTAGTAACGTCTGATCTGTCATCTGAACCGAAGAAGTCCCTAAGGTCCCCTCGATAGCCTGCTCCATGGGTATCTTTTGGTGAAGCTCTGTGCCAAATGCCTTCGAGTCCCCCTCTGTGGTCAACTTGTTAAGGACGGAGTCAACAGTTTCACCACACGTGTCGTTATGCGGCAAGCAATTCGGAGGCGTACAAGCCGCTGCAAGTGAAGCGAGGATCGATGACGTCAGAGAGTGTTGAACCGGAGAACATGGGCCAAAGAGCTCAGTCACATTAGGTACAGAAGAATGTTGTACACGTGGCTGACCACTCTCCAAATGGTTGGCTATACGTGCTAGCCACAACTTGATAGTAGAAGCCTCCTCCCTAAGAGGGCACATAACTTCCTCCAAACGAACTTCTATCAAGTGTTTGAGGTTTGATCGCAAAGACTCCACTAGAGGCATAAGCAAGGATTGGAGGCTCAAAGGCGTGGAAGCAGTAGAGGCACAACAACAGTTGCAACAAACATGATTGGCGTCCTTAACTTGTGAACCAATAGGTTGCGAGGCTGGCGACGAGTTATGATGTCCTTGCGTCGGAGATGTAGATGAAACATCACGCCCTCCTTGAAAGGATCAAGATGCTCAAGAGGAGGGGGTGAATTGGGCTAATTCTAAATTTTTGCAATACTTAAGTCCTACACTTAGCCCATTTCACCCCTTGTGCCTAAAATATGTTTCTATTGCTTTTTCGCACAAAAGTTTTGCACCCTAGGTTCCAATCCTACTCTAGCATGGCAATTCTAGGAATGTAAAGACATGAAATGAATTGCTCAAATGTAAATGCTCAAAATAAAGAGAGAGAAAGGAACATGGCAATGTTTTCTCGAGGTATCGGAGAGTCGTCACTCCCCACTAGTCCTCGTTGGAGCACCCACGCAAGGGTGTAGCTCCCCCTTGATCGGTGCAAGGATCAAGTGCTCTTTATGGGCTGATTCTTTGACACTCCGTCGTGGTGAATCATCCACAACCGCTCACAACTTGACTTGGATCATCCACAAGCTCCGCCGGATGATCACCAAGCTCCCAATCACCACCAAACTATCTAGGTGATGGCGATCACTAAGAGTAACAAGCACAAACTCTCACTTGACCAAGACAAGCCTAATGAAAAAGGTGGATGCACACTTGCTACTCCCTATGCACTAATGAGGTCCTTAATCTTGGATTATCAAATCTCAATCACCCCACTAGGCTCTTGCTCTCCATTGCACTCCAAAGGTGTTTCTCAGCTGAACAAATGGGCAAGAGACCTCCCATGAATGAGTGGAGTAAGTATTTATACCCCCTCATTCAAAATATAACGTTTGGAGGCTGAGTCATCACTCTGCGGGCTGACCGGACCCTCCGGTTAGGGTGATCGGATGCTCCGGTCAGTTATACCCGCCACTGTGTAGAGAGAGCCATTAAGCTCTGACCAGACTCTGACTAGCGTCCAGTCAGCACCCACCGGACACGTCTGATCAAGAAAAAGCCTCTCTAGAACCTCTCTAGAGTGGACCAGACGCAGGCACCTCAGCGTCTGGTGCTCCTCCACTCAGCATTCGGTCAGTATCAGACGACTGTAGTTGATTGACCGAACTCTTACCAGCGTCCAGTCAGCACACACCGGACGCGTCCAGTCAAGAAAAAGCCTCTCTAGAACCTTTCTGGAGTGGACCGGACGTAGGCACCCCAGCGTTCGGTGCTCCTCTACTCAGCGTCCGGTCAGTACCAGACGACTACAATTGATCAAATAAACTGACCGGACTCACCCTCCAGCGTCCGGTCACAACCAGACCAGCATCCGGTCAGTCATTTGACCCTTCATTCACTTCCAACTCGAAATCCTATGTGAATAAAGTTGACTCCAATTGATCTTAGGACTATTCCTGAGCTACCTAGTGCTCGGTTTGACAAGTGTGCACCACACCTAACCCACTAGACTTACCTAGGTCAAGCTACTAGTCCATACCCCCCCTTAATAGTACAGCCAAAGAAAAACAAAGACCTAAACTACTCTAAGTGTCTCTCCAACACCAAACGACACTTAGAACTAGTCCGTCCTTTACCTTGTCGTCCATCCTTTGAAAACCAAAATGATTTCCATCGATAGGGGCATGACAACCATGATTGCCCGATCAATTTCCATTACCATAACCTAACTCAAATTGCCTCTACAAAACACACGTTAGTCATAGTAATCTCGTGTTGTCATTAATCACCGAAACCCAACTAGAGGTCTAGATGCTTTCACTCCTAAAGGAGGCATGGCCATAACTTCTGGCCAACTCCAGCCATGCTTAGAATGGCGAGGTTGAGCTATAGGAGAATAAAAACTTAGAGTAGTAGAGGGAGACCAGAAGCGGCATTGTCGCTCCCTGTAACTAGGACAACGGCAACGAATGGAGCGAAAGTAATCCCGACAGGAGCTAACTTGATGGTTGTGGGCAAGACAACGATAGCATTTGCCTCAAGCCCATGTTTTGAAGGCAAGACTCCGTTGCACTTGAGTCTTTGGTGGTGACGCTGGATGCACACCCTCCGCTCCGGCCCCCACACGAGGAGAGCCCAACGGAGACGACGATGGCATGACAATGCTTTCTCACATTCCAGCTACGTGCCTGGCTGAATGTTGGGGTGGACGTCGATGGAGACTGGCTTAAGGGCGGTGACGTAGAGGGCGCAAGATGGCAATGGTGGCTCAGAGGCAGATTCGGCACCAGTGCCCTAGTGTCCCCAATCCCAGATCGAGTGGCTCAGCAGCACTAGCCACTAGCTCGTGCGTGTAGCAATGTGCCGAAGCTTGTTGAGGCAGCGCTTGTGCAGATTGGGAGGGGACCAGGCGGTGGCGCCGGCGTCGAGGAACCTCGACATCCACGTGGATGGTGGAGAGCCCCCTTGGCCCTTGGGACGATGGTGGAGGTGCGGGCGTCGGGATCCCCTTGGAGCAGCGACGAATGGCAGAACGCAGGCGTGGTGTGAGCCCCCTCGAGACAGCGACGACGTGGGCGTCGGAGATCCCCTCGGGGCAGCTACTGCTGGCGGCGCGAGCGTACCTCGCTTTTATCAACGAGAGGCTATGGTGACCTAACCACCGAGCCACAAGCTTGTTGGGGATTAGCATTTTAGGAATTTAACTCGATTTTTGTTTGTAACAACAGAAATAAGATTGCTGGATTCTTTTTTTCGTTTTCAAAGTATCAGTGAACAAAAGATAAAATGGTAATGCTAGGAGCTAGCCATCCGTTCTGTCGATGGTGACCCAGTGGCTCTGCCTCTACACAAAAATATGGATTCACCTGGTCTGCCTTTGTATCCTCATCCTTATTCAAAGAGGCATTTACATGTGTGCCATTATAAAAGTTTGTAATTAGCCATAAGCCATTAAAAAGTTTGAGCGATCATAAGTGTCACTAGTCGAAACTTTTTTACCCTCGATGCCATTCCCGTCATATTCTGTTAGTTTTTAACGGTTTGACCCTCCTAACACGTGGGTTCGGCTAGTTAAAATATCCAGAATGCCCCTGTCGTGATAGACCGGGCAGTCGGGGTTGAGTTGCCCATTTGGCAGTCCCTTCCCTCGAGGCCTCGTCAGTCACCCACCCACCTCCCATGTTGCAGCGTGCTGTGCGGCGCTCCGCGCTCCCCACGTCGGTCCGATGTTTAGGCGTCATGGCCCACGGCCGTTGGCTCACGGCTTTGGGCTCTGGCTCTTTTGACCAGGTGGCACTGCCATGCATGGCGGGGCCCTACTGCGTGCGAGCGTGGCGAGTGGATGGATAGCTGGGTCATCTTGGGCGCGGCGAGTGGATGGATAGCTGCGGGTCATCTCGGGCTCGGTGGTCACGGAGCCTGCCTACCTGGGCGCGCCACACGTGCCTAGGCACCCGCGCCCGTGGCAGCAGGTAGGCAGTGCCCTCCTCTCCCGTGCGCACACGTCCTCCGCGCAGGCGACAGCGGCAGGTCAGTGGTCGGTCTTCTCTTCGTCATAACTACTGCTCCTACCGCTCCTCTTCCTTAGACTGTCTGTCTGCCTCCAACAATGAGGACCTAAACATGACACCTATTCCCTAATTTAGGTCATGCACAGGAGAAAGGGTCCCTACCTAAAATTTAGATTCTCCAACAGGCAACGCAAATCAGCCTTCTTCTTCCTCGGTCTCTCCGCCGCCCACCCATCTCCAAGTCCCCAGCCCGACACCGCCTCCCCTCCGAGCCCCCAGCCCGACGCCCTCTCCCCTCCCCTCCATCCAGTGCCCCCGTCCCCTCCCTTGCCCTCCCCATCCCAGCGGCGCCCCTAGCCCGATGCCCTCTCCCCTCCCCTCCACGGTGCGCGGTGGTCGGAGCACGAAGCACGGCAGCGCTCCTTCTCCAGCATGGCGCGCGGAGCATGACGCACCCGAGATGGGGAGCATCGGGTGGTGCTTTTTCTCCACCACGGCGTGAGGAGCACGGCGCGGCCGAGATGGGGAGCACAACCGGGAGGCGCTCTTTCTCCACCATGGCACTCAGAGCATGGCGTGCCGCGTGGCCTCCCTCTCCCTCCCTCTCTCTCGCGCGTGCGGCCCCTCCTCCACAACCAGGCGATGGCGGCAACCCTCCAGGCGGCGCTCCTTCTCCACAACCGGATCCGTGACTATGGTGGCTGGATCCGCCGCTGGTGGCCAGATCTGCGCTCATGGTGGCCGGATCCACCGCTAGTGGTAGGATCTAGGCGGCGGCGAGCATATCCGACCGAAGACGAGCATCTCCGACCAGCTCGCCTAGAAGCACCGGCGCGCGCCGTCGTGAGCCACGCCTCACTGCGGGCCCACCACTACGGCGCCAGACATTTGCATCGTCTCTCTCACGAGACGCTTATTTGCCTTTCGATTTGGCTGGTACGCAAAATGCGTCCTTTGATTGGGTGTTCTGTTGGAGCTCGTTTCTTGTACCCAAAACACTGTGAATCACCTATTTTTGCATTTGGGTGGTGTCATTGGAGACAGTCTTATTAGCACGTGTAGGGGCCGTGCCCTTCCGGGGGACACACGTTGCCACGCAGGCGCAGCACGCCAGCACGTGTACATACTACGCAATCTCTTAAAAGACGAAATCTGCACCACCATTTCTAGCATCCTATTTTGCCACGTGTCCTTCGAACATGAATCCGCAGGGTCTCTTACCCACTAAGTGTCGATGCGGGACCCACGGGATACCCCGCAAGGAAGAGAGGAGATCTAGTTTGATGAGGATTCCTCCCATGTAATCCTAGTAGTAATATTACCCTATAATCCTACTATGACTCTACATTGTAAACCGACTAGGACTCTGGCCTCCTGACTATATAAAGGAGGGCAGATCGGTCAAAGGACAACTTTTGTAACAACACAACTCCACATAATCAATCCAACGCAAAGGCTAACGCCGACTGGACGTAGGACTATTACTCGATCAGCAATCGAGAGCCTAAACCAGGATAAATCGACTGTCTCTTGCGTTCACCGTCGAGTTCCGCATACGCTGAAGCCCGAACATACTGCCCCGAGGACCCCCGTGGCAGGCTATCGGTGGTAAAACATCGACAGCTGGCGCACCAGGTAGGGGCTTTCGGCGAATTTGCATCCGAGAGCTCGACGGAAATCAACAACATGAACTTCTCGACGGGATCAACCTTCATCTTCTGTTCATGGATCTGCGAGGCAGACGACGATGGCAAGCTCTAGAGCCGTCTCCTCGAAGATTCGGTTCCCCATGAAGAATTTTCTATTTCGGCCACCGCAACCGATCAACTTACCGTGGACCTCAAGATCAAGATTCATCTACGACAACTCGAATTCACACGACGGCGGTCTGCGATGGGACGTCACGATGATGTCTTTTGGCTACCCGCAACGAGAATCAACGTCATGAAGCCAGTTTTCGGTGACAGACACATCATGATGTACCAAGTCAAGCAGCGACCCTAGCGAGCAGCGGCTCGCCGAAGCCTCTGCGGCACATCGAGCGGCCCATACGAGAGTCCCTGAAGCTCGGCTTCGGCTGCTACTGCCACGAACTTCGCTAATCAATAACAAGCAAACAAGAGATCCACGTACGCACAAATCTACAAGACCATGCAATATCATGCATGTGTGCGCACGCACTGCCAAGAAACAAAAGCCATGCACGATTGGCCCATGGAAGCAAATAAACTTGCGTGTATGTCATATACATGTGGCCTGCATCTATAAGGTTTTAGAATCCAACTCGATCAGGCTCCGTAGCAACTCGGACATGGTGATTGTTGACTACTACTCGGATCAGCACCCGGCGGACAGGATTCTAGCCGGGCTCCTGAACCCGATACGTCCTCATGGAGCATTCAACTGCGTCGAGCCGAATCGAGAGAACAAGCTAACAAATGACCAGCACGAACGACGAGAGGATCCTATACTCATACAAAGCCAAGATACATACAAGCCAATAGCAAACAGGAGGGCGTACATCTACATGGAAGTCGACTAAGATATTTGCGTGGGCATGAGCACGTACGCATCTTTCAAGCATACTAATATTACAAGCCTTGGAGCTGTACAACTAAAGCACCATGAAGATGATGCAAGCCAGATAATTATTGGAGCTTTCACGTACAACACTCTATCAATGAGATACACGTACGTACAGGTGACCATCCACAAGTACCGACTCTCCTTCACGCAAGATCAACTACTCTGCAAAATTCTGGAGCCATCAAAACATCTGAATACTCATCCGAGTACCACATCAAACCGTCAGCAATGGCCACGGCGACAACTCAGCTAGTTCGCCGAGATCCTCAATAAACTACTTCGACTACTTCGTGGAAGCTACCCGAGTTGTTCGCAGAAGCAAAAACTACGTCCTAGTAGGGGACAAGCTCTATAGAAGAGCTACGTCGTCAGGAGTACTCCTAAAATGTGTCTCGTTTGAAGAAGGCAAAGAGATCTTAGACGAAATACACTCAGGTTCTGCAGAAATCATGCCGCTTCAAGAACACTAGTTGGCAAAGCTTTCCGCACCGGATTCTACTGGCCAACAACTCTGAAAGACGCAGAAGAACTTGTCAGAAAATGCAAAGGTTGTCAAATGTTCGCAAGACAAGCTCATGTGCCAGCTCACAATCTCATCTGCATCTCACCCGCTTGGCCTTTCTCCTGCTGGGGACTAGATCAAGTAAGACCTCTCAAGAAAGCAAAGGGCGGTTTCGAGTACATCTTCGTAGCAATTGACAAGTTCACCAAGTGGATCGAATACAAACCAGTCGCAAAATACAGCACAGCCAAAGCAGTCGAGTTCATCCAAGACATTATGCACCGCTTCGGCATGCCCAATCGAATCATCACAGATTTAGGCTCTCCCTTCACAGCCACAGAGTTCAAAAGTTGGGCACAGGATTATGGCTTCGGCATAGATTACGCATCAGTCGCACATCCAGAAGCCAACGGACAGGTAGAAAGGGCCAATGGACTCATACTAGCCGGATTGAAACCAAGACTGTATGAAGAGCTAGCAGACTATGGATCAAAATGGATTGAAGAATTACCCAAAGTAGTATGGGGGCTACGAACTCAAATAAGCAGAGTCACCGGATACTCGCCTTTCTTCCTAGTTTATGGATCAGAAGCCGTACTACTTGCCGACTTGATTTGGACGTCACCAAGGATAGAACAGTATGATGAATGAGAAGCAGAACACACCAGAAGATTAGAACTCGACAGTACAGAAGAAGTCAGGGTAAACGCTACCCTTCAATCAGCAAGATACCTCCAAGGATTAAGACGCCACTACAACAAGAATACCCAGCCTCGATCACTACAAGTCGGAGACCAAGTGCTAAGAAGAATACAAAAAACTGATGGACGCCATAAACTACTTAGTCCATGGGAAGGTCCTTTTATCGTCTCAAAAGTCACTGGACCAGGCACGTACAAGTTAATAACTGAAGATGGGAAAGAAGTCAGCAATACATAGCACATCAACCAACTAAGAAGATTCTACGCATAAAAACAACTCAAGGGAGAATACATGTACAAACCACAAGAGATCAACGTTCACGGCCAATAAAGATGGTGTTCCTCGACAAAATATGTATTATGGCTTGTCAAACGATCATGATCAATAAAGATGGTTTTCCGGCAACATATGTCTTACCTTGAGTTGTTTCCAAAAAGCAAAATGACTAAAAATACGCCTGAGCATCCCGGCCGAGAGCAAAATAGCTGAAAAGACGCTTGAGCTCACCGATGAGGGTAGCTAACAAGCTAACACCCGAAACAAAAAGCAAAATGGCTAAAAATACGCCTGAGCATCCTGGCCAAGAGCAAAATAGCTGAAAAGACGCTTGAGCCCGCCGATAAGGGTAGCTAATAAGCTAACACCCAAACCAAAGAGCAAAATGGCTGAAACATGCCTGAGCCTACCGTCCGAGAGCAAAATAGCTGAAAAGATGCTTGAGCCCGCCGATGAGGGTAGCTAATAAGCTAACACCCGAACCAAAGAGCAAAATGGCTGAAACATGCCTGAGCCTACCGGCCGAGAGCAAAATAGCTGAAAAAATGCTTGAGCCCGCCGATGAGGGTAGCTAACAAGCTAACACCCGAACCAAAAAGCAAAATCGCTAAAAATACGCCAGAGCATAATGGCCAAGAGTGAAATAACGGAAAAGATGCTTGAGCCCGCCAATGAGGGTAGCTAACAAGCTAACACCCGGACCAAAAAGCAAAACAACTAAGCCTGAGCATGGATCAGGAAAAATTCAAGTCAAGACCCTCCAGCTCATTGTTCCAAATAGCAAGAGGCTCGGGGGCTACACTGAAGACACTTGAGATCACAAAGTCTATCAAGACAACGGTCTACACCGAGTTGTTTATGCGGCGCAGACAGGAGCTAGGCAAGCACTCGACAGATCAAGAAAGGTTGTCAACACAAAGATAACACGCAGAGTTGTTTACATGGCAAAGATGAAAGCAGGACAAAGTACTCAGCAAGTCAAATAACTCTAATCACTTGGACAACTCATCCAAAGAATAAACAAGGCATCTAGGCAGAGAAGACATCAACAAAAAATCTTCATTAAAAAAGAAGTATAATGTCATATTACGAGGCACGAGCATAAAAGTCAATTACATCAAGCGTCATCATCAAGAGAAGAGATAACAATATTAAGATTATCTACAACTCTACTGGCTAAGTCTTCGACCTCAGGTTCCATCCTCTCAACGGCATCAATGTATTCTTGACTATCGGCTTCCTCTGCTATCTTGGACAAAGGCGCCTCTGGAGCAAGAACCCAGACCTGGGCCAGAACATTCTTGGTACACAGTTGGGTGCACCTCTTCATAAATTCTTGGAAACAAGTCAGAATTCGATGAAGTAATTGAGCCCAAGATTGCCCATCATCCGCTGGAGTTCGGAGAACATCGGCTACTGAACGAAAGGATTTCCACAAAGCTTTCCAGTTCTCAGCAGCCGTGGCCAACTTGCCAGACAAGTCTTTAATATTTTTTTGGGCCTGCACAAGATCTCTATCAGCTCCATGCCTAATCAACTTAGCCAGCGCGAGTTCTTCCTCAGCATGAGTAATTACCTCCTCAGCCTTGTTGTGACTAGAACGAACAAGAGTCTTCATTTCATCAATACCCTCCGAGAGCTTCTGCTTTTCAACTCGGAGAGCTAGGACAAGGCACCAAACAACAAGTCAACAGAAAGGAAAGTTTGAATATAGAAGGAAACAAAAAGAACCCGCCATACCATTGCACTCTTTCTTCGTGGCCTCCAAGTTCTTCATGGCCTCCGAGTTCTTTAAAGCCTCTTGGATAGCAGCATCCCTCTGCCTCTCGGCCTCAACAACCCAGGCACGAAGAGCTTTTTCCTCCTTTTGATGTATTTGATGCTCAGCCTCCAGCTCGACCTGGTAGAGACCAAGATCTGTCTTCAGGGCGCTCAACTCAGAAGACAACTTCTTCTCGGTTTCCGACGAGAAAAAGAAGCCGGTATGGTCCCGAGAGAAGGACTGAACAAGAAGAAAGAAACATAAAAGGCATAAGAACAGGAGAAAAATGAACATCCAAAGAAAGAACTTCATAAACTTACTTGGAGTTTTTCTCCAAAAGAAGTTGCAAAGGTCGCAAAGTCTTTCCAAGAAGCGGTCAACTCTGACAACCGATGAGTGGCATCAAATTAATGAACCACATCTTCAGTAGAAAGAGGAGCGGAGGGAGAAGACGGCCGATGCGGAGAAGGCAAGATCAGGGACACATCATGGGAAGTCCTAGCTACCTCCCTAGATGAATCCACCACCATGGCCACGGTCACCTCTGGGGCAACCAAGCCAACAGCGGCATCATCACCAGAAAACCTTGTCTCCCCCACAACCACTTCATCGACCGTGTGCTCCGAGTCCTGAGGCTCAGTACTCGGTGGAACACCAGAGGACTGGCAAGAAGTCGATGGAGGGTCGAGAGAAGATGAAGGCCTGAAAGTTGATAAAGAAACCCACCAATAAGAACAAGAGAAAAGAAGAACAGAAGCAAAGAGACGAAACCAGAATTCACTCACCCAGCTATCTTCTTCTTCGTAAAACAAAAAGAAGACCTCACAGGGGGAACAATGGTAGCAAAAACATCACCACCACCCTACGACGGGGGTGGCGTGGTCGATACTGGAACCCCAGAAGAACTCGAGCCCAATGACCGCTTGCTACAAAAAAGAGCCAAGACGAAGTCAGAACAAGAAAAAGTGCTCAACAAAACAAAGATAAGTAAACAACTCACCGACGCATAATGAGGGGCACATCATCGTCCTCATCTTCCTCAGTCTCTAGCAAGACAGCTATAGCGCCATCTGAAAAAAGAGAGAGAAGAACTCGGTCAAAGGCACAAATAAATAACAGAAAGACCGAAGATATTAATATGCTCACCTAGGAGCACGCTATCTATAACTGGAGTACCTGGATGAGTACTCGGCTGGCGAGACTTCTTGGAAACAGGTAAACTAGATGAAGAGCCATCCGCCCGCCCCCCTCTTCGAGACACTACGAGGACCTCGGGGGACTGGACGAGGAACATATTCTTCATATACATCAACAACTCCGGAAGAAACTTCAGGAAACGCTGTGGTGATTTGGAACTTACTGATTACAGAAGCCCCAACAAGATTCTCCCCGGTATTCACCACAGCAGGGAGGACATCAAAGGGGATCAGGTCAACAAAGTTGTGCCCCAATTCCTACAAAAAGAGTAAAACAACCAGATGAGAAAGATTAACCAAAGGTGGAGACAACAAAGGAAATTCAAAAAGTACTCAAATAAAGAAAAATAACTCACAGCAGGAGGAGGGTTCTTAGCTCAATACTCAACAACAGCGTGAGGAACGACGTTCACTCCTTTTAGCATCTTCCGAAGGCGCTCGAGCACCTCCTCGTCGGTCAACTCAAGGGCAGGGACCATACGAGAAGGATCCTCCGCCCCAGAGTACTCAAAACCAAAGTTTTCTCGCTCCTTAAGAGGTTGGACACGACAGCGAAGAAAACTAGAAATAATACCAAGGCCGGTCAAACCTTGTTGTTTTAGAGTACTTATCCTCTCAACAAGCGGCTTGATCGCCTGGTTCTCATCCTTCGTCAAGAGTTTCTTTTCCCATCGATCGTTAACCGTGGGACCAGAAGAAGAATGGACGGAAAGAGGAGGAATCATGTTGGCGGAGTAAAACCACTCGGAATGCCAATCCCTCACAGAGTCAACTAAGTCATAATCAAAGAATTTAATTTTGAGACCCTGACGAAACTGAATCCCACACCCACTAAGAACAGAAGTGTCATCACGGCGGGGTTGTGGTTTCAGATGAAAGAAGAAACGGAAGAGGGAAAGAGAAGGAGGAATTCCAAGAAAGGTTTCGCAAAGATGAATAAAGACAGAAAGATGAAGGACAGCATTGGGGGTAAGATGGTTCAAAGTAACCCCAAAATAATTAAGGAATCGATGGAGGAAGGAAGAAGCGGGAAGGCAAAGTCCAGCACGGACAAAGGAGACAAAGAGGACGATCTCACCAGGACCTGGAGTAGGGACCCGATGCTCGCCTGGAGCTCTCCATTCAGCAATGTCCTTGCTCTGAATCAAGCCGTCGCTGACAAGCTCGCGAAGCTGGTCTTCGGTTGTTGTTGGAGCCAGCCAAACCTTCTGGGCAGCCCTCATGGCCACGAACTCTTGGTTCTCGATCAAAGAAAGGGATGACTCCTCATCCATGAAGGCTGCCTGGGACTTGTTCGTGGCTTTCTTCTTGCCCATATGCTAACGGAAGCAAGAAGGCAATAGGGAAAGATGAGGCTCAGACGGCGGCGCTAAGGTGACGATGACAATGGCGGCGGAGGATTTCTAAAAACTAGGGTTTCAAGGCAAGAGCAGGGCAGCAAAGGAAAAGAAGATGAAAGGTCTTTAAATAGATTTTACAGTGATAAAACAGCCCACCAGACCCGTTAAAACACGGTGTGGGAATGCAACGGTCCATTTACTGACACGGCTAAAATGACGGACGGCACAAATCCACACAACGGTACAGTTTAACGGGCAGATTTCAGACTTATCCATCTAGCACCACGGCAGAGTTATCAGATTACTATAAGAACAACCCGTCAACCATGAAGAAACGAAGGGCTACCTCAAAAGGAACATAAGAACTCGGTTCTTATAGAAAGAACTCGGGAATCTCATGAACAACCAGGACTATAGCAGAAAAATGAATGACAACTCAGAAGACAAGATTCTTTCCATTACAAATGGCTTCAAAAATAGAAGATTACACATCTTACAAGACCCAAGAACTCGGTACTACGACAATCAAGGTAGTAAAGAGGAACCCGGACACAGCTAGGCTCTGGAACGACTACGTGTCCTAAATTGCTACTCGGTTGAACAAACCACACTCGACTACACTGTTTTTTTCAAAGGACGGACGCAGTGCATCTAAGGCGGAAATCAGCAGCATGGCGGGACAACATAGACCAGGGGAAGTCGACAGGCATCTGTCTACCCAAGCCCGACGTGATGCAGGATCAGGTGTTGATCTGCACCGGACAGTCGTAGGGCGGGCAAGGAAGATCAACCCAGAGCTGCTGGATGAAGGAACACATCCCACATCACAAGACTTCCTCCAACTACCACCACGTACTTCCAAGTACAATGCTGCTGCGGGATTAGTCTACCTCTAATCCCTATCACAAGACTTCCTTCAGCTATGACAAGACGCAAAGAAACTACAAAATACGCCCGGGGGCTGCTCTACTTCACAAACTACCATATTCATGACCACGAAGGCTTCAACAAAATGTTCAATGGATGAAAACAAGCACTCCGGAGGGTATTTATAGATCGAAGGAGCGGCGCACATGGACTAGGAGTACCAACAAAACAAGCCTAACAAAGGACACAGTGAAAAGACATGACTCAATAATGGAAGACTTAGGCGAGAAGGAACAGTACTCGAAGACGAATATATTCGGAAGAATATGTCAACATTGTACAACCCGTGAATAGGCAACATTTACACTCAACCACCACCATACAACTACACCTGACAAACGGCAGACTACCAGAGAATACGCCAAGACAATGCATCCGAGTTCTTTTTTCAAAGAACCCGAATAAATGCTCAGAGGCTGCAACAGGGGAAGATTTCAGTTCCTCGAACAAATCAAACTCAAGACCCTACAACTCTTTGTTTCAAACAGCAAGAGGTTCGGGGGCTACACTCAGTGAGTGCACTTTTTCTTCAAAAAAGCGCACGTCACTCGAAAGGCTTTTTTCAAGACAGCAATTTTCAAACAACATAAGATTCAAGACCCTCCAGCTCCTTGTTCCAAATAGCAAGAGGCTCGGGGGCTACACTCAGTGAGTGCACTTTTTTTTTCGAAAAAGCACACGTCACCAAGAAGACTTCTTCAAGACAAAACTACTTCAAGGACTCATGACAAAAAGAAGCCAGACCGAGCTATATCCGAGTTCTTTTTGACAAAGAACCCGGGTACATGCTTGGAAACATTTCAACGAAGGATCAGAGCGATTTCAAGACAAGACCCTCCCACTCCTTGTACCAAATAGCAAGAGGCTCGGGACTACACCCAAAGGGGGGTACTTTTTTCTTCAAAAAGGTACACACCACGCGCAGATCTCACAGAGCGCTACATGGTTTCGCTCAAAAAAGCACTCGGACGATGCTTGTTCCTGCTCGGCAAGACCTGAAAGAACAAGACGAGACTTTCATAGCACAACCATGAAGTGCTCGGGGGCTTGTCGGTGCGGGACTCACAGGATACCCCACAAGAAAAAGAGAGAAGATCTAGTCTAACTAGGATTCTCCCCATGTAATCTTAGTAGTAGTATTATTTTGTAATCCTATTAGAAACTCTCATTGTAAACCGACTAGGATTCTGATCTCCTAATTATATAAAGAAGGGCAGGATCCTAGAGAGAGGACAACTTTTGTAACAATACAACTCCACATAATCAATTCAATGCAAAGGCTAACGCCGACTGGACATAGGGTTATTACTCGATCAGCAATCGAGGGCCTAAATCAGAATAAATCGACTGTCTCTTGCGTTCACCGTCGAGTTCCGCATACGCTGAAGTCCGAACATACTACCCCGAAAATCTCCGTGGCAAACTATCGGTGGTAAAACATCGACACTATGCTACGAACTGGATCATCGGTCATCGTGAATTCTCGAGAACCTGCCTTCCCCTGCGCGGCTGCGCCTCGAACTGAACTGTCCTTGCTCGTGCAGTCGTGCTCATGCGCCGCCAGCTGCCCTGTTCACGTCCCGCCGGCTACCGCACTCTCTGCACCTCGTCGGATGCATCAGAACCCGATTTCGTTGCCGCCTGTTCCTCCGCCCGCTCCGCTCGCACCTGGCTGCGCGGCGCGGCGGGCTCGATGCTGAGCGGAAACAAGATGCAAAATTAGGATGGCCGCGCTTCTCGGACTCGCGGCTGATGGGCTGGGCGGCTACGCCAAAGACGTCGAAGCCATGGTTGTCCCTTTGTCGGCCGCCACGGCCTGGTGGCAGCACGTAACACCCGCGAGCTCTAGCCGCACAAAGCAGCCTTCCTGATCCGGCCACGTAGCAGCGGCAAGCTCGAGCTGCGCGAAGCCACCATCAAAGCACCTCACGATGGGGATGAGGTCGCCGTCTTTATTGGCCATGCACAACTGACCACAGGAACAAAACCTACATTGGTGTCAGCGCTCTGCCAAAGGCGATGCTGGCTCGGCAAGCTCTCCACCACCACCACCAGCTCTCAGCTCCCGACCTCTCATGCTCTTACACATCGCCTAGCGTGGGACGGTGGGAGGTCTGAACACACAGTACCTGCCCACATTCTGTTCAATCTCGGCGCTATATGGATGATGGTTTCACGTACTCGACACTCGCAGCGGGCACCTCCTTTGTAGCAGGCAGCGCGGTGCCGGTCAGTGCCCCTTCTCATCGGCCTGTGCAGCGCTAGCTGCCCTCCAGATGCGGCTTTGGTCGCCGCAGACTCGGCTCCTTTTCGTCACATAACGCAACGCGTTCGATGATCCATGGACACTTTGGGCGTTATGGGCGAAGGAGCAGTTGCATTTTTTTTTTGAATTTAAGGAGCTATTGTATTGATGATGAATAAGTTGACGAACGCGTCGTCTCTACGGCCGGCCAGCCGGCCGGCTTGCACAGGTGCACGTACGCCTACATACTTATATTAGCTTGTCACATACCTATATATGCGTACATGTTACACACATGCAACTTGCTAGCCTGTTTCTTCTGGCACACTTCACGTACGTAGGCGATTAGTTCATGCATCCTGCCTCTTTTCTTTATAGGGCAAATACGTGAATGCTTATACATTCTGGTTACTAGCTAGCTTCTTGTATTGTTAGTCTGTGATCTACAACTCCCGCAGATAAATATAGACGACGCCATGTATAGTAGCCGCTTGTCTGGTGGGCTCTCTTTCTTAAATGAGTTTGAGCTCCATTACGTATTTTGAGAAATATAATAATATATATATATGCTTCGTACATGCAATGCAAGTTCCTGCTAACACTATATAAGTAAACACTAAAAAAGATTATTGTGATGTATTTTGTCCCTTAGCTACATTTTTTTTTGTTGTGATGTCTTATGCTAAAGTTCTATGCAGTTTTCATTTTTATCAGGTAGTACAAGTACTCGCTTTCGAGGATGATGGGCACGACGCTCCTCGTCCAACCAAATGCTCTCCTGCTCCATCCTCAATTTGACGCCAAAACACTCATCCAGTGAGTGGCACGGGACCAAAATAAAATTTCAGCTCACTTCTATAGTCTGAGGGTATTTAAGTCTTTTCGTAGCTCAGTTTGACACCGTTAACCTCCAATGTGGACGGAATGGCATAGAGGGCAAAAAAGTTTCGACCAATGACACCTGTGACCGCTCAAATTTTTTAATGATTTATGGATAATCACAAACTTTTATAATGACACACAGGTAAAAGCCTCTTATTCAAACGGTATGCACATGGTTTAATTCTGTCTTCCCCACTCAGTCCGACATGTATCCCTCTCTCTTGCTTCCCCTGTCTCGCTTGAGCTCCCATGCCACAGTAGCTCTTCAATCAAGTCCACATGACTGGCTTGAGCTCGGGGTGGTGCAGCACAACTCCACCTTGCAGCACGGCTCCTCCAATAAGATCCTCCCTCTTCCCCTGGTCGTGACAAACCTTGAGCTCGACGGTGATGGGCCTCGCCCTTGAACCCATTCTCCGAACCCATTCTCCCCTTGTTTAGTTCTACTCCAACTTCTAAAAATTTGCTACGTTGCGGTCATTAAATGCCCACTGTGGGAAATTGCGACAATTTTGTTGTTTGAACACTATTTGCTGATTTATGATGTTCCAAATTCCTACAACTAAACACAGCCTTATTGTTTATCCATGTTGCATGAGACTTTTAAGGGTGTAGCAATGGATATTTGAATGTTGTAGTAGATGAGTCATGTACCGTGGAAAGTAAGTTTTGATATTGTGATTACTTTTTTTTCTTCGAGTGTTGCAGCATCCTTTGAGTTTTGTTTTTTTTTTCTTCTCTAGGTTGTGGCAAGTGGATTTAATTGTTGGGACTACCTTTTTCAAATACTGCAACACTAAAAATTGATTTTTCATATTAACACGGTTCATTTTGTAATATTGCAGTAGACCATGTGATGTTACACTTATAGTACGTGATCTTCTTTTATATTGCGTTAAGTTATCTAGTTTGCGATGCGCTTTTTTTTTCCATGTTCGTTGATTTTGTTCACTACACGATTTGAGATTTTGAATGATGTTGCTGCATAATCGACAACATAGTGGCAATATTTTAGTGAGTGCTATCATTTTTTTTCTTTTTCCCTATATTATTTGGGATTGAACGACTTTACATGCAAGATAGATAGTACTCCATCCATTCTAAATTATGAGATGGGTTGACTTTTCTAAATATATATGTTTTATTATACACTTAGATATACACTATGTCTAGACACATGGTATAGAGTAATGTATCTAGAAAAATCAAATCATCTTATGATATAGAACGGAGGAAGTAAATGACAATAATGTTTTCGGTTGGAATTGAATTATCCGGACAAGAGTTAACTGTCTAGACGTCGAAGAGTTAAGATAAAGGCCTAGACGCCGAAAAAATAAGCCAAAATGGTTCTTCTCCTTTGTTGTGAGAGAAAAAATATTGCGGATTATAAGAGAAGCGAATAGGACCAAAAGGGTTCTATGAAAAACACATGCATTAAACAAAGAGAGTTCTGGGCTTCGATAATGCTCAAAGCTAACCTGGACCACTATGTATAAAGTGAAAAGTCCAATGTACGTCCCTCAACTAATCGTGTTCGTTCGATTTTCTTTTCTGAACTATAAAAATAGTTTTTTTACCCTCTCAACTTTTAAAACCGTTTGGTTTTGCAGATGTGATGTCATGTCAGAGATGGGTAAATCTTACGAAGTTGAAAGTTCGGGAGTTAAATCAGATTAGAAATATTTAAAAAAATATCAAAAAATTCATAAAACATAAATTACAAAAATTATAAAATGACCTAATGATGTAGTCCTAACGACGCTCCACTACTAGTCCGGTTTATTCCTTTGACGAGAAGGGTTCTGAGCTTCGAGAGTGGTCAAAGCCGACATGGACCACTATGTAACTCCGCAAAGCCCAAAAAGCCCAGATGGTCGGATGGAGTCACGTGGATGGCACCGTTGTCCGTTGGCGCGCGCGCGCCAAGCACCCAAGGCGGCGCCGGCGCAGGCAGTCGGCTGTTCGCGGTTCGCAGCCGCACCCGTGCCATCAACCTGACGCAGGCGGCGGAAGCGGTCCTCTGCGTCTCCGGCAGCTTCGTGCGTGCACAAGGAAGCAGGGCAGACGAGACGGCCTGGATTTGGTCCGGGCCAGGATGAGGATGGTTTCCGTTTCGTGGCTTCCCCGGCCTCGTCGCGCCGTAATGATTCGCAGCGACACGACACGAGTCAACCAAAAATAGCTAGCGCGGCCTCGCACGCACGGGTCGCACCAACCGCCAAAACGGCGGTGCCGTCCTTAGCTGCAGCGGCTGCGCGCAGCCCCGGTCCCTCGTCCCTCGTCGCAGGCTAGGCAACCCACGTCCCCGCGCTCCCATCGTGTTGGGGCTCCTCCTGTTCTTCAGGCGAGCAAAGGATTTGATTACCGCTCGCTCATGATCCACCGATTTGTTTCTTTTCTTTTATAATATCTGACGATGATGATTGTTGATCACTTTTAAAGATCAAGAATTGGTTAATATGGCTGATTATCTGAAACGTGCCATGGCTGCTGCAGGACGTGGTCATGGAGCCCCAGCCCGGGTCGCCGACGTCGCCGCCCTTCTCTCCGGGCACGACGTTATGGGACAATGCCAGGGCGGCAACGCCGTCGGAAGAGATGGCAGAGCCGGACGAGACAAAGGAGGAGGCCACCGAACTCGAGCCGGGCAGGAAGTCGACCGCGTCCTCCTCGTCCGCGTCGTCGGCTGATATCCCGTGCAACATCGACGTCGTGGAGCTCGTCAACCCGTTGGCGGCGGTACCGCCGGAGCCGGAGGTCGACGAACACGGCGTGGAAGCCAAAGCGGTCCACTCGGCGACGCCGGAGGACGAACGAGCCGCTCCCGCCGTACACGGCGCCGACGACAAGCCGGCAGACTGCGCGATGCCGGAGGGCGGACAGGCCGCTCCCGCCGTAACCGTGCACAACGCGGAGGCCAAGCCGGACGACTGGGCGACGTGGCCGGAGCCACCGCCTCCGGTCGTCGACGACTCGTTCGCCTCGTCGGAAGGCGGCGGCGCCGCCGGTGCGCCGGCGCCGCTGACGGAGGCGCCGCAGGTACAGACTGTCTCGCCGGCCAACCTCGGAGCGGCGGGGGCGGGGGCGGGGGCGGGGGCGGCCGGGGCCAGCGGGTTCGACCCGGGGAGGATCCCGGCGTCCGTGTTCCAGCACAGGACGTCGGTGTCGCAGGCCGAGTGGAGCATGGCGTCCAACGAGTCGCTCTTCAGCATCCAGGGCGCCAGCGACCTGTACCCCGGCAGCAGGTCGCACTTCGACTTCTACTACGACGAGGCCATGGCGGAGGCGGCGGACTCCAAGCTGCCGTCCCTCGCGGAGGGCGCGGAGCCCGGGGACGCGCCCGAGTCCAGGGAGTTCGCGGCACCGGGCAGCGCAGAGTCCACGGCCAGCGCCGTGGGCGGCAACGCCAAGAGAGCCGCCGTGTTCCGGCAGCACGAGAGCGGCTCCGGAAGCAGCTCCAGCAACTTCTCCTTCGCCTTCCCAATGTACTGCACTGCACCGTGATGCCCGTTCTTGATCTTGTCTTGTCGGCAATGACCGTGCAAATTAAGCAATCACCTGCATGCAGACTGGCGGAGACGTCGCCGAGGAAGAAGGACGTCGTCAACAGCGCGCTGTACCAGCCGCTGGAGAAGGAGCGCGAGCAGCAGCAGCAGCCGCAGCTCGAGCCCCCCGTATCGGCCTTCATGGAGATGACGACGGAGGAGGAACGGCGGAGGAGCGACACCGGGTGCTGTTGCTGCGGCTGCTGCTGGTTCGATTGCTCCTGGTGCTGTCGGTGCCCATGGTGGCGATGCGGCTGCTGCTGCAGCTGCTCCTGCCCCAGCTTCTGCCGGTGCAGCTGGTGCCTCTGCTCATGAGAGAAATTGGCATTTGGATCCGACAAACTTGGTGCCAAATGGGAACTTTAGATGGGTAGGCATCGTCCGTTGAGAGGTTAGATCCCATTCGGCGCCTCCTGCTTGTGTTTTCGGAGGATTATTTGACAGACAGGGTTTGACATGTGCACGTCAGCTGACACAGTATATACAGTACACAGTGTACAATGTTGAGAAGGAATGGAAGTTCAAATGAATGATTTTGCTAGGCTGGTTGGTATATTAATGATCGATTAATCTCCTTGCTGTTCCATGTACACGAGCAAAGAACGTCACGTCACATTTAGCAGGTAATAGCAAGATGCAGGTACAATTTTCAACAAGTAAAATATCTAAACAAATGATGGAGAAACACAAAATATAGTAATATAGTATAAATGAAACAGAGACACAACCATATACTTGCTGCGTAAATGTTAGTGCACAGTATATGTCAGCAAACAAACCAGCTCCCAATTGTGTAGAAGGGGCTGCTATGTTAACAAAACTACAAATATCAGTCACGCAGATAACTTAGTTATGTAACTCAAACTTGCCTATAAGTATGCATATATAGACAGGATTACTACTGCCAGGTACCCCACTGCCATCTGATATCTGGGAAGTTCTGCATACAAACTGAGATTGCACCTTGACGGACAGCATCAGCTGATTCAGCGTGGAAAAGGACAGTCACCTCACACAAAGGTGCACAAATCTCAAACAAGGGCAAGAGATGAGAACAACTCCCTGGTTGCGGCACATGAATTAGGAGCTTCTTCAGGCAACTTCCAAACTGACTACCTTTGCATAGGGCGAGACATAGTTTCAGTTCACATGAAAATCTCGGGGCCAGCTTGACTTCACTAATGCTGGCAAGCATTCTCAGAAGATAATCTGGGTTCACTGCTTCAAGAAGTTCATATTGACTTGCAGACTCAGGTAGCTCAAGCTCCAATGTCCTGATACCTCGATTGTCTATGAACACTGGAAAAAGGGAACTAAAATCCAGTGATTCTATGCGAAGATTCGTCAAACGCAGAAGGCCGTCAACTCGGACAGTTGCACCAAGTTTATCAATGGTCAGCTTCAGAGTAGACAAGGATGGACTATCCAAAATGAGTGTATCTGGTCGGATACATTTCAACTCCAGAAAAACCAAGTCTGGCGCATGGACAACCAAAGACCGTGGGACATTTGATACCTCCCAGCGGCAAGCCTTTAGATGAAGAAGGTGAATCTTAGGGTCCTTGAGCCCTCCAACTCCTATAAGATTAAGAGTGTGAAGGCAAGGGAAGCACTCATTCAATTGGTTGAGATCTTCATCATCCAACCTAATGAACTCAAGCGTCAGATGAATCAGATTTGGCATTTTCTTGAGCCCCTCAACAGAAAGCCATGCATTTTAAAGTCCCAACTTGACGAAATTTTGACCTGTGTAGAACCAGATCAGCGCAGGCAAGATTCATCAGCAAGACATCTAGAGCTAAACAGAGTATAATGGTTGGCTTCTTCATCATGAACATGATAAATATTCCCTCCGTCCTCAAATACAATGCATTCTGGCCATTTTCAGACAAAATAAGGGAGAGTGCAATAGACGCATGTACCCCTCACTTGCCTTCCTAATGTATTGAAATCTGATTCTTTTTCGCATGATTAAAGGGTGAACTATTAGTCTCCTTATTCAAAATATGGCAAGTACATGAATTACTTTCTTTATACGAAATAATCATGTATTTTATTTAAGTAAACATTATCTTCTTGTTCCCCGAATGTACTATATTTGAGTACAAATTTCAAATGCCAGAATGCACCTTATTTCAGGACGGAGGGAGTATGAGCGTAACAAAGTGCCAGAAAAGATTTACTTCCTCAGCAAGAAATCACATCAAATCTTGAGTTCAATGTCTATATGGCTACCAAACATATTATCTAATCTTTGAGAAAATTTAGGATTTTCCACTCCATTGTCTGATTTCAGAATTTGCCATACATTACCTAACCACCCTGGACCAACATGACAATGAAGCATCGAGCAGCAAATCCTGAATTTCGCCCATTTCTTCAAAGTGCACATTACACGACTAAACAAGCTAGAGAGAGGGATATTAGGTACAGACATCAGTATAAACAACCAGAAGCTACATGAAAAAGATAGCAAAAAAATTAGACTATCTGATAGCATAGCAAAAGAACAGCCAACCAACCAATCTACAGAGCAAGGTGCCATGTTCTAAGGCAAGAGCATGAGTAGGTCAATTTATCCTCACTTTGTTAGCAATTTTCAACAACCTAGAGAACAATTTTACACTTGCAGCTCCTTCAAACAGCACGCTACAAAACCTTCTATTCATCCAAAAAAGATCTGAATGGGGCATATAAGATGCGCAGATAGATTCAGTGAGACCACCACAACTTTGTTATGTGCACCCAAGGCTTGACGCGAGAGGGGGGGGGCATTCCCCTAGTAGACGCGTCTAGGCGCCACTCTAGACCTATCTAATCACCGACACTGATTATTCTCTCTAGTTTGCAAATACTTGACACTTTGGATAATGCCATGGCCTCCAAAACATACCTTTGACCACTATTTTCTATTAGAATAAAAATAGACATCCTAACAAATTTATGCTTCTATGAAAGTACTTTCCAAGACAACTCAATGAATATGGTCTTCAAGTTTATAAATACTTTAAAAGTTATTTATGATCAAAGTTTTAAACGTTTGAGTCTAACCCTGCCCAAAATGTTACGTATCTGTGATGTGGAGGGTGTAGGTGTTGAGCATGGAAATATTAATTTCTTCAAGCTAGCATGGATAACAAGAGAGGGAATCACATAAGTGACTAAAATATTTCTCCAAAACAGGCATACTTTTCATAGCACATATAATATATGTTTTGGCCAAATAATACCTATAAACTCCTAAAATATGAAAAAAAAAACTTAATTGGATTATTTGATCGTCATCACAACTGAAAACTATATATATATATACTGAACCTAGCTGCAAGTTAGTTCAATTTGATGCGATGCCTCATCAAAACCCAAAAAAAAGCCTAAAAACCTGGTTCTGTTGAACTTATTATCCTACAAAATCATTAGGGAGCCTTGTGTCAAACAACACCTAAAGTATAGTGATTAGGGACCCCCCCCTCCTCCTCCTCTCACCACTGCTTGATATGATTATGAACTAACCATCAAATGCCTACACAGAAACGCAGTTACGGTTCGTTCACATTGTTGGAAAATGGGACTCGAAACATCGGTCGTTTACAGATTTGACACTGGACCCACATTCATACACACAAATGGACCCACTTGTCATCCCCCCGAGTGTCATCATAATAAGGAGTCATCTTTCGAGTGTCATTTTTGCAATTTTTTCCCACTACTGTGTCATAGATTAGTAAAGGAATAATGGTGTGCCGGCGTTTTAGCTCAATCAAAAGCCGAAGGCAGACACATCAAATGGCAATCAGAGTGAAACTCGCATACAGTAGTGTGAGATGAGTGGGAGCGCCTCCGCCTTTCGCCAGCACGCCTGCGGCCAGTAGTCAGCGATCTCAAGCTCCCGGAGAACCGCTGCCGCGGAGGTGGCCGCCCACGACGCCACGGCCTCGCCGCTGGTGAGGTGCAGGTCGTCGGCCTCGTCGAACTCCCCCTCCTCCACCCACATCGGCACATCGCGTCATCGGGGGAACCCTGCCCATCGGCCGTGTCGAGCGACAGGGACCGGAGATGAGGCCCGAGAAGCGAGGCGAGGTTCGCAGTGGTCGCGCGGAACGCGGGGGAACCGCCCCCGCCCTCGCGCCGGCGGCGGCCCCGGTCGGCGGCGCAGAGGCGGACGCGGGGGCAGAGGTAGGACGCGGCGAGGAGCGCCCGCGAGGCGAGGCGGCAAGCAGCGATGTCGCCAGCGTCGGCGACGCGGCCCAGGACGTCGGCGAGGACCACCGCCGGGAGGGCGTCCAGGGGGTCGACGGAGGCTGACATGTGGAGATGGACTCTCTGGATGTGGCGTGCGAGCGAGTGTCCGCACAGCGTAAGCGGCTGGAGCTGACTGAAGCGACAGGAAGCCCAAGGCCAGCCCAAGTTTATGGGGCCGAACGTCTCACTGGACTCGATCCACGCACACCAAATATAACGATAGTTTACGTTGAAAAGGAACTGAAGATTACTTAGTTTTAACGATATGTTGCTAAAAAAAGTTAGTTTTAACGATATTATTAAAATTTATGATCTAAATGTAGTTGGTACTCATCGAGTTAATTTCAAATTAGTAGATGTACAACTAAAAATATCTTTCTTTTATATTACCAAACATATTCTACATCATTTTTGTTATGCGTGCTATAAATAAATCATCATATATGTATATCAGTATGTATGATTTTATATCTTTATTTTATCGTCCTATGAATTTTGTTGACACTCGATAGGTTGGTCCCCGATAGGTCGGACCCCCTGTATCTGAATCCTGGAGGCCGGTCCCCCCTTTGAATCCTAGGTCCGCCCCTAATGGCAGCAATATGTGTTCCCTTTGGGCTCATTTGGTTAGCCTATTTCACACTCAGGAACTAATCCAGGTTCAATTACTTATACAAATTAAGCTTAAATTTCAGCTGGATTCTTTCCATGCACTCATTCCCTGGTAACCCAACGTGGCCTTAGTAGGATTTTTTTTAATAAGGGACCGTTTTGTTTTAGATCAAGCACATCTTACTTGAAGGGGCCCAGCAAGCTCCCAATTTACGGTCTGCAGAGAAGATAAAACAGGGCAGAAGTTGCTGTGATCTAGGTTGGACCAACTGAAAAGAAACTACTGCAAAAGATTCCTGGGTGGCTAGCGAATGAGTAGCGATGTGAATCTTGAAGATCTGATGTTGCACGATCGTGTTGCTGTGCTTCAACTCTGTTCAGAAGAGGTCTGAGAGCGGCATCAGCCGCGTCACAAGTGATAACATGTGGAGTTGTGGACAAGGGTCTCATTGTCACATATGAAACTGGCACCACCAAGATTCAGCACACAGATAATTTTAACACCCAAAGCAATAGACGCAGCTTCTGCCATGAGGACAGATGATACAGCAGGGAATAACAAAAACATGTTGGTCGCAGCTCACATTTTTTTCACATTAAAATAATCACATGCACCATAATTGAGCAACAATTACTGGAGATATTTTTGACACCAACTCAGAAAGTTCAGACAAGATAATCAACTTATACAGACTAGAGGTTAGGGGTTTGAGTAGATGGTATGCAATCCTATCAGAGTTGTCATTCTGGAACCTTTGCCAGGCACGCCTCGGATATGCCTTGAACTTTGAACACATATTATCACTTTATTCTAATGAGGGGGGATCCTTTTTCTAAAAGAAAGATAATCAACTTAGACAGCCTGCTACTTTCTGTAGAAACCTCATGAAAAAAAAAACATCGTGCCTTTGTTTGAATACACTCCTCTCTCCTCTCTGTAGAACGAAAGGGCAGGTCCAACCCTTGTTGTCTGTTGATGACCATCCAGTGAAGAGTCAATCGTACAATATGATCCCGGGCGACTGTTCAGTTCTTTTTTTAGCAACCCAAGCTTCTTCGGTGCTGCTTGATACCTGGTAGCTGATGAATAAGAATTCTATTCAAAAAACTGTTTAGTCGTCAAAAGTGTTTCAATAAAACCCAAGGCCAGGCAGCGTCTTCAGAATTCAGATCAGTTATCCAGTAACTTCCCGATGTTGAGAAAGAAGATACAAGGGTTCCTCAATCATGAGGAAATCATTTATGTACCCTTCAATGAAAAGTATCAGATCAAGATTCTCACCATGGTATTCATGCCACAAACGAGTTGTCTCATTTTCAGAACATATGGACAATTTCTGAAACACGGAACAAAATTGTTAATAAAGAGGCATAAAATATAAGTAGCATTGTTGTCATCAAATATTAGGACAAAATGAAACGCAGTGGAAAACCTTCCAGTGGGTTTTACCTGACCAAAACTGAAAATCAACACAGCTCCAATAAGCAGACACACTCAATATGAGGAGTATGAGGAAACATATCCACAGGAATTACACTCTTCAGTTCATAGCATCCTCTCAAGTCTCTCTCCTCCTGCAGTCAAATTATTGAAGCAGCAACTAAGTATCACAAGAGAACTAAAATATCAAAAGGTATTGGTTATGTGCCAATAGGAGTAGGACAAAACATACCATGCCATGACATAGATAGTCCAAATCCCGAGCACAAGTAGCTGGATTACATGAGACATACACTATTCGAGGAGCTTTAACTTCTAACAGCCACTTGATTAACTTCATGTGCATCCCAGGCCGATTAGGATCTGTATAATTCATTGTTGTCAGTTGGGTTACGAAGCAGACTAGAATTACAACTGATCCAGCATATAGCTTCATAAAGTTTGAAACTTCGTCTCATGTTTGTTGTATATAATTGTGACACTCATCAGGCTGCATACCAAAGATGTTGTTGCCTGTAAGTAGCTAATGAAAATACTAAGTTAAGGCAGATTTAGAAAGAACTGTTGCTGTCAAACAAATTTTCTAGGGAACATCATGGCGTAATTAAAATTTGAATGCCAATGAATAGTAGCAGTATATGAACCAATACGAACCTGAGATGATTATGTCAGGCTTTGGAAATTCCTTCCCGAATGATTCATTGATTTTATTGAGGTCCCCTTGAACAAATGTTGCATTATTGATACCATTCAACTTGGCATTCTTTCGCGCATCTGCAGTGGCTTCAGGGACAACTTCATATCCATAAACATGCTTTGCCCTGAGCCAAGCAGAAGTGTGTTTACTAAAAATGGTTGCCATAAAGTGGTTTATTGTAGTAGCAAAATGGTTTATGTTACCCAAGAAAGCAATTAGACTCTCATAACTAGTAATATCTGTCTCATAGAATATGTACACCCAGGAAAAAAAAAAACTACCTTCTGGCAAGGGTCAAACCAATGGTCCCAGTTCCACAAAACAAGTCAAGAACAATTTCAGAGCCATCTCCTTTAAGGCCAGCAGAGTCTTCAATAAGCCTGTAAAGAACATCAGCCTGCACGAAGTCATAGCGGGAGAGGGGCTCAGATCATTAAAGGCCAGGAAGGGACTTCATTTCAACATTCAAATTTCTGACATTTACTGGTCTTTCTCATCTATACGAGCATACAAGCTCATTTTCTGCATATACAGTTCTTATTTAACTTATGCTTTCTTTAGTTCTTTTCATTCACCCTATTGAAGAGGGGAAAGAAACACACGATGATTGGAGAGAAACACCATGATGGAATGGTACGGTTGTGACAAGAACAAAATGCAATAAAATGTCAATATCATTCAACAAAAACAAACCTGTTTTGTATTAGTCTGAAAAAAGGAGTTGGCAGATATCTGGAATGTAAGTCCTCTCAACATCTCTGTAATGTTTGGCTTCCCGTACAAGGTATATTCTTGTTCACCCACAGATGTATTGCCAACAGATGAGTTCACATTATTTATGACACTGACCTGCATTTACATTACGGGAATGTCAATAATTGAGGCCCAAATATGGAAACCAAACTAATTAAAGCCTGTTTGGAAAGGTAGTTTTGTCAACCAAATCCCTAGGATTCACTACAAACTTGAAATGAATCTTAAAAACTCCTAAATCATTCCTTCCATTCCGAACAGACCTTTAATTGGCACAAAAAATAGAACAGTCCTTACATAAAAGAGCTGTTTTAAATTATAATATCTATCATCACAAAAGTAAGTAGCTTAAGAATATTTTCGTCATTATTAAAGTTCAGAACAAAAAGGAACCAATTACATACCACTTCAGGTATTTTTGTGATTTTGTCAACAACAGGCATCAATAGATCTGGTTTATAACATGACGTCACAAAATTGACCATTATTTCTGGAGTTCCAGTGCTGAAGTTTCTGGAAAAAGAACAATTAAAATGGAATCTTAAAGGAACTCATCACACAAAATGATTTGCTCAATGACCAACAAAAGGATCAATGGTAGTTTACATGGAAATATTATTCCCTTATCAACATTACTTGAGTTTTAAAAGGAAAATGTAGTGAGAACATCTTCCTATAGATAGAGATATATGATCAAGCAGCTAACAAAGCAAAAATACCAACTTGATTAACTGTTTAAAACTTTAAATATCAAACCACATTATCACAAGCGCTAGGTGCTAGTCAGAGGTCAAGCTCCACCTAGCAGCTAGGTGAGACTATGATGTTGTAATTTTTTATAGTTAAATTCTAGCAATTAGAATGTACTATGCATAAAAATGGCATATTGGCATGCATGGAATAGATGGTGTCAGACACGCGTGTGTGTGACACTAAGATGAAAAACAAAAACAGAATAAATTATATTCAGGTTTCAACCAGCAAAATGAGATATATGATAACACTGGTAGAACATGTGAAAAAACACAAGATGGGATGCCATACCTTCCAGTTCTTATCATAAGATGCTTGAGAAACCCAACATGCTTATGGACATCATAAGGCGTGAGGCCTATGGCAGGATCCATCCAGGTTTCTTGAACAACTGCAAGAACCTATGGACATTAGCAACTAATCAATTCAGCATCCCATATTGTCAATCAAACAATAAAAAAGCTATGCGCTATTCACCCACCAATCACAATCAAGTAACATGATCACCAAGTAACAATCAACCAACCACATTAACATAAGCAACAAAATGCTGTTTAATAAACAACCTAGCTTTGACATAACCTCCAAGCCACATGGTTCCACACTTGTAGTCCAGAAAGATTAGAATACAGGTACCAGCTATAAACAATATGTTTCCACACATAAGCAAAACCCTCCTAGCAGATTGCAGACACTAAACCTGTTCAGACACTGCCTAAGCAACCCTGTTCAGACATTATCCTATGGAATGTTACCGAAATCGACAACACTAAACCTGAACATATCATCAGTTTATTTTATAGGAGATTCACTCTGCTTTTAAGAAAGCAAATAAGTCTGATACAAAGCGGACTACCAGCATTCAAAAGCACAGTAACATACTAAAAGGAACCAAACATATCATCATTTTTTCTAATAAAGCAAACTTCCTACATCACAATTAACCAATTCATCACCTTATCTGCTGGCTCACTCTGTAGAAAACATTTCTGCACATGTAGCACCTTGTTGAAGAACCCTGGTGCGTGCAGTCCAAGCGCATATCCATCAGTTTCGTTTGTTTCCTGCTTCACCTCCACCTCCTCATCCTTGTCCTTCAACTCTTTTTGCACCCATCTCTTCGTCCCAAACGAGAACTCCATCTGCAACAATGAAAACACAAAATGGCATGAACATCATTAGCATTTAAAACGTTCAAAACCAATCCACCATAAACTTGATACGATTAGATTTATAAGCAATTGTACTGTCCAATACACATAAGTTTATAAGCACAAACAATACAATATAAAGTAAATGAATGGTCAAAGTATAATTTATGAGACCGTGGCATTTTAAACTCCACCTTATAAAACGGAATGGAGGGAGTAGTATTCAAAACGCCAAAACCATCCACCATAAACCCTGCAGTTAAACCTCACCTTGTTTCTGTACCGGAATATCTCGTCGCACGGCACGATGGGTTTGAGGATCGCATCCGGCTCCGAGCTCTCCAGGCGCTTGGGATCAAACTTGCCAAAGTTCACGAGCAAGTCGCGAACCTGGAGATGCTTGTGGCGGATCTGCGCGGCGTACGCGAGAGACTGGGTCTTGCAGCCCCCGCAGTCAGCAGCGAGGGGGCAGGGCGCCTCGACGGCGTCGTGGTGCGGCTCGAGGGTCCTGAGCTTGGCGGCCTCGGCGAAGGCGCCGCGGCGGAGGCGGCTGACGCGGGCGACAAGGCGCTCGCCGGGGAGCGCGCCATCGCAGAGCAGGACGAAGGTGGAGCCCGCGACCTTGCAGACGCCCTTACCCTTGAAGGCGAGCGCCTCGCAGGTGAGCTCGACGGTCTCGCCGCGCTTCGGGAAGTAGCCCTTGCGGGGCGGAACCGGGGGCGGCGGCGACTGGGATGGCGCGGGGGTAGGTGCAGGCGCTTCCGGCGCTGCGGCGGCCACAGCGAGGAGGCGGCGGCTGTGGTGGAGGGGGACGCCGCGGCGGAGGCGGCAGATGGTGAGCGGGGTGACGGCGTGGGCAGCCATGAGAGTGCCTGGCTGCGGCGGCGTGGTGTGGAACTGTGGATGGGCAGTGGACGGTGGAGATGGCGCGGGAAAGAATGCAACCGCGGCGGCGTCCAAGTGGCCCCGCACCTCCAATCGGTTGAGCAATTCCAGGCCCGTAAGCATGGGCCGAGAACCACCAAATGAGTAGTCAAAATGGGTTTTTTACTCATAGTCTATTTGATTAGCTATGACGAGTGATTAGTCAACTAGTAATTAGCTGACTAGTGATTAGTTCAGTCCAATTTAGATCGAAGAGCTAATGCGCAGTACTATCTCAACACAAAGTCATTTATGCCCTGAGCCCGTTTTCTCTCCTACTTTTCTCTCTCCTCACTTTTCCTCACATCTGGATATGACCGATGGAGCTTCTCCGATAGCGGTTGGTGGGGGATTCTTCCCTACCACAGGTGGAGCCAAACGGCCGTGGCACGCTCTCGCCCCCACCGGCCATGGCGTCGACCACTCCTCTCACCACCGGCGCGCATGGGGCCCAAAGGCGGCTAGCGTCCCGTCGTGGCGGCGGCAGCCACCTCATGGCGGCGCTCCCCGCTACCGCGACGGCCTCCCATGGCGGCGGCCCGGCCAAAACCCCACGCGCTCCCCACGACGACCTCCTATGGCACCGCCGTGGCCTGTCCTGCACCGGGTAGTGACCTCCCAACAATGAGCAACAACGGTTAGAGGAGGAAGGATAGGGACGGAGGTTGGCCAAGGAGAGCTTGTCGTCGTCGACGCGGATGCGGAAGGGAGGGAAACACGGCGTCGGCAGGCGGATGCGGGAGAGACCGAGGGTAGATGATGCGAATGCGGGAATAGGGTCGCACGGGGGCATCGGTGTCCTTTTTTTAATAGCGTGAAACTTTAGCTCATAGCTGAGTTGTATGGACCAGGGCAACTAGTGGGGGGCTTTAGCTAGTTGTTAGCCTACCTGTTTTGATTCTTATGGGCTAAACTTTAGCTAACTAGTTGTTAGTTCATAAGATCTAAACGGGCCCTCAGTCATACATTATCCAATGATCATAAATCTATAACTTTTCGAACATGATCTAATGAGTATGAAATTTTTACTTTATCTCAAACATACAATGATTAGTCCATCATAAAAATTTCACTACAATAGGACCAAAGAAACCGCAGCTATGAATTAATCACAGAAAATCATAGATCTAAAGTTGGAGCAAAAATTTTGTACTAAAGCATCTATATCATATGTTTACTGCATAGACCTACTCATGTGGAGTCCATCAAAATTAGATTTTCTATTTTATAATTTTTCTGTAATTTACTATGATCTTTCAAAGATCCGGCCGAAATTCACGCTATAAAATAGTGAGTTATTTTTTGGGCTATCCCTCTTTCATAACTATTCGATCTTTACACCGTGTGATATGAGTCTTTAATTGTCTAAGATCTTACTCTCTCACGTAAATAATCGTTAGATCTAGACGTTGTTATATGAGATATGAGCCTTCCGTCGTACGACATCTTACGTCATGTAATGCGTCCTTAAAAAAAAACATCCCAACTCCTTCTCGGTCACGTGTCATCACACTTAGCCCCACGCCCACGAAACTCAAGTCCGGAGCGGGACCTGTTTGTCTGTATACCATACTGGTAAATATAGTATTTTTTTTTCTTCCACCATATCGAAAGCATGCTCATTTTGCACATGGACTCTTGCATGTACGCGAGGAGTAAACATACGTGCCGAACTCAGACTTCAATTTCCACGCTCGCGTTGATAGGCGAGTTTCTGGATAGAGTTCACTGTGTGCTTGGACCAGTCAGCAAGCTAAAAAATTGAGTGCCAAGACCTGAACTTATACGTGTGAATAAGGAAATTATTCGTATCTCTGCAACTCCCATGCTTTATATGACATATATTCGAACAGAGTTCTTAAAGTAACCTAGATAGTTATATGAATCCTAATCGAAATAGCTCTATCCGATTCTGAGTGAGAAATACTAACTCAAATAGAAAAAAAAAATACAAGTATAAATTAGGCATAAGTAGTCCATGACAACAAATATATCAACAATAAAACTAAAGGAAATCTGATCATAATCGCAAACGTGCACGCACACGAGCAAAGCAATAATACTTCGTCAGGAAGGTGTGCATCATCGGTGGGAGAACTCGATTCCGACAGGAAAAATTGACGACAGCCAAAACCAATGAACAGTCCCTTTTGAGAATTCGTTGACTGGAGCCAAGATGTTTACAGGAGGAAACTAGCGACGGCAAACTGCCATGAATCATCAGGATTCCATATAATTATATAAATCATACAACTAACAAAGAGAGAGATGTACTGACATTCTAGATTTTTATGATCACACGGATAATCTAGATTAAACCCAAATCTATACCCGGCAAGGATTTATATTTGATTTTTTTAACCCGTTGCAATGTACAGGCATATTTGCTAGTAAATATAAAAGAAAAAAAAGAAAAACCACCTGAAAAAACAACAAGGAGGTCATATGTCCGGTTTAAAAAGATGGGGAAGAGTTATGTCCGATTTTCTAGTTTAGGAAGAAAAAATTGACTTTTAGGATAATTAAGGGAGGCAGAGGAGACTTTTTCCATCTCTATACTACTCCCCGTCTTGTAAGTTCTGACTTCTAAAATTACTGAAACATAAAGCATTCTATGTATTTTATACAGAAACATAAAGCATTCTATGTGGTATCCAGATTAAATTTAGTAAAAAGAATAAAAAAAGGAAAGTACAGTTTGAGAAGAAACACTTTTAGCCTGTTTGTTGGTTTCGGGACCTGTTTGTCTTATCCATACTGGTAAATATAGTATTTTTTTCCTCTCTCAATATTGAAAGCAAACTCATTTTGCACACACTCTTGCATGTACTTATCATACGTTCCGAACTCAACCAATTTCCAAACATAGCTCTTTATTTAAGTTTAATACATGAGTACATGTATCATTTGAGAATTTTTTTTAATTGTTTTAAATTTTTAAAATGGATTATATTATAAGACAGAGGAGAGTACCTAGAAAGACCTGAATTGGTCATGGGGTCCTGTCCAGTACTCAGAAAAGACCTGAATTGGTCATGGCATCCTGTCTCCTACCCACTCCTCCTTTGTCTTATTACTCCAGTTTTTACTCACGCTACGCTAAGGACGAGCACATTGGTCTCGTAGATGGTCTCACGAAGTGTCACATAATTTTAAGATAACTTAATAGATAACATTAAGTTGTCTCGTAGTAACTCATAATTTCTTATTTGATGCATAGAATAAAAGTGAAGTTGTGAGTTGCATGGCAACAACAACTCTAGATTAAACCCAAATCTATACCCGCAAGGATTTATATTTGATTTTTTAACCCGTTGTGCATATTTGCTAGAAATATAAAAGAAAAAAAGAAAAAACACCTAGAAAAAGTGAAAAATAGCAAAATATGTCCGGACTAAAATGTTGTGAGAGTTAAATCCGATTTTCTAGTTTAGGGAAAAAAAAAAATGACTTTTAGATAGTTAAGGGAGGCAGAGGAGACTTTTTCCATCTCTATATATGGTAAGTTCTGACTTCTAAAATTACTGCCACAATGGTAGAATAATTGTCTCATGGTCCTAAATTTTAGCTCATGAGATGGTTGTTTCGTGAAACAACAACCTCTTCCCCTCTCTCTTTTCTCTCTTTTTCCTCCACATCAGCAAAAATCCTACGTAGCACTATATAAGATGGTGTATGAGACATACTGACGTGTAACATGCACATTGGAGACAGCAGAGTGACGACCACCGGGACCTTGCATAAGACCTTGTCTTCCTCGTGTCCAATTCAAGCTAGGGGGGGAAGGGGATGGAGTAGCACTGGCGGATGATAGGTCGCGAGGTCGCCACCGGTTGGGGACAGTGGACGAAGGTGACGGTGGGGCAGTGGGAGTTTTTTTTTATTTAAATTACTCTCTAGGGCCTTGTTTAGATACCCTCAAAATTCCAAGTTTTTTCACTCTCTCTCCATCACATCAATTTTTAGCCATTTGCATGAAGCATTAAATGTAGGTAAAAAAAATAACTAATTGCACAGTTTAGTTGGAAATCACGAGATGAATCTTTTGAGCTTAGTTAGTCCACGATTAGACAATATTTACCAAATAAGACGAAAGTGCTACTATTCATCGGGTTGAAATTTTTTTCAATCTAAACAAGGCCTAGATGGAAGTTTAGAGAGTAGGGTGGCTGTGTTTGTTTCCCTCATGCAAAAGTTTAGCTCTTTCATATTGAATCTTTGATATCAATTAGGAGTATTAAACATAAACTAATTATAAAACTAATTATATGGATTGAGGCTAATTTGCAAGACAAATTTATTAAATCTAATTAGTCCATGATTTGATAATGTTGTGCTACGGTAAACACTTGTTAATTATGGATTAATTAAGGCTTAATGGATTCGTCTCGCTAATTAGTCTACTCCTGTGCAATTAGTTTTATAATTAGTTAATGCTTAGTTCCTCCTAGTTAGTATACAGAACGTCCGATGTGACACAACTAAACTTTAGCTCCTGGATCTATACACGGCCTAAATGTAAGAAATAAGACTCTTGGAAATATTATTAGATATCTAAATTCGTCATGCAACGGTGTTGTGTTATACATAGTGGCAGTGTTGTGGAACATGGAGACACGTGAAAATAACTCAACACTATACAAATGCTAATATATATAAAAAAAAAATCTAACCCGCCATACGGTAGTGCTGTACGAATGTGTAAAATATCTTTTAAAAACAAATTTAGTGTACAAAGATACTTTCTCCGTCACACAAAGAATGTCATTCTCGTTTCCTATAAATCAAACCTTTTGATTTTGACCAAATATATATAATGCATAACTAGCATCATTAGATGAATCATTAAATATATTTTCATAATAATTTTATTTAGAGATATAAATGTTGCTAGTATTTTCTATAAACATGCTCAAAGTTTAGAAAGTTTGATTAGCACGAATCCTATAACGTTATTCTTTTTGGGACGGAGGGAGTAATGCTTATATACATACACACACCCTCATGCTACCTTTACGAGCAATTTCGAAAGATTGAGATGACGTATCTACACACAGATGCTCATCACATACATATACACACATTGGCTTACCTATATGAGCACTTTCGAGCTGGCAGATCTCTAAATTGGCAAAGTCACCATAGTCGACTTGCTATCAAGGAGCACATCATCCACCACTCTCATATACCCCTATATGTATCTCCGAAAGACTAGGCTAGAACATCTTGACATTGATGAATTCACCATAAGCGCATCACAATTGAGGGGTTATCGCTCACCACTAAAACTACATCTATGAGCACCTCCAAAAGATTGGGCCTCATCCATAATTCAAAATGGATGAAGTCACCACGAGCGCCTCGCTAGCCACTGAAACTATACATATATAAGCACCTTTGAAAGACTAGGCTTTGCATATCTCAATATTAACGAAGTCACCATAAACGCTTCGATAGCTACTAGGAACACCTTCTAATAAAGACTGAGCTGATAGATCTCGAGATTCATAGGCGTGTCGCTATCAAGGGGCACGTCATCCACCAGTGAATGAATAACGTTGTTGAATCCTAGAATAACCCTATATCTACATTCACCTCTTAAAAACTATATTGTTAGCATATTCCAAGATCAACAAGCATCCCGCTATCGAGGGACACAACGTCCAACAGTGAAAGAATAACACCATTAAATTTTATAATAAACCTAGAAAATACAAAATACGAGCACCCCGTGTCCATAGACTCCTTGCTATACAAGAAAACATCAGAAAAAATAATGCCGTTAAATTTAGAATAAAACAAAAAAAATACGTGCATACTTGAATCAGTTGAGTATTTGAATTTTGGTGGGGCGGTGGACAAGTTCCACTAAAGAAATAACTAATTGATCCATGCTTAGCTCATGATGCGTAAAATAATTTGCCACAACATAAATTATCGGCTATCCAAAAAAAAAACTCCTTTGATAGGATCTTCTCGCCAGTGCATAAATGCTAAGATACTCATGAAAAGTCAAAAGTCCATATGCGATAGTGTGTTACTCGCGGATACATAAAATTACTCGCAACTACACAAAGTGCTCGAATATTCAAAAATTGCTAACCGACAGTGCTATGTTCTAAGAGATCTCCAACCGTATTTCTTAAATCGGCTCTCTAAATCCTCATTTAAATAGTCATTCTAATAGAAAACATTATTTATATTTCTCCACCCTTAAATAACTTCTTCTATATCTTCAATGACACTTGGAAGAGCTAGTCCTACCCTCTATATGGCGAGCAAGAATCCAGAATAGGGACGGAAATAATATCCTGAGATTTAGTTGAAGATCCTATCAAAGGAGATTTTTTTTTTAAAAAAATTTAGGCCTATCAACAATAAGGTTAGTTTGGTACTCCTCAAAAATGTTTGGCTTTCGTTTTTATTTGCAATTAGTGTCAACATAGTCTTTAGGCTTAAAAGATTAAGTCTCGTGAATTCCGTCTAAACTGTGTAATTAGTTTTATTTTTATTTATAAATGCTTCATGCATGTGCCAAAGATTCTAATCTTGAAAATTTTTGCAAAATGAACTAAACATGTTTTTGGAAAAAAAAATGTTTGGCTCTTTTTGCAGAGCAACTTCTTTGGTGGGATTGAAGCCATTTAAAAAAATATATGGCAAAACTAGCTTAATGATAGTTTGAAAAAATTGGCTAGAGGACATCGAAAGTGGAGGTCGTTTGCTGGCGGACACCCAAAGTGGAGTTATTTGCTGAAAGACACTCTCGTTGTTGATAATTATGCTACTGGATACCACGCTCCCTTTATTTTGTTCATTTCCAGTAGTTGAGGAGAGAGAAGAATGATGAAATGATATTCTTGCCCTGTCGTTTTCTTTTTTCTCTCTTCTTCTTTTTTCTGTTTCCTGTGTCAGATCGGTGCATGGAGGCGAAGCTGAGGCGGTGGCTGCCAGTGCGGGCTTGCCGGGCGGCTAGGCAGGTCGAGTGGGTTTGCTGTCGCCGGCCTCTCCGGCACGCCACTCCCTAGCATGGGTGGACGAGCGGCGAGCGCTAGTGGTTGGTGGAGACCTGAAGGCGAGCGCGAGAGACATGTGGACGCTGCGACGTGGCGGGCTAGCGGGCTAGCGGATGCGGGCACGAGCGGCGGCTCGGCGGAGCGGATATGAGCGGGCGCAAGCGGTCTAGCCGACGCGGGCACGAGCGGGGCGCAACGTCCAACGGGCCACCGCGGCGACGCGGGCAAGCAGCCGCGGCAGCCGGCGAGTAGCCGAGTGCACGCGACGCGGACGAGCAGAGTGCATGCAAGCGCGGCGACCACAATGGAGTTGGAGGAGGCCCGTTGTTCGTGGAGGAGTAGCAGCTCCAGCCCAGCTCTGGATGTCGTTGTCGCCGTCGAGATCCCCACACATGGCGCCAATAGGGGAAGCATGCCACACAGGTGGTCGGTGCTGCGCCAGCGTCGTGGCCGGCCCTGACATCAACGGAGGCGTGCTCGTCGTGGATGCGCGTGCTCGCGCTCGTCGTGGAGTTCGGCCTCATGGATGCGGCAACTCCATGGATGCGTGCTCGCTCTCGTCGTTTTCGTGGAGCTCGGCCTCAACCGGAGAGCGGCTTGCATGGGCGAAGCGCGCCGCGGCGGGCGGCGCGGCAAGACGGCCAACAGTGGGCGAAGCGCGCGCAAAGGCAGCATGGCGCGGCGAGGCGGGCCGCAGTGGCGAGCGGCGAGTGGACGCAGCACGATGGCGCTGGCCGACGAGCGGACGCAAGCGGAGGCGGCGCAGCGAGCAACGCACGAGCGGACATGCTCTGAGGTCGCGGCCATGGAGGCCGGTGAGCTTCGAGCTCTGAGCGCACGGGGGACGAGGTGAGGTTACCAGTAGCGGGGCTTCGACCGCCACAGCCGCCGCACTAGTAGCCGCCGCCTGCCTCAGCTTCGCCTCCGTGCGCCGACCTAAAAGAGGAAACGGAAAAAAGGAGAAAGGGAGAGAGGAAGAAGAAAGGAACAAGGCCAAGAATGTCATTTCACTGCTCTTCTTCTCTTCTCAACTATTGAAAATGAATAAAATAAGGGACGCGATGTCCAGTAGCATAATTATTAGCAACAAGAGTGTCTTTCAGTAAATGGCTCCTCTTTGGGTGTTCGCCATATGCTAGCAAACGACCTCCACTTTTAGTCTCCGCTAGCCAATTTTCCCTAATATTTTTGTATCAAATTTATGAGGAGAAGCCATAGGCCCCTTTGGCACCGCTGCCAGCCCAGGCCACTAGCTCATCTTCCGCGGAGTCATGCCAAACACTTAAAATATAACTGGATTCTTGTGGGGAGATGAGGAGAATCACTTCTCCATTTACACTATGAGCTATGATCTAAAAACCGCTCTCCATCGCTTCTCTCATTGCTCCTCGTTCATTTGCCACAAGAATCACTTCAGAATTGATTCTCACCTGCTCCTCATCTTGCTCCCCACCAAAATCACTCATTTGAAGATAAAAAATGAAGCTTAAGAATCAAAAAGTGAAGTTCTGCCAAAGTGGCCCATATCTTTGCCCGGCTTCTCATTAAAAAACAGCTCCGGCTTTTCTAAATTTTTTTTTTTGTAAGGAATTGTTTTCTTAGATGGATGTTTGTCACGTCTAGATAGTACAGCCGCAAGAATCTAGAGCTGAAGCCGTGGTAAAAAGATCCTAATAAAGATATACGTCCTATTCGTTTGGATTATAAGTCATACTTTTTTAGCCAACAAATAATATTTTTTTCTCATAATAAATCAGCCTACTTTCAGCCATGGCTTATCCGCCAAGCGAACAGGGCAATAAAGAGACTCTTAGATTAGTTTTATTTAAGTCACCAGCGATGTCCGTTACAGTGGGTCCACCATATTAGCTAGAAAGCTAGAGGGCACCTCTATTCCAAATTACCAAAATATAGCATGTTTCTATTTGTACACTAAGTATAAAAATTTGACTCTATCAAACCTCATAAAAATATATTATCATTTATAGTATCAAATAAATTCCTACGAGACTTATGTTATGGTGAATTAATGAAACTAATTTGATCCTAAAATTTAATGAAGACTATTGTTTGCTTTTTGTTTTTTGAGCAAATATTGTTTGCTTCTTCTAGAAGCTCACAAACGACGCGTGCTTTCTCGACCGCCACAGACCCATCTACCGGCCCAAGATCTACATGACGGCCCAAGGCCCACGCTGCGCCGCGTCCCTCTCCCGAGTTATACCACTTCCCCCGACCCTAATTTTCAAACGCGCGAACTCGCGTGTGGCCCACATGTAAGCGCCCCCACCCACCTTCGCAAATCGCAAGGCTGCTCCCACCCGTCTCCTCCTCCCTTCTTCTTCCCTTTTCTCTACTACTTGTATCCCTCGCCCGCCAAGCCGCGGCTGCAGCGCAGCAGAAACGCAAACCGGCCACCCGCACTCGCCGCCCCATCTCCTCCGCTCCCGTCCTCCCCGATCCATCCACGCCGCCGGAACCAGCCCCCCGAGCAGCACCTTCTCGCCGCCGGGCCCCAAGCCTCTGCCGGCGTGGACGCGTGGTTTCGCCTCTGCGGCGGCGGCGCCGGAGGGAGCGCGGCTCGGGCGTCCGAGAGGCGCCCTCGCGCGCGCGATTTCGTCCAGATCCGACCCAGGTGAGCTCCTCTGCGGGTCTTAGCTCTGGAATTCCGCGGGGTGGGTGATCTCCGCCGATGCGGTTCGGGTGGTGGTGTGAGGTCGATTTCTGCTTGTGGTTTTCTGCGCGGTTTTGCGGGTTGCGGAATTTGCGGGTTTCGCGTTGTTTCTGCGACGAGGGAGGAAGGGAGGCTGGGTTCATCGGAGCACCCGGTGCTGTGGCTGGGGGTAATCGAGTCAAGCGCGGCTGCTGGCGGCAGAAGCCTCTTCTCTGCTCGCGAGGCCGCACTGGCCTGGATCGCAGCTGCCAGCGAAGGCGCTCCTCCAGAGTCGGCCCTGTCCGCGTGCCCGCACGGTGGTGCCCTGTTCGATCTCCTACTTCTCCTCCCGCCCAACCCCGAAGCCGCCGCGACGCTCGTCCCTCCAGCAGCGGGTTTACCACCGCTCTTCACGCCTTCGTGACATAAAAGGGCTGCACGTCCACTGTGGTGTGACCCGTCGTTGTCACGCATCATAAATTAGGAGAGAATTTGGTCGGTTTGGCGGATTTTGTGTAGCCATAGCTTTGGTGTTCAAATTTTGTGCGAAAAAAAAACAATGAAACGCGTTTTGTTTATTTCGAGTTATTCTTTTGGCACGGGCTTTGGAAAGTATGGATTTTTCTAACGAGTTCCTCTTTACTTTTGATTCCTGAATGATATGGGATGGGTTGCTTTGTTTAGTTTCTTTTCTTTTCTAAGGTTGATGGCTTGCTTTGATCTCAGTAGTAAACGGGTCGTCGAATGAGTTTTTTCTTTAAAAAAGAGTTCGATCCTTTTCACTGCATCTTCTTGACTAAAGTAAGCATGTGAAAGTTTTTGAAGGTTGCAGGGAATTACAGAACTTATGAAATGTGAATGACATGACATTCTTGTTTTATCGATATATTTTTGTTGCCCAAATGTTGCTTTGACTTCGGCCTTACTGATATTTCATTTGTTGCTCGCAGCAATATTTGTCGAGTCTGAAGTAAAGGACTGTTTTGATGGGCCCAGCAAAGGGTTCTCGAACTATTAACAAGACCATAGTAAAAGGATATGAAGATCAACAGCAGCATGATGATCCATCTAGTTCAAGCAAAGCTCAACAGAAAGTACGCATATTTATTTCTCTTGGAAGCTGTACAGAGATTTATGATAGATGAGCTGTAGATAGAGACCAGTAATTGTGACATCATATCATCTAAATTAACATTCTACTCTGCAGTGATGTAGTATTCAGTTCTCTCATTCATCAAAATAATTTTGTTTTGCAGAAGAGGAAAATTTCAGACTTACATCCCAAATGGAGCAAGGATGAACTTACAAACTTTTATGAAGCCTACCGTCAACATGGGAAGGACTGGAAAAAGGTTCGAACTGTCTGTTTCCCTTTGTTCTTCTCCATCATTTGTAAGTATCATTCAAGGTGTCATGGCATTGTGAATTTTGATCGGTGAATTTGCTTATGCAGATCAGCATAGCGGTAGGTGGTAAGTCATCGGACATGGTGCGGTCTCTTTACATTTTACATCGGGTGAGTCTGAACTCTGTAGCTCTTTCCAAAGTGCACCATCTCTGCATCCTCCACTGTTTACATGGCTTTGTCAAACTTAAGATAGTGTTTTTCTGCTCATATAGGATGATATAACATGCCGCAGAAATAGTACTTATTTGAATGCCATGTTGCACTCTATGATCCTTGTGGATTGACATGTTTTATTTCTTTTGGTAGACTTTCTTATCTCTTCCAGAACGTGAAGCTACTGCCATGGGATTTATTGCACTGGTGACTGGTCATCACAATGCTTCGGTTAGCTTATGATTGGTTACTTGTTTGAATTATTGTTTTTTTTATATGTAGAACGGCCCTCAATTTCTTTCATTTGTTATTTGATCAAGTGCACATTTGTCCATATGAAGCTACCATGCTAAGCTTGTTATAATGAAGATCAGCACACCTGATCATTATTGTTCCAACATATGCTATGACAATTTTATTAAATATAAGAATAGCTATACATAGTCCCTTTGTTTCATAATTTGAGGTCTGGTTTGGCTTGGTGCAGTCTTCAAAGCTAACTTTTTTACCATTTTCTTGTTATAACATTATTGTTCACAACAATAAAATCAAGATCATAGTAAAGTACTTTTATATATGAATGCAATGGTACACCATTTTCATAACACTATGTACATAGCATTAGAGTAATCATCAGTCAAATGTCACCAACTTTAAATTTTTAATTATGTGTTTGCCCTAAAAGAATGTGATGCTGGTGTTTCTAACATCAAACAGCGTCCAACCTAGAGCCGCTTGGGTCGTTTTACCATAGTTGGCACTTCTTAGGCTCTGAAGCACGATTCATACAAACGGGTGAATGATGAGATGGAAATGCAATGTGGGATAGACAAGACAAAACAAATGAATTGTAAAGGTTATAAAACTTGATACAGAGTTTTAACCTAGTTTGTTATTTTTTATCAGCATGCCTACACAACATGGTTTTATCCGAATTAGATTGACATTTTTTTCATTGACTGACTTGTGATGCTTGAAACAACAGGAGAAAACCACGAGTCATAGGGGATATGATCACATAGTCAGAGCATCTGGAAAGGCAAGGAAACATGGAGAACAACAGAAATCAATTGATGGACCTGACCCGCACAACTGTCATGAAGGGAAAATTTCTGGATTTTCAGCTTCCTTCAAAAAACGATACTATGGTGGTGAGTATCATAACAAAAATATGTCATCTTCTGTTTCCCTTAATAACCTTTCAGTCTTTCTCATAAGGATTGCCTACTAAGGAGGAAACTGTTAGCAGATAGTTTGAGAAGTATTTTTTTATTGGATAATTTGTTGCCTAAGAAGTTTAAGCAGTTTTTTTGTTTCTTCAGAATTGGTCAGGAACAACCGAAATCATGCTGTTCGGAGGCGTACTCCTCGTATACCAGTTATAGCTCCTGCAGACAGGAGTACCATTGATGAGGCCACACCAGGAATTGAAAACGTCATCAATTCTACCAAGAGAAAATATGAAGTAGCCAATAACGACTGTGCTATTGTTCCAACAAATGAGTACTCTCCGGACAGAGTTTCTGGCTTTGCTGAAGCAAACAAGGCTGGTCAAGATTTTAAGAAAACAAGAATTCAGCAAACTATGGCGGAAGGTCAGACTGGTATAGTTGAGCATGAGACAACGATGGCATCTAAAGAAGGGAATAAGCTAGTTGATTCACTAAACAACAATCAGACACTTATCGACAGTATTTCTGAAGGTACTTTTAGCAATTGGTTCATTCTTTTCACTTTTATTGACAAAATGTCAACATACTTATTATTTATGCAGACTTTATTTTCTGCCTTGCTTCCAATTCCATTTTCTGTATACGAAGTACTTTATACTTGTGTACTATTATGGTACATATTCATCCTCAGATCTGCTGACTTTCTGCATACTAGATTTCCAGGCTATGTTTTGAAAGCTTGAGCCTGAGCACACACCCCATCAACCCTTTAGCCTCCAGCCCACTACCGTGGAAAAAGAAAATACAGATCTGGCACACAGATGAACTAGGTTTACAAAATGCAACCAGAACAAAACCCCTGACCCCCTGTACAATATGTGATTGAGCATTCATTATGTTCACTTCTTCAACCACATAATTGCTGTCTGGTGCATATTCCTCGTCATAGGATTTCACTCATATTATTGTTGAAAGGCATCCTTTTTAGTAATCCTTAGTACTGCTAAGGTTAATAAGCAGTGTAATGTTTTACTAGTTATTAGTACTGTTTTAGATGAAAATATTTGACTGCTTCTGTTCTGTTATGGTTGCAGATGATATGTTGGTCTTGGATGTATTGAATAGCCTGGTGAATGCACCCTCTAAAATGTCAAAACTAGAGATTAATATTCCTTCAGGTCAGCTTCTGTCACTGCTCGTAGTTCCATCTTTTTTTTCCCCACATTATATGTTAGCCATGTTGATAATTTCTTATGTATCTCTTCTTCTCATGTACTGATCCAGGTTCACTTGGGAAAACTGACTCTGTGTTATCTCACAGAAGGGAGGAAGACCACCCTATCATTGATGTATCTAAACAAGGGAAGCCTGTTGGTAAATCCAGTGCTTCCAAGACTAGGAAGAAAAAACATAAGAAGATATTAGATGCAGAGGTAAGTTTTTTTTTAAAAACAAAAATAATAAATTGAACCTTGTTTTATGTACTACCTCCATCCCAAAAAAGATGCAATTCTAGGTTTGGTCAGTCAAACTAAGTAAAGTTTTACTGAGTTTATGGAAAATGGTACTAACATTTAAGACTCCATATAGGTATATTATAAAAATATATTCCATGGCAAATCCTAGTGATACTTCTTTAGTATGATAAGCATTAATAACATTTTATATAAATTTAGTCAAACTTAAGATGTTTTGGCTGAGCACTACTCTAGACCTTTTTGGGCGGAGGGAGTACTTCCTATCTAAATTTATGGTCCCTTTTCTGGTCAATCTAGGAAATAAAATTCGATTGGCTCATCTATGTTCATTTTCTACTTTGAGTCAACTGTTTCCTTGTCAGTGTTATGATTTATTTGTTTTGGTGGAACCAAGATGAGATTAATGAACTTGTGAAATTGCTTTAGTGTATCTTATGCTGTCGGAATTCACTCATAGTTGGTTCATTCCTTCAATTGTTATCTTCCATTTTTGAACTCAATGCCACTTGCATCCCATTGAATTTATAATGTTCTGGGAATAATGTTTAAGGGCATTCATTTTGATCAATTTATTCTGAGCTGGTGGTGTGCACTGTTTATATATGTTTATTTATCATTCAAAATCATCTTAAATATCGGTCAATATTGATATGTTCTGTGCTAAATGTTAATCTCTTCAGATAGTCTTATGATGCTCTCTCTCTCTCTCTCACTCATTCTTTTTGTGTCACAGGTGCCTTCTAAAGCACAAAACATTTGTGGTAATAATTTAGTCCTGCCGGAAACACTGAGGGTTGGTATCACTGATGATTCTTTCTTGTGTACTGACTCTGGAAGAGTGGGGATACCAGAAGCATCTGAAGATATTTCTGCTGAAGTCCCCAATGCACAAACAGAAACCAAGCCTGAAGTTAGAATGTCTGGAAGGACCAGACGGAAATCTCAAATGCATTGCAAAACAAAGCATATGTCATGCAATGAAGGTTCAGATAATTTACAGGTAGTCTATGCCACCTTTTGTCAATATTGCAAGTTGAGATATGCCCTGCTCTTAGACTTCTATCCTAACTGTTGGCTATGTTCAGGCAAAGAAATTGCTGCACTGTTTGTCATCCCAACCACTTCGTAGATGGTGCACATATGAGTGGTTCTACAGCGCAGTTGATTATCCATGGTTTTCAAATAATGAGTTTGTGCACTACTTAGATCATGCAAAATTGAGTCATCTTTCAAAGTTGACTAGATCAGAATGGAGCGCAATTCGGAGGTATAAACCAGCAAATCTTGGAGGACACAGTCTTTGTTTCATTGTCAATTCTGTCAGCATTGTGTTTGTTTATGCTATATACACTGAACAAATTTTTCCTGCAGCTCCCTTGGTAAACCACGGCGATTTTCAAATAATTTTCTGGCTGTGGAAAAAGAAAAACTTGAGGATTATCGTGAGCAAGTTAGAAAAATATATGCTCAACTCAGTGATGGTTTACGGGATTCTCTACCTGCAGACCTAGCTAGGCCATTTTCAATTGGTCAGCAGGTTATTGTTCGTCATCCAAGTTCTAGGGAACTTTGTGATGGCAAAGTGGTGATGATGGGGCCGGATTGTTACAAGGTCCATTTTGATGATCCTGACCTTGGTGTTGATATTGTAAAGGTATGTAGTTTCTGTTTCAGCTGCTTTCATCAATTGTCAGTAAGACTTTTTATATTATGCTGGTAAGATGGCCTTTTTCATGTTAAGCGTCAAACCTTTAGTTTTCACTTTGAAGAATCAATTTCACAATTCATTGAACATTGCTCTAGTTTTTTTTTTTTTCTGTAAGCCTATTCCTGTGCAAATGTAGTGGCAAGCTTTTTTGCCCTTTACATGTGGAGACTACTAGCATGTTTTCGCAACAAAAAAAAAACTTTTCAAAAGTGGATTGTCAGCATGGTAGCTGTCGCATCCAGCTGCAATCTTGATCTGGTACTGACTATGCTGCATACAAATTTCTCTTTGATTTGGCATGGGGCATGCTTGCTTTATGATGCATTTTTAGTACTTATACTTTGGATCATATTTTCCTTGAACTTGGTGAGGATTTGTTACTTATTTTTGATGAATGGTGGGATAGATCATGGCGCATAATTCCAGAACACCAAAAGAAGGGATTTAATTCCCTGGTCGCGCTAGGGGCTTGGATTATCTGGACACATCGCAATGCTTGTGTATTTGAGGGAGCGACTCCTAGTATGTCAAGAGCTCTCAGCGTCACTAGTGATGAACGGCGTCTTTGGGAGATAGCAGGCGCGCGGAGCCTCTCTTCTTTGACTGGTCCGGCTCATGAAGAGTAGTAGGTTGGTGTCTGGGGGTGTCGGTCGCTTGTCTCAGTTCTAACAGGCGCACTTGTAATCACAAAATATTAGAGTGGCGTGTGTAGTGTGTGTTGGTGTTGGTGTTGGTGTTTATGTTTGTTTGTGGTTGTGTTGCCCCTTTTTCTTCTTAATATAATGATACGCAGCTCTCTTGCGTGTTCGAGAAAAAAAAGGATTTGTTACTTATTCACAATCTTCTGCGTTCATGAGCTTTAGAATTTCAATCTGACAGTCTGATGCTATGTTACATAAAGATACATACCTGAACTTATTTGGTTTCAGGACACTGATTGTATGCCAGTTAATTGGCTGTATAATCGTCCTGACAACATGAGAAGGAGCTACCTTTCAAATAATGCGTGCAGCATACTGGAGATGGATCACATTCCTGACCTTACACCAAGTGAGAACGGGGACCATGCTGTAAATGGAGCTACTGTACTTGAGGGGCACAAAAGTCTGCGTTTAACATCAGATATACAGCCTAAGGTTATCTTGTTTAAAATTCTTTTCCTCAGTTGTTTCAAAAAAAAAATTCTTTTCCTCAGGGTTCATAAATTCTAGAGTGAGGTTCAACATATAGTACTTGCTCAGGCTAAGTAACTATATAATATTCACATAGCAGTGCTTAGCCCTCCACTCATCCATAAAATGCAATTATCATGATTAGTATCTCAGGGCTAAGTTTTTGTTGATGCTTCATTTGCAGGCAGAATCTATTGTAAATAATGAAAGACCACCATATAGGAGTACATCTGATGGCCCTACAATATCTAGAGATTGCCCAGACAATAATGCTGGTCACACCGATGAGCTAGAGTCATTTATAGCTGCATTTGTAGAAAGATCACTATCACAAGCCAGGCAGATGGTTGATGAAGAAATGCAGGTATGTTAAAACCTAGCTGGCAATTACTGGACTCTGTGCAACATGTTGCTCATAGTTTCATTTGATAAGCTTATGTGTTATATAGGCAAACTCTGGAGGTAGAGACGATGAAAAGTTATGCATGTCAAATCAAGCGACAGGTTGTGTAGGGCCAGGTTCTGAATCTGCTCCTAGCATGCAACATCCATCTGACCTGATATCAAAATGCATCGCAACGGCTCTTTCAATCAAGGTAAAATACTGACATGTCTTGTTATCGAGACTGGAGAAGCTGTGGTTAGAAGCTATTTTCATCTCTTATGTTCCTGTTCCAATTTTGTGCAGCGCCTTAGCGACTCGTGGCATGAATTTGATAGCATAGCAGGTGTCTTGGAGCACGCTTTGTCAATGCTGCGTCCAAGCTATCCAGAGAACCTCGCAGTCTATGAAGAAATAAAGAGATTCATCGGTATCATAAGGAGCCAGATATTTGCACGTGTGCCAACAGCATTGGGCAATTGCAACCCTCCTGTCTCGCCCATGTAACTGGGCCCTGAGCCGGATAGACTCTTGCTGCCTTCTTGCAGGCCCTGCAGAAGAACACGCTGCTTCCTCTGCTGTGAGTTCAAAACACAGGTTTTGCCGCTGTTGGAGCTTGATGTTATGGAGGAAGTCCGGTTGAATGGTAGCAAACCATAGCATACGGAGGACACAAGTCTGATGTGCTGACCTGAGCTTGTATATGCAGCGTGCGATCATTAACTGACTAGCTCCCCTGCAACCTGTGTATATACCTGAATGAATAGTTTATAGGCCCATATACAGATTCAGGATAGCTGACATCAGATATTGTAGTGAACAAAGATGTATGTCTGCAGTCATGATTCTTGAGTGTAATGTCACAGGATGGTTTCTTGATAGGAAATTTACATATTAAAATGAACGAGCCAGGAGCTCAGGACCCGTTCACTGTGATTTACCGCGACAAGTTTTCTTTTTTTAGTAGGAAGAAGAGGAGCTTGTCCACCTGAATCATCATTCAACAGAAGTAAAATTCATATAATACTGAGCTAGCCTACAAAATGGTATTGCAGGGGTGAGATAGACCCAAATCCCAGCCAAAACAAAAGTACTCAACCAGCACTCTTGTATCCTGTATTTTCCTCTCCATGTTCTGTTTCCTATCTAAATGGTAAAACCAGAACCAACAATCCTACCCTGTAAATTTTTTCTTTTAAACTGTATACAGATATACAGATGAATTTACATTATGTTAGTACAATGCTGCAATCAGGGAGGAAGGAACATCCCCCAACTGCTGTCGTATCACCAACTGATCATCTATCGTCGTCTCGTAGGACTGTGAAGTGGAACTCGATCTGCAGCCGCCGGTGCGGCGCGCCACCACCGTCGATGCTGCCGGCGCCCCTTTTCTCGATCTCCAGCTCCTCCCTGAGCGGGATGGCGGCCAAGAATCTCTTGATGAACTCCCTGCAGCATTCCTTCCCGGTGACGATCACCTCCTGTGTGCCCTCGGCCAGCATCTCCGACGAGCCGTCGAACCTCAGCATGTAGGCCTTGTCGCAGCCCTCGTACAGCCTCTCGCCGAGCGTGTCGATGATGTGGTAGCAGTCGCTCTCCACCTTGAGCACGAAGAAGTGGTCGTTCCAGCTGACGATGTACACGTCGGCGCGGCCCGGCTCGCGTTCGCCGCCGCTGATCTCGCGCCAGATGTCGTCGAACGACATGGCGCCGGACAGCGACGCGAAGCTCTCTGGCTGGAAGAAGCCGACGAAGGCCCTGTCGTGCTGCACCGCGATGGGCCGCGTCCGGGACGCGAGGACGGTGTCCAGGTCGAAGTGCCGGTTCGGGAACTGGGCCATGTGCGCCTCGTCGTCGCAGAGCTTCCTCCACTCCGACGAGCCGTCCCGGATGAGCGCGTCCAGCTCCGGCCGGGTGGGCATCGTCGGGTGGTTGGCGTGGAGTGCCGCCGCGAGGACGGCGACGAGCGCCGTGCACGCGCTCTCCCCGCCGGCGCTGTCGTCGCGCTGGTCGATGGACGCGAAGAACACCGGCGTCCTGAGCTTCGTCTCGGCGTCCCTGCTCGTGAACTCGCGCGTCTCCCAGCTGCCGGCCGGATCGTCATCCTACACACAGATTCGTCGTCGTGACACGGTTAGTGCCGGTGCACATGACGAGGAACATTTCATTTCATCAGGTGCCAAAAGCTCACCATGCACTTCATAGGCAGTTCTTGGGAGAGCGACTCGGTGCTCCTCTTGTCGAAGTCTCTGCTCCTCCTCATCCATGGCAGGAACCGGCGTTTCGACGTCGATGCCGGCTCTGGGCTCGCGCCGCCGCTGGTGCTAGCACTGCTGATGCTAATCGTGATGCTGCTGCTGCTACTGCTACTGCTGATGCTGCTCACGCTGCTGGTGTCTGAGTTCCTTTTGTTCCCGTACACTGCCACCCGGCCTTCCTTCTCAGCCAGATCAAGCAGCTGCTTCAGATCGAGAACATCATCGTACGTCGCTGCCTCCAAGCTCTTCCGGCTGTCTCGCATTGTCGGCTGCGGCGCCATGTTCGTTCTCGGCTTCTCCCTAAACGAAACTGCCCTTTCGATGTCCGAGCGCGTGTTCACATCCACGAGCTCCACGTTCACCTGAACAATTAACCGCACACACTTCTTTCATTAGAACATGTCATTTCCACCAAACATTTGTCATATCTATTATCCAAATCCAAAGCAATTCCACTAAAACTGCAAATGGCCGGCAAGGCAATTGAAAGGGGAGGGGGAGGGTGGGGAAAAAGCAAGCCGGAGAAGATCGTGCTTACATAAAGCATGGCATCACTTGCCCATCCGTCCTTCTTGACCCTGATGGGGACAACCACCAGCTGCTGGCGTTGCTGCTGCAGTTGCATCTCCCAGCAGCACTCCTCCAGGCTTATCATGGCTGTCCCGATCTCCTCCAGCCTCACCAGCTCCTTGCCCCGGCCTTGTTCTTGGAATCCCTGCGTCGCAAAGCAATTCTTATTGCCAGCCTCGATGGCTACAAGCGTACGCATCCACACAAAAAAGGGGCCTAGATAGCTAGAAGGTGGATGCTTTGATCGGTACTCTATGATGATCCATCCCACTGTAAGTCTCAAGATTACCCCGAAATGGCAAAGGAATAACATTGCTTGCTACGTAAATGCTTGCACTGCTCTTCAAGATTACTGCTTTGGAAGGAACCTAAGATATGCTTTGATGCCTACTTTGGTTCTGTTCCACGGGAGGTTCCTTGCGATATAAGCTACTCTAGTAATTGAATTTTACTTTATTACTTTCACCCTCCCCAAAAAGGTTTTTAAAAATATAATAGTTATAAATAAAAAGGTTGGTAAATAAGAACGAAACAGAAATGTCACAAGAAAACTGACAAACCACATATTATCAACACTGAAAAGAAAAGATTGGGGGCAGAACAGCACCTTCTGAAAAATGCAACTTTAACGCACATGAAAGCGAGGGTGCCACTGTTGGAACATAACCCTCAAAATTAACACCATGACATAGATCTCGCAACCAAATAAAAATAACTACTCGTAAGCCTAACTGAAGTCAAACTACGCGGGCCAATCGGAGCAGCCCACGTGGCCCTGGCCCCCTGTTCAATTTCAAACCACGCACAATAAAGCTTTAGACAAATGCTCCCAGCAAAGATGACTACTTTTTCCTGAGCTCAGCACTAAGCTATAGGATTATGGAGGCACGCTTAGCCCAACATTTTGACTTGTCTCCTCCCCAATTGCTGACCAGACCGCTACAGGTAAAAGAAAGCTGTGCATTGACCTCGAGCACACCACACCGAAGCTGCGGTCGCATCGCAAGCCTCCAATTCACAGCAGGAAATGGTATCCACAACTTACCACCAATGCGGCGACAAAATATCAACGACAGGTTGATTAAAAAAAGATTAGAATTTAAGCTAGAAAAAAACCGGAGCTTATATTAAATTATGCTCGTAGAAGGTGGAAATGAAATCAGGACACCTTAAAGAAACAAATCATGTTGGAAAGGTTCAAATCAGTGTAACAAAAGATCTAGCAAAGTTTCTACTGATTGCATATGCAACATCCGTAATAACACTATTTAGCTAGGCGATTTGATTTGGCTGAAGAAACTGATCATCAAGAAGGGGGAGGAAGAGAGCGCTTACATAGAGGACGGAGAAGAAGACCCCGCGCTCCGGCCGGCCACGGGCGCTGGCGGGGTCGACGACGTCGAGCCTGAACCGGTTGCCGTCGCGCGGCTCCCAGCGGACGGTCCCGCCGGCGCCGACGGCCTCGACGGCGGTGACCCCGCGCGCCCACCGCCCCGTGAGCATCTGCGACAGCGCGCCCCCGGGCGCGGGCCACTTGACCTTGACGGCGGCGGCGCCCGGCCACGCCGCGGGGAGGCCCTCGAGCCTCGCGGGTCCCACCCTCACGCCGCCGCCGCCGCCCCGCCGACGCGCGCCGCCGGCGTGCGGCGGCGGCGGATGCTGCTCCCTCGCCACCACCATCCCGACCGTGGCGGGGTCCTCGACGCTCCTCCTGGCGGATGACGAGGAACACCCCTCTGATTGAATCCTCGCTCGCTTGCTCCCTTGCCCCGGAGGCTGGCTCGCTCGCTCACACGGTAGCTAGCTGTGGCTTGGCCGCCGATTGCAGGTGGCCACCGACGAGGCTGGGGCGTGGTGGGTTGCTTGCTTGTTTTCTTCCTCGGGCGTGTCACTGCCGTATTACGCTGGCGCTGGCGCTGGTGTCCGGCTGTCCGCCCGGGCCTCGTCGCGGTCTCGGCGTCGTTAATTTCAACCGCCCCGAGGCGACAGACACAACAAGAAGAAGAAGGCCAGGGCAGCGCTGGGCCGCCCGTTGCGGGCCGCGGAGCCTTTAATAGCCGCCCGCAGGGGATCCGGGGATATGCGCTGGGAGGCGCGTGCGGGGCCAGGGTGTCAGCGGGGGAGCCAGCGTGGCCTCGCGAGATTGGATGTGGACGGGCCGGTGGGGCCGGACGGACAGCACCGCCGGTGCGTGCGCGCGCGACGTGCGAGGCGAACGGCGCGGGGGCAGCTGCGCGCCACATGCAGGGGGCGTCACCGAACGCGGGAACGGGGAGGGGCTCTCCTCCGGCTCACAACTCACATGCACGTTTTTTCTACGCGGCATTTATTTGGAAAGGGGTTCCAGTCTTTCTTCCTGCACCGCATCGCATTATTGCTGCTGCTGGCGTTGGTGGAGCTGTTTGATTCACTATCACAGGGATTTTTATTTTGTTTTTATATTATATTATTATATTCTGGTTGTGGGACGGATTTCATTTCGTTTTCTAAAGCTTGAGGGATCTCCCATGATACTCATGTAAATATTCTCTTTTTTCCCTTCTATTTCAAGAGTAAGGCATCTCTGGTTGTGGGCTGGATTTCATTTCGTTTTCTAAAGCTTGAGGGATCTCCCATGATACTCATGCAAATATTCTCTCTTTTTTTCCCCCTTCTCTTTTAAGGGTAAGGCAAGTTAGGTAGATTTTCTTCTACTCTAGATTCTCTCTTAAGCTAACTCTTTGACTGGAAATATTTATCTAGGGTTTTTTAAGATAAACTCTATACATACCTTGACCCTGTGCGTGGAGTGAATTAGAAGAAAATACTTTTGTTTAGGTTTCAGCCTCCTAGCTAGGTGATTTTATAGAATTATTTCACACAACCAATATAGATTCACTTCTTGATAAAAATTGTTTAGTAGACATCCTCGTGAATTTAGCGTGTGATTGATTTCGAGACAATATGGGATGGGTCAGACCTATCCCAGTTCTGAAGGTTGGGTTGTACTCATCTCAATTCTCGTGTTTGGTTTTTTGAACCGCGTTAGCTACTATTTACGTGGGACCCAGCTATCAGCCACTTTCCTAGCTTCTTCGACCTTTCGTTGTCGAGCAGAGCCCCTATGCATGTCCCGCGGCACGGGCGCTAGCACCGCCCTGTGCTGCGTCCACGCCGGTGGCCCACGCAGGCTCGTGCAGTCCCACGGTTGCGGTCCGCGAATCTCGACGGAGGAGCCCCTACGCTTGCGCGCGGGCACACGGAGATGGCACGGCGTCGTTGTGGTGGTCGAACTGATTTCTTCGTTTCTGAAGTACCAAACGAACCCACATCTGACAAGTGTTTTTCGCACTGGATTCGATCTGTTTCACCCAAACTCCTATGTATGCAGTACTGGGTTTGCACTGACCCAGTCCAGTTGGATTGAGAGCTGTTTTGGGACCTCTGCAAAACACGCCTGTACTAGTTCGTACATGTGCGCGCTGGGGTGGCCTTCTAGACCTCCTGACTTTGTGACCAGGTGCTGTCCGCGTCAGGGTGAAACGCCGAGACACACAGACAGTCGAGCGGTCACCGTTGGATGAAGAGGAACGAAGGAAAGTTCCACAGATCAGTCGATCCGTAGTACCCTAGTGTGAGTGAGTGTGCGCGTGATGACAAAGTGTACAGTAGGTTACCATCACTGACGGGTAGCAAGCAGGTCTGCGACAAAAGTGTGCGTGGGCGAATGTACTACGGAGTACTACTACTACTCCGTGGGTTGCATGGGCCACCGTTGATTGGTATCTCAGCCCGGTGGGTTAATCTGGAGCGTACACGAGGCTGTCGGTCCGGGTACGCGGTCGGGGTCCCGGTGGTTGCAGGGTTCATTCCCGCGCCCTGCTGACTGCTGTGTCCTCTCCTCGCTCTCCGATGTCCGTTCCGCCCCGTCCCCGCGTACGTATACGTATGTTCAAAATACGCGAGGCTGACCCTGACCGCCCGTCCCCATGCGCGCGTCGCGTACGCACGCTGGGACAGACAGAGGAAGGCATGGGGTGACTAAATGTAGATAAAAAAATAATTAATTACATAGTTTAATTATAAATTATGAGACGAATCTTTTGAATATAGGGCGAAGTCGTAATTATATAATGTTATCAAATAAAAACAAAGTCAGCTGGCTGGCTTTAAGCCAGCCGAACAAGCCCTCGATCGTCGCTGATGACCTGGCCTCGATCGCCCGTCGGCGCGTCGTACGTCGTGGGCCAGCGGTGATGATCAGGTCAAATCAGTCGCGGCGCGTAGCTGGGCTGATTAGACTAGTATTAGCAGTGGGAGCAGGAGCACTCAGGGCGTGGCCATTAGTTTACTCGGTGATCACTGATCATTATTGACGACGCCTTCGTTCGCTAGCTCTTCCGCGGCCGAGCGTACGTGTACGAAGAACCACCGTCGGCGGCGGCTCCCGTCGCTGTCTGCAGAGGCGGAGCTAGGATTTCATGGCTTGGTTTCAAGTAAAAAAAAATTTCGATGATATGCAATAGTAATAAGAGACAAAACTAGTATAAAATTAATCTTAGTGCACAGCTCAAGTAGTATATATATAATTTTTTAAAATATATGCTAGGTAAATTATTTTTTTACCCTAGTAATAAGGCACCAGGCAAAGTGAACCTAGTGTCATCCCTGGTAATAATCAAAGTATAAGCTTTTATCTACGTTATAAGAAAAACAATACAACATTTCTTTCAAAAAAAAAAACACAATGCAACAACAACAAAAAGAAAATGAAACCTTCAATTCTTACTCTAAAGAATCAAGAATGGATCTGGGGTCTTTTGTGTTCGTCGTGCTGTTGCTTCAAGCCGCAGATGAGAGAGGCGCCAAGGGGGAGGGTCGGACACCTGGACACCGGAGCTGAGGGGGAGCCTGCAAAGACCACCGACCGCCGCCGCCGCCAGAGGAGTGCGGGGCGCAAGGCGCTGCCGCGTTCCCGACTGCCAGAGGACCGATGGGCGAGGGGCCGACCGGGCGAGGGCTGAAGGGCCGAGGGGGAGAGCCGACCTACCGTGCCACCGCCCTTCCGATCGATGCGAGCGACGGACGGGAGCAGGAGACAGTGACGGGAGTACGATCGATGGGTTTCTATCTTTCTAAGTTCGTGGGATGCTGCTACTAGTTGTTCTACTGAGCTTATGGGCTACATATTTGCAACATTCAACAAACTAACATGCTGTATTATTATACATGTATACATATATTTGTGTTTGTCACAAAAATCATAGGTATTCCATGGAATACAGGGGCATACGGCGCCGCCCATGGCTGTCTGGCTGGCCTTTTCCGGCCGATCCTTCAGTTTGTCCTTTGTCCTGGCTAATAATATTAGTTTCTGGAAGGAGGCAGAAAGGATTATAATATACTTTGGGGCTTTGCATTTTCGTGGTGGTGTGTCGGTGATGTACTTACGTCGTCATGTCAGGCTCATCTGCCATCGATTGACCGGCTAGCTGGCATGACCGTTTGCTTATGCGTTTAGTTAGGCTTAGGCCACAGAAAATATTGGTATTCCTTTTTAGTTTTGGAGAAGAATTTGAAGTTGTAAAGGGAACGCGTGTAGTACTATGTGAATGAATGGATGTATACAGAGCCGAATGTTCCGTTTGCACCACGTGCAAGCATGCGCGTCATCGTCTACTGCTGTTTGGCCTCTCGATGGGGGCAGGAGATAGATCATTTTCCGGACCACCACGCACATCATATTGGTCACGTGTGGAATAGCCGAATATATAGGAGTTGTTTCAACAAAGTATTGTCTCTGGAAAGCTAGCTAAGAAAATTTCTAAAAATAAAAAAGGTTGTGGGGATATTTTCCTTCTTTATAGTAACAGGCATAGAGACATGCAAGCGGCTGTAAAGCGTCACACGCTGGCCCGGAGGCCGCCTGGTATAACTAAGGCAAGGCTGGACGAAAAACTCGAAGCTCGTTAGCTTGATCGGCTCGTGGCTGGTTTGACTCGGCTCGGCTCGGCTCGTTATGATAACGAACCGAGCCAAGATTTTAGCTCGTTAGCTATAACAAGCCAACTCGAGCCAGCTCGCGAGCCGCTCGCGAGCTAAACGAGAAGCTTCCAGGAAAAAAAGTATCAAAACTTATATTAGTTTTTGTATTATTTCATGTCTTGCACTTTATAATTGACTGGTAACTGGTCTAGACCCTATAGATTGACTAGTAACTGGTCTAGATGCATTTCTTTTATATTATTATTATTCTCAAACTTTAGATAAATACAAATATTATATTTTGTATATTTTTTATACCTGGCTCACGAGCTTAACGAGTCAGCTCGAGCTTTTAATGAGCCGAGCCGAGCTGGCTTTCTGGCTCGTTAGGATAACGAGCCGAGCCGAGCTAGCTCGTTATCTTAACGAGCCGAGCCGAGCCAAGCCAGCTCGTTATCCAACCTTAGGTATAGCCGTATACTTGCTCTCTTCTAAAATAAATATAAATACACATATCAACTAATTGAGAAGTTAATCTTTCTTATGTTTGACTAAGTATGTAAAAAATAATACCAATATATGTATTTTCATAATTTTATTATAAAGTATATTCCAAGACCAATCTAATGATACTTATTAAATTATATATATATATATATATATATATATTTGATCAAATTTAATAAAATTTAACTTTCCGATAAGTTAGATGTGCACTTGTTTTCGACAAAGTGAGTGTATATATAAATAATGCATTGGTTCACGTGCCATGTATATACAATTATTATATCGGTAACGCTCATGAGCGGACGTCCGTCCGGTCGGACGTCATTTTCCGGGTCTGCGCGTACCAGACCAATAGGCCTGCTTACTTTCTACGTCTCCTATCTCTTCTCTAAAAAATATCTCCTCATCGCTCTCGCCCATCGCGTGCTGCTTGCATCGTGCGCTCGCTGCTGTCCGTCTTCCCCGTCGCGCACCCCATCTCGCGTTGTGCGACTCCCCCACCGAGCGCTCGCACTCCTGCGCAACGCCACCTCCATCGCCGCGCCGCGCCCCCACTGTTGCGCACCATGCCCCGTCCCCCACGCGCCGAGGTGCTGCTGGGGTGCCGCCGTCGCCGCCGTTCCCTATCAAAAGGTCATGCCCGCTGTCGACGCCATGGCCGCCGCGATGCGTGACCTAAGCAAGGAGATGTTGCGATGAAAGCGCATGTTGCAAGCGTATCTTTCAAGTGTTTTAGACGTTTCAGAGGTATGTTGCAATTGTTTTATATGGATGTTGCAAAAGTAGATGGGGATGTTGCACTTTGCACTTGTTGCAAGTGTTTCAGAGGCATGTTGCATGTGTTTCAGAGGTTTGTTCAAAACGTTTCATCTGTTCTAGACATATGTTGCAAGCGTTTTGATCTGAATGTTGCATATGCTTCACACATATGTTGCAACAATACGTTCCTGATGTTTCAGTTGTTAGTCTTACGTTGTAGTGAGTGTTTTCATGTTGCAAGTTGCAAATGTTTTATGTTGATGTTGCATATGTTTCACACATATGTTGCAAGTGTATGTTTTAGATGTTTTATTTTGTTGCATTTAAGTGTTTCATGTTGCACATCTTTCATGTTGTTCGGAGAGTCGGGGGGCGCAGGGAGTGATAGTGGCACGGCGCGGACACCGGAGAATGGGGCGCTGCGAACGGGGTGCGCGGCGCGCCGGTGCCCTGCGGACAGGACGCGCTCGGGGCGTGAGTGCGGGGTGGGGCGAACAGCCTCGAATCGAGGCGGATAGGCGGGCTGCAAGTGGGACGTGGGAGGCGAGTCCTCCAGACACGGCGCCACTGAGACGGGACGGAATGTGCGTGCGGGGCGAAAAAAATCATCGGACGGGAGCACGGTGCGCGGGCGTCTGGACGGGGACGCTAGCACCTCCGGACGTCCAGGAATTGAAGTCGTATAGTACAAGCGTACGACGACAGCGGCCCGAGTTCCAGAATGGCATATGCTGCAACGACAGGCGGTATACCTTGGGTCCTTGGCGTACGCACGCATGCGCCCGGCCTGGCGGCTGGCGCTGACGCAGGTAACTTAGCACGGGCGCTCCTTCACCGTCAAGCAACGCAATTCCATGTCTGCATCATCCATTCACGCGGGCCTCGCATCGTCCTGCATGGGCAGATGCAGTTTCTTTTCCCCGACGACGGGCGAGGCATACGCCGATACGTACGCGACTGGCGGCTTCGTCTCGATCAGATCAGCCAGCAGCGAAAACTTGCCGTGCCTGTGCTCGCCTGCTCGGCATCATGTCATGTCACGTCACGCCGCGCCATCTGCGTGCACGTGTGCGCGGAAATAAAGGCCCGGTTCCAAGGCTTTTAACATCTATCGCCAGCCAGCCGTAGCAAAACACTACTCCGTACTTCCATCTAGAAAGCTGTTATATGTCGTCTGCGACGCCACGGCACGCCGCAGTTTGTGATATGGTCTCGTGGGTGCGCGCGGCCGCCCGGTTGCTTGCTTGGTCACCACGCACGTACGTACGGCACGGGTCCCATGCTTGCTTGGAGTGGATTAATTTCATCCAAACTTCTCATCAATTTTGATTAATTGCATCCAAACTTCTCATCAATTTTGACGTGTCGGGACAAGCTAGAAGGATGTAGTCCTATGTAGTACGTGTAACAGTTGTTGGATAAGTAACCCTCTCGTCGCTGCTGGCTTCCGGCCGATCGATCGAGGCCACCGACGGCCGGCCGGCGAAACCGAGCAAGCAACCACGCTCCACGCACGCGTGCACGCGTGCGCGACAACAAAGCTAACAAGCAAGTCATCTCACCGATCGATCGTAATCTCCATTATTATCGAAAAGGAAAAAGAAAAGAATCTAAAAAGGTACGTAATTGATCCTATAATCTATGGAAAAAAGAAACTCGAAAAAGGTAATTGATCCTAATCGATCCATGGATTCCGACGGATCGGCCTCTGTCAGTGACGATTACGTCACGGCGGCCTTGATGGATGCGTCGCGATTCCTTCTCCGGAAGGAAAGCTGCCGGTCGTCGCCGCGATGAACGACTGGCCACTGGCGCGTGCGGATGGGCCGGCCTCGCGAGCTCTTATTACTCTCCCGTGCGGTAACCGACGGGTAGGAAGCCCATGGGTGGGAATCGCGGCTGTGGGCCACTCGACCGACTCATCCTGCATGAACAACTTGCTGTAGTGATATTTTCTTTTTTTTACTAGTTCTTTTTTTGTGGTCCGGGGTAGCAAAAACAAAGGGTCTCTGGTTGGAGCGATAAGGAATCAGGCGTGCAGAATGTCGTTTCTCCGTTAGCAGTATGTATCTATAGTAAGTACAGTAGGTACACTACACTACTTTGGAGTAGGTACGCTACTGCGTCGGTGCAGCGTCGTTATAATGCAGAGGGCAGAGCAAAGCCATAAACAAGACGCAGCCGGCGACGCGATGCCTAGCCGTCCCTGCGGTCCCGGCCGAGCGACGACGACGGCCCCGACTGTCTCCGATGGCAACGCGCCGCTTGTAATCCTAGGCCAGCTACAGGAGGACGTACGGGACGCCCCAAGGCGAAGAGGGCCAAGCCAACGAACCGAGCGAGTATCGATCGATTCTGTCGTCCGTTCCCTCGCCTCTAGCTCGCGGTCGCCGTCGCCAGCAAACGGCGCGGAGACAACGCAGCGGACCCAGCACAGCCCAGCCCAGCCCAGCCCAGCGCGTGGGTACGGCGTACCCATCACGTATCATCAGCAGCGGCGACAGCGACGTGCACCGGTCCAGCAAAGACAGCGCGCCGCCACGAGCTGTCGCACGTGCGACCACGTCACTAGCTCGCTTGGGTGCTGTCACGAGCAAGAGTGCACGGCCACGTACTGCTGCACCAGAACCAGTTGCTGTGGCGACTGGATTCAGGCTTTGCTTCGAAGCAGGTGTTTGTGAAGGAGCATGTTGCAGAGAACTCTGAACGAACCTGACGGTCAGGTCAGGTGGGACTGGGGAGGTGCATGGGAGGCGTTGGAGTTCCTCCCCAATGGAAGCCCGCAAGTGATTGAACCCACAGACCAAGCTATCCTGTAGATTTATCATTCTGTAGCCAATCGGGGATGGGAGATCAGAAATTAATTCAAGAAAGAGTTGTTTGTCACTGAAAGAGGAAATCATCCAACCTAACTTGTATATTGGTCATTGTGTAGTTTATTACATACTCCATCCTTTTCAAATGATAAGTCATTATAACTTTCTTGGAGCAAGTTTGACAAAAAAATATAGAGAGAATTATAAAGATTTACTTTCTTGGAGCATGTTTGACTAAAATTATAAAGATTTATGTCATCAAATAGGTATGCTATAAAAGTATAATTAATGAAAAATCTAATAATACTTATTCGGTATCATAAACATTATTATTTTATTATATAATTTGGTCAAACTTGAGATATTTTGACTTTTCAGAAAAATTAGAATGACTTGTAATTTAGGAGGAGGGCAGTACAACATTATATGACCGGCTACATACAACAATTGAACTAGCTACGGGCCCGTCTGAGTGCCCTATTTGGATTCTAGAAATTGGATTAAAAAATTCGAGTCGCCTCCAAACGGGAGGGATGGCAACCATCCGGTGTCTAGATTCTCAAAAATTTCTATGAATCCATCTCGAGCCAGATAATACTAGATTCTAGCCTTGGCAGGCATCTTTGCCCCTTCGTTCTTTCTCGTCCGTCATTGTCATCCACCCATCCGCGTTCAAACCGCACCGGTTCGGGGAGCGATTGCTGCCGTCTCAGTCTCACCCCATCGACTCACGATGCCTCTGCGGCTCCACACTTCCCCAAGTATCACGGCTGCCGACTCCGCAGCTGCTGCCGCTTTCCCCAAGCGCTGACGGAACGGGTCCTACACTTGCGGGCGATGGAGCAAATCCGTCATCCACCCGCAGCCCTAGGAGCCGGCCCAGGTGACCCACCCTGTCACCAACCCACGCTGGGATGGTATGCGTCGCCGCCTCGTCCAACTTCTTGCTTCCTGGCACGGTTGGGCTCACTGCGAAAGCTTCGAGCGTCGCAGTATGTATCGATCACTTGCTATTTGATTATTTCAATGCCAACCATTAGCTAGATGTAATGGCGAAAACATTAAGTAGATGTAGGAATGCTGTGACCCCGCAGCCTACAAAGTATTGAGCACACCTTATTGTCCTTGAAGATGACGCTTCATTCATATTTCATGTATAAACATGTTATATTCATAGCTCTAATCTAAAGTCTTACCATTGAGATTCGACCGGATCGATATAGCTATGGTAGTGCCATTAGATTAGATCTTATTAACTAGTGAGTTTATTCAAGATTGAAACATGTGTTTGGATGCATACTATGTTTGATTAGAATAGAGATAAAACAGTCGATCTAGCGGAATTAAACCATCAATCATAAGATTTAAAGCGTAACCAGATCAAAGAACGACCAATTAAGATGATATGATGCCGATCTATCTCTATCTTAATTGGGTGATTTGTTATAATTAATAAAACATTAATTATAACAAGATTGATAACCGGTGAATCAACAAAAAAAAAACAACAAGAAAAATCTTACTAATCTTAGCAGATTCGATAACTGATGATATTGTATTAAACAACAAGTTATTTAACACAAGATCGATAACTTTGATCTATATTATGATTCGTAAGAGATCAATCAGCTGATGTAGCCTTATAAACTATGATACAGATCGATAACTAACTTATATTATGGCTCATAAAAGATCAATCAGTTGATACAGCTTTATAAGCACAATACAAGTCGTGACGGTACTCACAAGCAAGCTGGAGGTCGATCAGTCGATGCAACCCTGTTTGCTGAAGAACTCACCGAGATCTACAGTACTCATACTCCTAATGCGATGGCGAAAGCCGGAAAGATTGTAGTGATTCAGTGTTCGTCCTTTTTTTTTACAATAACCAGGGTCTAATATTTATATCCGGAACCTAAATATGAATCCTACTCAAATACGACCCATCACAATTCTTGAATAAAAGAAAACTTCCTAACTAAATAATAACTTGGACTCTAATTTTCCTTATTTGTAGAGTCCGACACATCTTCATGGCACCATTCAAGCATAGCCCATTGACGTCGTCTGCTGATGTCATCTATAAAATAGCCGATTCTGACATCGCATCTAAATCAGCTGATACCGATTCACATCTAATCGATTCCTTAATGACATAATCCTAAAAACTTCGAATTCCCACGTTCTTCTTTCAAATTTTGGTGTAAACAGAAAACAATCACATTTAAGCATTTTGGTAGCCTGTAGTGAAATGCAACTATGTTCCAGCATTTTTTTCTAGAACATGACTCCACATATATTTCATTAAGAAGGAGAAAGCTATGTTCCTCATTTTTGTTTCATTTAACCAGCTCAAGCTGGATTCTGAGGCAAACTCACCCAAGAACTAGTAGCTATTAAGAAAGTCCCAAGATACCATGAAGACCCAAGAAGTTCTATCAAGATGCTGATTTTCTCATATAACAACCGTTATGTACCAGATGAGCTTAGCACTTGTTTGGTGTACGTTGTTTGGTTGACTAAATCGTAGTGTGATGTACTAGCGACATGCTGATGTGCCACTAAAGAAGCGATGCTCTCCTTTGTGGGCTTTCATTAGAGTGCCAGCAAATATTGCTATTACATGACTTTGTTGGCCAACTTGTAGGATTATTTCTCCAACAAATTCTAGTGCACATTTTCCACCAAGTGATTGGTGTTTTTACATTTAATAAGAGGAAAGTATAAGTTAAAGGTCTTAGTAATAAATTTAAGGAAGCAGAGTGGATGGGAGAAGTAGCATGCAGTGTTTTTCTCAAAGCTCTATTGAATATCATCTTCATGTTTGAAATATAGCTGGTGGATTGGCTCATGTATAGGTGAAAGACTGAAATTTATAGATTTGTTGGCGCAGACATAGGTGGAAAACAAGCCCGACTCTTCTCCACACTCTTCTTACTCTCCCTATTTTCTATGCTACTACTAGAGTAAGTCTTCGCCAAAGTGTAATGAGTAGCTTCTCCTTGGTGTGTTGAATGAGAGGGAGTGAGGGGGGTATTTATAGTACTAGGGGTAACTTGGGGCTTCCTTGATTCTAGGAAATATTCCTTTTAGTGGGCCCATGGATCCAGGTGCTCCAAACCTCCTCCATTGGATCAAATCGTCATCAATCAAGGGTGGAAATGGAGTGGAGTTGTGTTTCTTTGCATAGGTCGGTGGGAGTTTTTGGGTGGTCGACTGACCTTGGGTGGGGGGTCGGCCGACCATAGGTACACTAGTGTGAGCAACACTTAAAGCCATAGTGGAAAGGTAGCTTGGTTATGTTGCAAGTGCTCAACTAGTGCTATGGTGGAGCTCATTGCATATGAGCCATGACATGGTGCCATATGGCTAGGTGGAGAAGATCAAGAGACATGGCTTGGCTACAAAGGATTGAATTGCAAGTGTGAAGGGCAAGCTAGAGGCTCAGGTGTGATGGACCGTCATGGCAGTGAACAATGGTGGATCCAGCCCCATAATGGAGGTAGGGCAAACTTAAATACAAAAGAACACAACAAACAAAATTTTCTATCCATGTAAAAGGACACAACATAATTTTCTTATATGTATTCTCCCTGAAACCATTTACATGCCTGATAGTAGGAAAATAAAAAGTAGAGGAGAAGTGTGCATTGTGTTTTGTTGAACATTAATTGTGGAAAAAATAGGAAATCATGCATCACAAACAAGATGCATGATTGTCATGCTATAGAGCATCACGAGCATCTCCCCTAACTCCAGCGCACATCCCCAGCCAATCAGCTGGGAAAGAAAAGAACAAACAACTTGTGGCATACAACACCATCCAAACTCGAAATAGGTTTGACAAACTTAAACTTTGCACGATGCTGCAGCCATATCTTAATGAAGGCAGTGGTGTCGTCCATGATGCTGGCCACGCGCAAGCGCAACCACCGGCATGAGACCAGAGACTAGGAGGATGGAGGAGAGAACAGGAGAGGAAGGGGCAGAGAACTGGATGTTGGAGCCTATAGGGGGAGTGAGGAGCCGGCATGCGATGAGGGGCCGAAGACCGGACCACCGGTGTGGGGCAAAGCTTCACCGTCAAGTGAGTGTAGGGAGCTTAGAGCCCTGCTTCTACTTGCAGCTTGCCCTACCCCCAAAGGTTAAGCCGATAAGGCCTGATGGGCCTAGCTAGCCATGACTAGATAGCCCAGACGCCCTGAAGCTCCTAATAGTTGAAAGCCCTAGTTTGATTTTGGATAATTGATGAAACCTAAGTAAACTAAACTTTGACTCTAAGTGATATATGGGATAGGTTAGTTCACTCCAGGTGGTGGAGCTAGATGGCACTCATGGTGATGGAGGTGGCCAAAAGGTTGTGAATCAAGTGCTCCAACTTGGAAAAGAAGAAAGGGAAAAATAAAACCCTATTGAGATCAAGGCAAAGGTATTGATAGGGATTTTGTTTTGCCAATCAAGATGCAAGCCGACTGTGATGGTGACCTTATTACAACTGCTTGATTATGAGCAGCTGGTGTTATGGTTAGTGGAGCTAGAAGTGCGAGCATGGTCTATGGTGTATGTTGTTGAGGGACGGTGGTGAAGGAGTCGCCCGTTCGTCTTGCTGAAACTGCATCACCATGGAGTTGAAGTCCCATGTGACACGCCCGATGTTGGTGAACCATGGTGTCCTGAGGATGACGTCATTGTTGTTGCTGATGTCAAGGAGGAAGGCATCGATATGGAACGTCTTTGCGTCAATGCGAAGTGGTATGTCGCCTGTGCCAAAAATTGCTCCTACGAGACACGTGATTCGCCAGTTGCACACAGCTGACTATGGGACGCCAATCATCATGAGGAAGCTGTTGTCTACGTGGTCATCGTTGATGAGCATGATGTAGAGGTTGTTCTTGCATTTGTAGTTGTGGATGGGGTGCTTGTTGTAGGCGATGTAGATGCTGATCTGTTGTCGCTCGTCCATCGGATCGTCTTGAATTGGCCAACCGAAGTACTTGGTGATGCAGTGGTTGACGTGCTCTGTGTCTATTGCCGGTTTGTTCCCTGTCAGGTGCATGTACCGTAGTTGTGCTGTATCCATTAGATGAAAGATTGTATACCCGATTTCCATGTTGTTGGTGGTGTCTTGGCTTCTGAAGGACTCATAATAGTTGAGCCACGATAGTGGGTCCATCTTGCCGTCGATCGTGGGGAAGGATAGCATGGCGTAGTGTTGTTGGGGGGTTGGCGATGGTCCTGTTGTTGTCAATTGTAGCGGTTGCTGTGGTGGTATATGCGCTAAGGGTATTGCCTTTGGAGGCACCACTGTATTTGTTGGCAGGTATGGGGGCAGAAGAGGTAAGATCTTCTTGAGGTGCTTGTTGTCCTCCTTGAGTTGATATGCAATGATCTCCTTTTCTTGTTTTGCCTTGATGATCATTATGGTGTTGGAGTCCCATGGTGTGTTGTTCTCCGGCTGAATTGGATCTGTTATCGATGGGGAATTGTTGCACCCATCGAAGAACTCGTTGAACTTCCTCGTCCAACGATCGAGGACTTTGCTGAAGTCATCGACAACATCCTCCTTGGAGCGTGCACGCTCGATGTTGCTCAGGCGGGCGTTGTTGTTCATCAGTTTGGTGGTGTCGGTTGTAGGAGCCCCGAGGTTGGCGATCGGTGCTGAGGTAGTCTCTTCCAATAGCCGGTTTGGATCCGCTATCGGTTCAGGGGTGTCGAGGCGAGCGAAGAGGTGGCTGAACTTCTTCATCCACTGGTCGGTGACTTCATGGATGTTGAGATGCTCCTTGGGACGTGGGTGCTCATTGTTGTCACGAGCATTGTTCTCCATAAGCTTGGTGTCGAGGCCACTGTAGAGATGACCGGCGGTGACATGACTGGCTGCATGTTTGCTGCAGGGTGCAACAGGCAACGAGGGGGCTGTGGTACTAGACAACAGCGTGCTGTTGTTGTTGTTTGTGGTGGCGGGAGCCCCGAAGTTGCTGTTTGGAGCATACATGTTGTCGACGATGTGGTAAAAGTCGTTCCCATGAGGAACGAACCTGCTATTGTAGATGTTCTTGTTGAAGTTCTCCATCAGCATGGTTATGATCGTTCTGGTCTCCGGATACCAATGTAAGAGGCCAGTTGGGAGGGGCCCTCTAAGGGGTGGTGGCTAAGGTGGAGGAGAGGTGGTGGCTAGGGTGTAGGGAGAGAGGAGAAGGAGGTGGCGTAGGGAGGGAGGAGAGGGAGACGCTGGAGAGAGAGAGGGGAGAGGGATAGGGAAGCCCTTAGGCTGTTCTTTCTTGATCCTAGATGATTACATTGCCTCTCTATTTATAGTCCTGAGTAGAGTTGCATCGAAAGTAATCTAACGAGTAAGGTCCTTATAAATTTGGACTCCTCTCGATCCTATCTAATCTAAACCGGATCTTCTGGATATGGATGCCTGTGGTTTGGCAGGAGGCCACCCTCGCCAGGCGCCCCCCTGGGTGGCTCGGTTGGCCTAGGTGGGCCTGGGCCCCTCTTGGACCCTCCATTAGACGTATGACACATGGTATGCGCGTCCTAGTAAACAATCTCAACATGTTTCAAATGTTCAACAAAATTCTTAAAAAAATGTAGCAGGTATAGAGTTAAAGTAAATCTACAGCAGTTCAATTTCAAATCCACCCTAAATGTCAAGAAACCTAATAGACAAGGAATCAGTGTGGTGCTGTTCATCATGGGTGAACAATACCCCTAGTATTTTTTTGAATATTGATATCAAGGATGAATTTGAAGTTGAATTTTTGTAGGCTTGCTGAACTTTGTGTACTATATTCATGGATTTTTTATGGAATCTTTAAAACATTGCAACATGTTGGATGAATGGTGCAAGATATCTAGGATGTGCATACCAGAGGGCATCGTTGTATTTCTGTTCTGAAAGAATCCTTCCTCCAATCATCTCTTATGTTTTGGTTGCACTAGATACATATGCAACCATGTTCTGAAAGAATCCTTCCTCCAACCATGGAACAAATATGGTATTCCACTTTTCTTGCCAATTTATGTGCAGCTTCTGCCTTTGAAAGAACAGATGCTTTGTTTCATTTGTGCATGAAAAGTCCATTAGTTTAGTCTATAAGGCTTAGCTCATGATATTTCATTTTTTTTGGAAAACATTCTACAAAAGTTGTTGATAACAATTATTAAATTTTACTCTACCTAGGCAATGTTGCAAATCTGGGTTACGTAATGTTGACAACCAAAAGTATACAAAGCATATAATGGACTTCGCCATCATATTCCTATCGACAAAATGGTCAAAAAACATATTTGGATCATCGCATTTGGAGCCCGGACGAAGAAACGGCATTTCGGGGCTGCTGACCCTGTTGGAACCGGCTAGGCCGGTTCCTAAACCAGCCAGGCCGGTTTGGGCAAGTTCCTCAAATGCATGATTTGATTGCACCATTGCATTTCTCTCATCGAGCTGATCAAAAAACATATATGGTTTGCCTTGTTTGGAGTCCAGATGAATTAATTATAATTTTTAAAAGATTTTCTGCACCGGACTACAGCAGAACCGGCCAGGCTGGTTTGGGAACCAGCTAGGACGGTTTGAACCAGCTAGGACAGTTTGCAAACCAGCCAGGCCAGTTTGTCTACACCTATGGGTGCCCAGGCCCTGTGAAAACAGGCTAGGCCGGTTCAACCGGCTGGGCCGGTTTGCCTGTTCCAAATCGACTAAGACTCGTTTTGATCGAGATTTTGATAGGATTTTGGATAGGAAACTTGAAGATTATGATCTGGAGTTGTTTTCTACTGGGATAAGATCACCTCCTCTATATATAAGAGAGGATCACGGCCGATTGAAGGATCTAACCCTTAATCGTCAAAAAACACATCTACAAACCCTTTTACTCTCTCCTCTCTCTCTACCTTGCTATTCATAATGTCTCCCGGTGAGATTTGACGGCATTCTAGGCGGCCTTGCTGGTCCTAGGACACCCTCCACATGCTCCTCCCCGACGGGTCATCCTAGGAGGTGTTCGGGGGTTTTCTACGCAAGGAACGAGCCCAAAATAAGCCTAACCGGTCTCTAGATCGGTTTTGTCGGTTCGCTCACGTTCTTGCTGGTTGTGGGTTGATTTGCAATCCCCTAGGCATGCTAGCCCTGCTGCTATGTGATTCAGATCACATCCGACATCAACACACTTTTTGGTGACTCCGCTGGGAAAAGCGAAGCCAATCAAGAACCAATCTACTAGCAACATGGGAGGCAACGATGGTGCTGCCACCGACGTGGGTGACAAGACCAGCCCCTTCAATGAGGCTAACATGATCTTTCCTCAAAATATAGACAAGCTTCTAGATGAGTTACGCTAGAAGCTACAAGCCAAGCTTGATGCCGATGTCAAGGCTTTTTTGGAGAGCTGCACTAAGAATCAGCACGACAAGGTTACTCAATTCCGTGAACCCGCCTACGGCGATGCTACTACTTCCACATCTTTAGGCGCCGGGGAGAAGGGAGATGGAAAAGCTAAGTATGATGAAGAGGTAAATACCGATTCTTATCCTACCCATGCTAATTTTGCTCAGATGTTGATAGATGAGAGGAAATTACATCATAATAATGTTTAGCATCTTTCTAATTTACTTCAAGCATGTATGGATAAGTTAGAGGGCAAGACAGCCGATTGTGATCAATCGGGTGCCGTGCAGCAATCTCAATTCAATATGCCTTTAAATTTTTATGGAAATCAGACTTCTCATGCATCTTCTAGTCAGTTCCAATCGACCCCTTTGGCGTTTGAAACCAATAAGTCCGGTCAACCTGGTGCTAGCATATCTACACGTACAGCTGCTAGTGCACAAAGTTTGGGTCGTGCTCTTTGAACCGATTATGGGACATTAGCAAATAGAGCTTTGGCGGGGCATAATGTTTTACCAAACCCACCGAAGTCACCCAGTCAAATTCCTACATTTAATGTTACTCCTAATGCTTCTACTACCGATTTTGATGATGCTTTAAATCGGTTTAAGGAAGAATTGTCTAAATCTCTTGAGAGTAGCTTAGGTGTGCAACTTAAATCTAGTAGGAATATATATCAAAAGTCGTACCCTTCTACTTATGATTTCGTGAAAGCACCCGATGGGTGGAGGGCACCTAATTTTCAGAAATTTAGTGGTGATGATAGTAAATTAATCTAGAGCATATTGGCATGTTTCTTGCATAATTGGGTGAAACTAGTGCTTATGATTTTACGAAAGTTCATAATTTTCCATTGTCTCTTACTGGCACAGCTTTTGCATGGTTTACTTCATTACTATCTTGTTCTATTGGTTTATGGGCTGAATTAGAAGAGAAATTTCATAATCACTTTTATAATGGTGCTCATTGTGACAGAACCGACCAATTTATAAGAGCACAGGTACAATGACAACCACCGAAACAATCGCACTGTCATACTTGAGCCCATATAAACCCGGTAGTCCATCGAGTACCACGACGGGTCTCAATTCATCGCCAACATACAACCAAGATCGTACATGATTCAACATACATGCCACATATTACATAAAGTTCACAAATACCTCACCATATATCGGAGTACAATTAAAGTTATTACAAACCAAGTTCAAATGAAGTAGTAGTAGTAGCGGAAGCAAAGGTAGTTTTGAAACTAACATCTCACACCATTATTCAAATACTTGCCAGTTTATGATCATATCCCACAAAAGCATCATAGATTAGATATATAGAAGCACCTTGCCCATGGCCTACTCCTCATCCACGACGGGACAAAAGCAGTTCTTACAATATCCATGATAGACTGTATTATCTGCAATAAGTGGGAAAATAAACCCTGAGTACAAGAAGGTACTCAGCTAGACTTACCCATCATAAACCAAAAATAATGTGACTCCAAGGATCATGCAAGGCTTTATAAGTGGAGCTAGCTTGACAATATTTTGCATAAAAAGCCACTAGTTCAACTATACATTTTATAATTTGGGTATCAAGTTAATTATAGCTATTCACCTCTAGATTGACAACTAACCTGTGTCAAACATGTGATATATCACTATGTAGCATCACAATAATAACCATAGCCGGTGTAGCATTCCCATGTCCAATATAACCATCAAATTCCATAGTCCAATTACTACGATGTTGGGACTAGTTGAGTTTCTCACTATCCGGGAGAGATGACGATTTGAATCGGTTGCAACCAGCTAGGCAATTATTCCTAACATAAACCCACACTTCTCCCGTCGAGGTCGCGTCGTGTCACCTTTGGTACAACTCAGGTCCATATTTTATGGGTTCGATCAGCGCCGCACAACCAGGGACAATCAACTGCCAGGACGTTCAGGCCCGCCTACCCTTGGGCTCATGTCTGGCTCCCCATACATCCTTACTACCATCTAGAGTATGCACTCTAAGAGAACAAGGCCCGACCTGAGTTGAGCTACTCGGCTTCACGGTCGGAACGAGTTATCTGGCCAGCTAAGTGAGAGGCATGCGTTCAATCTCGACAGAAGCGCCAACAATGGTACGATCCTTAATCGACACAGACAGGATCAACATAGCCAACCCACACTATGTGCATATAAGATCCTACCCGGTCTCCACTTAGATAACATCCCATGGTTATTTTCCACGATAACAAATATAGCCAACCGTGCTTCGGTATCCACCTATATCTCGCAGGTGATAGAAAATCACCCGACTTCTACCGGTCTAAGAATGGCTAAGCATATGTTTGATCCTAGACCTACATAGGGTTTAAGGTATATTTCTGGACAAGGTAGTTCTATGCATCAAGTGTTTCCAACCAACTCTTATAACCTAATGCATCAAACATAAAGGATTCAAGTGATATTTGTAAAAATATAGGAGGCTTAGAATGCTTTAGAGCTTGCCTTTCAGAAAGGAGGTAGGCCTATGATTGGGGCACTCCGGTATTCCTCAGGAGCCTTCTCCTCGCATTCAGGGGCTACCTGCTATGGTGCCTCCTGATTCTCCTCCTCCTCTGCCTCAAACTCCAAGAGTGTGATTCCTTCTGACGATCCTATATGCATGAGCGCAAAATAAGATACAAGAATGCACGGTAATGATATGGATGATATGATATGATGCATAAACATAAATGTCCTTAACAACAAGGTATTAGGGTGATAACAAGATTAACTTTCTTTTACTAAGTAGGTGCATATCTCCTCTCTAGTAATTAAACAAACACCTATTTAGCATTTTCTAGGCTGCAAAACAGCAGCTACTTGTTTTGACCATAAATGGAGTTATACACATCCAAACAATATGGTTGTGGACTTTATGGAAATCTTATGAAATTTCCTACAACCTTGTTTTAATCATCTTAAGGTGATTAAGTAGCTATCGAGGACAAACAATTCAATCTTTTAAATCTATCCAGAGAACAAGCAAATCTGATAGCAGACTTCTAACAGCTATAACTCTAAAACCATTAGGCCTATGACCATGGAATTTTAGGACAAGCAATATGAGTAAGTTATCTACAACTTTGTTCTTAACAAGATTCACAACAAACTTCATCTTCATTATGAAAACACCATGACAACAGAAACTATACATGCAATCATCCAATTGAATTATAGAGCCAGAATTAACTAGTTGCCTATAACCAATTATTTCTAAGCACCACTACTAACATCAATAGATCATATGCATCACAAGCACCCTAGAAAACATAATGGTTAAGCCCAAATAATTTATTTATAGTTATTTATTAATTTTCCTTATATAATAGGGTGATTTAGAGGATAAATATTTATATTACTCAATAAATCTTTAGAAAAGTACAATAGGTTTCATATAAACCCAATTGTATACTATACAAATTTCATGCCATTTGGATATGTATAGAAACCTCTACAAAAATGATAAGTTGCATAGGCTTATTTTAGCAAAAATAGTTTAGCCTAGTGAAAAGTGTCAAACAACAGATTTAATATTTTTATTACTTTCATCCTAGCATAATAACACTGTGTAAAAATTTACATGATCATATGTTATATATTTTTACCCCATTTATTTTCACTAGAAACTAGCAAATAATCAAGGTTAAATAGAAAGACCATATTTCAAGTATGTCTTCTGTAGGTTTAGTATTTTTTCTAGCTAGAGAATGCCAACACAAGACCCACAAAATTAGAATCACAATTTCAGCACTTCCCTAGCTCAAGTTATACATTTTACATGATAGAAACAAATTTAAAAGCACTTATCTAGCTCAATTTAATTCCCTCAGAAAAATACCCAAAACAGTAGATTTCATATTTTATCAAATAGTACACTTCATGATGAATCCAACAAAATTTGGATCACCTCATTTGGACACTCATAACTCCAGATATGATTTTTGCTACAAAATCTAGAAAAAAAAGAAAAATCAAATTTCAAATCGGGCCCAGCAGCTAGGTGCACCAGGTCCTATGCACCTAGAGGCGCTGATAGCGGGGGCCCACTGTCAATGCGACCCCACATGTCATACACACAAAAGTAGGGCGGCGCTTTGACTGGCCATAGCTCGCCGATGGCGAGGTCTCCGGCGGTATGGTCACCACCGTCGTGTTCCCCTCAACATCACATATCGAATGAGGTAGGTCGTCGGACCTCTAATGGCGGTTGGCTACGGTGGCAGCGCTAATGGCGGCTCGGCGGAGGTGCACGGCGGTGCTCCAGCCATCCCCGGCCATGGCATGCTTGGGCGAGCACGGCTATAGCTTCGTGGTGACCTAGCGGAGATCTAGGGTTATGGTAGGGCTTTGTGGTAGCACCAGTGAGGCATGGCCATGTGCATGGAGGCTTGGCGGCGAGAGCGTGGTGGTGCGACACGGCGTTCGCCTCTGGCGAGGCCGGCATTGGCCAACGGGCGAGGGCTCGAGCAAGCGCGAACCCTAGCGGCTACAACACAGAGGAGAGAAGAGGGAGAGCAGCCGTGAGCTGTCCTAGCCATGGTAGGACCGAGCTCAATGGTGCTCTGACGGACATGGCGATGGCGATGATGGCATTGGCCCGAGGGCCCTCACTTTGGTTCAAACGGCGACACAAGCGGGTCAGGGGTGAAGAGGATGGCACGATGACTCTGTGTATGCGAGCGATTGCATGATGGTGTGGCGTGGTGGCAAGCTAGGCCGGTGAAGCTTGGTGGCAGCGATGTCACGGTGCTCCTCTACTTCGGCGCTGTGCGAGAGCGAGAGACAGAGAGCGTGAGTGAGAGTGAGAGAGGGTGCACGCGAGGCTTGCCCTTCCTTTGGCCTGGCAGCGTGGCCTAGCGTCGGCGTACGGCCGCTAGATGGTGTGCCTGGCCTATGTGCGGTCGGCCACCGAGGCCATTTGAAATCGGCCATCAGGCCTGATTTAGTTGACTGAAAGGGCAACTTTGAGCTCATAGATCTCCTAATCCATGGCGATTTAGCAAAAACATCATTACTAAGAATTGTAGAGCTACAAAATAACTACAACTTTGCTTAAAAGAGTTTTGTCTAATTTATAATGGTTTCCAAACTACAATGCTCCAAAGTAGGCTACTTTGAAACTAAAAACCAGCTTTAGACTTAGCAAAATTTCGAAGTCCCTAAACAACATTTGATTGCTACTTTGGAGCTGTTTTTGACTATGTTAGGCACTGAATTAACTCATGGCCCTAAAACAAAGTTTGTTCCCCATCTCAAGAACTACAACTTTTATTAAGGGTGTAGTGCCATGCAAACTCTCTAAGCTACTGTTCAACTTTGGTCAAACTAGCATTATGTAAAAGGCATTTCAAAGTAAACCAACACTTAGAAGCAAAATTGGACCATGTCATGAATACAAACATTGTTCCATTTACCATCCTAGATGTGTCTAAGGTGTTTTTGTGACCTCACAACCATCTCTTGCATTGGTCACACATTGCCACAAGCATATGCATGTATATAATCAACTCATATGTGATAATATGTAAGAATAAGATGAAATTCCATATGCTGATGCTCATGAATGCTTGGATGATGCTTGTGCTCATGAAATGCAAGTGACAAATACAATGCTTAACACTAGGGTGTTACACTCATGAAACTAGATTGTCACATTTTACATCAGTTCGTCAAGGACGTGATGAACCCGTCCTTGATTTTTTCAAACGATTCAGAGAAATCAAGAACCGATGTTTTCATTTGAATATTTTTGAAAGAGATTTAACTGATTTATGCTTTGCTAGTCTACGTCCTAGTATTAGAGAGAAACTTGAGCATTATGAGTTCCTTAATGTTAATCAACTTATGCAAAAGGCCATTTTGGTTGAATCGCACCTTAAAGAGTCTTGTGATGCTTGTAGGTCACATCGTTCGAATGTGCATGTTATAGATGGCTATTCTGATGGCTTGGATGATGAAAATAAAGAATGCTATGCTGCTAAAATTAGATGGCCAGCAGAAAATAAATTAGTTACATGTCCTTCTCTCAAGCTGATGCATAAGAATAAGAATGAAGAAGTGAAGTTTACTTTTGATGTTTCTAAATGTGACTGAATCTTTGATGAATTACTTAAATTCGGTTATATTAGAATTACTCATACATTGCCATCACCTGAGGAATTGAAAAGGAAAGCTTATTGTAAATATCATAATTCTTTTTCTCATGCCACTAATGATTGCTATGTTTTCGATCGGCAGGTCCAATCGGCCCTTAATGAGGGACGATTGAGTCATACTGAGATGCAAATTGATAAGTGCCCTTTTCCAATGCATATGGTTGAAGTAGGGGAGCCCGCTATTTTGATTCACCTGGAGCAAGCTGATTCGACCCATGGCAAAAATGTGATAATCAGCGAGCCTCGGGAAGTGCCAAAAGTTGAGAAGGTTGTGGGGCGCAAAGTGGTTCTTGAGAAGAATGAGGATGGCAAAAATCAACTCAAGACCATAGCAAGCTCAACCAAATATTTAAACAAGCACCGGCATGATGAAGCGGTGGCAACTCAGCAAAGGCCTGCTAGGTTGGTTTCACACAACAGCCAAACCGGCCAGGCCAGTTCGTCAGGTTCCAGCAGCCCAGAAAATCGCAAATTGCGCACTTTTGTTCCTAAAAGGCCCGAATTTGGCACATGGAAGTCTAATAAAGATAAGAACAAAGGGAAGTTCGTGAAGTGCCAATGCACATTTGATAGACTCATGGCCAAGTATAAGAAAGAAAAGACCAATTCTATGAATCGGCCATTAAAAGAAGAGAGTCTCCACCTCCCAAGCAAGATGATCGATCCAAGCAAATGGTGGTGGCTCAGGTAGCGGCTCCAGTGTAGCAGGGAGTTGCTCCTCATGTGTCTCATTGGGACCCCCTGATTTCGCATCCCATCACACCACAATGGGGCCCTTATGGAGTTTGGGTGCCATATCCTCTGACGACACCTATGCATCATCAACAAAGGTGGAGAGAGCCCGCTGGTTATGATTCACGACAATCCATATTTAGATGATTGGGCAATGGCCAATCGAGCTCTAGCGGTACAAACCAAGGCCAAGTCATCACATCAAGAACTTTGACTCGGCAAGAGACAGGAAAGGCACCGATGCAGCAAGTTTATGTTCCTAAGAAGGTTGAAATTCCCATTGCTCCTTCACCGAAGCCCAATCCTCTTCCATCCATCACAATTGGCTCTATGGAGGCGCCCATCACTAATGATGTTGGGTTGATTGTGATTGAGGGTTTGGCTCCAGCAGCAACTCAAGAAGAATCTCCAAGTGTTGTTGCTGAAATTGAGAAAGAGAAGCATGCCGAGCGTGATCCTAAATATTTGAAACCAAAGTGGTGTCCTCCGGGGTTGACCAAGACAAAGAGGCATAAATTGTAGCATGCTCAGCACAACAAGCAAAAGAAGGAGAAGTTGGAGAAGATCAATGAATAAATTTTCAATTCGATACAATCAAGCAAAAAAGGAGAAGTTGCCGATTGCAGCAGCGAAACTGACTAGGCCGGTTTAGAAACCGGCCAGGCTAGTTCATCATTTTTAGAGCCTACCAAACCAGCTAGGCCGGTTCCACTGGCTGCCACTACTGCAGAACCGACTAGGCCAGTTTCTAAAGCGACTAGACCGGTTCCTCTGCTTCCCAACATCATCGATTCGTCTCCAATTGAATCGGCCTCGGTTGATGATGCTATTGCTCCTATGGATGTTGAGGAGTCTTCTGGAGATTTGGATGATGAGCTGATTCCCACTACACCGTGTGCCTCCGAAATGTCTTCAAATAATTTTGCCTCCACCATTGCTTCTATGGTTGGTATACAGGTTGTGGATGACAATGAGGTTCTCGGTGAGGAGTTGGTGGATTATGAAGCTTCTCCAGAGAGGGCAGAAGTGAATATGGTGTATTTGTCGTCCGACTATTATGTTGTGGGAGATGACTCGACGACCACCCAATTCAATTTTGCTATTCAAAGTGCTATTTTCTAGAAACCAAAGGACTCTGTTAATCATCTCAAACCACTACATGTGAAGGGTCATGTTAATGGGACTCCGGTTCACAATATGTTAGTGGATAGCGAAGCGATTGTAAATTTGATGCCATATTTGCTTTATAAGAAACTTGGAGGCACGGATGAGGAGCTGATCAAAACCAACATGATGATCAACGAAGTTGGAGGAGGTGATCCTATTCCGGCCAAAGGAGTTGCATCGATGGAGGTCACCATTGGAAGCAAGACTTTGGCCACCGCTTTCTTCGTCGCCGAGGTGCAAGGTAGCTATAATTTGATTCTTGGGCGCGATTGGATTCATGCAAATCGGTGTGTTCCTTCTAGCTTGCACCAGTTTCTCATTCAATGGGTGGGAGACGATGTTGAGGTTGTCCATGTAGATTCATCGGCTTATGTTGCTACGGCCGATGCTCCTTCGCTCGGGGGGCATGATGGTATTGCTTGTCTTTTTGGACATGATCTTTCTGATTTTTGGTTTATTAGGGTCACTAGGGAAGGCTTTGTACCTGTTTCTTTGAAGCCGATTGATAATCGGCTCAATATCATCTTGTAATTTCTCAATGGATGCTAATTTAGAATGGTTAAAACATCATGTTGAGCAATATTGGGCTTCTAAGACCAATACTTGTGAAGCTATTGATGATTTCGATGAGCTTGATAAATTAGGACAAGGTTTCACGTCGGCCGACCCATTGGAGCATGTTGATATTGGGGATGGCTCTGTGACATTTATGAATCAAAACTTGGAAGTCGATTATAAAGTTAAGTTAATCGAGCTTCTCAAAGAATATATAGATTGTTTTGCATGGAATTACACTGAGATGCCTAGATTAAGCCGCGAGCTCATTGAGCATCGGCTGCCCATTAAGTCTGGGTTTAGGCCTCACAAGAAACACCCGTGTCGCTTTAATATTCTACTATATATGACCGGATTAAAGAGGAGATTAATCGGTTGTTGGAAGCGGGTTTTATTTGTCCATGCAGGTATGCGGAGTGGGTTTCTAACATTGTGCCCGTTGAGAAGAAAGATTCTAGAAAAATCTTGGTTTGCATTGATTTTAGAGATCTTAATAGAGCCACTCCAAAAGATAAGTATCCTATGCCTATAGCTGATATGTTTATTAATGCTACTTCAAGACATAAAATTATTAGTTTTCTTGATGGTAATGCTGGTTACAATCAAATCTTTATGGCCAAAGAGGATGCTTCAAATCCGACCTTTATATGTCCTGGCTTTGTTGGTCTTTTTGAGTGGGTTGTCATGACTTTTGGATTGAAAATGCTGGTACTACTTATCAAAGAACTATGAATTTAATCTTCCATGATTTGTTTGGTGTCATTATGGAGGTCTATATTGATGATATTGTGATCAAATCGGCCGCTCATGATCCTCATTTGGCCGATTTGTGTCTTGCATTTGAGAGGATGCACCAGTATGGTTTGAAAATGAATCCACTCAAGTGTGCATTTGGTGTATCGGCCGGTAAATTCTTGGGCTTCATTATTCATGAGATTGATCCTAAAAGAATAGAGAAGATCAAGAAAGTTCAGGCACCTAAATGCAAAAAGGACTTGCACAAGTTCTTGGGAAAGGTGAATGTAACACCCTAGGTGTTAATCTTGCACTTGCACTTGCATTTCATAAAAATAAGCATCATTTATGCATTCGTGATCATAAGAATATGATAATGTCTTGGATTAAGTTCATAGTTGTTTTATGTGATGCTTTGCTTTTATATGTGTGATTTCATATGATCATGTTGATAACTCAAGTGCTTGATGTTTGATCACCTAAGTAACCTAGAACAACATAGGATCACAAATGGGTTAGGGTTTGTGTCAACAACTAGTCAAAATATGCTTCTAAATGTTTCAAGTAATGTTTTATGCCTTTCCATGATGCTGTTTTGACCAGAATAAAACTATAGGTTCTGTACTTTTTCTAAGGTTTGACCCTAAATAAAACTTGTAGTTTAGTTTGTGATCTTCAAACTTTGTTTAAGGATCAAGAGTCAAATCAACTTTTAACTTGTCCTAACAGTGACCACAAAATTGTATATAGCGCTGTTTTGGCCTTCCAAAAATTTTCTGTCTTTGAATAACAGATGTTAAGTTCAAAGTTGAGATTTTATGTAATCAATTTTCACAAATAAAATCTGTGCAACTATGCTTCTATGAATTGGTATGAAGTTTGTGCTTTGATAATGAACCATTGTTTGTGATGTTTGAGTAGTGGTTAACCTATAATTAATTGCTCAAACTAGTTAATCAAATTTGTTTTATAACTCTGAGATTGAATTCAGTTTTCAGTTTCAATTACCTGTTTTCAAAATTCTAAATCTCTCAAACTAGTGAGGTTTTGCTTCTGCTCCTTTAAGCAATGGTGTAGCTCTTGCCTAGCTCTACAACGTTTAGTAATGGACTTTGCGCTATGGATGTGTGCGTCGAGAGATAAAGACCGGGGAAGTTAGGATTTCAGTCAGTTCGCGCGTTCTGAAAACGTCGAGTTCGGGACGTGGCATCCACGCCACAGTGCACCATCGCCACGATGTGTGGAGGCTCTTCACCGGCATCGAGCTGGTCTTGCCGCGCGTTGTGGGCGTGGAGAAGCCAACCCGGCCTTCTCCTCTTGCTCTCGCTCCCTCTCGCGCATGCTCTCTCCCTCTGTTTCCCTCCCAAAATGGAATTGGCGACAGCAGGGAGCACCACGCCGCCGCTGCCGTGAATTCATCGCCGTTGCCGCGCCTTTATCCAATTCACCGCTCACATAGCAGCGCCATGGATTCCTATACCTCTCCGACCTATCCACGTCGCTGTTCAACCGAAGGTGAGGGCCTTGGGCCAAAGCCGCCGCCATGGGCGCCATGGCCGCTGAGTTCACGCTCGCCGTGGCCAGCCCGTCCCCGTCTTCTTCTTCTGCCCTTTCTTCTTGTTTTAGCACCACCTTAGGACGTAGCAGCTAGCTCCAAATCCAATTGTATCTCTACCACCGTTCCCTTACCGGAACATGGCTTGCCGCCATCGCGCTCTGGCCGCCGCGCCGCCATGCGCGTGGCCACACCTCGCTGCAGCCCCGACAGGCCCAAATTACGCAGACCGAGAGCCGACCCGAGTCCCTAAAGCTATGCCGGTACCATGCCGGCCGCGTTCTCACCGGAGCCAGCAAGCACGCCGCCGTGCAGTGCCGCCATGCCGCCATGGCCGTTGCCGCCATAGTTAGGGACCGCCACCGAGTCAACCATCTACCCCAAACGATGGGTGAGGTTGAGATGAACACGTGGGTGCTCTTCCCTTCACCGGAAACCTCGCCGCCGACGAGCTGGCGCCGGTCAGAGCGCCGCCTCTGTTCTCTGTGTCAGACGAGTGGGCTCGGTTGACCCACGGGTCCCAACCGTCAGCCTCCCTGGTGCAATGGACCGAGTGCAGCTAGCCAGCGATAGGTTTTAGTTTAGATTTTCTATTTTTCTTTTTCAGAAAATGTGTGAATCTTTGAAAATTCATAACTTGAGCTAGGAAAGTCCAAAAATAGTGGATCAAATTTTTTAGCTTTGTCTTGCTGTGCTCTACTTGTTAGAGTCTTAAAATTTGCTGTTGAATAACTTTTTATATACTGTTTTTATTTATCTAGAATAATACCTTGTAGCTTCCAAAAATGATATCTAAATCTATAAGTATAAAAAATTCATGAAATTTCAATTTTCATAGTTCTCTAGTAACATGCTCTATGCTGGAAAATTTTGAAATTTGTTGTTTGAGACTAAAAGTGGGCTGACCCTGTTTTAGGTTGAATTAAGTTTATATTGTTTGTCCTTTTTATATATGATGCTCCATATATCCAAATGTGATGAAATTTGTGTGGTACGCTATTCACAGCACCTATGTGCTGCTGTATCTTTCTGCAAATCAAATTTGTACAGCAACTGGTCTTTTTCTTTTTTGTACATTGTTGGTTACATATATATACAAAGATGAATAAGCTAATAATTTAAATGGAATGCAATCTTAACTTGTCCATGCATGTTACTTGTTGCTTGCCCAGCTTTTACCCTTTTATGGAGAATGGTTATGTGATCATGCTATGGTATTTTTTGAAACCCTGTTGATGCGCTAAATATACCTAAAACTATTGTGCTAGGTGAGTTAAAAATATTTGCCTTCTCTACCGGAGAAGAGATATGCACTTACTCAGTAAAAGATTTGATTATAAGCAACACCTTGGCACCTTTATGTTGTTAATGCAACCCTAGTTTCTTATGTTATTAGGGCTACATGAATGCATCCTTATTTCATATAATGGCATCATTACCTTGCATTCTTTTATGCATTCTCTTTATTTATGCACCACTTGCATACATATAGGATCGGAGGAGGAAGTTCCAGTAGAGTAAGTGATCGTCGAGGAGGAGAACCTTCAGGAGTTACCACCCGAAGGCGAAGGACAAGTCTCTGAACCACTTTCGGAGTGCCCGAACCACGGACCCTCCACTTTTCGCTGAGGCAAGCCCCCGACAATTCCACTTTCCCTCCTATCTCTGTTTTAATCACACTTGAGTAATGTTAGGCTTTAGTTTGTGCATTAAGTTGATAGGCGTTGATTAGAAACTATTGATGCAACTACTGCCTTGCCCAGAAAAATTTATCACCCTCTGTAACTAGACATAGGCCGCTCTATGCTTAGCCATGCCTAGACTGGTAGAAGTCGGGTGATTTCTGTCACCTACGAGATATAGGTTGGCTACTTATCTTGTTCTGGTTACCTAGATGAATCATGTGGAGGTTGATAACTTGAGACCAGGCGGGATCCGGTGTTACGATGATCGTTGTTGGGCCGGCTTGGCCTGTGTCTTTGATCCCGCCTGTGTCGGTTAAGGACCGTACCATTGTCTGGACCTTGGTTGAGCTAGAACGTACCTTCACATAATGGCCGGATAACTCGTTCCGACTGTGAAGCCAAGTATCTCATTCAGAGTGAGACAATTGGACTATGGATCGCATCGTAGGGAGGAGAGCATGATGCGGAGGGGCGGGGACTTAACCAGGCTTGCAAGTACGACATGAGCGACCTGTCGTCAGCCGTTCCCCGGGCCTTGCGTCTCTGTCCAAACTCATCTTCGAATAGAGCGGACGGTGACCCAAGCGAGTGATGCATAAGCTCACACGGGCGTGTGATATGGGCTTTACCTAGCTAGATGAAATTGATTCGAATCGCCGTCTCTCCCGGATAGTGAGAAACTTAGTCACTGTCCAACATCGTAGTATTTTATAAATGATATATTGTTGACAGGTGGAAATTTAACTGGTGACTATAATACTTTCTTTAATCACATGAGTGAAGTAGGATAGTGCTAATGTAGTTCCAATTAGCTCACCATTTAATCTTGCAGCTAAAATTTGAAAGTACGGATTACTTTAGTAAGCTCTTTTGCAAAGCAATGCTACCCAACTCACACCACCACATATGGTCTTACATGCCCTTGGAGTCTTTTATTTTATTTTCCCTATCGGGTAAGTCTTGCTGAGTACAATTGAGTACTCAGGGTTTTATTCCCTCCGTTGTAGGTGATATTTTGTTGAGTGCTGCATCACTTGCTTCTGTCTAGTATTGGATGGTGTTGGTTAAGTGTCACACCCAATTTTAAGGATAAAATTGAATGCATAAAGCTCATGTGTGCCCAGGGATCAGTCACACACATAAGTCGACAAATTACTTAAAGTATCATCACGGTATTTCTTACATCACAATTAATAACATAACATAGTCTTACACAACACAGCGGAAAATAAAAAGATAGCTCTCTCGTGGAAGCTCCAACACAAGGACGGTCAACTGGTTGACCACAAGCCTAAAAGTACTCTAGGAACTCCTCATATCCGTTGACATCTGTTACCCATCTGGGATTTTTATCCAAATATAGAAGGTAAACAAGCGTAAGTACTTCCCGTACTTAACAAGTTAACATGGGGTTATGAAAGCTCAAAAAGGATGACTCTGGTTTACTGCGGTTAGCACTTTTAGTAAGTCAGGATTTTATCATTAACTATTATCAAATTATGCTTAAGCTCCCATTTAAACCCACATGATCAAATATCAGAATCATTTGAATCATATTATCATCGTAGAACATCATAAATGAACAACAATAAGTAACCATTTATTCTGTGAGTTTTCTGGGCTGCTCGTGACTATGAGCACGGCTGTTATAATAGTTTGTAACCCTCTGTAGAGGTTGTGCACATTCACCGTGAGTCATGTTTTCCCCTATGCCCGGGTTAATTACTCCCAAAACACTGCAAGGTGAGCGGGCGGGGTACACCATGAAGCCATTTCATAGGTTTCTCTAACAAGTTAGGGCCTCTAGGTTTCCTCGGCAGGCAGATGTAGGAACCCCCATTTCCTATGGCACATATCCATCGCAGCTATACACATAGGAACAGAGGCAGCCCTATACCCAACGTGGCAAGCCCCTTTTGCGCCATAAAGGTAACCTCTAACAAGCTAGAAAAGATCCTATTACTAAGCTAAAGTCAGAGCCATGTGACCCTCACGGTTGCACTGTCAGTCCCAGCTTTTGCCGACAGATAAATCCTTATGGAGGGCCGAGAGCATCATGATCGAAAGTCATTTGCTCCTTCGCCCTATAATTCAGTTGTTTAAAAGTCAAATTTTACCTTTTCATTCCATAGAACCATTATTCATTATTTGGATCATGTACAGTTACATTGAGCGCTAGCAAACTACCCATATGCATATAACCCATAGGAGAACAAGGAACATGATAATCAAACACTAGGATGTCCTTACGGGTATCAAAATTAGACACATGCAAATGAGTAATTAATAAATGGTGAATAGGCATCAAGGTAGATCCCATGCTATACTTGCCTTGGTTAGCAAACTCCTGTTGGTCCTGCTGGTCGTCAAAGAGCTCTTGGTCTCCAACGTTCTCCTCACCGTCTGAACGCGACCAACACGACAACATACAACATTCCAAAGGTATTCATGCAAAGCAAACAATCCTATAGTTAGAACAGTATACCAGCAGTATAGAAAACAAGATAAAATGTTTATGAAAAGAATCTATGTCTCACTACGATCACATCAACGCGAAGTTAACGAAAAATGGAGCTAAAACGCGAAAGTTATGATTTAAACGGGGTTTCCTATAGCAATTTATTTAATTAAACCTAACCATGAAATTTAAAAGTTGCAAACATGGTTAACAGTGATACTAACATGTAAAGAACTTTATTACGAATCTAACGTAATTTGAACGGGTCAATTCGGAACTAAAACGACAATTTTATGAGCAAAACAGTGTAGTGGCATTTCTGTAAATAGAAGGAACTATTTTTAAATTTAAATAAAATTAAATATGGAATTAATCAAAACGGCCGAGGACTGCGGGTTTGATTAGGTGAAACCAGGGGGTCTCTTTAGCAAAATGTCCCGCGAAGGGGTATCGGCCTTTCTGGGCCATTGGATCATGGATGGGTGGCTCAGAATAGATGGCAAGGAGAGAGAAGGAGACGCCGGCGGCCGGAACAGTGGCGGCCACGGCGGGGCACCATGGCCGGCGGCGAGGAACACGCCGGTGAGTGGGAAACAAGGCATAGCGGCCTCGGTTTAGGCATCCGAGAGCACCGGGGGATAGAAGGGGTTCACACGACCTCGTCCAGGCCGAGAAGGCAGCCGGAGGACGTGGTTGGCGTGGGGGCGGCCATGGCCGGTGGCGTGGAGCTCCAAGGCGCACGCGGCTAGGGCCCTAGAGGCCATGAAACAAGAAATTGAAGGCATGGGGAGAAAGAGGGAAGCACGACGAATCTCACCACGGTGAAAATCGGAGACGAACGTGGCTCGGGGATGGCGGACCACGCGGAGGGGCGGACGACGGACCTTGGCTCGTCTGTGTGGCGGTTTTCGGCTTCCGCTGCGCTCGACGAGTTCAAGAGTGGAGCGGGGAGGCAGCAGGGTGGGCGGCTTGGGCTCGGCTCCATTTTAAAGAGGCCAGGGCGCTGGGAGATGCTCCCACGACTCGAGTGGGTGCGGCGGCGGTTGCGGCTTGACCGGGCACGGGGCACGGAGGTGGGGGACGGTGCCGATAGGCGGGCCCGGGTCATCAACGGCTGAGGCGCGGGCGGCGGTTGAGGAAGGCAGCGCGGCTAGGCTAGGCCAGCCCAAGGGAAAAGAGAGGGGAGGGCACAGCGGCAGTTGCGGCTCGGGTGGGCCGGCGGGGAAGGAAACGGGAGGAGGCAGCGGGCCTGAGGGAGGAGTTGGTCCAGCAGGCCAGGCCAGGCCAGCAGCGAAGGAAATGGCCAGCAGGGCGAATTGAGGGAGGGGAGGGAAAATGAATTTCCTTTTCTTTTTCCAAATCAAATTTTCCAATTTCATTTCCAAATGATTTTTGAATCCTTTTGAGTTTAAATCAAAACCACTCAACATATTAAATAAAATGCCACAGCATGAGTGCATCAACATGTATCTATCCTTATGATTGATTTTAATTTCACAAAAAATATTATATTCCTATATTTTAATGCCCGCATAGTTGCATAAATAAATCAAATTTACTATTTTAAAAGAATGCAAATTTTAGGGTGTTACATTACGTGCCGGTGGGCTCGGCCTTGCTTATTTGCCTCATCTATGCTTTTGTTGAAGGTTGTTATCAAACTGGCATTATAATTAAACTAGGTAGCATGCCCATACGTTGCTATGGAATAACTAACAATTTATACTAAAAACACACGGATCTCACGATAAGATAACAATACTGTGAAATTAAATACCCACATTAAAATGACATCAATCCAAAAAGCAAAGTTCGTAAAATTAACACGGTCACGAAGAGCACGGCGTCGCAAGCTCACCGACTCTACTATATAGATCTTTCCAAATTTTTGTTGACTCGGATAATTAACAAATAAGAAATGCCCCGCCACATTTTTGTTGACTATTCACTGTGTTTTTTAAGAAAACATGTGATGGAGAGACATTGTTGGTTTTTAACTTTTTTTTACATCATCACTAATCCAATTGAAGAGAGAGGACCATAATTTTTTAAGAAAACAATGTCTATGAATTGTCACATTCTCATAAAACTAAACTGGTTGTCATCTTCCTATTTTTGCCAGTAAACTTATCTAAGCTTTATATGTATAACCTAAAAACTGAACTGCTTGTTATCTTTCTATTTTTACCAGTAAAATTATCTGAGCTTCATATTTATAACCTGAACTCAACATGGCCATGCCAAGACATAAAAAGTTACCTTAGTTACAATATCATTATATTAAGCTCAATAACATAGCAATTGATTGTGCTCTGTATCAAGCATCAGTGTATCAATACCAACCATTGACTCATCCTCTAGAGTTTACAAATGTAAGCCATGGCAATAAATTGCAACAATTTAGGGCAAGTTCAGTGAAAAATCCCTCTTTTTCAAGATTTAACTTCACTGAGAAATTATCATTCTTTTTCTTGCCTGCCTACATCAAATTGTTCAAAAATAAACAAAGTTCAATCCACAGACATTTTGCAGTGCAGAGATAACTTTGTGACCTGGCTTGGTGTTGCTGTTACGGGAACACCAATTCAGCGAGCGAGGTCTAGAGGTGCAAAGACCTGATGCCAAACATCTGAATACCATCCGGTGTAATAAAAAAATTAGCAAGCCAAAAATTCAGTAGCCATAAAAAAGTTGATAAGAGAAAAGTATCTAATACATTTTACCAGTAAAGTATCTAACATTGGTACACCAAGCTCATGAATTGAGACTATCAGTAAATAAATAAGGCTCGAGCTACTTGAAACGAGATTGGTACAGACAAAGGGCTAACTATGCTAAAAAACAATAGCATCCAAATGTGCAAGCACACAATATCGAAAAAATAGATGAATAACTATATAACAAGAACGTCTGCAGCATCATAAACTATGGTTGTGTAACATCATGAACGGCGAGCGATGGAGGACGAGCGACGTCAATCAGTCTACATATGAGAAGACGACGGCTCGAGTGCATGACTCAGGTGGCGTCGAGGTAGCGGCGCGGTAGCCGAGGACGATAGCTCGGGTGCATGGCGCGGGCGAACGGCGAGGACTACGACGCGGATGTCGTGGAGGCGGCGGTGTTTCTAGGTGCACGATGCGGGCGAACGACAAGGACAACGGCATGACATCGTGGAGGCGGTAGTGTGGCTCACGGGGAGGATGACGGTGCGGGCACACAGACTAGACGATGTAGCAAGTCGTGGAGGGGAGATCGCACGGGGAAGGGAGATCGCACGGGGAGGTGATCTTGTGGCGATCGATGATGTAGCCACAGGTGCATCCACCGGTAGGTAGACGGTGGATGATCCATTGCTGTTGCTTCTCCACTACACGACGAGGAAGAAGTAGGGGCAGCTTGATCGTGCATGGGCTTGAGGAATGGGGTGCGCGACGATCGTCTCCGTGCAGCGACCAGCGACCAGTGACGATCGTCTCCGCTGCAAAGTTAATGCTTATTATCTTCTAATTAAATTCGAACCAATAGGAGAATTTAATTTTGAAGAGCAGTTAAATTTTATTCAGTAAATTATGATATTGTTATTTTTCTGACCAACGTTGATAATAGCAATATTATAATGATTTTTTATGAGTTTTTCCATGCATTAATTCTATTTTTGCCCAACGGTGATGTAGAATTAGTATAGAAGAATGTTGTATATTTTAATTTTAACCAACGTTAAATTAAGGCATGCAATTATTATGTAATATTTTCTCACTATCTCTGACGGTGTTTTCCAGGACTCAACCCTATGGCATTTATCTCGCACATATGGCCTCTTCAAGGGGGCAACTATCGGGTATGGCGAGAGAAGTATAAATTAGCACTTGCGCTGTCAGAAAATGACCTAGCACTTATCTCTCCATGTCCTACTGAGCCAGTGGACCCGGTGAGGAAAGAAAATGAGACTGATGCTGATTTCACTGCTCGGCAGCGAGATCATGCAGAAGTAAGGATGAAATATGATCTTGAACGTAAGAAATGAGATATTTCAAACCGCAAGTGCTTAATGGTGGCTAAGTCCACTATTTTAGATGCGATAAGGGGGTCTATCCCAGATTGTGACACCGCCACAGAGTATCTCAAGAAAGTGGAGAGTCAGTTTACTGGCTCTTCAAAGGCTTATACTAGTACTCTGATCAAGAAATTGTTCAATGAAAAATACTCTGGTGGTGGGATAAGAGAGCACATACTGAAGATAAGCAACACGACTTCTAAGCTCAAGCCAACGAATTTGGGGCTCAAGGATGAGTTCCTGATTCATTTAGTTTTTGCTTCATAGTCTAAGGAATATGAAACTTTTGTTGTAAATTACAACATGTAGCTAGAGCAAAATTATTTTTCGCTATTTAGGTATCTAACCCTTTGCTCTAGTGATTTGTAATGAATTTTTTTATAGGTTATTCACCCCTTCTAGTCATTTAGGACCTTTCAACCATACAACAACTATCTAAGCGGGTGTATGTTAGTCCAATATCTTATAATAATTTATCCAATTTTAATACAACTATCTAGGTGGGTGCATGTTGATCCAACATCTTGTAATCTATTTAATTAAGATGCGGGAACTTGGCTTATTGGTGCATATATGGTCTAAGCATTGTAAATGCATGTCTTTGTACACTCTGAATCACTATGATTGGAAGCTATACCCTAGCACGTTCATCTCATCCATCACTCAGCTTGAATCCTTTACTATATTATGATACCATATCTGAATTTGGCCAAATATAAAAACTATCATTGATTTATAAAATATGGAAAATACCAAACTGGCTATTTTTCTTTCTATACTGTAATACTATTTTCATCTGATTTCATCCCTACCCATGGTCATTCATGGCTCACTAAAGCTGATAAGTGGGTTGCCCATCGTGGAGGGAGAGATGCAACTCTGTTTAGGGATGGGCATTCGGTTAACCGAAATCGATCGGTTTGGTTCTTCGATTTTATACGAAATTCGGTATAGTGGTTTTTCTTGCTATATACTATACTACTGTTTTTTATGTTTGTTTGTTCAAAGGATAGGTAGTATGCACTTGGTTCCCTTTAAGCTTACCGGTTCGTGTCCCCTTAATAGTGTGACTTAATTATACACAAATTCGAAATAGAAATTTAAAGTAAGCCTTCGAGGTTCAATACGCCGCAACAATTTTAATTGGGGGCGAGTCTCCATGTGTTGTCATGCACCCACATATGCTTATAATATGTCCACGTCTCACAACTATCATTACACTCTTAATTGTACTGACATCAATGTGCCAAAATCCACTAGTGTACCCAGATGCACTTTCAACAGTGCGCTCCCAAAAAAATTGAGCAGATGCATGTCATGGCCCGGCTCGTGGACACTCACGACTCGGCTCGGCGCTGGCACACACGCGCGTGTGGCGTGCCCTTCAACTTTTTAATAGAAATACACATAGTTCACCTATTTAAGTTAAAGTCAATGTAGTTTAGTTTCATATGGAATTTTGACTAAATGTTGACTTTAATTTAGTTTATTAAAAATCACAAATCTAAGGAGATTATTAAAAAAAATCGCCTCCATAAATTATTAAAAACCCCGCATCCCCATAGATTATTAAAAAAAAATCGCAATTCATTTCCTGCCAGAAAATCGCATCCCCATACAGTATACACCTCCTGTTGACTGCTGAAAACAGTGTTGATTGTTGTGTTCTTGTCTATTTGGCGATATTGGTTGTATATACAGACTGATCTTTATTGTTCCGTAATAATAATTACACCCCGCGGGCTTTGTCGTCCGTCTGGCCTCGTTCTGGCCATTTGCGCGGCCAACTAGTCCACCAGCCATTGTGAGTACACATCGAACAAACCCAAGCTCTATGATTTCCAGGCATAGTGCCTAGGAATATGCCTGGGGTACACATTCCCCCGGGGCATAGTGCATAAAAAGGCTCCATTTACTTATAAATCAGGTCTAAAACTATGTATATTCCACTGAAAGCTGTCTGTTTAGCTTTGACTGGACATGAATGCATCTTAATAAACCATATTATATATCTACAAAATTCCAAACACATGCTAATTGTTAGATCATTCTAGGGGCACAGATTTATGTCTTCCAAAGACCTGATGCTCAAAATATCAAAACAAACGCACGTTTGCACCGGTTTGTGCTGCTATTCCCATTGCTTCATCCTAGTAAATATCACCACTGAAAAGCCCAGTCGCTTGATGATCCGCACTTGTCTTCATGGCATGCGGATGGGCGCCAGTTGCAATGGTGAGTGCACTAGGGAGTAGTGTTTTGCAGACTAATAGGGAGTAGTTTCAGACTTCAGTATCTCACATTAGGGAGCATTATTATACAGTGCCCCCACATTATGATGTCAAAGGGAAATTAACCACTACAATGTTTCATGTTTCAGAAGACTGTATTCAGCTTCTGGAAATTAACCACAGCAACGTTTCAGCACACTAGTTTCAGTTTTGAGTTAAGACCACAGCATAGTACCTTCAGAAAGTAATATCAGCACAAGGTAGATACTTCCATTACAATATCATAAAGGTACATTTCTAGGTGCTACAACCACCGAGGCGACCATAAACATTTCTTTGCCCTGTTCGCTTGGCTGATAAGCCATGGCTGAAAATACTGTTGGCTGATTTGTTGCGAGAGAAAAATACTGTTCGTTGGCTGAAAAAGTACGGCTTATAAGCCAAGCGAACAGGGCAATTGTACTTGTAAGGAAATAAATGCCTCATCAGTTGAACAGACCAAATGCAAAGATAACATTATATAGCTTCAAATTCAGAAGTTTGCCGGCTAATTAAAAACACAGTCAAATGCTGCAGTTCTTTGCCACATACATCAGAAAAATCATCGGTGCCCCCATAACCACCAATCCATACACAGCGACAGCCTTGGACTTGGTAACTGGATCCGCATTTTTCACACCGTATTTGGCCCTGTCAAAGGAGGTCAGGAGGAAAAAACAATGAGGCCCTGTTTGGTTTGGTGCCGCGCGCGGAAGCTCTGTTTGGTTTCTGCCGTTTACATATTAGCCGAAACAGGATATGACTTTGCCAAAAGACTTGCCAGAAGTGCGGCTTATTCTCCTGTGTAATCCCACATGCCAAAACATGACCTCGCCAAACAAGACTTTGTTATGATAAAATTGGCACTATGATGATTCAGATTAGTTTCGTGAAGGGTACCTATCAGTGATTCTACCATGGGTTGCGAGTTTTCTTCAAATATTGATTAGTTTCAACAAGTATACAACTATCCAAGCACAATATGATTGGCAGTGCCATAACATGCTGCCCTTAAAATCAGAACTGCCAGGTTGTAAAATTGGTGTATTTGATCAATTATAGAAGCCTGCTGTAGGTTCAAATATGAAGGTATTAACAAAATTCTATTTAAAGAACCATGGACTCTGAATTTGCATAACTAGGAATCTGGGATATGGACACACTCAAAGCTATCCTAGGTGGGAGTTGCAATGACTCTATTCTGAACAACTAACAAATTTGATTGAACAAGCAAAGAAAAACTGAAAATCAAAATTTTGGTTCAACGTGAAACAACCAACAATGCTGCACCATATCCTTGTACACTCACCATTGCCACACAAGACGCGGGAAACTATCTGCTTTGTCTCTCGGCTCGCCACCCTCAGTTGAGAAACGCCGCCGGCTCTGCAATAACTTCTGATTAATATAACAGTTTAAAAGTCTAGCCCAAGTATATAACAAGCAGGAAAAATTCAGAGTCTATAAGATGACATAGGAATTGGTTCAACGCAATGCAAAGCAAAGATGCTTGTCCAATCATTTAAACCATATACTCGGTTATCCCAATCGGATTAGCATGTATCCCAACAATGCAAGGTCGCTCGGGATTGGAAAGGAAAGTAACATTCCCATCAGTTCACACCAATGCAAGGAAGTTGTTCCCAATGCAAGGAAGTTGTTCCTATCCAATCCAAACAAAAGTTAACGAGGAAAAATTCTCTGCCTAACAGCCTTTTGGAAGTCCTGCATTATAGTCCAAAACACTTGTAAGTTACAGGTCTGTAAATTTTTCTTTCTTGGACTAGATTTTGATTTTGCTGCTTGGATGGCTACTCCGCGCTCGCCCCTCGGCTTGCCTCGCCCTGTTTCCACTCCGTTCTGCTCTCTGCTTTAGAGAGAGCCGACGCCATTGCCGGAGCTCGAGCCTGACGGGCCGCAAATTCGTGCCCGCTGTATGCATAATCTTATACTAGCATCAGCATATATGGGAATCCGGAGCTGGAATCACAGTGGACCTCGTGGATCTCGCAGCGGACAGTGAAGAGTAGGGCTCGTAGCATACCTCAGCGCCGCTACGTACTGCCGGATGGACGGGCGCGTCCGCCGTCGCAAGGATGTGGTGGGGTCTTCTTGACGGGATGGACGGCGGGGTGCTCTAGGCTGAAGGAGGGAGCTCCAACCACCACGATCCACGCCTGCAGACAGATGGAGGACGGGACCGCGAAATCCACGGTGGCGAGGAGGACAAGGAAATGTCCCTGCTCGGTCGTCACAGCGCCGCCGCCGCCGCCGTCGTCGTTAGCGACCGGAGGAATTGGAGAAGGGGACGGTCTGGGACACTGGGCTGTGGTAACTGGCTGTCGGTCACTGGATAGCCGACCAGAATCCTATCCGCTATTAGAATGCCATAAACCTATCGGCTATCCAGAAACCGACAAGTCCGATAGGACGGTATCGCGGGGATTAGATTCTGTCGGCTATCCACTGGCCGATAGGTCATAAATTATCTAGCTCATTCCCTCTCGCTCGCACTCCCTCCCACCACGCGTCGTCGGCCGCCGCTGCTCGCCCGCCCTGCCAAGCGGATGTCCTCCCTGCGCCGACCACACCGAATCCGACGGTGGGCATGCCGTCGCCGCCCCACACTCTGTTTGGTGGATTGATTCATGTGCAACTGTTCATGTTACAAATTCATTACAGTGATTCCGTATGAGGAGAACCCTACAAAGAGGAGAAAAAAAATTAAAGTTGCAAATAAAGTTGAAACTGAAGTTGAAGCCATTGGAGATCTTTCTCTAGAATTTGTTGATGGTTTTAGACGTCAGCTTTCATATATTCTTTATGTACCCTCTTTGCGTAGAAACTTGACAAGTGTTTCAAGATTTGATGACGATAGATATGATTGCCATTTTGGTAATGGCAAATGTTGAATTGTGATTAATAATAAGTGTGTTCGTCTTGCCTTTCGATAAGACAAGCTTTATTTATTATTATTTTCTGAGCATTTGAATGATGTGAGCACTGAGAATGAGAATGCTTCCTCGTCTATAAATGCAACAAATAAGCGGAAGAGAGTGCATGATGTATCTTTGAAATTATGACACTATCGTTTAGGCCATATTTCAAGGGGGGAATAGAGCGATTGATTAAGTAATCAATTCTTCTGCCTTTAGAATTTTTAGTTTTAGAACGATGTATTGATTGTATAAACGGAAAATACGTTAAGAAAATAAAAAAAGATGCTAAACAAAGCGTAGGAATTTTAGAAATAATCCACACAGACATCTGTGGTCCTTTTTCTGTGAAGAGTGTGGATGGTTATGATTCATTTATAACATTCACAGATGATTATTCTCGTTTTGGCTATATTTATCCAATTAAAGAAAGATCGAAAGCATTAGATAAATTTAAGATATTCAAGGCTGAAGTAGAAAATCAGCCGAACTTAAAGATTAAGGTAGTAAGGTCCGACCGTGGGGGAGAGTACTACGGTCGACACACCCTATATGGTCAAGTTCCTGGACCCTTTGCAAGGTTCTTACAGGAAAATGACATAGTTGTCTAGTATTCTACACCGGGCGAGCCTCAGCAGAATGGAGTAGCTGAAAGACGCAACCGTACCTTAATGAACATGGTGAGAAGCATGATAAGTTACTCTATCCTATCGATAAGTTTATGGTTGGAGGCGTTAAAAACCGCCTTTCATATTCTTAATCGAGTGCCAAACAAGTCGGTGCCCAAAACACCGTATGAGTTATGGACAGAACATGAATCCTCCCTTAACTATTTACGTGTGTGGGGTTGTTCAGCTGAGGCAAAAGTCTTTAACCCAAATATAGAGAAGCTAGATTCCAAGACAGTCAGTTGCCATTTCATTGGCTATCCAGAAAAGTTAAAAGATTACCGCTTCTATTGTCCTAACAGACAAACGAAGTTTGTAGAAACCAGACATGCAGTGTTCTTAGAGGATGATATGATCAGGGGAGCATGGTAGCGCGAGAAATTAATTTTGAAGGGAAACATGTATACGTGCCCACTCCGATGGTTCAGAAATAATTCTTTACGCTACTTGTTGTTGTTATACCAACAGTGTAAGACGCTATAGTAACAGCATCTGTTGTTAGTTCTCATGTGGCAACAATAAATGAACATGAGGAACCTGTCTTTCAGGATCCCTTAAAACCTATTGTCACACATGAGGAAGAGCATCAACAGCCTCATATAGAACAATGTTGGGAGTATGCCCTAGAAATAATCATAGAGATGATTATATTGCCTTGTATCCATGATATATTATGAGTTCATTGAATTTCCATTAAAGACAACCTGTATCGATTAGCAATTATATGAATTGTTTGTGAAACTCTTTTACTTGTATGGTTATTCTAATGTTGTCCCTGGTCAGAGTTCGTGTGAGGACACACATGAATAATGGATCAGCATATTATTAGTTGATGACTATGTTTCACAAGTCATAGACATGGAGATGTCAAATTAATAATGTGGGCACATGTATGACATGGGGTTGGAGTGACCCAACGTGAGATGTTGTTATTATCTCTATTCACATCATGTACGTTATGTCCTTAGACCTGAGATTGTTGTATGTATTCAAGATGTGAAATGACCTACTCAGGGACTATCAAACGCTACTCCGTAATAGGGTAGTTATAAAGGTGGTTTTCTGGGTTTGTCGGGAAACATGCTATGAGACATAGACAATCAAGATGGAATTTGCACCTCTCTATATGAGAGAGATATCAATGGATCACTCTAATGATTAGATCAAGAAATGCATGGCCGTGCTTGGGTTAAGTGTTAACCTATGAGTTTAACCAAATATCGTGAGGCAAGGGAATAACAAGTATGGGGTTTTGTGGTGGTTCGTCTGATATAATCTTTGCGTACGCATAGGAGTTGACATGCCTTGCTAGAGGCCGCTATCAAGTAATGGCCGAGTAGGAGTACTCGGCCCATGTCTATGTGTGCCTGAACCCATAGGGTCGCACGCTTAAGGGGCTGGAAGCCTAATTCGGATTGGATCCGAGTTAGACAGGGCTTAGGGTTACTAATGGGCCTCCAACTCGGGAGCTCATTAGGGACGCCTATAAATAAGTGGGGTGGGCAACGGGGCTAGGTATCCACGCCATTTTGGTAGCCGCCGCCACCCATCCTACGCCCGCGCCTGCTTCTCCTCGCGGACCTAGCAGTCCAAAGGCACGACGCTTCCTCCCTGTACGTGTGGATACCTCGGAGGTGCTGCATCTGGAGCACAAGGACGAACCGCACGAAGGGGACGGACATACGGATGACCTTGCAACTGCACCTACGCGTCTAGTGGTAATCCCATGATCTATAACTAGCAGTAGATCCTGGTTTATGAGGTCGGATTTTTTTTCCGGCTAGCGTAGCATCCTCATAACCCTACAGTGGTATCGGAGCTAGGTTACTGCGTTGTTATAGGTTCGGATGAGTGCGTATGGAGATATGCGCGGTTGTAGATGAGTCTCTGATCATGGTTCATGATTTTACCGTGTTGGTCTTGTAACAATCTACTCGTACCGGTCGGAATTCCACCATCCGAGTTAAGTGATACATGTAAATCCAGTCATGGCAAGATGGAGATTAATCAGATTGATCGAATCGAACCTAGGTCAAGTGCCGAGCGCATGTGATGCGCAGCGGTGATAGATTGGATCTACTGCCGGGCGCCGAGGTGCAAGAAAAGTGTTGTTCTGTAAAACAACCATAACTTTTGCATACGACCTCGGATTGAGACGAACTCTAAACGAAAATTGTAGAGAAAAAATTTTTACATCCGATTCTCACCCTTTTGGTGGTTTCGCTGAAATTAGATTTGCGAAAAACGGCCGGGAAGATGGTGTTTTCGGCGTTTTAAGATTAGACGTCGGAATCGGTTAACTCTGTTTTGCAGGAATTTATGACTGGTATAGCCCTTATGTGTATGTGATGCATGTATGTAATTAATTCATGGCTTGCATGTTGTGAGTATGACAATATGACTGGAGCCACAAAGATATTGTCAATTTGATGTAATGGCCTGCGTGCCAAACTATGATGATCCTATCCGCAACTATGTAATTTTCCTCACTGCCTTGTGTTAGTGATAGCTAGTCTTGGTGGACTCATCACTGAAGGATGGCATACATGGATCATGGAGATGGAGATCCCCAAAGGAACAATGGGCTATACCATGTCATATTTGTGTTAATGCCGTTCTTACTATGTTCTACTTTCACGTGCGATAATGTTTTTGTCTACATGCGATGGTGAAGTAGAACGATCCCTCGGCAATGTTTAAGTAAAAATGCTTCCCCAAACCTTACACTATCATGTGTCTTGTACAATCGGTGGTGGGTCTATGAAATTAGGGTGCCACTGGTTTTCCTTGACTAGACATGTTCGTATCGGATACTTACAACAGAAGGGTTGGTTACTTAGACAAGGTCATCCTAACGGTTAGGGACCTTGGAGCATGAGTAGTTGGGCACCAAAGCATAGAGATGCTACCCAACAACAAGAGTCATATGTGATATGATTAGCAAAGAGTTGCTTACCAATCTACCATGTCTTCTAGCGGTGATGCTAAAGCTCACTAGTAGACTTGTTAGTTGTGGGTCTTGAATCACTAAGTTTCAAGAGAGGGATATTGATTTTAGTGGGAGTAGATTCTATTAAAGGTTTAATATTGTTTACTCTATCTTGGATACATTGTCTTAGTATTTTGCATTACTTTTTTTGTAGATAAATGGTGCCTAGCAATCAACCATTTACTTTGCGTTCAATTCTTGAGAAAAATAAGTTGAATGGAACAAACTATGTGGATTGGATCCGCAACCTGAGAATTGTTCTCAGGGCTGAGAAAAAGGAAGAAATTCTAGACACCCCATTACCAGAAGAGCCTGCTGATAATGCACCTGTTGCAGAGAAAAACGCTTACAAGAGAGCATGTGATGTTGATCTTGAAGTGAGTTGCCTTATGCTTGCTTGTATGGAACCAGATCTGTAGTTGTAGTTTGACAATAACCATGCAGCGCACGATATGATCGTGGCGCTCAATGATATGTTCCAGACTCAAGCCAGGACTGAAAGGTTCAATGTCTCAAAGGCTTTTGCTGAAACCAAGCTAGCAGAGGGCGCATGAAAGGTCCTTGTTGGTTTTGGTAATTGAGTGACAACCTAGGTGGACTAATTGTGTTTATGTGAGATACACAGGTGATTAGTCCACAGGTACATGTGTATGAGCAACATATGCCATGGAGGTGAAAATGGCTTGGAGATGTTGCAAAGCTCACACATGTGATGATGAAGGAGCTTATTGCACATGAGACATGACATTGAGTCATGTGATCAAGGTGGAGAAGATCAAGACAAGACTTGGCTTGATGGACCGGTTGCAAGCGTGAAGGGCAAGTCAAAGGCTTTGGAGTGATGGACCGCGTGGCGGTGAAGCTTGAGCAAGACTTGGCGCCGATGGACGATAGCAACGGTGAAGAGCAAGTAGAGTCAAGATCGATGAACCAATATGATCATGTGATGATATGAAGTGGATCATATCATTGTTGATCGTGTTGGTGCATGTGTTGCATCGACATTGAAGGAGATGGAATGGAATGCGCAAGGCAAAGGTATAACCTAGGGCATTTCATTTCACCGGTCATAGGTGTGTAGAGAAGTTTATGACCGGGTTTAGGATAGATGGCCGTACTATCAAGAGGGCAAACTTGTTTGCATATCGGTCATCTAGTGCCACTCGAGTGATCTAACTTTGCATTGTCGCTAGGATCGAGTGGCGTGGCAAGTTGAGTGGCTAACATCCTTTGGGAAATGATTGTGAAAATGCTAACACACATACACATGGTGGTGTACACTTGGTGGTGTTGGCACATTTACAAAGGAGATGGTGTTTGCGGGGTGAGATGGTTTGGGTCCTATTTTCTAGCTTGCTGGATTCGCCTTCTTCGGAAAATAGAATGTTTTGTGCAAGTTCTTGTGGTTACATTGGAGCAAGGGTGATGAAGTTAGAAGTGAAAACGAGTTAGTCGCGAAGATGTCAAGCGTCGGTCAACCGACCGGACGCTGGATCTGAATGCACCGGATCTTTGGCAGTCATGCGTCCAGTCGGTGACGTCTGATGACGCAGAAAGCCGGAGTGTGTGACCGGACGCTAGCGCGCATCCGATCAAGTGTGACCGGACACGTCCCGGTCGAGGTCGGTACTTTCTCGAAAACGACCGGACGGCCGGGGTTCAAAGTCCGGTCGCTTGAAAGATGCTTTGCGCGTCGGTCAAGTCAAGTGACCGTTGGAACCGGACACGGGTTGGCCGTCTGCAGCGACCGGACGCCGAGGTCCAGCGTCCGGTCAACACGACCGGAAAGCGTCCGGTCGGCCCGACCGCTGCCCAAATGAAGGGTAACGGCTAGTTTAGCCCTTGGGGCTATAAATAGAAGTGGCCCTCGGCCATGGCTGTGTCGAGCACCTCAAGGGACTTAGTGTCCATGCTTGTGAGTGCTTGGGAGCCTCCATCACACATATACTTGATAGTGATCATTCGATTGTGTGAGTGAGCGATTCTAGTGCGATTGCATCGTGAGGTTGCATCGAGTGGCACTAGGTGATCGAGTTGCGAGCCGGTGGTGCTTGTTACTCTTGGAGGTTGCCACCTCCTAGACGGCTTGGTGGTGGTCTCCGTCGGCGCAGCAAGAAGCTTGTGCGGCGCTCCCGAGAAGTGCTTGTGAGGGGCATTGTGCTCGCCCAGCAGCAGAGCCGCCAAGAGCAACTCTAGTAAAGCGTGTCATTGAGCTACCCTCACTCAAGGGGTAGGTTCTTGCGGTGCCCAACGTGCGGGCTTAGCGGGTGATGCTAATTAGCCGCCCGAACCACCAAGTGAGTGGTCGACACAACGGGGGACTAGCGTGTTGGCAAACACATGAACCTTGGGAGAAAAATCATCGTGTCAACCTTGTTCTTCCCATTGGTTTGCATCCCCATTACACAAGCTTGCAATTACTTATATATATATATATCTTAAGCTTGTGTAGTTGCTCTTGTAATTAGATAGCTTGTGTAGCTAGCTAATTACCTTCTTGCTTGTGTAGCATAGAAGTAGCTCCTTATGTGGCTAATTTGGTTTTAGTAACCTTGTTAGTCATATTGCTTAGTTTGTGTAGCTAAGTATTTGCGCTCTCTAATTAGGCATTGGTTGCCTTGTTATTGAGCATTGCTAGTGAGCTTAGTTAGCTTTGTGCTTTTGCTTACTAGCATGTGTAGGAGCTCCTTGTTACTTAAAGTACTAGTGGCATAGGTTTGTGTGACCTTGCTCCTAGAATTGTTTAGGAGAGCTCTAGCTAGCCCGGCACCTTTGTTGCTTTATTAGTATCTTTGCAAGATGCTAGTGAACATATATAGAGGGGTGTAGTCTTGGCTAGACCGATTGTTTTAATTCCGCATTTATATCGGTTAGCCGACGCGATTAATTTTAGAAAAGACTATTCACCCCCCCTCTAGTCCGCCATCTCGACCTTTCAGCGCAGCAGTTGGGCCACATGTGATCAAAATGGTTGGTTACACTCAGAGGTTGCAGAAGCTGGGCTTCCCAATTGGCCCTGAATTAGCTACTAATTTTATTCTCGCGTCTCTTCCGCCTAGCTATGGAAATTTCATCGTGAACTACCATATGCATGGGGTGGAGAAGGGCTTGAATGAATTATGTGGCATGCTTAAAATAGCAGAGGCTGATATCAAGAAAGGTGCTGGCAGTAGCCATGTGATGGCGGTCCAAAACAAGCCTAAGTTTAAGAAGAAGGGCAATTCTTGGAAGAAGAAAAAGGGCAAGGCTAAAGATGAGATCTCTAAGCCAAACCCACATGCGCCCAAAGCTGGACCACCTGCTGATGCTGAGTGCTTTCATTGTCATGGGAAAGGTCACTGGAAGAGGAACTGCAAGCTGTAACTGGAATCCATAAAGGATCACGGCAGTAAAGGTACTCCCGCAGCTTGTACACTTGTTGTTTATGTTACGGACATTTTCCTTGCTAATTCTTATATTAATTCTTGGGTATTTGATGCCGGATCGGTTGCTCATATTTGCAATACGATGCAGGGAATGATAAGAAGTAGAAGCGTGGAAAAGGGAGAAGTTGATTTCCGCATGGGCAATAATGCAAGAGTTGCTGCGTTGAACGTCGGGACGATGCAACTCCACCTCCCGTCAGGATTTATTATGGAGTTGAATAATTGTTATTTTGTTCCTAGTTTAAGTCGAAACATTGTGTCACCTTCATGTTTGATGAAGGATGGTTATTCATTTGTGAGTAAAGACAATGGTTGTGTGATCTCTAAAATTGGCATGTTTGTGGCTTCTGCATCCATTGTGAATGGGTTATTTATTTTAAATCTTGAAGATGCTCCTGTCTATAATATAAGTGCTAAAAAGCCTCGGCTTAATGAGTTAAGTCCTACCAATATGTGGCATTGTCGTTTAGGTCATATAAGTGAGAATCGCATAAAGAGGCTCCATTCTGATGGGCTTTTAACTTCGTTTGATTTTGAATCATACGAGACATGTGAGGCTTGCCTGCTGGGCAAGATGACCAAGACACCTTTCACAGGTTTTCCTAAGAGGGCGGCAGACTTGCTGGAACTCATACATACTGATGTGTGCGGACCAATGAGTACGACAGCAAGAGGCGGATTCCAATACTTCATAACCTTCACTGATGACTTTAGTAGATATGGCTATGTCTACTTAATGAGACATAAGTCTGAGACATTTGAAAAGTTCAAGGAGTTTCAGAGTGAAGTAGAGAACCAACGTGGCAAGAAAATTAAGGCTTTGCGATCTGATCGTGGAGGCGAATATTTGAGCCACGAGTTTAGCAATCATCTAAAGAGTTGCGGAATTGTTCCACAGCTTACGCCACCTGGAACGCCTCAGAGAAATGGCATGTCCGAGCAACATAATCGGACTTTGTTGGACATGGTTCGGTCTATGATGAGCCAGTCAGACCTACCGTTATCATTTTGGGGATACGCTCTAGAAACAGCCGCTTTCACATTGAATAGGGTACCGTCTAAGTCCGTAGTTAAGACACCACATGAGATGTGGACTGGTAAGAGTCCCAGTTTGTCTTTTTTGAAAATTTGGGGTCGTGAAGTTTATGTCAAACGACTTATGACAGATAAACTAACACCCAAGTCAGACAAATGCTTTTTCATGGGATATCCGAAGGAAACTTTAGGGTATTACTTCTACAACCGATCAGAGGGCAAAGTATTTGTTGCTCGGAACAGTGTTTTCTTAGAGAAATAGTTTCTCAAAAGAGAGAAAAGTGGACAGAAGGTGTATCTTGAAGAAGTTCAAGATGAGCCAGTTGGGAAGGACTCTACGAGTGATGCTAATGTAGCAGAACAAGTTGAGATACCCGTGGCAATAGAAACACCGCCACAACCATGAAGGTCAGCAAGAATCCGTGAGTTGCGTGGGGATTTGTTATTGTTAGACGATGACGAACCTGTGACTTATGCGGAAGCAATGATGGACCTAGATTCCGAGAAATGGCAAAGTGCCATGAGATCCGAGATAGATTCCATGTGAAACAATCAAGTTTGGAACTTGGTTGACCCGTCTGATGGGGTTAGACCCATAGAGTACAAATGGATCTATAAAAAGAAAAAGAATATGGATGGAAACATTCACATCTATAAAGCTCGACTTCTTGCAAAGGGTTTTCGGCAAGTTCAAGGAATTGACTACGATGAGACTTTCTCGTCGATAGCGATGCTTAAATCTATTCGGATCATTCTAGCAATAGCTGCTTATTTCGATTATGAGATATGGCAGATGGATGCTAAAACAGCCTTTCTAAATGGAAATTTGGATGAGGACGTGTATATGATACAGCCCAAAGGTTTTGTTGATCCAAACAATGCTGGAAAAATTTGCAAGCTTTAGAAATCCATTTATGGGTTAAAGCAAGCATCTCGGAGTTGGAACATTCGTTTTGATGAAGTGGTCAAAGGGTTTGGCTTCCGTCAGAATGAAGAAGAACCTTGTGTTTACAAGAAGGAAAGTGGGAGCGCTATTGTATTTATGATCTTGTATGTGGATGACATATTATTGATTGGGAATGACATTCCTATGTTGCAATCCGTAAAGGACTTCACTGAATAATAATTTTTCTATGAAGGATTTAGGAGAAGCAGCATACATTTTGGGCATCAAGATCTATAGAGATAGATCGAAGAGGCTTATAGGATTAAGCCAAGATACGTACATTGACAAGGTGTTGAAACGGTTCAACATGGAACAGTCCAAGAAAGGGTTCTTGCCTATGTCACATGGTATGCGCTTTAGCGATAAACAGTGTCCTTCGACAGCTGATGAGTGAAAGCGCATGAGTAAGGTTCCATACGCCTCGGCAGTTGGTTCCATCATGTACGCCATGATATGTACTCGCCCAGATGTCTCATATGCTCTAAGTGTTGCGAGCAGGTACCAAGCTGATCCAGGAGAGAGTCATTGGACACTTGTTAAAAACATTCTTAAGTACTTGAGAAGGACTAAAGATGTGTTCCTAATCTATGGAGGTGAGGAGGAGCTCGTTGTAAATGGTTACACCGATGCTAGCTTCCAAACTGACACGGATGATTCACAGTCACAATCAGGTTTTGTGTTCACAATAAATGGTGGTGTTGTAAGTTGGAAAAGTTCCAAGTAGGAGATGGTGACTGATTCTACAGTAGAGGTCGAGTACATTGCAGCTTCTGGAGCTACGAAGGTAGGTGTTTGGATGAGGAGGTTCCTCATTGAACTTGGTGTGTTTCTAAATGTGTCCAGCCCATTGAATCTACATTGTGACAACAATGGGGCAATTGCGTAGGCTAAGGAGCCAAGGAATCACCAAAAGAACAAACATGTACTACGGAAATTTCACCTCATTCGAGAGTTTGTTATACGAGATGAGATCAAGATGTGCAAGATACACACAGATTTGAATGTTGCAGATCCTTTGACAAAGGCTCTTCCATAGCCTAAGCATGAGGCGCACATGAGAGTTATGGGTATGTGGCAGAACCGCCTAATCTAATGCCTCACAGGAGTGCTCGTATTCCATTAGGCACTAAGCACTCGAGGGAGAACACTAAATTACTCGGTTCCATCGGGCACACCCCAAGGGAGAACCCGAAAATCCACATTTTTGCCATCAGGATCACAAATGAGAGAATAAAGCTTACATCATTCAGAACCATTTCTTACATCACTTTTAATACAACATCAGAGTATAATAATTATTAACATAACAGTGGAATGAAATCATATTATCAGAGTTATAAACAATTTAATTGAATAGTGGAAAATAAACATGTGATCAGAGTTACAGCGGAAATAAACATCTATTAATGACATGATGAAGTATTGATATATAAACTACGACAACAGATTATTAAACTTTCATTTATAAAAGTATTTGGTGAGAGTTATAAATAACAACTATGATCGCAGCGTAAAGGAAATCCTTGCTAAGCCCACCAGGAGGAATCCACACACAAAGGTTAGCTCTAGCATCCACCTGTCACCTACAACAGGGGGAATAAAGCCCTGAGTACTCAATTGTACTCAGCAAGACTTACCCGATAGGAGAAAAGAAAAGACTCCAAGGATGTGCAAGGCTATCTGGCTTGTGGGTTTATTACATTTCCAGGAAGCATTACTAAGCGTGCGTCCTTATATTTGTTTTTTATTAATAGCCGCATTGGTTCATTAACTAACCATTCTATGTAAGCACATATGCTACTTTAAAGCAGGTGGTAAGCAATCAGATTTCCTTTGTCCATCTTTCATCTTTCATCTTTTAGTTCTTACTATGATGCTAAATCGTAGACAAGCCATACCGGATCGCCCGACGATTCGCGAATCAATGCCCCCAGCTGGGTACCCCGAAAACACACGCCCCGCTTGTACCCCAGGCACAAGCAGGACCAACCCATCACTCTCCTATCCCGGGTGTCCAGGTCCCCGTCCAAACTGGGACTCCAAGCCCCCACCCCTGAGTCCCGGACTCAGTGCGGTGCAAGGACCTCCTCCACCAAAATAAAACCCTGACAGTCGGTCTGGAAAGAGCTGGATCCGCGACAAGAGAGCAACAAGTCTTCCAAGCGCCCATACATAAGTATGTGCTCAGGATAATAAGTCTGTGACCGGCCTAGAGTCTTATGCAATGAACGGTCCTTAACCGACCAGACAGGGAAAGCAGTGTAACCAAGCTATGCCCCGTGTCCACGGCGACACAACTTCTTACACCCACCAATACCCAAACCATATCCATGTCCGGTCACCATTTTTCTTTCCACCATTTATATTTTCCAAGTGATAGCCATACAGTAATATATTTCCTATCTCTCGCGAGTGACAGGCAATCACTCGACTTCTATCGGAGTCCTGTAGCATAGCAATCTACACGATCCTATCATACTAGTAAGACTCATAGGATAAAGATATATATATGCAGGTGGATTTTATTCAACTCCTTAAAACTTAATGCACAAATATAATTTAAACTGCAGAAAGTAGGGGTTATGAACCGGGGCTTACCTGGGTAAGATATATATAAAGTTAGTATCTGCATCTTCAGATCATCCACATCATCTGAATAGAAAGCCCATTGCATCATCTCCTGGAGAGAATACTATTACACCCTCTTCGGATTCCCAATCATCCTTCGATCGATCCGTTGATCCATCATCGTACCTATATGATATGCATGCGATGCAATGCAAAGATGTAGTTAATTAACTGCAATCGTGGCTCGTAAAATACGACGTACGCCTCTCGAGTTAACGGCTAGTTCTAACGACGACCATACTTAGGTTACATATACGCGCTGTTGGATAAGACGTTATTTCCCAACGATCAATTTAGTTATATAAACCAAGGTGTTTGTTTAGACGCAATAGGATATTATATATCTAGCAAACTAATTATTCTAGAGCTACAAAAATTACAGCGAGTAGCTAATATTGCTAGGAACCTACTATAAAGATTTCAGATCCAATACAACTACCAATTTATCACGAAAGTTTCTACAAGTTTATATTTTGCAATATTAAGTATCTTAGATTAATTATATAGCTCCCAAAAATATTATTGAACAATGTGAACAAAATGTACTAATAGGTAGATCCTAATTTTAGAGACTCAACAAAACTGGTTTCATAATTTTCGGACAACTACATAAATTATATCGATTTTATAATTTTACCTTATAATCTAATTAGAAATGGCTCTACAAATCAACAAGGCCGGTGTCAATTACTTTGGCCCAACGGTGCACAGACTTCTGGCCTCCCAAAGAATACGGACAACGCTGCCCAACACATGGTGGGGCGCTTAGCGTCCCCAGCGCGTCTGGCGTGGCTCAGCGGTGGCAGCGGTCGATGGCTCAGCGGGCGCTGGCCAATGGCTCAATGAAGCGGCATGCGCCAACACGCTGGGACACAACACTTCGGCGCGCAAAGGCAAAGCCGCCCACAGCACGATCGATCGACCGACCGCCCGCCAACCAGTGGCACGCAGCGGACGGTGCATGCCTGAGAGTCGGGCGCGCGATCGGGCCCATTGCGCAGGCCGTGGCCCAACAGCCGACCCATGCGGCCAGGATCCAGAGAGGACGTGCAATCATGCAAAAAGGACCCTACGCTTTTCCTTATTTGACCCGAGGTAAACACCACTGTGCTATACTATTCAAATGAGTCTCGCGTTTTGCATTCAAACCCCGACATATTATCTATTTCAATATCCTCACCGCCTCTCTCTCCCCAAAAGCGAGCAGAAAGACAAAGAAACCGCCGCCCGCACGGCCGTGCACGGCAGTTCGGCGGCCAGAAGGCGAGCTGGACGGCCGCCTGGCAGAGACGGTGACCGATCGCATCCACGCCGGTCTAACCCGGTCCGCAGATGAGTCCGTGGTGGCCCAACCACGGCAAAGCAGCGCGGTCGTTGAAGGACACGGCAGGCAGCAGCGGCATCGGAGGGGACCGGGGAGGTGAGGCGCATGCGCCTAGGCTCGGTGGACCTAACGCACACCCGGCTAGGCGGTGCCGTCGAGGTGGAGCCCACGGCGGCAGCGAGAGCAAAGAGGCGAGCCAGCGTGACGGCGTCGGGTGGCCACCGTGGGCAACGTGGGCCCAGCAGCGTGGTGGCGAGCAAATGCAAGACGTGACTTGTGGCGGCTCGGGATGCAAGCAAGCAACAAGCCCCAACGAAGAAGCAAGCGAGATGGGGGAAAAGAGGCGAGTCGGAGCTGTGGGCTCGGGCTTCCAGGGCATGGGACTCACGCGCTGGCAGCAAGACACTGACGGCCGGTGGGTGGCAAGGCACTGCCTCCACGGTTGCTCGGTAGAGAGAGGGAGCTGACGGAGGCAAGAGCAACACGCGCGAGAGAGAGCGAGGAGGAGCAGCGCTCACGAGGAGGAGAAAAGTGGCTATGGGCAGACTAGAGCTGGGAGGGCAGCGCTATGGCATGGATGCCGAGGAACCGTGGGTCCAGCATGGGACTAGGGGCATGGGCGCATGGCTGGAACCGAGGAGGGGTGGAGTTTCGGCCTTGAGCAAGGGGAAGAGCGGAGAAGGAAGAGTGGGGGCAGCTCGAGGAAGCTGCTGGCCAAGAGACTCGGCCGCTGCGGTGGTGGTGGGCTTGAGCTCGCGATGGACGACAGGGTTCGGTAGCCAAAAATAAAACAAAGACGAGGACAGCAGCGCGAGGAGGGAGAGAGAGAGACCAGGCTTGCTTAGCTTGGCGGATGCGATGGATACAAGGCAGACAGAGACGACATCGAGACAGGCAGCAGAGGCAGCACGACAAGCTTGATGAGACAACAGAGGCAGAGGCTGCTCGACGGTGCATGGCAGAGAGAGGACACACCAAGCATAGACAGACAAGGTCGTGGCTGTAGAAATAGAAAAGAACAGGAGAAAACAACAGGAGTGATCGGCCAACTTTATTAATGTTGGGACAACGCGGCGTGATTCGGCAGTGCTGATGGGAGAATGGAGGTAGGTAAAATGGTACACGGCAGTAGCAGCAATGAGCAGGGAGTACTAGCATAAAAGACAAGCAGAGTCCGAGAAAGCGAGCAAGCGGGGAGGCAGGACTGACTCAGCCTAACTCTGCCATGGTGCGACGTTAATAATTCGGATGATGGATTTATTCAGAGCAAGGGAGACGCACTACTGTACTGAAACGTCTAGAATGACAGTGCAGCAAGGGCAACAACGTTTTTAAATATAATTTCAGATGTTGACGCGAAAAGCTGGTTTTAAATTTTAAAATCCTAGAAAATCGTTTCGGTAATTTTTCTTAGGCCTAAATCTTGGTGCTAAGTAAGCTCGTAACACCAGGGGTGTTACAGGGTATTAGATATCTTTGAGATTAACTCTAGTGCAAGTGGGAGATTGTTGGGAGTATGCCCTAGAAATAATCATAGAGATGATTATATTGCCTTGTATCCATGATATATTATGAGTTCATTGAATTTCCATTAAAGACAACCTGTATCGATTAGCAATTATGTGAATTGTTTGTGAAACTCTTTTACTTGTGTGGTTATTCTAATGTTGTCCCTGGTCAGAGTTCGTGTGAGGACACACATGAATAATGGATCAGCACATTATTAGTTGATGACTATGTTTCACAAGTCATAGACATGGAGATGTCAAACTAATAATGTGGGCACATGTATGACATGGGGCTGGACTGACCCAATGTGAGATGTTGTTATTATCTCTATTCACATCATGTACGTTATGTCCTTAGACCTGAGATTGTTGTATGTATTCAAGATGTGAAACAACCTACTCAGGGACTATCAAACGCTACTCCGTAACAGGGTAGTTATAAAGGTGGTTTTCTGGGTTTGTCGGGAAACATGCTATGAGACATAGACAATCAAGATGGAATTTGCCCCTCTCTATATGAGAGAGATATCACTGGATCACTCTAATGATTAGATCAAGAAATGCATGGCCGTGCTTGGGTTAAGTGTTAACTTATGAGTTGGACCAAATATCATGAGGTAAGGGAATAACAAGTATGGGGTTTTGTGGTGGTTCGTCTGATATGATCTTTGCGTACGCATAGGAGTTGACATGCCTTGCTAGAGCCCACTATCAACTAATGGCCGAGTAGGAGTAGTCGGGCCATGTCTATGTGTGCACGAACCCATAGGGTCGCACGCTTAAGGGGCTAGAAGCCTAATTCGGATTGGATCCGAGTTAGACAAGGCTTAAGGTTACTAATGGGCCTCCAACTCGAGAGCTCATCAGGGACGCCTATAAATAAGTGGGGTGGGCAACAGGGCTAGGTATCCACGCCATTTTGGCAGCCACCGCCGACCATCCTACGCCCGCGCCTGCTGCTCCTCGTGGACCTAGCAGACCGGAGGCACGATGCTTCCTCCCTGTACGTGTGGATACCTCAAAGGTGCTGCATTTTGAGCACAAGGACGAACCGCACGAAGGGGACGGACGTACGGACGACCTTGCAACTGCACCTGCGCGTCTAGTGGTAATCCCGTGATCTATAACTAGCAGTAGATCTTGGTTTATGAGGTCGAATTTTTTTCCCGGCTAGCGTAGCATCCTCATAACCCTACAAACAAGCATCATCGAATGAGGCCTCTAGAAGGTCTCAAAGAGTCAGCAGATCAGCCATTCCTGAAGACTACGAAATTTATGAATGTGAGGAATTTTAAATGAAGGGTGATCCCACCTCTTTTGAAGAAGCCATGAGAAGCGCTCACTCATCAAAGTGGCTTGAAGCCATGGAAGATCAAATGAAATCAATGAAAACCAACAGAGTTTGGGACTTAGAAACAATTCCTAAAAGAGCCAAGATAGTAGGTTGTAAATGGGTCTACAAAACCAAACATGACTCCAAAGGAAATATAGAAAGATTCAAAGCATGACTTGTGGCAAAAGGCTTCACGCAAAGAGAATGTATAGATTATAATGAGACATTTTCTCCAGTCTCATGTAAAGGATTCTTTTAGAATCATAATGGCGTTTGTAGCACATTCCGATTTAGAATTACATCAAATGGATGTAAAGACGGCATTCCTAAACGGGGATCTGGAGGAAAATGTTTATATGACACAACCAAAAGGTTTTGTTGTCGAAGGAAAAGAACGTATGTGATGCCGCCTGAAAAAATCCATTTACGGAATAAAACAAGCTTCAAGACAGTGGTATTTAAAGTTTGATAGTACAATAAGAAAGTTTAGGTTTCATAAAAATGTAGAGGACAATTACATTTATGCAAAGTTCAAGAATGGAAATACATTTTCCTAGTCTTGTATGTGGATGGCATCTTGCTCGCTAGCAGTGATGTTAATCTACTAATAGAAACAAAGAAGTTCTTGTCCTTGAAGTTTGATATGAAGGATCTCGGTGAAGCTTCGTTCGTCCTAGGAATAGAGATTCACCGAGATAGAGAAAAGGGGGTTTTAGGATTATCACAAAAGGCATACTTAGAAAAAGTTCTAAAGAAATACAATATGTAAAATTATAAGTCTTCACCTGCTCCCATAGTCAAGGGCGATAGATATGGGGAATTTCAATGTCCCAGGAACCAATATGAGATCGATCAAATGAAAGTCGTTCCATATAGTTCAGCTGTCGGAAGTTTACAGTATGTTCAAGTGTGTACTCGCCCTGACTTAGCATTTGTTACCGGGTTACTTGGCAAATATTAGAGTAATCCAGGAATAGAACACTGGAAATTAGTAAAAAAAGGTTTTGCGTTACTTGCAAGGTACGAAGGGTGCTAACGTTTAGAAGATATGATTCCCTACACATAGAGGGGTATACAGATTCTGATTATGCGGGAGATGACAGAAAGTCCACGTCAGGATACATATTCACTCTCGCAGGAGGAGTTATATCATCGAAAAGCTCAAAGCAAACCATCACTACATCATCTACAATGTATGCTGAGTTTGTAGCATGTTATGAGGCCACAGGGCAGGTGAATTGGCTGAAGAAATTCATGCCCGGGTTAAAAGTGGTAGACGACATACATAAATCACTCAAGTTATACTGCGATAATAATCTAGCAGTATGTTATGCTCACAATAATAAGTCAAGTGGTGCTGCCAAACACATTAACATAAAGTATTATGTTGTGAAAGACAGAGTCCGAGATCATATAATTAGTCTTGAGCATTTAAGAATAGAAAAGATGCTCGCGGATCTGCTTACAAAAGGCTTACTACCCAGCGTGTTCAGAGAATACTTAGCCGGCATAGGTTTCAGGGAAAGCCTATGATTCCTGAACAATGAAGGCCTAGTTGAGAATCTGTTTCAAAACAGAGAGATACATTGTAGCTGTTTAATCTAATGGCAACAGACCATGACAATGAGGCACGCTCTATGCACTGATCTGTGATGGAATGGGGACAAGATAAAGCAAGTAAGTTGAGTTTATGTCATAAGGTGAGATCAAGGGAGAGAATGTTAGATTGATCTCCACCAATGGCCAATTGGGCCCTTGGATCCACGCCCTGATCGGGGACGCTCAACCACTCCATGGTTGGTGGGCTCCCGTCGCACAGCGCCATAAAAAGGGAGATGGGGGCCGGGGCATCGGACACGAGAATCACTTGAGCCGCTAGACGCCCCACCTACAGTCCCTAAACCCTAAACCGATCTAGTGAGGGGGCGTTGCCAGCGACGGAAAGACCGCCACTGGCCACCGCCGCCACTGCGTCCGCGACTTCACCGCCGGACCTCACTGCGCCACCGACAAGCACCCCATGGCAAGCTCGTTTTCTACGAAGGTGGCCGATGGTTTGCACCTCCGTAACCTCTCTCTCTCTCTCTCTCTCTCTCTCTCTCTCGCACAAGCATGTTCTAGGGTTTGCCATTCAATCAGATGGCAGTATATATGTTAGATCTATGGTTAGTGATTTCTATTATGCAACTAACACTCATCTCTTCCATGACGCACAGTCTCCATGACGCAAAGATTACTAGTCTATGAAAACTAACAAGCACCTAAGATCACCTCGCGGTTACGACGGACGGTCGTAGGGCGGAGCGGTGGGGGCGCGGGGCGTAAAACTTGGTGGATCTCCATCCCTCTTCCGCCCATGGATGTGGCGGCCGATGATCCAGAGGAGCCACAGCTACGGCGGCCCAACATCGCCATCGCAGATCGCAGCGCAGCCATCGTGTGTCCGTGAGAAGGGTTTTGGCTATTGCTGGGTGTGAGATGAGGATTCCCGTGATTGCTTGTGTTTTATGCACGGTCGGACACTTAATACGGCAGAAGTGTACGTGGCACTAAAAACAGATACGGGTATCATACGGAACACGAAAACTATCTCAACCACTTCCAACTCCGTTTATTTCCTCGCTAAAACAAATAAAAATGTTATGCTATTTTGCCGCTCAAAAAAATATTTTCTCTCAATTTTGCCAGGTGACAATCAAACTGGGCAAGGTCGCCCAGGAATTGGCGTGCGGGACAAGGACGCAGCGCCAGCCGCCTGACGGGAAATTGCTGGTGGAGGGCAAGGCGACGGCGCCGGTGGCGAAGGGAAGGTGGAGGCGGCGCCACCGGTCCTCGAAGGACGGTGGTACAGTACAGTTTGCACCGGTGCCAGCGGAATCTACCCAATCAGATTTGTACTGTGACGGTATCCCGTCCCCTGTAATTTGGTTAATACTTACTCCATGAAAACAATAGCGGTTTGGATTTTTACCTTAGTATATAATCGGATAGCGTTACAAAAGGTCAAACCAAACACCATCAACGAACCAAAGCATGCAGTGCTACCGAACAGCAGAGGTGGAGTTCTGTTGATGTCATGGTCCGGTCGTCACTACTGCCCTGCCTACTCCTCACTGTTAGGCTGCCACAACAGCAGAGGCGCTTGGTTCCACGTCTTACTTCACCATGCCATGCATGCAGCTGCCACAAATGCTAGGCTGCTATTTGGTTACGGCACGCCATGAGATTCAGAGCTGCATGCTTGTCACAACTGAGATGGCCATTTTGTTCGCCTCAACTGCAGCGGGGCAACAACCAGCATGACAAGCCTTAGCGTACAACCAAACAGACATGTACTTAGGCGCCGTTTAGTTCCAAGCCAAAAACCAAAAATTTTCAAGATTTCCGTCACATCAAATCTTGCGGCACATGCATGGAGTACTAAATGTAGACGAAAAAAAAACTAATTACACAGTTAGCCGAGAAATCGTGAGACGAATCTTTTAAGCCTAAATAGTCCATAATTGGACAATTTTTACCAAATAAAAACGAAAGTGCTACAGTAGCCAAAAGCCAAAAAAAATCGGAACTAAACGGGGCCTTAGTATCTTGAGTTTGACCAACTATATAAATAAAAAAAAGTATCAGTATTTATAATATTAAATAAATATCATTAGATTAATTATAAAATATATTTTCATAATAAATTGATTTGGAAAAAAAAGGCTCTATTTACTTATAAAACGGGTCTAAAAACATATATTTCACTGAAAGTTGTGTCCGTTTAGCTTTGACTGGACATGAATGCGTCGTAATAAACCATATTATTATATCTACAAAATTCCAAACACATGTTAATTGTTAAATCATGCTACGAGCGTAGATTTATGTCTTCCGACCTGATGCTCAAAATATCAAAACAAGCGCACATTTGAACCAGTTTGTGCTGCTATGTCCATTGCTTCATCCTAGTAAATGTCACCACTGGAATCAAGCCCAATCGCTTGGTGATCCATTCTTCTCTTCATGGGGATGGTCGCCAGTTCCATACCGTGTTCAACACATAGAATGTTGGTGTCCCTATAGCCACCAATGCATACACACCAACAGCACTGGACTTGGCAACTTCACTCGCATTTTCCACACGGTATTTGGCCCTGTCAAAGGAGGAAAAGCAATTAGGATGGTAAAATTGGCATTATGATGATTCACATTAGTTTCGTGAAGGGTACCCTATCAGTGATTGTACCATGTGCTGCGAGTTCTCTTCAAATATTGATGAGTTTCAACAAGCATGAAACTATTAAAGCACAATATGATTGACAGTGTCATACTTGCTGCCCTTAAAATCAGCATGTATCAGGGTTGTAAAAGTGGTGTACTTAATCAATTCTTGAAGAGAATCACAGCAGAGTACAAGAGTAGAAGTTTGTCTAATGTAAGTTTTTTTTATACACAAGGTGGTACGTACTCCATTTTATATGTGCAAATATGAAGGTATTTATAAAATCCGATTAAAAGAGACTTTGAATTTGCACGATAAGGATACTTTTTTTAGATTACAGAATAAAAGCATTCAGGCCTTCACATTCACAAGTGAATGCTTATGGCCAAACGATAAGGATATGAACAACAAACACTATGGACTATGGACTCAAAGCTATCCTAGGTGTGAGTTGCAATGAATCTACTATGAACAACAAACAAAATTTTGAATGAACAAGCAAAGGAAAACTGAAAATCAAAATTTTGGTTCAACGTGAAACAACCAACAAAGTTGCACCATATCCTTGTACACTCACCATTGCCACACAAGACGAGGGAAACTGTATGCTTTGTCTCTCGGCTCACGACCCTCAGTTGAGAAACGCCGCCAGTTCTGCAACAACTTATGATTAATATAACAGTTTAAAAGTCTAGCCCAAGTATATAACAAGCAGGCAGACGATGAACCAGAACAAGTTATGTTCTGAAGCTGAATTCATACAAGTTGGTCCAACGCAAACGTGCAAGGCAAAGATGCTTGTCCAATCATTTAAACCATATATGAAATTACTGTAACCTTGCGCTGTTCTTGGATTAAAAGATTATACCTTTACAGTCTACATGACTTTTTTTATATATAAAACAATCTACATGATTGTTGTGCAACACACTGCAACACTGATGGCAAGCCAGTGAGGAACAATGAGAGACAATGATGTTAGCACAACGAGGAACAATGAGAATCAAACAATGACGTTAGTCCTCGTTGGAGCCCCTCGCAAGGAATCCCCTGCAAGGGCCAAGCTCCCGGTCCGGTAACTCCGTGGATAGCCCCGGGCCTTCCCCACGCAAGTGGGTCTTCGGTGTGCCTTCCGGCAAGCCTCTCCCTGACCGCTCCCCGCCGTCTTCACTATCAAACTTCCGACCAAACCACCGCGGGCCTTGTTCCATTCGGTACACGGTGGCGGCCACACCACAAACGCGGTTGGTGTGATCTCGCAAGACTACAAGCCCCTTCGATGTACAACAATGGTGCGTGTAAGCACCGAGTGATAAGAGGTGTGCAAACCTCACTAAACACTAGGCCTAAACCTAGAGCAAGCACATAAGCGGTGGTCTAATCAACCTAAGCACTTTACAATGCACCTACACTAATCACCTAATGAATCACTAAGCACTATACAAATGAAGATCGCTGAAATAGTGTATCAACACCCTTAGTATGTTTCCTCAGCTCTCCACACTCAAATGGCTGGTTCAGGGTCTATTTATTAGCCACATAGAGAAAGTAGACGTTGGGGGCGAAACCCAGCTTTCTGCTACTGACCGGAGGCTGCTGTCATCCTGACCGCTGAGCGCGCGCGTAGAGATCGGACGCACTGCCGAGTCCGGTCATCATCGACTGGACGTGTCCGGTCGTATTTGCGTCGCTCTGGAACCTCTCTGGATATGATCGGACGATGCACTTTGTGCATCCGGTCATCCAGTGCCGCTGCGTCTGGTCCTCACTAAGTTGTTGTCGCGACGATGAACAGTGAAGTCCGTGCAACCGGTCACTGCCTCACTCAGCGTCCAGTCACTACTGGTGACGCCTGCTGTTGCCGAGCAACTGATCGGACGCGTCTGGTCCTCATAGGGCTGCGTCCGGTCACCTCTGTGGAGCTCATTTCTTTATGATCTTGCGTCCGGCTTGGTTTCTATCTTCATGCTTGGACTTTGCTTGATATTTTGGATCCTCTCTTGTGCTTCTAGGGTCTTGCTTAAGGTGTTAATCATCGGATCATCATGTCGCCTTCGTCCAAGTCATGTTTGCACCCTATTGAACTACAAAATAATTACTTGCAAATTCATTAGTCCAATTTGGTTGTGTTTGTCATCAAACACCAAAATCCAAAGTAAATGGGCCTAGGGTCTATTTTCCTTACAATATCTCTCTTTTTGGTGATTGATGACAACACGACCAAAGCAAGCAAATAATAAATTTTTTTGAATTTAAAAACTATTTACTTGCTAGGATGCAATGCAAAGGGCAAGGTTATATGATGCTAAAAGATACCACATGTAAACATCTTTGGAAACTTATCTTGCCCTTGCAAATGTCCCCAGGTGGCATTATGGATTTAAGCCTACCCCTAACTCCATAATCCACTATCCTCTATTTCTCGGACTATTATCATATGTAAATTATTATGATCGGGCTTGCTTTTGATCCTACAAATTCTCCCCCTTTGGAATCAAACACAAAAAATGAAGACATTAGTAGCACAAGGGAGGGTCAAACTTTGTGATCCTTTATATGTGGAGTGGAATAGGTCACCAAATTTGACTCTCACATTACATAGACTAAGCTCCTCCTAAATATATGCATACATATGATGAAGAATGTAGTTTATGCATAATTGGCAAATTAATGCTCAAGAGAGTTTAATCTATATAATGCATGGAGAAAGCATATAAATACCAAAGTGAAATCAACATGATGATATCAGTTTAGAACTACCACATGTGGAAACCAATTTGATTTATACCACTTGCAATAGGTGGTGGATATTTGAAGTATGATGCTTAACTCCGGGGACTCCATTTTCCTTGCAATGAGACTACTACACACATGATAAGCTTAAAAAGGTGTTAGTCTCAAAGCATCCAACTTGTAGAGTAACCTCCCCCTAAATTTGTGCACACAAGTATGGTATACTTGTAGGAGACATGCACATTGATTTTAGAATAAAAAATACCACTTAAAAGATGACATCACATGAATGTTAGAATCATTTTCAAAAGTGATATTCGGGAGAAATTATCTACAATTTGGATTTTGGCACATATTAGATGAACAATTATAAAACAAGCTATGTGTCGTGCTTCTAAACAATTTAAACCATGTAGATTTGCTCCAAGGGTTAAGAGTGAAACCGAGCAAGCCTATCATAAGATATACCTAGTGTATGCAAGACAAAAGATTAAACATGCAAATGCAAACCTAGACATGAAAAGAAACTAGATGCTAATTGAAATTGCAAGAAATTAAATCTAGTTACATAACATGGGAAGGGGAATTTGGGTCTATAGTATTCACTAACCCACTTGACAATTACCTTGTCCATAATGATGCACCCCATGAAATGTGCCCATACTTTGCCAACGTCTCCAAATTCCCCAAAGTCCATTGGACTTCTCACTTCCCTTTCAGGATCCAAACCCTCTTGGTGCTCTTCATATTGGAAATGATCTCCTTTGGCATCCAAATGCGTTTGGCCCCATTGTTGGCTTGCCTGTTCACCTTAATGGCCACCACCTTTTCATTTTTCTTCTTCTTTAAGAGATAAAGTGTGGAGGCCTTTTTGTCCACCTTGTTGATGTAGGTGTTGGAGAGCTTGCTTGTTTCCTTTTTGTTTTTCTCTTTCTTCTTAGCTCCTCCCCCATTCTTCACCTTGCACTCATAGGACTTGTGGCCTTCCTTGTGGCACACATAACAAACCACGGTTTGTCCTTCATCAAGCTTCTTCACTCCCTTAACGGTGTTATCTTGATGATGTTGGGTTTGCTCCGTTTTGTCTTTTACTTGAGTCAAGTCCTTGGTAAGGCGAGCCACTTCTTGCTTGAGTTGCTCATTCTCCATTGCGACCTCTTGTGTGCATGTATCTACAACAACTTTCTCAACACAAACTTGGTTGCACAAGGGTGAGTCTAAACATAAATCATTACAAGAAGTAGAACCATCCTTTTTAGGCATGTCAAAAATATAACTTTTCTTTTTAGGTGCCTTGGTGAGGGTTGTACCGACGGCTTTAAGATTAGCAACTTTATTAGTTAGCTCATCACAATGTTTGCATATGGTTTCCATTTTAGCAAGCAAACTTTTATAAGCATCTTGTGAGCTAGCTAACTTTTCTTTTAATTTTTCATTTTTCTTTACAAGTTGCTCATCATTGATTGTGCATGCATTTGTTGTTGCACTAGCCTTAAGTTGCTCAATTTTAGTAGATAGTTCAATATTGAGATTAGCAAATATCTCATATTGTTCAAGCAAGGTATCATATGCTTCTTGTGAACTATCTAGCTTTTCTTGCAACATTTTTAGCTTCTTTTGTTGGCTAGTGCAAGCCTTAGCATATTAAAGATTTTCTTGCACAAGTTCATTAAGAGAAGGCATTTCATAATCACTATCACTCTCACTAGAGGATGAGCTTTCGTTACCTCGTGCCATAAGGCACACACGAGAAGAGCTTGATGATGAGTGCTTGTGGCCTCGCCTCTTGTGATGGTCTTCTTCTTCACTTGAAGAATCACCCCATGACCTTATTGATGTGAGGGCTTTGTCCTTGCATGCCTCTTCTTTGTCTTGGGTGTAGGCTTGTTTGGACAAACTTCCACAAAGTGCCCCAACTCGTCCCATCCATAGCATCCTTTCTTTCTTTGCTCATTTCTTTGATTGGTGAAGATGAAATCTTGAATTTGGATGGGCACACCCTTGACATTGAGCCTATGGATCATCTTCTCCACCTTGTTGATAAGTTTAATTGATTCTTCATCAAGGTCGGAGGTGGAGGAGGAAGATTGATCATCATCACTTGAATCTACATCATCATCATCATCCTCATCTTCACTTGAGGAGCTTAAGCTTGAGCTTGTCTCAACTTGCTTGTCCTTCATCTTCTTTTTCTCACTACATGTGAGAGCTTTGCCTTTGCTTGATGATGAGGCTTCTTCTTGACTCATCTTCCATGACATTGCAAATGCCACTATCTTGCCAATGACTATGGCCGGGGTCATGGTGCACAAGTCCTCCATGTTGTGAAGGATGGTGATGACGCTTGCATATTTCTTTTATGGTGGCACGGAGATGATCTTCCTCACGATGTCCGCATCATCTAGCTTTGTTAATCCTATTTAATGGAGCTCATTGATAATTAGATTCAAACGAGAATACAATCACGAACAAGCTCATCATCATTCATTTTAAAGGAATCATAATTTTATTTAGCTAGACAATGTTTTTGCTCACGGACATTAGTTGTGCCGTCATGGAGCTCTTGGAGTTTTAACCAAATTTCATGTGTCGTATTTAAAGTGAACACTTGGTTAAACACATCCATGCTAAAAGATTTAAACAAGCAATTTTTAGCTCTAGCATTGAAATGAATTTCTTTTTCTTCACTCTTTGTGGATTTATTGGGATTCTTAATGGGTTTCATCCTGTCACGAGTGACTCTCCAAACATCCAAATCTACCGCCTCAAGGTAACAAGCCAGTCTAGCTTTATAGTAGGAAAAGTTAGTGCCGTCAAAGTGCGGAGACCTAGAGGTATCTATCCCAACCACTCTAAATAGTGTCGGCCCAACGACGGTAAAGCCAAAGGTCCAAATTGAGCCAACCTGTCTCTGATACCACTTGTAAGGGACCGTGACGCCTAAGAGGGGGGTGAATTAGGCAACTTAAAATTCTACTTCTAACTAAGGCATCTAATTTCACCTAATCAAAACCTATGCAAGAAAGTAATTTATCTAAATATGCAACTACGGTTTTGCTAGGTGTGTTGCTATCTCTACCGCAAAAGAATGATGCAACCTAGGTTCCAATCCCATCAACTAGCCTATCAACTAAGCTAGGGAAGTAAAGCACACAACCAAGGTAGCAATGTAAATGCAGAAGGTAAAGATGAGGTAGAGGTGCAAACTCCCGTCGACGACTCCGGTATTTTTACTGAGGTATCGAGAAGCGCTCAAGCTTCTCCCTAGTCCTCGTTGGAGCCTCTCACAAGGAATCTCTCGCAAGGGCCAAGCTCCTGATCGGGTAACTCCGTGGATAGCCTTGAGCCTTTCCCACGCACAAGTGGGTCTTCAGTGTGCCTTCCGACAAGCCTCTCCCAGACCGCTCCCCGCTGTCTTCACTATCAAGCTTCCGGCTAAACCGCTGCGGGCCTTGTTCCCTTCGGTACACGGTGGCGGCCACACTACAAACGTGGTTGGTGTGATCTCGCAAGACTACAAGCCCCTCCGATGTACAACAATAGTGCGTGCAAGCACCAATTGATAAGAGGTGTGCAAACCTCACTAAACCCTTGGCCTAAACCTAGAGCAAGCGTATAAGCGGTGGTCTAATCAACCTAAGCACTTCGCAATACACCTATGCTAATCACCTAATGAATCACTAAGCATTATGCAAATGAAGATCACTAAAATGGTGTATCAACACCCTTGGCATGTTTCCTCAGCTCTCCACACTCAAATGGCTGGTTGGGGGTTTATTTATAAGCCACATAGAGCAAGTAGCCGTTGGGGCGAAACCTAGCTTTCTGCTAGTGACCGAACGCTGTTGTCGTCCTGACCGGACGCATCCGGTCGTCCCAACCGTTGAGCGCGCGCGTAGAGATCGGACGCAATGCCGAGTCCGGTCATCATCGACTGGACGCGTCTGGTCGTATTTGCGCCGCTCTAGAACCACTCTGGACATGATCAGACGTTGTACTTTGTGCGTTCGGTCATCCAGTACCGCTGCGTCTGGTCCTCACTGAGTTGTTGCCGCGACGATGAACAGTGAAGTTCGTGCATCCGATCACTGCCTTGCTCAGCGTCCGGTCACTACTGCTGATGTCTGCTGTTGCCGAGCAACTGATCGAACACGTCCGGTCCTCATAGGGTCGCGTCCGGTCACCTCTGTGGAGCTCGTTTCTTCGCGATCTTACGTCCGGCTTGGTTTATATCTTCGTGCTTGGACTTTGCTTGATATCTTGAATCCTCTCTTATGCTTTTAGAGTCTTGCTTAAGGTGTTGATCATCGGATCATTATGTCGCATTCGTCCAAGTCACGTTTGCCCTCATGGCAGGTGGGCTTCGCCTAAATGCCATTAAGTTTGTGGGCTTCGATGAAATGCTCTTATGAAACGAGTCCAACACGTTATTATGCCATTTTGAGATTTAAGTCCACTTTTAATATTTTTCACCCAAAATTTTAGCCTGAACTGACTATTTTACCCCTGAGCTCATTGACCCCTGCCCTCCCATCTCTCCCCCTCGCGTTCTCTCGCTCGCGGGAAAGGCAGAGCGCCGCCGCCCCAGGCCACCTGAAAGGTCCTAATATGGCTAGAGGGGGGGTGAATAGCCTATTTAAAAATCTACAAATCAACTAGAGCAATTTGATTAGTATGACAAATAGCGTAATGCAAACTTGCTCTAGCTCTACAAGGGTTGCAAGCCACCTATCCAACAATTCTAGTTGCAATGAATACTTAGGCACACAAACTAGCTATGTAATTACTCACTAAGAGCTCTCAACCTTGCTACTCTAAAGAGCTCAACTAGATGAATGTAAATAATAAAGCAAGCTCTCAATTCTAATTACACTAAAGAGCTTGTATCAACTAGTTTGCAAGAATGTAAATGAGCGAGTAGAGTGATTATACCAACGTGTAGGGATGAACCAATCACAAGATGAATATATAGCCAATCACCGGAGAATGACAAAGAAGAGAGACAATCGATTTTCTCCCGAGGTTCACGTGGCTTGCCAACACGCTACGTCCCGCTTGTGTCGACCAACACTTGGTGGTTCGGCGGCTAAGAGGTGTTTCACAAACCTCGCCCACACGATAGGACACCGCAAGAACCGACCCACACGTGAGGTAACTCAATGACACGAGCAATTTACTAGAGTTACCTTTCGGCACTCCGTAGGAAAGTACAACTCCCCTCAATCATCATCCGGCGGCCCACGAACAATCACCAACTCGTGCCGATCCTTCACCGCTGCTCCAACCGTCTAGGTGGTGGCAACCACCAAGAGAAACAAGCGAAATCCATGCGCTATAACACGAATACCAAGTGCCACTAGATGCAATCACTCAAGCAATGCACTTGGATTCTCTCCCAATCTCACAATGATGATGGATCAATGATGGAGATGAGTGGGAGGGCTTTGGCTAAGCTCACAAGGTTGCTATGTCAATGAAAATGTGCAAGAGTTGTCCATTGAGCCGCCATGGGGCTATAAATAGAGCCCCCATCAATAGAGCCCCCATCAATAGAGCCGTTATACCCCTTCACCGGGCAAAACGCTTACGACCGGACGCTCGGTCGGATCGACCGGACGAACAAGCGCTCTCGTCCGTCCGGCCGCTCGATGTCGACCACGTGTCCAAACTCAACGGTCATCATCTCGGCCTCGACCGGACGCTCCCTTTGAATCCGACCGACGCTGAAGCCCCAGCCGTCCGGTCGTTTCCGATAAAGCTCCCGAGGCGTATTTCTTCGACCGGACGCGTCCGTCCACCTTGACCGGACGCACCAGCGTCCGGTGCTCAACCCTTCCTCTCGTGTTGCCGAAGTCGGCCGCGACCGGACGCAGCAAACCGATCCGGCGTCGGTGCTTAGCTGATTCGGCGTCCGGTCCACAGGACCGACGCCAAACATCATTTCGACCAACTCCATTTCAACTCTAACTTCTTCACCCTTGCTCAAATGTGCCAACCACTAAGAATTTTGCATCCGCGCAATAGAAAATAGACATTTCATTTTTCCAAAAGCGTAATCCGCTTCAAAGCTTTCATGGGAGGGAGAGAGGGACCCAAACCCATCTCAACCCTGCAAACACCTTGTGCACATGTGTTAGCATATTTTCACAAATATTTTCAAGGGTGTTAGCACTCCACTAGATCCTAAATGCATATGCAATGAGTTAGAGCATCTAGTGGCACTTTGATAACCGCATTTCGATCTGAAGTTACACTCCTCTTAATAGTACGGCTATCTATCCTAAATGTGATCACACTCACTAAGTGTCTTGATCACTAAAACAAAATGGCTCCTACATTTTATACCTTTGCCTTGAGCCTTTTGTTTTTCTCTTTCTTCTTTTCCAAGTTCAAGCATTTGATCATCACCATGCTATCACCATTGTCATGATCTTTGTCATTGCTTCATCACTTGGAGTAGTGCTACCTATCTCATAATCATCTTGATAAACTAGGTTAGCACTTAGGGTTTCATCAATTAACCAAAACCAAACTAGAGCTTTCACCACCCCCACCCCCGGGCCGAGCCTCGCCACTGTCATCCGCCCCAAAGACGGCTCCCTGCCCCAGGCGAAGGTGGCCCCAGCCAAGCTGCGGGGAGCAGCGTGATGCTGTGGGTGGCGCGCCTGTCTGGCTTCTTATCCGTCGCATGGTGATGATGGTGCTGTCGCCGTCGCTCCAGTCGACGCCGGCTGCCGCCGACAGGCCGCGCGTTACCAGGCGTCTTCGCCCCGACCATCTGCGCCAGGCCGGCGATCACGCGTTCTATTTTTCCCCATTTTCGTTCTTGGTTTCAATCCTGATTTTCAGAGTTTGGGTCAATCTCAGACAATGATTTTTGGGGAATAGGTTCGTGCTAGGTTGAATTGCATATGTGCAAAGTTTGGGAGCGGTTAATGGAGGTTTGGGTATGATTTGTGGTTGAATTTCTTGGAGCCGCCCTTTTCTGTTCGTTCCGCTCAGCTTCCTGTTCGTGCGTTTCTGGTTGGGGACAGTAGCCGCCGGTGTGAAGTGGAACGGCGCAGTGCAGTCCCTGCCCTTCCCTTGCTGCAGCGTTTCTGATTTGCTCGGTCTTGCAGAAATTGGCTCAGGCCTTGCCGCGCTCACTCCTTCTGTTCTTCGTTCTCAGTTCCAAGTTCGAGCGCTCATGTGGAACAGGGTGGGGCCCAGCCGTGCTGGTGCGTTTGCAGCACCGCCATGCCTAACTCGCCGGAGCAGTCGGCGCGGGGGACGATGCGGTTCAGTCACGACTCACGATGGGGAGGTGCGCCTAGGGAGGAGCGGCCCGGGACGGCGGCCGCCGGCGTCCTACTCTCGCCTGGGAGATATCCCCGCCGGGAGAGAGAGAGACGGCTTACCGTCCGTGAGGAGAAGAGAGAATGAGGAGTAACGGAGGCAGGGGTAAAATGGTCAGAGCAGGTAAAAATTTGGGCTAAAATTTTTCAAGGGGGTCTAAAATCATGAAATGGCAAAATAGCGTGGAGCACCTATTTCGTAAGGGCATTTCAATGAAGTCCACAAATTTGATGGTATTTGGACGAAACCCACCTGCCACGAGGGCAAAATTCCCATTTTCTCTATGCTGTTATGCACCAACACGGAAGACGACGGAGTGTAGCGGCAGATACGGGTGGGAATCGTGCGATACGGCGAGTTGGCGACGGCTTCCGAGTCCGTTTAGTTCCGCGTGAAAAAAAAATAACATTGTCATCTTGTCTTGTGCCACGTCTATTATTAGCAATTTCTATGGTAGTCAACGGTGGAGCTGGACAGTCAGGCTACAGATGACGCACTTAAACCGGGCAAGGTCGCCGAGGAATTGGCGGCGCGCGGGACAAGGAAAGGAGGCAGCGCCAGCCAGCTGACGGGGAAATTGCTGCTGCAGGGCAAGGCGCCAGCGGCGCCGGTGGGCACCGGCTTCCTCGATGGACGGTGCTATCGTTTTGCCATTGCAGTTTGCACCGGTGCGAGCGGAATCAGATTTGTACAGTGACCGTATCCGATCCGCAGTGATTTGATTAATGCTCGATGGAAACAATAGAGGATTTGCTCTTGCTGCAGGGCAGGCCTGTTCGGCTGCAGCAATACGCTGCTGACTTGTTTTGTGTACCCAACCTCTCTATAATTAACTTCAAGCGTTTCAAATTAGCACCAAGCTTTTCAGAATTCAGTTTTTTTTTTTTTGATAAGTGAGAATTCAGAATGACTGACAGCGTGCTCTCCTAGAGCAGCTCCCTAGGTAAGCATATGAAGTGATTCCTTAAAATAAACTAAGATGGAGGAGCGAAAATTAGCTGCTTTGCAGTTCATTACTGCCACAAAATTACATCCCCATAGGCCTCCTGTTGAGTGCTGAAAGCAGTACAGATTCATGTGATCTTGATTGTTTAACGATCTTGGTTGTATATACTATACAGGGAAAAAAAAACTCTGCTTGAATCCAGGCAGTATATGGGCCTGTTCGCTGGTTGGTGCTGGTGCTGATTTGGACTGGCTGGTGCTTGTTTTTTGTGAGAGAAAAACACCGTTGGCTGGCTGATTTGGGCTGCCTGAAACCATCAAGCGAACAGGCTGTATGTCCGGACCCAGCAGATACACTCATTGATTGACCACACCGCAGGCCAATAAAAGGGTCCTGAAATTTGCGGTGAGATTCTGATTGAGCAGAGCACAATCAATGCACTGTCAGCATCCAATAGAGAATGCAACCAGTAAGGGCGCGTTTAGATTCGAAAAATTTTGGGTACCGTGGTATTTTCGTTTGTATTTGGTAATTAGGGTCTAATTATGGACTAATTATGTTCGAAAGTTTCGTCTCGCGATTTCTCACCCAACTGTGCAATTAGTTTTTTTTCGTCTACATTTAGTACTCCATGCATGTGCCGCAAGATTCGATGTGACACTTACTGCGCAAAAATTTTTGGTTTTTGGGGAACTAAACGGGGCCTAACATTTTTGCCCTTCCAGTGTGGCTGTCATGAGCACATTCATAAATCCAGGACCAACCTGTTAGCAATCATGCAAACGTAGTACTCGCAAGATTTCAAAACTTGGCCAGTAGCATGACGCATTGTCCTCTCAGAAGAAGAAAGACAGAAAAATGATGCAATTGTCCATTTGCATGGCCTTTTTCCCTATCTGAAAACTGCTTTGATCTCCGATTTTTCAGACCTCTTTACCCTGCAGTTAGTTCAATAGAACCAGCTTTTCTGTCCTTATAAAAGCAAGCAATATTTATGTCCTTAATTTGTATATAAGTTTAGTCAGTTTTTTTTTCGGTGTGCACGTGATGCATAGATCCAGGTCTCTAGGGCCTTTGTTATCTGGGGTAACTAAGCTCTTTGACCAAGACTTTCGGCCTTGTCAGTTTGCGGAAATATCAGCAGTTCAGGAGGTCAAACAAGGCCAAACCCTGTGTCCTGTCTGATTCCGGACAGAATCTGTCCTGGTCATTTAAGAGCAATCAGCAGTTCACCTGGAAAAATGTCATACGATGATACGAAGACCTTAAACTATTCCACAAACTAAGATAAGAATCTGCTGCTGTGTCTTCGAACTTGGCAATCAGTAAGTTGATTACTCACTGAGCTCCAACAATCATGTGCCATTTGACCACTGTGAACTTTTCTAAAATTTCTAGGTGGTGTTGCTTACCACTAGCTAGCAGTTCAACAAGTAGGATAAACTGTTTCAGTGGGCAAACAAAAATTTATTCATATACGAGTAGACCCCAGTTTTGCATACCAATAGGGTGTAGTTTCAGTCTTTTTAATTTGAGAGCATCATTATATATTAGCAGTGCCTCACATTATGAGGTCAGATGGAAAATTACCACTGCAATGTTTTAGCACACTGGTTTCAGCTTCTAGTTAAGACCGCAGCATAGACCAAATACTCAAAGAGCTATCTTCGGAAGCAGGACATTGTAGATTATCCTCTTTTTCACCTGAAATAAACACCCAGGCAAGAAATCAACAATGTTGTCTACTCAAAGAACTATCTTACAGAGACTACCACTGACAAAGCCACAATGACTGAACAAAGATACAGCCACAATGACTGAACAAAGACGCAATCTGACAACAAGAAGTTGAACAATCAGACCAGCAACAGAAGGACAACTCAACAATGAAGCACCGAGCCACTCAAGAATGTGGCAAGACACCAAGCAAACATCCAAGCATAGAGAGGATGTGGAAGTAGGCTTCATCTCTGCATGGAGCTCCATGAAACTATCACACCTGAGCGGCCTTCAGCTCGGAGCTCATGACTTTCCTATCATCTGACTGCTTCAGCGCCACCGTTCTCTGGGCGTTGCATGCCTTCTGCTTCGCCTTGATCGACTCTGTCATGCTCATGTAGTTGGGTCTCGTCCTGACATTGTCCTCGGTCTTCTCCGAAGTCACAAATGTGGAGAATGATATAGGTGTGGATGCAAAACAAGAAGATGACGACGCAGAGCTCTCATCGTTGTGCAGTTCAGTGCTCAGAGACGAGATCGACTGGGCTTTGAGGCGCTGATGATGTCCGTGGGCGTGCGTTGGCCCAGGTGGTTTTGCACAGACCCGTTTGCTGACATTATTCTTGCGCACCTTCACTGAATTTGGTTCAGAGAAGTCACCAAGCACACCAAAAGAATCCTCACAGTTCTTGGAGGACCGGAAGTCAGGCGAGCTGGAGTTGGTCTGGTTGTGCTCTTCCATCAACCTATTCTCCCATGGCCGTGCCGCCATCCACCTCTCAAGCCAGCTCCAGTTGCCATTGCTCTTGTCGAAATTCTGATGCTTGAGCAGCATGCCGGAGTGGTTCACCCGGCCATTGGAAGTAAGCTTCGGTGGCTGCAGAACAGGCAGAACAAAGGTCAGATCAATATTCACAAATACTTGTACAGAATAACAATCAAAGTGTCGATCATCCCTACATTGCATTTGGCAGTGCCATCGGCCTGCTGCGAATATACGTAGGCGATAGCTCGCTCGCGCTTGATTGCGCCCTCCTGCCGCTTCTGCAGCTTGACCCTCACTTGTTCAAGTGTTCCCTGACTGTCACACCATCCTTCCTGAAAAAAAGAAAGATTACAGCAGCAATGAGGGTCTGTTCATCTTCTACTCAATGTGTTTCAGAACCAGAATCAACTTAGTAAGGAGAAGGCAATTGAGACCTCGGCTTCCCTGAGGATATCCATCTGGGTGCGGCGCGCCTCGAGCAGCTTCTGCACGGCCTGGCCCTCGGTGGACATGCGCACGCGGCGCGCCCTGATGCGCGCCTGCACCCGCACCAGCGCCTGCATGCACCGCAGCGTCACGGCCGCCTGCTTCCGCACCTGCCGCCCGCGCACGATCGCCTGCAGCCGCACCAGCCCCTTGAGCGCCCGCAGCGCGCGCCGAGCCTTCACCAACGACGAACACACGCGCAAAACCATCACGAATTTCGCAACCTCCATTCCAGTACGAATCCAAAGAAGAAACAGGTGTCGCGGAGAAAAAATGTGGGTACCAAGAACCCGCGGAACGCGGTCTGGATGCGGATGGCGGCCCACTCTTGGCGGACGGCCATGAAGTCCCTGGCCGGGGCGCGGGTGACGGTGGCGACGGCGGCTGTGAACGGGTCGGCGGGGGCGGCCACCGACGACGCGTCGTCCGAGGCCTCCGACGCCGCCAAGCGCTGGCTGCCGCCTCTGAAGCCGCGCCAGATGGAGCCGTGGTCGCCGGAGGAGGTCCGCCACAGCTTCCACTTGCGGCCCTTGCCTCGCAATCCTCCGTGGACTGATGGGAGCTGCAGCTTGTCCTGGACAGGAGCAGCAAAAGTTGCGTATTTGATGAAAAAACTTCAGAATAAAATTCAGAGTGAACTGTACAAGGGAGAAACTCAGATTTTGAGCTACGCTTCCACGGAATGACTTGAACTTCCATACGAATGAACAAATACGGTACACAATGATTTTTGTCTGAAGCAAGAAAGCGAGTATTGACAGACAAGTAGTACGAAGGAATGAAAGGGACGCTTTTGGTGGCCATTGACGGTATCAGATACAGGAGTTACCATTCTGGGAGTAAAAAAAAAAGTATCAAATCCTATGTTCTGTATCTAGTGTGGAAAGGGAAATAGGGGCTGTACCACACGAACTAGGAACAAGACGGTAATCTAGCTAGGAATCATTGTTTTTCACTTCAGAAGGGGAAAAAAGGTTAAGTCTGCGACAGCGAGAAAGCAGCATTCATGGAGACATCTATGTACAAGAAATCTTCTCAAGGATGAATCACGATAGACAGAGACAAACAGGAACCATCCAGATTAAAACAAAACAGAAAAAAAACGGCTGGTAAAAACGGGGAACTATTTCCGGCAAAGAAACCAAGAACATCCATTTCCTTCGTCGCCGCCCCCCCCCCCACACACACACACACACACACACACACACCCACCTTGCAGTCTTCCTTGTCGGGCTTCTTGAGCCCTATGAGCGACTTGACCCACTTCCCGGACCCCCCATCCTGCTCCGCCCCTCCTCTCGCCCAGAACGGCGGCGGCTAACGGAGGCGGACTTGTCCCAAGAAGCGGTGCGCGGCAGACACAGGAGCAGGAAGAGGAGCGGCCAGCGAGCAACCCACGCGGCGGCAGCCTTTGGCAAGAACAAGAGGAGGGAAGAGTGGAGAGCAGCGCGGGGCGGGGCGGGCGAGACAAAGGGGCGCGTGCCGCGTGCGCGTGCGCCTGCTTTGGCTTTGCAGTGGGAGTGGGAGCGGCCGGCGGGGCGGGCGCATGGCCAGGAGGCGCTGGGGTTTTGAAATTCGAAATGGAGGGAGGCGGTCAAGCACGCAGACTGCCGCTGTGCTGCTGAGAGTGGAGCGCTGCGTGCAAAAAGCCAGGGCTGCGCCGAGCTGAGCTGAGCTGAGAGACAGACAGCTGCCGCCGCGTCCATTACTTCCATCGGTTACTACTCACTAATCAATCACTCGCTTTAATTAAGAAAATAAAAAAAAAGATTAGAACAGCTAAAATTTTGCGATTTCGAAACGGAGGCAGCATCGATGGACGCGGTTGGAACTTGGAAGCGCGACGCGAGAAAGAAGGATCCTATGTGAAAGAATCCGTTTCAACTTCAGCATCGTAGCATTTCAGTTTCACATCGCATTGGATTCTCTCCATACTGTGGCCTTTTCTTTACCCTTTGTTTTGCTGCCGTCGTGTCCGATGGCTATGGACGGCCGGGACAGTCAGACAGACACACATTCAGCCATGTTTAGATTCCACCCAAAATCATTTTCATATTCTCCGGAGGAGTTAACTAATTACACGGTTTATCCGTAATTTTTTAAACATAAATAGCCGGTTAAAAAACAAAAGATTTACAGCCCGTAAAATTTTTGACTGCCGGTTAGAAAAAAAGCCCGTAAAAACCTCCTCGCGTTCCGCCCCATCGATAACCGGGCGGCTGGCAGTGGCAGCACCCAGGACCCAGCAGCACAGCAGCGACCAGCGATGAGAACACAGAACAGGGCGGCTGGGCTGTTTGAAGGGATGGGTCAAATGTTTTCTTTCGCCTTTCCGGTGTGTTCCCACTTGTCGTGGCTCTGTGCTCTGCGTGACTGTCCGTGCCCGTGCCTGTCAACTGCACCAGACCAGACTCCAGAGCGCATGGATGCGATTTTTAGAATGATTGATGGATTAAACAGAAAGAGTGCGCCGGTAGGACTGGTACTGGGAGTAATCTTTTGAAGTTTTACAGATTACTCCTGTACTACTCTAATCCACTCGCTGCGTTTGCAGAAAAGGAGAATAATCAAAGTGAGGGCAGCGCAGCTTTGCAGGCCACAGTGGAATTCAAAATCGAACCCTGGTTGGTTCACATCCGTGCTTGTTTGACTGAGGCATTGTTTACTCGCTCCCTATAAAGTTTAGCCACTATCATACCATATGTTTATATACACATGCATGAAGTACTAAATATAGATTAAAAAGTAGTTAATTGTACAGATTGCAACTACTTTACGAGAAAATTTTTTAAACCTAATTAGTCTATGATTTGACAATGTGGTGCTACAGTAAACATATGTTAATGATAGATTAATTAGGCTTAATAAATTCGTCTCGTAGATTACTAAAGACTTATGTAATTTGTTTTATTATTTCTATCCAAACACTTACATATAGCATCTAAACTTTAGCCCCTCAATTTAAACACCATCTGAAAACCATGATTTCCAGACCTAAAGTAACAATCATCAGCATTATCTACCTTGGGTAAAAAAAATTGAGGAATCAAGAGGAGCAAGCAGCTCCTACTGTAAACCTTGGGTAAAAGTACTTCTGTTCCCTATCTAGGTGAATATTCCCCCTATACTAAAATTTCTTCAGAAAAAAAAACTCCTACACCTAGTGGCAGAGACACACAGAAAAGGTCACGCTTTGCGGGCCTACTCGAACGAACTTTGCCTCGCTCACAAATTCCTGGCTAGTGCGGGGCCAAATATGAAATAAAAGCATGCTACAAGGTCAAGACTCAGGACTCAGGACTCAGGACTCAGGGATGCATGCACAGACCAGAGCCTTGTCTGATAGCCTGAGCGTCCCCCATCTGCAGCACTTTGTTGGCATCATTTTGGGGGATCAAGGGCCCATCATCACCACTCTTATCCATGACCCTTTATTTAACAAAATACAATACTGTACCCTAATGAATCTGCCACTGATTCGAACGTCGCCATGTTTATTTAGACTTGTTTGGCTTATAAACCGTACTTTTTAGCCAACGAATAATATTTTTCTCTCACACCAAATCAGCCAACAGTACTTTCAACCATGCCTTATCAGCTAAACCAGCCCAAACGAACAGGGAGATGGCTAGAGATCAGCTGCCTGCCTATGTGTGGGGTGTGGCATAGCATGTCTGCTCCCTACTCTGAGTAGCAGCACACTGTTCGCATGTGCACATCAGGATCAGGCTTGAGGCCGTCAGTTCCGTTCCAACTCGTTTAAAAATGGCCGTGGATTTTGAAAAGAAAAACGGTGATTCTAACGCCCCGGACGTGTGGCGCGCGAGTGCATCCGGACGCCGGTCCGTTTCCCAAACCCTTTGGTCCCCGCACGGAATGAAATGGAAATTGCCCACCCCTCACGTATGAAACGGAACCCGCCCCTATCCTCCGCTCCTCACCGTGCCCCTATCTGCCGTTCCCTCCACCGCGCCACTGTCCCAAAAAAGAGCACAAAACACTTCAAATGCAACAATGAAGAGTATGAAACATGTGGAAAAAAATATATGTAGTGCAACATCGAGATATAAATACTACAACATCGCAAAAATATGTAGTGCAACATTGAAAAACATGTACTGCAACATCGAAAAATATGTACTGCAGCGAAAATTTATGTACTGCAGCATCGAAAAAATATGTACTGTAATATCGAAAAATATGTACTCCAACATCGAAGAAACATGTTGTCGAGTTCATAAACCCGGGACCCCCAATGGACCCGCTTCCCTACAAAACTCGGCCCAGCAGGCGGCGCAGCGACAGCACGCGCCTGGGCCAGCCCACATACACAATGACATGCCAAGACCACGATCCGGTCCCTGACCGGCACCTCCGGCCAGGAGATCTGGTCGGAGCCCCGACCGAATGGCCTGGTCGTGGTGGGACCGCAGTCCGACTCCGACCCCCTTTCTTCGACCGAGGATACGCCGAGTCTCTGCTCGCTACTCTTTTTCGACCGACACGGTCGGGGCCGACTGGGAACAACCGATCGGGGACGCCCGCTCGGTGTGGGCCCGGGCAGCAGGCGGAGTAGATAAGGTAAGGCGCTCAAGTCAACCGCAATACCGAGGATCGTACCATGCCATGCCCTGCGTATCTGCATGACGGTGCCGCCAGGCCATGTCAGACGGACACTATACAGCCTTCCAGACGCGTCAGAGCATAAACAGTATTGTGGGCGCCGACGTTTGCCGTACCAGACGAACACTGTGCAGCCTGCCAGGTCATGAACAGTAAGGTGGACGAACACTGTGCAGCCTGTCAGATACAGCAGGTCATGAACAGTAAGGTGGGCGATAGCGTGCCGTATCCGATGGCGTGGACAACAAAACTAGGTAGCGCACGTACACATTCTCTCCCTTTTCGTCTTTGACTTGTAAAACCACCCCCTTCATCTGTAAAAGGGGATGCGCTCTCTTAAAAAACAGGACTGTAGGAGAGACAGCTCAACAACTTTAGAACTCAACAGCAAAACAACTCTAGAGCTCGACAGCTACACAGTCTACACGTTCTCAACAGCTGATAAGCTCGGACACATAGAGCATACACTTCAATACTTAATACTTAGCGCGCGTTTGAGCATCCGTGACTCTCGGCCACTCGGTTTTAGAGTCCGATAGGGCCTGTAACACTCTCTTCTTATTTCTTACTCGTTTGTAACCTCACAGCAAATTTCGAGCACCTAGTTTCAGAAATAAAGTCACCAACCGATTTCAACTGGACGTAGGGCCCGTTGCCTGAACCAGTATAAATCTTGTGTCATTGAATGTTAGGCCATATCCGATCACAACGCATGGCAAAACTACAAATATTTATTTGTTGGCCACATTTCGCACCGACACATGTACTGCAACATCGAAAAAATATGTGCTGCAACAACAAAAATTATGTACTGCAACATTGAAAAAATATGTAGTGCGACATAAAAAAACATATACTGCCGCATCGAAAAAATATATACTGCAACATCGAAAATTATGTACTGCAACATCTCAAGCAGTAGTACTGCAACATCGCAAAAACATCTGTTGCAATGACCCAAAAAATCTCATTGCAATATTTGAAAACCATCTATTGCAACATCCAAAAAACACATTACAACACAGAGAAACAGTAAAAAAGGACGTACCAAACAGCCCGTGGCCCATCACCTTCGAACTCACCGGAGGGGGGAGAGAATAGGACCCCAGAGCTCGCCGAAACCCTATCCACCGCCACGCCCCTCGGATCCAGAGGAGGAGGGGGAGGAGTAGCGCTCAGATCCATAGAAGCACCGATCTACCTCGGCGGAGCCACCCCGTCATCCTCGTCTCCGGTGGGGTCACATGGAGGTCACAGAGGGAGGGAAGGAGGGAGGGGCGGCAGCGACCTGGCACGTGGGCGCGGCGTCCGTCCCGGGGGCGGCCCAGAGAACAGCACGCGGCGCGGCAGCGAGTGGTGTGCGGGAGAAATGGGGGGGAGCGGGCGAGCAGAGCGAGTGAGGAATGGGGATGTGCGGGTCTGTGCAGGTGGGGGAACGGGGATGAGCGAGCGAGCCTGGATAACGGCTCGGTCGAGTCTGTGCATGTCCGTCCGGACGGGACGGACTCCCGCACACTTTCATTACCGAAAGAAAAATAATTCCGCAGGCATGAGTTGACAAAGAGCTTGGTTATGGTTGGTGCTTTCAGAAAGAATAAAAGTGAAAGGCAGGCATCCGTTCAGAAGAGAAGGCGGCAAGCAAGAAAAGGCTAAAAAGGACGGGAATATGAATAGGTTCTTAGCATTTGCGTACTCTCTAGTAGTACAGTACAGTACAGAGAATCTCGATGGAGATTTGAATTTGGGATCAACCGTGTGAGCGTCCTGATTGGTGCGACCTGCGGCCAAACAACACCGCAAATGAACAAGAGCAGGTAGGAATTTCGAAGCCGGCTGAGGAGTTGGAAATTCGAGTTGTCACCTTGTCCGTCTCGTACTCCCTCCGTACTCAAAAATAAAATCGTTTTGTAAAGCGACACGGTCTTACAGTATAACTTTGATTTCTTATTTTTATAAAAAAAATATTTATTGAAAAGTGATATATGTATATTTTTATGAAAGTATTTTTCAAGACAAATCTATTCGTATGGTTTTCACATTTCCAAACTCAATAACTTAAAAGTTATTTATGATTTATATTCTTAATGTTTGAATTAAACCTTATCTAAAACGGCCTCATTTTTAAGTGCGGAGGGAGTACTTCACAAGCGATTTGTAGTGTTGTGCTGGTGTCAAAGGGCAAGATGCTGAATCTACGGAAGGGTTGTCGTCGATCCTGTTGTTTCTTATGGAAGGAAGGAATGGTCCCTGAATCTGTATGCTGGGTTGGGCTGGGCTGGACTCCACAGTAAACTAGTTGGGCAGGACAGGGCTTGGCTCGCAACGAGACCTGTTATACATGCTGGGCTGGACCGTAGCTCATCCATTGCTTTTTGGGCCAGATTATGCTATCCACTGTCCAGGACCGATGGGGGCCTTAAGACCCATATCAGCTTTGTACCGGGCTTTTCTATCGTTCCGTTCATGGTTTCACAAACAGTGGGTGTTTTGAACTGGAATATCTGCGAAGATCCTGGAATGAATACATAATAAAAACAGTCCATCCATAAAAGAATAAAATCGAAATCAGGGAACACATTTACGCAGCAGTATATTCAAGGCGCTCCAATTGACAAGAAAGGAACATGTTACCACGCACATCTGCTGTTCTGAGTTGTGATGGGAAAAAAAAAACCCACTCAGCTGCACAAAAAACGGCAGGGCAAAACTATTATGAACAACAAAGAACGCAGGGGAACAGGTGAAAATTGCTGCACCAGTGTAGACCAGTGTAGAAGCTGAAGCAGATGACTAGCCAATTAAACAACATCGTCTCTTAAATCTAAGCCAAATTAATATCACAACCATGTCAGGGATACAGTACGAGTAGTATCTTCTACACTGATGTAGCACAAGTCCAAGGCAGATGCAAATTCACATGCTATCTCTCTATCAGTTGCCACGTCAAGGATCGAAGACGGCGCCGCCGCACTTGCACTTCCACCAGACGGGCTCGTAGTTGGCGCCGGCGCGCACCTGCACGGCCTTGCACGGCGCGCACGCGCCGCACTTGCGGTCGCAGCACGGCGGCTTCGAGCCCAGCCTGCTCATCAGCTGCTGCTGCTCCTCCGCATGCTCTCGGCCATCGTCAGAAAGAATCGTTACCGGCGGTGAGCGCGGGTCCTCTCCGACATGATGCGCCGGATCCTGATGGCCGCCTGCATAGCAGGTTGGCGCTGCTTCTTTCAGGTTCAGAGACACAAAACCAAAACGTTACGGTAGGGCAAAACGGAGGACCTCAGCTCACCTTGGGCCATGAAGACGAGAAGAGGCAGGACGACGACGAAGAAGAAGAGGAGCAAGGAGCAGGCCGCCCTGTGCTGCCACCGCAGACGGCGGGCTGCGCCTGCACTCATCACGTTCACGCAACGCCGCGGCGCCGGCAGCATGCAAAACGGCTTGGCCAGCGCCCAGGCCCAGCACATGTCGCTCACGGTCACGGACTCTTCTCCGCTGCTAAAGCTAGCAGACGTACGCAGGCGGCAGGCCAGAGAGCTGAGGGATTTCTGAGGGAGCAGAGGCAGAGAGATTCCTGGGCAGGGCTCTCCCCTCTTTGTACGTACCTGGATGGACGACGACTGACGAGGTTCTTTCCTGTGGCGAAGGGGCCAAGCAGATGCGTGCCATGCTCTGCTCGGCACGCGGTCCTCCGGTCAGGTCGCAGCGAAGCGAATGCAGCCGCGTGACTGCGAGGATGGCCTTGGTGCTGTGACCACGTCGTTGCTTGTTCGCTTGAACTTATCAGCCTCGGTACTTTTCGCTCCGCGCAACGCAGCAACGCAACGCCCGGCGTCGGCGTCCGTCCCTGAGAGAGAGAGAGGTCGCCTCACCCTCACAGTCACAGCACAGGCAGCGCTGTGGTAGCATCGACAGGCTAGGCGGTAGGGCGGGAGCGGATTTAGGAAATGGCGCAGGTTTTATCAGGCTGCACCTGCACCTGCTGCAGCTGCAGCCAAAAGTTGCGCTGCATGGAGTGGTCTCGCATCAACCGCACGCGCCGCACTTGCGGTCGCAGCACGGTGGCCTCGAGCCCAGTCTGTTCAGCTGCTGCTGCTCCTCCTCCGCGTGCTCTCCCCCATCGACCTGATGGCGGATGAAATGAAATGAAAGTATGAAACAAACTGCTCGTTGCAGCAGCTATTTCAGCTGCTGCTGATCTGTGTTGTTGGGCGAGGGCGAAAGAGAATGGTTACCGGTGGTGACTGTGTGTGCGGGTCCTCCTCTCCCACATGCACCGGCTCCTGGTGGCCGCCTGCATAGCCTAGGCATAGCAGGTTGTCACTGCTTCATGTTCAGACTTCAGAGACACAATTTGTTTTCGAAGGGACGGCAAAAGCTTTGTCGTGATTTTTATTAGACGGAAAAATTAAAAATAAGTGTTCTGCCCAGTTTTTTTGGGTGGAAACCAGGCCTAAAAACCACATAGACACACAAATCGTCAGGGCAAAGCGGAGGACCACGGCTCACCTTGGGTCATGGGGATGAGAAGAGGCAGGACGACGAAGAAGAAGAAGAGCAAGGAGCAGGCCGCTCGATGCTGCCATCGCAGACGGCGGGCTGCACCTGCACTCATCACGCAACAAACGGCTTGGCCAGCGCCCAGCAGAGGTCGCTCCCAGTCACGGACGGGCTCTTCCTTCTCCGCTGCTAACTAGCAGACCAGCTGAGCGAGCAGAGAGACTCTTGGCCTCGATCTCCCCATCTTTGTACCTGGACAAGGTTCTTTCCTGTGGCGAAGGGGCCAAGCAGATGCGTGCCATGCTCGTCACTGCAAGGTCGTCAGGTTCAGGTCAGGACTCGGGAGTGGTCTCGCATCAACGGGCACGGGGCCACGGGCCAAGCTTCCGTCAGCTCAGGTCCAGCCTGCAATACTAGTAGTACTCGTATTCTGTACTGTATAAACAACATGGTTCGAACGGAAGACTCGGTTTGAGAGGAAAACGCATTGCAAGTTTAATTGCCAGACTAATTAACCATCCACACATCCCCTCTAATCAAAATTTAGTCATCTATGGCATCCCATATTCCCATATAATCAGAATGTGCCACGAGTCATACATATGAACTGTTCATACGATCGATTGGTTTCTTCCTCCCCTCCTGAACTTTAATCACTGTCACATCGAATGCTTGACACATGTACGCAGTATTAAATATAGACTAACTACGAAACTAAATGCACGAATTGAGATTAATTTGCGAGACGAATTTGTTAAGCCTAATTAGTCCATAATTTGACAATGTTATGCTACAGTAAACCTGTGCTAGCGACGGATTAATTAGGCTTAATAAATTCATCTCGCGAATTAATGAAGACTTCTGTAATTTGTTTTATTAGTACTATCAAACACTCAATGTGACACCGCCATGTGACACCCGATGTAACACCCATAAACTTTAGTCTCTGAATTTAAACACCAAGCATCTTTCTATATACTAGGTGTCCATCCGCTATGCCACTAAACTCGAACTTACAAGGTGTGTGCGCCTCCCCTTCACTCGTCTATCACTGTCATCACTAACCACACAGAAAATAAAAATAGGCAAAATTTGCTTATGGATACCGCTCAAACATCTAATATGCTGCTGAACACCGTCACGTTCAAAATATGCCTAGTAGCGTTATAAAATCGTGATCCTTTGTCCAGGGCTGCGCTGAGCTGAGCTGGCAGAGACAGCTGCCGCAGCGCCCATTAGTGCCATCGGTTACTCACTAATCAATCACTCGCTTTAATTAAGAAAATAAAAAAGATTACAACATCTTAAATTTTGCGATTCCGAAAGGAGGCGGGCATCGATGGAATGGATGCGGTAGGAACTTGGAAGTGGGTACAGCCTACAGCTAGCGCGACTTGGGGGGTGTTTTGATAAATGTGACTAAAATTTAATCCCTATCACATCAGATGTTTATACTAATTAGGAGTATTAAATATAGGCTAATTATAAAACTAATTGCATAAGTCATAATTAATTCGCGAGACGAATCTATTAAGCCTAATTAGTCCCTGATTAGTGAATGTGATGTTACAACAAACATGCTAATCATGGATTAATTAGACTTAATATATTCGTCTCGCGAATTAGTCACGGCTTATGTAATTAGTTTTATAATTACCTTATGTTTAGTCCTCTAATTGATATTCATACATTCAATGTGACAACGACTAAACTTTAAGTGATAATGCTCTTACTCGAACGTCCGGTGTTTTCCGGATGCGCAGATAACGATTCGATTGGCTACGGCGCCCGCGCGTCCTCCTCCACTCATCTCTCCACGGCCTTATCCGCTCGTCGCACCGCCCGCTCATTCCCATGGCGCCTCGCCCCTCCCACGAAGCGTGTCTGCTCGGGACGCAAGGCTTCGCCACGCCGCACACCTAGTCCCACGTCGTTGCTCCCCATCCCCTCGCTCACGCCCCATGCCTCGCGTGCCTCTCGCCCCTCTCGTCGCACATGCTGCCGGCTCCCTCCTTGGCCAGCGGCGGCGCCTTCACCCACCCCGGCATCCTCCTCCCCCACCGTGACATCCTCCTCCCCACCACGGCGGCTCCTTCACCACACCGGCGACTCCTTCACCCACCCCGTGCATCCTCCTACCCCTACCCCGGCGACTCCTTCCCCTACCCCAGAGTCCTCCTCCCCCACCCCGGCGCCGCCCCTCCCCCCACACCGGCGTCCTCCCCACCGGTGGGGGAGGGGGCTTACAAAGGGAGCGCGGTGACAGGATGAGGTAGTGGAGATAGGCCGCAGGGGGATGGGGGAAGCACGCACGCATGTTGGCACTATTTTCTGTAAGCGAGTGCTGTTTTCTGAGGTGCATTCGGACGTGTCCTGGCACCGGACGTTCGAGCACTAGGCGTACCGAACTTTAAGGAGTGTTTGGATTCCAGACTAAACTTTACTCCGGGATCCTATACGAATGAAATTGGTTTCGACCCGGCATGGTATCATTGGATTCTCTCCTACTGTGGCCTTGTTTTGCAGTCGTCGTGTCCGATGGACATGGACGGCCGGGACAGACACGCATACTCCCTTCGTCCCAAAAAGAGTGTCGTTTTTTACTTTCAGACATCTTGTTTGACCATCCGTCTTATTCAAATTTTTTGTATAAATATCATATATTTTGTTATGACTTATTTTATCATTAGAGATACTTTAATAATGATTTATTTATTTTATAATTTACATAAAAAATTTGAATAAGACGAACGGTCAATCACAATCACCCTATTCGCTTAATCGTTTCTGTGGCTTATAAGCTGGCTGATGCTGTTTTGTTGTGAGAGAAAAATAATGTATCATGGCTGATAAGCATGGCTGATATGATCAAGCGAACAAGGTGGATGTCTGAAAATAAAAAATGTCACTCTTTTTGGGACGGATAGAGTAGTACATAGGAGGCGTTGTTTTTTTTCTCTGACTGCTGGCAAAAAAAAGTTTCATAAAAAAACTCCTCGTGTTCCGCCGGATCCGATATTCGGACAACAGATAGTGGCAGCACCCAGCACAGCAGCGACCAGCGATGAGAACAGGGAGGAGGGGAGTTGCACCTTTTGGTGCTGCTAGCTGTGGTGCTCTTTTTTCTTGGGGTCCTACCGTCATGGGCAAGCTTTGTTGAGTAATCTGCTGCTCTCCTTGTGTGAACGCACGGCAGGGACATGCGCCGCCGAAAAGGGCTTCCTGCTGTTGCACTGTAGCAGCTATAGGGGTAGGCGCTGAATGGCTCACCTGCCGCACTGTAGCCACAGCAGGGACAAGCGCCAAAGTCAGCCCTGCTATTACATCTAGTCACTGTAGCAACATGACAGTCTGACATATCTGTGTATAAGGATTAGATGGATAGAGTTGTATATATAGTTTGCCACTACAACTTAGTAAAGAGCGAGTTCAGTTTGTTATCTCCTCTATAGAGCTCCGGCCAACGCTGGTGCTTGTGTTGTGTGTGCTCTGTTCTTCCTTTCTTCTTCTACCTCTAGCAATAGTGTGTGGTCGGCAACGACAGTGCGTGGTCGGCAATAGTGGTGAGTGGTCGACTCACCCGCACTGAAGATCTAGGGGCTAACAAGTGGTATCGGAGCCGTACAAGCATTGTCGCCGGACTAACCGCTGGCGATGACAGACGGTTTGGAGATGGGCGATAGCAGCGGCTGTCCAACCACGATAAGAGGTCGTTGTGCGTATGGTGCGGGAGGTCAGCGACACCAGTTGGCCGACGCTGACTCGCACCAACTATGGCGGGTGGTCGGTGACTATGAAGGTCAAGCTCAGAGCCCGACGGCTCTAGAATGCTGTTGACAAGGGCACCGACAACGAAGAAGACGATATGTCAGCGTTGGAGACTATCCTCACTGTTGTACCATCGGAGTACAGGGAGCCATTGGGGGCGAAGAGCTATGCTAAGGAGGCATGGGAGGCCATTGCGGCAATACGCGTTGGTTTCGACCGTGGAAAGAAGGCGACAGCCTGGCTGCTGAAGCAGGAGTATGCCAACCTCAAGTTCAAGGATGGTGAATCGGTGAAGGACTTTTCCCTCTGCCTCCAGACGCTCATTAGCAAGCTGAGGAGCCATGGCGTCACCATCGACGATGAAGAGGCGGTCTCCAAGTACCTCCACTCCACGCCGGCGAAGTACATCCAGATCGCTCTCTCCATAGAGATGATGTTGGATCTGTCCATCCTCACCATTGAGGATGTGACTGGTCGGCTATGGGCGATAGATGAACACTTGGAACAGGCGACAGCAATGAAGGACAGCGACAAGCTGCTGCTCACAGAGGAGGAGTGGGCTACCCAAAGGAATTCTGGGGAAGCCTCCTCCAGTCGTGGTGGCGATGGCAAGCGCCATGACAAGTCTTCTTCGGAGAAGAAGAAGGTTGACCCCAGTGCCTACCAGCGCTGCGGGAAGACGGGTCATTGGGCAATGGAGTGTCCAAATTGTAAGCAGGAGAAGAAGGTTGAGGCTCATCTGGTGAAGGCTAATGATGATGATGAGGCCACTCAGAAAGCTATAGTTTGGTTTTGGTGAATTGATGAAACCCTAAGTGCTAACCTAGTTTATCAAAATAATCATGAGATAGATAGCACATTTCAAGTGGTGAAGCAAATAAAGATCATGACATGATGATGACAATTCCATAATGATGATCAAGTGCTTGAACTTCGAAAAGAAGAAAGAAAAACAAAAGGCTCAAGGCAAAGGTATAAGTAGTAGGAGCCATTTTATTTCGATGATCAAGACACTTAGCGAGTGTGATCACATTTAGGTTCGATAGCCGTACTATTAAGAGGGGTGAAACTCGTATAGAAATGCAGTTATAAAAGTGCCACTAGATGCTCTAACTCTTTGCATATGCATTTAGTATCTAGTGGAGTGCTAACACCCTTGAAAATGTTTATGAAAATATGCTAACACACATGTGCACAAGGTGATACATTTGGTGGTTGGCACATTTGAGCAAGGGTAAGAAACTTCACCGGCGCCCTGTACAGAAAAGACAGGATTTCACAGAGTGGATCGGACATTGGCCTCGACTAGACCGGTGCGTTCGGTCAGTGGAAGCAGTGAAGACGCTGCGTCGGTCTTCGACCGGACGCTTGGTCACTTCGTGATCAGACGTTGGCTAACTGTGTCTGGTCCCGCTAACGTGGCAGCGCATAGAGGAAACGATCATCTTGCTCACTCTCTTTACATTACCACAAACTAGTTGTCAAGCTCTTTAGTGTAGCTAGTTGTGAGAACTTGTTAGTTTAGTTAGTGTGGCTCTTTAGTTAGCTTTTGAGAGCACACTAACTTAGTGTAGTGCCAAAGCCATTATGTGGTTAGAAACAATAGAAACTAGAATTATGGTAGGTGGCTTGCATTTTTGGTAGGCTAGCGCAACACTTGCTTTGCCTCATAATTGTCTAACCGGTTTGTTAAATGTTATTGTAAAAAAATTTAATAGGCTATTCACCCCCTCTCTAGCCATTAGGACCTTTCACAGTCTCCTGATGGCAATGTTCTGTGCATTGCACGATGTTGAGGCCAAGGAGAAGGCAGAGGGGATGATGGTGGAAGGACCAGGCAAGGCTCTAAAGGTTGTCCACCTCGATGAACCACGTGCCCAAGTCCACCTCGGACGTGTGGGCAGTGGACAGGAGCAGCGGTGGTACCTAGACTTCGGCGCCAGCAACCACATGACGGGCTCCAAGGAAGCCTTCTCTGAGCTCAATGGAAACATGATCGACACGATAAAGTTTGGTGACAGCTTAAGGGTGGTGATCCAAGGGCGTGGCACCATCATCTTCAGGTGCCAGAACGGCAAGCACCGCACGCTAATGGATGTATATTATATTCCGCAGTTGCGTTCAAGGATCATCAGCATTAGCCAACTAGATGAGCGCGGTAGCGAGGTACTGATAAGGACGGTGTCCTCAGGATCAGGGACCGGGAGCAGCGCCTTCTTGCCGAGGTGAAGAAGTCCTAGAACTGGCTGTACCTGCTCGACTTGAAGGTGGAGCAGCCGGTGTGCCTGGCAGCAGGGCACACCGAGGAGCCATCGTTGTGGCATGCCTAGTTCGGACATCTCAGCTTTGACGCGCTTGGTCGGCTGGAGAAGATGGTCTGAGGGCTGCCCCACATCAAGCACGGAGACGAGCTGTGTGACAGCTGCCTAGCCGGGAAGCAGAGGACGCTACCGTTCCCAAAGGCGACCAAGTATCGTGCGGCGGACGCTCTTGAGCTCATCCACGACGATCTCTGTGGGCCAATCACGCCAGCCACAAACGGTGGTCGGTGGTACTTCCTCCTACTCATGGATGATTGCAGTCGCTATATGTGGCTGCAACTCCTGATGAGTAAGGATGAGGCGGCCGAGGCGATCAAGCAGTTCAAGGCGCGCATGGTGGCGGAGAGCGGCAAGAAGCTGCGCGTGCTGAGGACTGATCGTGGTGATGAATTCTCTTCGGTGGAGTTCGCTGCGTACTACGCGGATCAAGGTGTGGTACGACACCACACCGCGCTGTACCTCGCCACAACAGAATGGTGTGGTGTAGTGATAGAACTAGGTGGTCTCTACGGGTTGATTCTTCGACACTCCGTCGCAGTGAATCACCCACAACCACTCACAACTTGAGTTGGGTCATCCACAAGCTCTTCGGATGATCACCAAGCTCCCAATCACCACCAGGCCGTCTAGGTGATGGCGATCACCAAGAGTAACAAGCACGAACTCTCACTTGACCACGACAAGCCTATGATAAGGGTGGATGCATACTTTGCTACTCTTGATCTCACTAATGAGGGCTCTCTTTGGGATTCTCAAATCTCAATCACCTCACTAGGACCTTACTCTTCTTGGCACTCTCTAAGGTGTTTCTCAGCTATTGGAATGAGCACAAGTACCCCCACACACGAATGGAGGTGGTATTTATAACACCGGCTAAAAAACAAACCGTTATGTGCCTCTGCGGGGTGACCGGACGCTCCGGTCATGTTGACTGGACGCTCCGATCATGTTGATCGGACGCTCCGGTCAGTTCACCCTGAACTATAGTGTTTAAAGTGTGACCGGATGCTGGCCAGCGTCCGATCAGCACCGATCGGACGCGTCCGGTCATGATTTTCCCTCTCTGGAACCTTACTAGAGTCGATCGGACGCTGGCTCTCAGCGTCCGGTCGCACCAGACAATTTCACCTTGGTCAAATGAACTGACCGGACTCTGCGCCAGCGCCCGGTCACACCAAAGCCAACGTCCGGTCAGTATTTGACCCTCCATTCACTTCCAACTCTCGATCATATGTGAATGAAGTTTGCTCCATTGGATCTAAGGGCTATTTTGGAGCTACCTAGTGCTAGTTTTAACATGTGTGCACCACACCTAACTCACTAGACTCACCTAGGTCAAGCTACCCGTCCATACCCCTCTTAATAGTATGGTCAAAGGAAAAACAAAGTCCTAAACTACTCTAAGTGTCTTTTCAACTCAAAACGACACTTAGAACTAGTCCATCCTTAACCTTGTCGTCCATCCTTTGAAAACCGAAATGATTTCGGGCCTTACCACCATGATTGCCCAATCGATCTCCATTACCGTGACCTAACTTAATTAACTCTGCAAAACACACGTTAGTCACAGTAATCACATATTGTCATTAATCACCGAAACCCAACTAGGGGCTTAGATGCTTTCAATCTCTCCCTTTTTGGTGATTGATGACAATACCACCTCGAGTATGTGAAAGAGATGAGGTTTTTAACATGCTTGAATCACATAAGCTTTTGGCAATAAGAACAAAAGTGTTAGGCAAGCTTATATAACCCAAGCCAACATGATGTACTCAAAAGATATGAAAGAAACATGAGTACAATAAATAAAGCTTATTTGCATCGGAGTAAAACGTGGAAGCAAAAGCAAATGAGCATAACACAAGTGATATGGCATATAAAAGATTCAAAGTAGAGAGCACACATGCCATGTATCACGATCACGTAGATATCACTATCACATAAATATAGTTTAATGCATAAGAATAAACACACGACGAATGCATAATAGTGTATCACACATAAAAACTCCAAATGTAATAGATAATCTAATATAATAACTAAGCTCCCCTTAGATACGTCGCTCCCCCTAAGACTATCATACTCGAATCCTCTCCCCCTTTGGAGTCAAACACCAAAACCTAAGGGTCGGTCGGCGGGGCTATAGCGGACGAGCCAGACGCTGAGATACGAGGAGCGAGCTAGAACTGGGTGCCATCATCATCTCACCCTAAGCTCTAAGCAGTCTGACCCTCTGTAGATGGAAGCGATGTTAAAGCGGTCTGGGTCAGATCAGGGACTAGAGTTGCTATAGGTTGTGCTGGTATGACTGAAGCAGTTGGCTCTGATGATGCCACTAAGGAAGGGAGTGTCTCTATAGTCCCGGTAATAGGTGCAACTATAGAAGGACCTAGGACATGTAGATATGGCGGAGTAGGCTGCCCTATCAACTCACTAAAGGAAGCACCAAGGCTCCTGGACACTGTAGTCTCTAGCACTAGCAACGAGGAAGTCTCAGCCGGTGTGAAGCCCGTCTAAAGAGGTGTGAACTACGGGGCTAGCACTGGTGAAGTAAAATACTAGGACACCTGCTCTGTATGTGAAGCAAACTGTGCTGGTGGCTGTCCCTGACTCTGAAGCCCACTAGGCTATAACGCTGGAGTCATAGAAGTGGTGGCAGTCTGACCAAGCTAGGGGGAAGGCTGTGGCGGTGGAGCCCCAATAGCTATCACAACATGCTGCATAAATCCAAGTAGCTGCTGCTACATGAGGATCTGCTGCTGATGCATGGCCTGCTGCTACTGCTATAGAGCCTGCGTCTGCTGCTGAATAGCCAGCTACTGTCTCTGAAACTCGTCCTACCGAGTCTAGAACTATGCGAAAGTAGCAGCTGTCTCATGTGCCTAGCGAGCCTAATCCTGCATCATCCGCTCAAGTATGGCAAGAAGAGCGGGGTCTGTCTGTGGTGCAGGTGGAGCTGAACTAGAGCTGCCGGCCTCATGATCATATTGACATGCAGGCATATGAGGAATGTCCTGGAAGTCCTCGTCTGAGCTATCACTGGGGTCGCTCTCGACCATCCCCTCTGTAGCTGCAATACCCCTGATAATATCATCCTACTGGGCTACAGTCTCTGGCACCTCTGGACGACGACACGGCTGGCTAGGTGCTGTAGGTGTACTATGACGGATTATCTGAGATAGATTGTAAGTAGGGAACTAGGTAGTAGCACCACTGTACTCAGCTAGCATCTCAGGAGGCCTAACTGTAACTGCCCTATGAATAAGAAATGTGATCCAATGGGCATAGGGCAACTAACGGTGACCTCTGAACCCCTCAGTAATAGTATCCTCCATCTCTGATAGAAGGAGATCCCAAATGTCAAATACGGTCTGCTGCATCAGGTTGTTGAGAAGCCATAGCTGTAAGCGAGTCAAGCCCTCGTGATACCCCATCCTCGAAATCAGGGTCCTCCTCATAATGGCATCCAGCACTCTAGCTGTAGGAGTGAGATCACTGGGAGTCCTGCTCGACCCCTCGCCAAAAGGCTCCTTAAAGCAGTGGCGAACTAGATCTGTAGAAGGTATCATACCGCCATGAGGGCATCTGGGAGGCATCGTCTGTCCATAGCACACCTCATGTAGCCGAACAGGCTGCTCCTGAAGCCTGAGAATCTCCCTAACCCTAGTGCTCGTCAGTCTATAATCTCTGCCTCTTAATGCAAAGTGAATATATCTATGCTGTGGGCCAATCCAGAGAGTAGCATAGAACTGACGGACCCAAGATGGAACATATAAGCCTATCCGTCCAAGTAAATCTGTCAGCCCTGGCAAGTAAGATAGATACTGACGAATGTGCTCTCCGGCTATTGCTACAATAGAGTCAATGTGGCACACCCTCTGAGATCTGAATACAGCACCACTGTTAAGATATGCATTATAGAAATCCTCCTGCAGTGGTGTGTAAAAGCCCTCTGAAGCTCTGTCATCCCTCCTCGGCTAGAACCACTGCTCAAAGTCCACAAACCTGAGCTGCTGCACCTGCTTGGCCATGGTGGCCCTCAAGTCCAAGTGTGTCACTGGGTGCGAACCCTATGCTCTGGGCGGTGGACGAGAACACCTCCGCTGTTTATTTACCCTCGGCTTGACTAGAGCACGGGTACGACCAGAGTGGCAAAGTTGTGGCTGAGGTGCCTGCTCTGTCTCCTTGGCCTGCTATCCCTCCTGAGTCTGCTCTGCTGGCTGTGGCTACTGCTATGACTCCCCCTGAGGCTAACTCTCATCAATAGCATGACGCCGTCCTGCAACCATGACAGTTCTAGCTGGACCACCATGATGGCGCTCAACCTGCTCAAGTGCTTCGCTTGTCGCTGGTGGAAGCTGCTGATCTACAATAACTACTCCACTGCGAGCACCTCCTCTCTCAGCACGCTCTGCGGCCTCTACAACTGTGGTTGCTCTAGCTATATCTGCATCTAGATACTTGCGCTTCTTTGTTGCAATCTTCTTCATCGCCTTGCCTTTTGGATCTGTAAGCAAGCGAGGCGGACGCCTTGGATCCTCATCACCTGGACCACCTTCGGCAAGAACTGCTACCTCTGACAAAGAAACAACCACCAACTGTCACTTCCGAGGCTTGGCCTCGATCCGTACTCACGAGCTTGGCCCCGAGTTGACTGACAACTGCAAATAGGACCTCAATGGCACCGACTCGCTGCACGATTTAATAGATAGGATATACGAATAATTACAATATATCTAAAGATATGAAACCCTAGGAAGCAAGCAATTAGGTACGAAATTGGAAACAGGGGCTTGCTACCTAACGAACCGGCAAAACGATGAGAAGAGAAAAGGATCGGGGAACCACCGGGACGGCTAGGGTTTCCGATGCGCTGGATAGGCAGTGGAGATGCAATGGCGGTGCTGGAGCAAGCTAGGGCACAGGGGCGGTGCTGCGGCTGTGGAGCTCGACGGCGTGCTGGCACGGCGCGGGAGCAGCGGCGTAGGCAGGGTGGCGCACGGCTAGGGCACGGCGGCGATGTAGCAGAGAGGCGCACGGGCGAGCATCGGTGCGTGGGCTCGGGATAGCACGGTGGCGTGGGAGGAGCTGGAGCACGGTGGCTGTGCGGCGGCGGAGGCTAGCTCGACGATGCTAGGGTTGGAAGCGGCGGCTCGGGGATGACGGCGCGACGAGGATAGAGATTAGATCAACGGCGCGCGGAGTTATATGAGGGCCCCCGATTGAGTTGGATAAGGAAAGAAGGAAGAATCTTGAATCCGCACATTCCCTATTGACCGGACGCTCCAGTGGCAGTGATCGGACGCTTCCACCCAGCGTCCGATTGATTCTAGTAAGGTCCAAAACCCCTGGAATCGCGACCGGACGTGTCCGATCCCCACTGACCGGACGCAACCAGAGTCCAGTGCAAGCTTTTGCCTTCGTCTTCGATCGACCGGACGCTGGATCACCTTCTGATCGAACGCTGGGGAAACACTGTTTCAGCGTCCGGTCACTCCTTCAGTAGCAGTTCACCTATGAACTGACCGGACGCTGGACATCAGAGTCCGGTGCAGCGTCTGGTCACTCTTTCTTCAGCAAATCTTCAATGTCCTTCGTGCTACCTATTCCCAATCAAGTCCCAACTCAAATAAGATCCAAATAAACACCAATTAGGACTGATGTGAGTGACCTCTCTCAAACCCTCATGTTTTTCAAAAATATTTTGCCTTAGGCTATAATCCTTTTTAAGAAAATAGGCAGTAAGAGGGCAATTTAAGATAAACGACAAAACAATATTCATGCATATGCAATGCAATACTTGAAAGTAAATCTAGTTGCTTGTCAAATTTGATCCAAGGTTAAGCTTCTTCACACGCTTTACTGCGGTTATCTTAACCATGTTAGACAAGCCCTATATGCATTACCAAACATTAAACATGTTGTATATTACAATGCAATGCAAGGGACAACACAAGCTCATCTTTTAGTAAAGCTGCTAAAATCAAGAACATTTAGCTCATTCCGCAATCTACAAAAAGTTGCCTCATCTAGCGGTTTAGTGAAGATATCCGCCAATTGATCCTCGGTCCTTACACCTTCTAATGATATATTATTCTTTGCAACATGATCTCTAAGAAAGTGATGGTGGATATCTATATGCTTGGTGAGAGAATGTTGAACCAGATTATTTGCAAGTTTTACCGCACTTTTATTGTCGCATAAAAGAGGTACCTTTTCTAGAACTATACCATAGTCTAGCAAAATTTATTTCATATAAAGAATTTGTGCACAACAAGCACCCGTGGCAATGTATTTCGCTTTGAAGGTGGACAAAGCCACACTATTTTGTTTCTTGAAGGACCAAGACACAAGTGATCTACCAAGCAAATGGCACCCTCCGGATGTGCTTTTTCTATCAACTTTGCAACTGGCATAATCCAAATCAAAATAGCCAATTAATTCAAATCTAGCTCCTTTGGGATACCAAAGGCCAATGCTTGGTGTGTGCTTAAGATACCTAAGGATTCTTTTTACAGCAATTAAATGTGATTCTTTAGGCTTAGCTTGAAATCTAGCACACATACACACACTAAACATGATGTCAGGCCTGGATGCGGTGAAATATAACAAGCTACCAATCACAGAACGGTAGAGAGTTTGATCAACCATGTTACCTCCCTCATCTAGGTCGAGATGTCCATTAGTTGGCATTGATGTCTTGATAGACTTACATTCATCCATCATGAATCTCTTGAGAAGATCATTTGTATATTTCTCTTAAGAGATGAAAATCCCTTCTCTCATTTGCTTGACTTGAAAACCAAGAAAGAATGGAAGCTCACCAATCATCGACATCAATTCACCAAACTCTTTGCAAAAATCTTTATTTGGAGATCCAAAGATGATATCATCAACATACACTTGACAAATGAAGATATGCCCATCAAGCTTCTTGGTAAATAGTATGGTATCGACCTTCCCAATGGTGAAGCCCTTCTCAATGAGGAAGTCCCAAAGGCGCTCATACCAAGCTCTTGGGGCTTGCTTAAGCCCATATAACGCCTTGGACAACCTATAAACATGATTAGGATATCTAGGGTCTTCAAACCCAGGAGGTTGATCAACATAGACTAGTTCATTAATAAAGACATTTAAAAATGCACTTTTCACATCTATTTGATATAGTTTTATTTTATGATGTGATGCATATGCAAGGAGGATATGGATGGCTTCTAGTCTTGCAACCGGTGCAAAGGTCTCTCCAAAATCCAACCCTTCAACTTGAGAGAACCCCTTTGCAACTAGTCTTGCCTTGTTCCTCATAAATACGCCTTGATCATCTTGTTTGTTTCGGAACACCCACTTTGTTCCAATGACTCTTGCACCTTTTGGCCGCTCTTCAAGAGTCCAAACTTCATTGCGGGTGAAGTTGTTCAACTCTTCATGCATGGCATTTATCCAATCCGGATCTTGAAGAGCTTCTTCTACCTTAGTAGGCTCAAAGCAAGAGACAAAAGAGTGATGAGCAATAAATGAAGCAAGTTTTTAAGAGCGAGTCATTACACCCTTTGATGGACTCCCTATGATGAGATCTTGTAGATGATCTTGTAGTAGATGTGTATTTCTTCTATTGACCACTTGAGGAGAAGGTTGTGGAGCATTAACATCTTGTGCTTGTACCACCATTTGATCATAGGAGAAGGTTGTGGAGCATTAACATCTTGTGCTTGTACCACCAGATGATCTTTATTTTCTACTCTCCCATCTTTTTCACCATCTTGTAGCACATTTGATGAAGAGGGTGGATCAATCACTTGTACATCATCTTCATCATCTTTAGGCTTGATATCTCCAACCGGAATGTTCTTCATAGCCTCCCTCAATGGTTCATCACCTACATCATCAAGATTCTCATGTGCTCCTTGGGAGCCGTTAGATTCATCAAATTCCACATCATATGTTTCTTCAACCAAGCCGGTGGCATGATTAAATACTCTATATGCTTTGGACTTTGATGAGTAACCAACAAGAAAACCAATATCACAATATCTTTGAAACTTCCCTAGGTGTTGCCGCTTCTTATAGATGTAGCATTTGCAACCAAACACCCTAAAGAAGAAGACGTTCGGCTTCTTCCCATTGAGTAACTCATAAGGTGTCTTGCCAAGGAACTTTTGAAGGAATAGGCGGTTGGATGCATAGCATGCGGTGTTGATAGCTTCTGCCCATAGAGCTTCGGGGGTGTTGTACTTATCAAGCATTGTTCTTGCAAGAGTGATAAATGCCCGGTTCTTTCTCTCAACTACACCATTTTGTTGAGGAGTATAAGTTACGGAGACCTCATGTTTGATTCCAACTTCATCATAATAGGCTTCAATGTTTATGTTGTCAAATTCCTTCCCATTGCCACTTCTAATCTTTTTTAGCTTCACTTCAAATTCATTTTGTGCTCTCTTGGTAAACTTCTTGAAGCATGATGCAACTTCGGATTTGTTATGAAGGAAGAATACCCATGTATATCTTGAATAGTCATCAACAATCACAAGACAATAAAGATTTCCTCCCAAACTTTTATATGTTGTTGGTCCAAATAAATCCAAGTGAAGGAGTTCTAGCACTATTGTGGTTGACATGAAAGCTTTGGTTGGATAAGTATTTGCAACTTGCTTGCCGGCTTGACATGCACTACAAAGCTTGTCCTTCTCAAACTTCACATCCTTCAACCCTCTCAACAAATCATTCTTCATTAGCTTCTTAAGTGAGCTTATCCCAACATGAGCAAGTCTTCTATGCCATAGCCACCCAAGTGTTGTTTTGGTGAATAGCCAAGTCTTCAAGTTTGCATCTTCGGAGGTAAAGTCCACTAGATATAAGTTGTTGTATCTAAATCCTTTGAATATTACTTGTTCATCATCCTTCTTAGATACAACAACTTTCTTCTCGGTAAACAAACATTGAAAACCAAGATCACATAATTGTCCAACGGATAGCAAGTTGAAGCTCAATGAAGCAACATATAGCACATTTAAGATAGAATGATCATTTGATATTGCCACTTTGCCCAATCCTTTAACCTTGCCCTTTGAGTTATCTCCAAATGTGATTCTTTCTTGTCCATCTACTTCTTCATCTAGTGAGGTGAACATACGAGGATCACCGGTCATATGTTGTGTGCAACCACTATCAATAACCCAATGACTTCCACCGGTCTTGTAGTTCACCCTTAGCCATATGGCATAGGTGTGTAGAGGATGATGGCGGTGGTGGCAGCGAAGATGATGATGAGTCAATAACAATGGCGGCCACCTTCTCGTTGTCACTATCATCATCGGATGAGCCACTAGATGAATCAATGTCCGTGAGCCAATCACCGATGATGTAAGCCTTTCCACTCTTCTTCTTGTTGTGGAAGTCCTCCTTCTTGCTATCTCTCTTCTTATATGGCTTGTTCCTTTTCTTGTCATCTTCATCTTCATTGCTTGAGTCATCTTTCTTGCCCTTGTACTTGTTCTTGAACTTGTCTTTCTTGGGCTTGGTGCATTGGTGTGCTAGATGACCAAGTTCTCCACAATTGTAGTAATCCATCTCAGAGATTGGCTTCCTTTTAGAGCTTATGAAGAACTTCTTCTCCTTGCCATCAAACTTGATGCCACTCTTGTTAAGCTTCTTTAGCATCTTGGCGGTTTTCTTCACCATGAGAGCAAGACTTGCATCATCAACTTCATCATCATCACTTGAGCTCTCATACTCAAGTCTTGCTTTACCCTTCTCTTGGCTAGCTTTGAATGCTAAGTCCTTATCTTTCATCTTGCTAGAGGATGAGCCATCTTGTGGCGTGATGTACATATACATCTCATGAGCATTGATCTTTCCCAAGATTTCTGTTGGTGTAGCGGTGGAAAGATCACCTTGATGAAGCATGGTCACAATATGCCCATATTTGTCAATGGGGAGGACACTTAAGATCTTTCTTACAACATTAGATGGTTGCATTTGAGTTAGTCCAAGCCCATTGACTTCTTCTACAAGAATATTCAAACGTGAATATATTTCATTAGCACATTCTTTAGGAAGCATTTCAAAAGAGTTGAGCTTTTTCATGACAAGATGATAGCGTTCCTCACGCTCACACTTTGTTCCCTCATGGAGCGCATAAACGTTCGACCATAGTGTATGGGTGTCTTTGTGGTTCCTCACCCGATTGAACATATCTTTGCAAAGGCCTCTAAAGATGGTGTTTCGAGCCTTTGCATTCCATTTTTCGTAATTCACTTCATCGCCTTGTAGGTGTGTAGCATCCTTAGGTTTTGGGAAGCCTTGTGAGGCAGCTCTAAGTATTCCAACATCTAGAGCTTCTAAGTACGCCTCTATGCGGATTTTCCAATAAAGAAAATCATCCCCCTCAAAGATAGGAGGAGGTCCATCCCCGTGAGACATCTTTCTCTAGGCGGTTAAGCCTAAATACGTGAGCACGAGACTCTGATACCAATTGAAAGGATCAAGATGCCCAAGAGGGGGGGTGAATTGGGCTACTTCAAAATTTCTTTGCAATAATTAAATACTATGGTTAGCCCAATTAACCCCTTGTGCCTAGAAAGTGTTTCTAATTATTCTACCACACAAAAGACTTGCAACCTAAGTTCCAATCCTACTCTAGCATGGTAATTCTAGGAATGTAAATGACAAGAATTGAATTGCTCAAAGTAAAGAGAGAAGAAAGAACGCGGCGATGTTTTGTCGAGGTATCAGAGAGTCACCACTCCCCACTAGTCCTCGTTGGAGCACCCACGCAAGGGTGTAGCTCCCCCTTGATCCGCGCAAGGATCAAGTGCTCTCTACGGGTTGATTCTTCGATACTCCGTCACGGTGAATCATCCACAACCGCTCACAACTTGAGTTGGGTCATCCACAAGCTCTCCGGATGATCACCAAGCTCTCAATCACCACCAAGCCATCTAGGTGATGGCGATCACCAAGAGTAACAAGCACGAATTCTCACTTGACCATGACAAGCCTATGAGAAGGGTGGATGCACACTTTGCTATTCTTGATCTCACTAATGAGGGCTCTCTTTGGGATTCTCAAATCTCAATCACCTCACTAGGACCTTACTCTTCTTGGCACTCTCTAAGGTGTTTCTTAGCTATTGGAATGAGCAAAAGTATCCCCACACACAAATGGAGGTGGTATTTATAACACCGACTGAAAAACGAACCATTATGTACCTCTGCGGGGTGACCGGACGCTACGGTCATGTTGACCGGACGCTCCGGTCAGTTCACCCCGAACTCCAGTGTTTAAACCGGTCAGCACTGATCGGACGCGTCCGGTCATGATTTTCCCTCTCTGGAACCTTACTGGAGTCGACCGGACGCTGGCTCTCAGCATCCGGTCACTTCACCTCTCAGCATCCGGTCGCGCCAGACGATTTCACCTTGGTCAAATGAACTGACTGGACTCTGTGCCAGCGTCCGGTCACACCGAAGTCAGCGTCCGGTCAGTATTTGACCCTCCATTCACTTCCAACTCTCGATCATATGTGAATGAAGTTTGCTCCATTGGATCTAAGGGCTATTTTGCAGCTACCTAGTGCTAGTTTTATCAAGTCTGCACCACACCTAACTCACTAGACTCACCTAGGTCAAGCTACCCGTCCATACCCCCTTAATAGTACGGCCAAAGGAAAAACAAAGTCCTAAACTACTCTAAGTGTCTCTTCAACTCCAAACGACACTTAGAACTAGTCCATCCTTAACCTTGTCGCCTATCCTTTGAAAACCAAAATGATTTCCATCGTAGGGGCATGACCACCATGATTGCCCAATCGATCTCCATTACCGTGACCTAACTTAATTGCCTCTGCAAAACACACGTTAGTCACAGTAATCACATATTGTCATTAATCACCAAAACCCAACAAGGGGCCTAGATGCTTTCAGTGGCTTCGGGACCTCCTCCTGCATGAGGACTTCCTCCTCGTACTCTTCAATCACCTCTTCGTACTCCTACTCGCCCTCGGTCACGAACTCCACCAACTCGCTTTCTACATGCATGCAATGACGATGCAACGCTCAATATTAAGGCAACAACAGTTCTTAAAATAAGAATACACCTACTAAGCCACTAAGCTAGCTCTAATGACTAAGATACCAAGCTAATCATTATTCCCATCAAACCAGTAGGGTTTCGCCTACAAGTGCTACTTAGCAACTAAAATATATCCTTAGGGTTTCGCCTACAAGTGCTACTTAGCAACTAAAATATATCCTTACTCTTATTAACGATTTCCTATATACTACAACAAGGAAGCTATCATAACTCTGAACCTATTCTAAGGCTATAAAAATTACAGTGAGTACATAATAATACAATGAATCTGTTGTAAAAATTTCATGGTCAAAGCTATTACCAATTCACCACAAAAATTCCTACAAATACTAATCTAATTAATATTAAACACTCACAAATGATTTAATAGCCGCTGGTATCAACAAATATATATATATATATATGAACTAAATATACTAACAGATAGAGTATAATTTTAGGAACCTAACAAAATTGGTTTCACAATTTTTGGATATCCACATGATTTTATATGATTTACCAAAGTTTAGCTCAGAATTATAAATAAAAAGCTATTTCTATTTTCTACGAAAAATCTAAACCGATTTCGGCCCACGAGGCCCGCGCGTGCGCGCGCGATCGTGCGACGGCCCACAGGCGAGACGCGGCTCACGCGCGGAGGCGGCCCATGGCGAGGCGGCCTGAGCGCTCTAGCACATTAGCAAAAACACCCCTGGACTATGAGCAAAACAACTCGCGGTCTATATTACTATTCCTATAGACAACACTTATGCAAGAGAACCCTCGGACCTTTCTCCTCTTTACAACGGTGAGGCCCTTGACCAACCCACACTTATGCATAGGCGACTGAAAGCTCTAGTTTGGTTTTGGTGAATTGATGAAACCCTAAGTGCTAACCTAGTTTATCAAAGTAATTATGAGATAGGTGACACATTCCAAGTGGTGAAACAAATAAACATCATGACATAATGATGGTGATGCCATGATAATGATCAAGTGCTTGGACTTGGAAAAACAAAAAGTTCAAGGCAAAGGTGAAATTTATAAGAGCTTTTCGATTTAGTGATTGAGACACTTAGCGAGTGTAATCACATTTAGGATCGATGGCCGTACTATTAAGAGGAGTGAAACTCGTATCGAAATGCAGTTATCAAAGTGCCACTAGATGCTCTAACTCATTATATATGCACTTAGGATCTAGTGGAAAGCTAACACCCTTGAAATTATTTGTGAAAAATGTTAACACATTTGCACAAGGTGATATACTTGGTAGTTGGCATATTTGATCAAGGGTGGTGAAGTTTAGGATAAAAAAGAGCTATTTCGTATTGACCGGACTCTGCCTTGGGCAGTGATCGGACTCTAACCCTGCGTACGGTCAGTAGCGCGCAGTGAATGCCGCCCTCGGTCCCTTGACCGGATGCTGAAGTAAAAAAGGGACCGGACGTGCAGGGGGTGCGTTCAGTCACCTAGTGACGTACGCTGAAGCAAGCAACAGAGAGAGACTGTGTTGACTGAACGCTAGCCTGGGTCCGGTCATGTGCCACAGGACGCGTCCGATCACGAAAAATCATGAATGGAACCTTACTGGAAACGACCGGACTCTAGTGTTGGAGCGTCTGGTCACTTCGAGCAGTGCGACTGGTCACAACTTAAGTGCACTGATGACCATTGAGATCGGGCGATCAGCATTTGAAGTCGGGAACACGTGGCAAATATCTAAGGACTGGACGCTGGGGTCCTGTGTCCGATCAAACCGACCGGTGCGTCCGGTCGCCCTGATTTTTCAGGGGATAGAAGAGCCAACGGCTCTATCCATGGAGGCTCTCTATTTAAGCCCTATGGCTGGCTCAAGCTCATTCTCTTGACCATTTGCATTGATATAGCAACCTTGTTAGCTTAGCCAAATCCCTCCCACTCATCTCCATCATTGATTCAACATCTTTGTGAGATTGGAAGAGAATCCAAGTGCATTGCTTGAGTGATTATATCTAAAGGCACTTGGTGTTCGTGTTTTACTATGGGATTCACTTATTACTCTTGGTGGTTGCCGCCACCTAGATGGCTTAGAGCAGCAAGGATCGTTGAGTAGAGGTTGGTTATTGTCTCTGGCTCCGATCGTGGTGATTGTGAGGGATCTTGTGTCTTCTTCGGTGGAGCGCCGAAAGGTAACTCTAGTGGATTGCTTGTGTCATTGAGTTACCTCACTTGTGGGTAGGTTCTTGCGGTGTCTAATTGTGTGGACGAGGCTCATGCAACACCTCTTAGCTGCCGAACCACCAAGTGTTGGTCGACACAACGGGGACTAGCGTGCCGGCAAGCACGTGAACCTCGGAAGAAAATTTGGTTGTCTCTTGCCCTTTGGTGTTCTCCCGGTGATTGAATTGGTAATCATCTTGTGATTGGTTCACTCTTTTACATGACGGTATAATTACCCTACTCACTCATTTACATTCTCACAAACTAGTTGTAATAAGCTCTTTAGTGTAGCTAGAATTGAGAGCTTGCTTTGTAGTTTAAGTTCATCTAGTGGAGCTTTTTAGTATAGCAAGTGTGAGAGCTCTTAGTGAGTAGTGACTTAGAAAATTGTATGTTTAGTGATCATAGTAACTAGAATTACTGGATAGGTGGCTTGCAACCCTTGTAGAGCTAGAGCAAGTTTGCATTTCGCTATTTATCAAACTAATCAAATTGTTCTAGTTGGTTTGTAGATTTTTAAATAGGCTATTCACCCCTCTCTAGCCATATTAGGACCTTTTAGTGCCTATGCTAGCCACATGGGACCCCCGCTGACCTAGCTACGAGGACGACGCTCACCTTGGGTTCGACGTGAGACGATGGGCGACGGTTGCACATGCTGGGACACCGTAGAAGGACCTCTCCACGACAACGGACACCCTGCGGTAATGGCGACGGCGTTTAGGTGAGCCGCAACAACAATCAAGGCAGTAGGGCAGCGGGTGAGCAACGACAACTCACCGGTGACCTTACCCAGAAGCCCGCTCAGCAGGAGATGACCCGAGCGAGGCTAGCCGCGTGTGCGCAGCGAGGTGAACGGTGGACCGCAAAGGCACGGCCATGTCAGCGGCGAGGAGGCGACACTAGAGCTACGACTACCGTGCGCACGATGAAGAGGGAGCTAAGGCGAGCTAGCGGTGCAAAGGAATTGGCGCGAGGCGAAGTGGAGAAGACTGGCTACGACACGGGCGGCGACAGGCCTTAACGGCACCGAGACGGGCAAAGCTCCAAAATTGGAGCTCGGCGTGACGCGAGTCAAGGCGGGGTGGGGTCGGCTAGAGAGGGGGCGTGAAGGCGGAGACACGAGCACGAGAAATTGATGAGAGTTGCTCGCTCTTTGACTTCACCGTGACGCGACGCGACGGCGGCAGGAAACAGAGGGAGAAAGAGGAAAAGTGGGAGACGGCGCGGCAGTGGGCTCAGTAACATCCATGCCTTAGCAGGGTGTAAGCAGCGGGACCAGGAGGCCCACGCGCCGGCGCTATGGACAACGTGTGCCCGCGCCCGACCAACGTGGCCCGCGCGCCGCAGTGCCATAAATGGCATGGCGACGGTGGCTCGCCCACGTGCGCACGGCAGGGCGACACGCACATGGCCGGCAACAGTGCAGAGGGGTAGCGAATCAGCGTGGACGCAACGACAGCGGCAGCGTCGCGACACGAGGAGTGGCGGCAACGCGGACACGACAGTAGCACAGCGCGGGACGGGGCAGGCGGCAGCAACGGTGGCTCCACGCGGCGGGCCAGCGACAGCCGAGCCCTGGCTAGGCCAGAGGCGACCATGGCCGGCCGCACAAAACAGTGCGCGCACGCGCGACCCTGTGTGCGCGCGGGGTGGCCACGCGGTGACTGCGCCCAAGGCAACAGACCGCCCAAGACAGTGACACGCACGAATTTAAAGCGTTCGAGACGTTTAAACCGTTGATCCAATCCCTAAACCACTTTTGCTATAATTTAGAGGGTATGTTAGGCTACTAAAATAAGGCATAATACTGCCTTACTCCTTAACCCAATCTCATCCAATAAATAGCCAAAGATAGCAGTGTCTAACTGTCTAACCTACTTAAAAATTTCTAAGTGCTAAAGTTGAATTTGATTTTCAATTGTGATTTCTAAGCTAGAGGAAATATTAGCTAGCAATATCATTTTTCGACCACGAGTATTTCATTGTCATCTACAAAGTTTGTACTTCAAACTTTATTCAAGTATCACATACATGTTCTATAGCGTTTTTTCTTAATAAAAATTAGTTTTAAACCCTAAGTGATATAACGTGACTATAGAATTAACTTTCATTTCGTATTTTCGTTGATCGTTTTGAGTTATGAAAATTGATCTACACTCTTTATTACACGCATTAACACATAAATATGATGCTCATGACATGTTTTAGTAACTGATTTACGGTATAACATCGAGGTGTTACAATTTGTCTCGCGGTTTACTGACGGATTCTGTAATTTATTTTTTTATTAATATCCTAACACCCCATGCACACTCTATGTAACCCCCAATATGACACCCTAAAAATTTTTACCCTGGATTTAAACAAGACCTTGGCATGGGCTTTTAACCTAGCCACGTTAATGGTTAATATGCTTGGAGTGACTCAGGCCTCAGGAGGCTAATCTGGCAAAGAGGATACGCGTGACTCAAAATTACCACGCCAAATAGCTTGGCGTGGCTCACTGGAAGAGGTAGCTTTTGAAATGTTAGTTTAAAATTGTGTTGCTATAAAAAAAGTCTAGATTAAAGAAAAAGCTTAGAAAATGTTTATGTTGCTCCTGTTGCTGTCCCGACGAATCCATTCTTTAGGATACACAAGTACAGATACAGACCCTGTAAAGCATGATTTCTAGATCTAAAGTAACAATCATCAGCCTTATCTACCTTGGGTAAAAGTACTTCTGTCTGTAGTACTCCTTCGTTCACAAAAGAATGTAATTATTATGTTTCGATGAGTTAAATAATTCAAACTTTGACTAGAATTATATAAAAAAAAGTACTAATACTCATGAAACAAAATAAATATCATTAGATTAGTTATAGAATATATTTTTATAATAAATTTATTTAGAAATATAAATATTAATATTATTTTTTATAAATTTGGTCCACTAGTTTGACCAACGCACTTCCGATAATTACTATCTTTTCTGGAGAGAGAGCGTATCTAGGCGAATATTCCCCCTGTACTAGAATTTACCTCAGGAAAAAAAAAATCCTCCTTGACCTAGAGGCAGAGACACGCAGAAAGGTCACGCTTTGCGGGCCTACTCGAACAAACTGTGACTCGCCACAAGGTCAGGGATGCATGCACACACACCAGAGCCTTGTCTGATAGCCTGATCATCACCGATCTTGTTCAGCCTCTTTGTTTCGGCTGAATTGGCTTATAAGCCATGACTGAAAGTACTACTAGCTGGTTTGGTGTGAGAGAAAAACACTGCTCAAGCTATGGATTATAAGCCAGATACGAGCGAATAAACCGAAACGAACAAGCTGCTTATCCCTGACCCTGTGTTTAACAATACTCCCTCCGTTCCCAGAGAGAATACAAATCTCGCTTTCAGAGGTAAGATTAGTGTATGTATAAAATTACGTATTTGTCTCTCCTCTATAATTCTAGGAGTAGTTGTCTTTTGGAATGTTCTTCTCTTGTATGGTAGATTTTTAGTCGTGTAGGAATATTTTTAATTGGTGGGTTCCATTGAAAAGGTAATCTCTAACTCTACAATTACATATTTTTTAAGATCAGATTTGAACGCTAGAATTACATGTTTTTTTTTAGACTGGGACTGTACTCCTACTCTAATGAATCTGCCGCTGTGATTTGAACAGGGCTAGAGATCAGCTGCCTGCCTGCCTGCCTGCCTATGCCTGGGGTGTGGCATGGCATGTCTGCTTCCTACTCGAGGTAGCAGCACACAGTTCGCATGTGCACATCAGGATCAGGTCAGGCTGGGTCGTCCTCAGTTCAGTTCAAACTCGTTTAAAATGGCCGTGGTTTTGATAGGAAAAAAAATACTATTCCGGCAAGTGGAGTGGAGTGGGGGTAGGCATGAGTTGACAAAGAGCTTGGCTATGGCTATGGCTATGGCTATGGCTATGGCTGGTGCTTTCAGAAAGAGTAAAAGTGAAAGGCAGGAGTCCGTTCAGAAGAGAAGGCGACAAGCAAGAAAAGGGTAAAAAGGACGGGAATATTTGAATATGCTCTTGCCATTTGCATGAACGGTACGTAGTACATCACAGAGAATCTCGATGGAGATTTGAACTTGGGATCAACGGTCTCTGATGTTTAAAACCAGAGAGTAAAGTTTAGAGATGTCACATCAGGTGCCACATGAAGTTGTTTGGATAGTAATAATAAAACAAATTATAGAAGTCCTCGATAATCCACGAGACGAATTTATTAAGCCTAATTAATCCGGCATTAGTATATATTTATTGTAGCACCACATTGTCAAATCATAAACTAATTAGGCTTAAAAAATTTGTCTCGTAAATTAGTCGCAATCTATACAATTAGTTATTTTTTAGTCTATATTTAATCCTCCATATATATGTCCAAACATCCGATGTGATAAGGAGTAAACTTTAGGGGGAACTCAACAAGGCCTGATTGGCACGACCTGCAGCCAAACAACTTGAAATTCAAAGCCGAGAACTTGAAATTCAAACTGACCATCTTTGTACTACTACTCCACAAGCGATTTGTAGTGTTGTGCTGGTGTCAAAGGGCAAGATGCTGAATCTACAAAAGGGTTGTCGTCGATCCTGTTTTTCTTTTAAGGAATGGTCCCTGAATCCGTATACTGGGCTGGCGTAGACTCCACAGTGAACTAGTTGGGCAGGGCTGGGCTTGCTACGAGGCCTGTTATGCATGCTGGGCCGGACCGCAGATCATCGTTTTTGGGCCAGATTATGCTGTCCAGGACCGATCGGGGCCTCAAGGCCCATATACGTTTTGTACCGGGCTGTTTTCGGACGGTGACTGTTTTGAACTGGAATATCTGCAAAGACCTTTGGGTGAATATATGAAACAGTCTTTGCTCAAAAAAAAAATATATATATATATATGAAACAGCCATCCATAAAAGAATAAAGTCGGAATCAGCGAATACAATTACACAGCAGTATATTCAAGGTGCTCCAATTTACAAATGTCAACATGGTGTGGTGTTTTTTCTTTTTTGACTGTCAACATGGTGTGGTGTCATCTGCTGTTCTGAGTTCTGACGCAAAAAGGAAAAAGAAAACAGCAGGGCAAAACTAGTATGAACAGCAGAGAACGCAGGGGAGTTTTCTCCCTTCTTTTCCACAGAAGCTGAAGCAGATGACTGGCTAATAAACAACATCATCTCTTAAATTTAAGCAGGTAGGAATTTATTATTACGAACCACATTATACAGTACGAGTACTATCTACACAGATCCAGCACAAGTCTTAAGGCAGATGCAAATTCGCATGCTCCCTATCACATTCTCAGCAGTCAGCACAACAGTGTTTGCATGCAACAATTATAATCATGGATTGAACGAATATGGAGCCGTAGCAGACAACTTGTCACGTCAAGGATCGAAGACGGCGGCGCCGCACCTGCACTTCCACCCGACGGGCTCGTAGTTGGCGCACAGCGGGCGGAGCCCCCGCTCCCGCTCAGCTGCGGCGCCGGCGCGCACCTGCACGGCCTTGCACGGCGCGCACGCGCCGCACTTGCGGTCGCAGCACGGCGGCTTCGAGCCCAGCCTGCTCATCAGCTGCTGCTGCTCGGCTGCTCCTCCGCATGCTCTCGGCCATCGTCAGAAAGAATCGTTACCGGCGGTGAGCGCGGGTCCTCTCCGACATGATGCGCCGGATCCTGATGGCCGCCTGCATAGCAGGTTGGCGCTGCTTCTTTCAGGTTCAGAGACACAAAACCAAAACGTTACGGTAGGGCAAAACGGAGGACCTCAGCTCACCTTGGGCCATGAAGACGAGAAGAGGCAGGACGACGACGAAGAAGAAGAGGAGCAAGGACCAGGCCGCCCTGTGCTGCCACCGCAGACGGCGGGCTGCGCCTGCACTCATCACGTTCACGCAACGCCGCGGCGCCGGCAGCATGCAAAACGGCTTGGCCAGCGCCCAGGCCCAGCAGATGTCGCTCACGGTCACGGACTCTTCTCCGCTGCTAAAGCTAGCAGACGTACGCAGGCAGCAGGCCAGAGAGCTGAGGGATTTCTGAGGGAGCAGAGGCAGAGAGATTCCTGGGCAGGGCTCTCCCCTCTTTGTACCTGGATGGACGACGACTGACGAGGTTCTTTCCTGTGGCGAAGGGGCCAAGCAGATGCGTGCCATGCTCTGCTCGGCACGCGGTCGTCCGGTCAGGTCGCAGCGAAGCGAATGCAGCCGCGTGACTGCGAGGATGGCCTTGGTGCTGTGACCACGTCGTTGCTTGTTCGCTTGAACTTATCAGCCTCGGTACTTTTCGCTCCGCGCAACGCAGCAACGCAACGCCCGGCGTCGGCGTCCGTCCCTGAGAGAGAGAGAGGTCGCCTCACCCTCACAGTCACAGCACAGGCAGCGCTGTGGTAGCATCGACAGGCTAGGCGGTAGGGCGGGAGCGGATTTAGGAAATGGCGCAGGTTTTATCAGGCTGCACCTGCACCAGCTGCAGCTGCAGCTGCAGCCAAAAGTTGCGCTGCATGGAGTGGTCTCGCATCAACGGCACGGGGCCACGGCCCACGGACCAACCTTTCGTGAGCTCAGCTGCAATGGCTAATGGGCAATGCTACGTATGAATTAAACAAACAAATGATTAAATAATTAAGAGAAAAAAAAAAAAAAACTCCTAAAATTATGTTACATAATCAACCAAATAACATGTTACACGCATGAAAAAGATCGATAGATAACACGTTAATTGAGTATGGAACTTTGACAATCTAAAATATGTTACACGCTAACATATTGTGTACTATGTGCGTTATGCTAACTCGATTAAAACTATGTTACATAACTAGGAGGACCTAAATTAAAACATGTTGCACGCAGCTAATTGACGTTGGGAACGCTACAACGTTGCAAAATTATAGCACGTGCAAGGGAATAAAAAGTTGCACGCTAATCAAATTATGACACATACCTTAGCTGTCATGGCAATTATACTAATCAAATTATATCATGTCCCAAAGTTGCAAAATAAAAAAGACTTAACATATCAAATAGATCACGCATGCAACAATTATATATAGAAAAAGATTTTTTTATATCTAAAAGCTTCCTTATCTATCCTATTTTATCAAATTTAAAAATAAACAAATATATATTTCACATATTACCTCCTAGGAAGTAATAGATGATATATCTCATTAAATGGACGCGGCTCATAGTTATTGGGGGAATGGGGGTACCAAAGCAAAGGCCATGGCTAATTCTAAGGCAGTATATTCTATAGACAACATGTGGTTTAAATAGAAGACTCACGATTTGAGAGGAAACCGCATTTCAAGTTTGATTTTTATAAGACTAGTTAACCATCCACTGATCCACACATCCGCTCTCTAATAGGAATCTTTAGTCATCCATGCATGCACCCCATCTAATCAGATTTTGCCACGTGTCACGCATATATGAATATATGATTTTGACCGAAATATATAAGAATATATGATCGATTGGTTTACTTCTGTTCCTATTATCTTGCTCGGTATCCATCGGCTAGACTTAGGTGTGCCCCACACCTTCACTCGCCACTAACCTGGCAGAAAAATAATGGTGAAAACCGCATCTTGTGTGTGGAAAATATGTGGAAAGATTGAAGCTAAGCCCCTGCTTAGATCTCATGGTGTAAAGGGCTAAACTTTAGCCAAGTAAAATTTAACCATTAACTAGGTATTAGCCCGTCCGTTGCGCCTAATTTAAATGAAATACGTAGAATGCGTAATAAATATTTGTCGACACAAAAATGTGGCGATGTGATCAACACACAGCAAGCCAGAAGGATCTGCTTAGAGTAAGCTCGGAGATCCGCTTGGCTTGAACACAGGAACACCCGATCCTGTGAATCCAGCAAGATCTAAGCGTACCGATCAAATTGACTCAATAATTGACAAGGAGAGAAAGTCTTATCAGTAGTTTAAGGCGGAACATGCCGGTTTTGCCCAGACAGTTTCAAGTGTGCAACTTCGAGATCAGCCAAACAAGGAAATCGACTAAATAGCCGATACGAGGAGAAATCGACTGTTAAGTACTGTGACGTTCGTGGGTCACGACCGATTTATGATAACAAGTAAATGCACCCAGATATAAGTAACATCATCAGCTAGGTGGATATAACCAGTGCAAAAGCACTGAGCCGATAAGTTTAACGAGAAGAGATATAACATGCGAAGAAATCGACTGTCTAGTACAAATAAATCTACAAACGCTCTGAATCTAATTTATTACCCTCAACAGTGAGGTTCGATCGGATCGATACAGCTATGATAATGATAACAAACTAAAGCCAAAGAATCCATAAAACCATCTATATATTGACAGGTTCATGAAAAATACGTTATATGTGTGAAAGCACAGGCGAATCGGCTAAAATAGCCGATTCAGGTAGAAAAAGGATTATAACATGTGAACAATCGACTATTTAATATGAACAGATTTATAAACTCATCAAATCTAACATGTTATCCTTAACAGTGGGGTTCGACCGGATCGATGACAGCCATGATAAAGATAACAGATCAAACCTTTAAAATAAACAGATCTATTCACATTTAACAGAACCATGACGACACACTATAAGCGTTAAAGTACTGGCAATCGGCTATTTAGCCGATGCAGGCATAGCAAACAGCCAAGGTCACGCCTGGTCGAAAGCAAATCTACCAACTAGCATACTCCGATTTAAAGTGCTAACAGTAGGGATCGACCGAATCGTAACAGCCATAATAGCAAGCTATAGACCAGATTCAACTAGCTAGTAAACCTTATCAAGATCAGACATGCCTTAGCCGCGTACTATGCACGATCAAGATCGAAGTAGAACGGCCGATAAAACATAATCCGTCGTTTTAAGTAAGAATCATTGCAATGTGACAAAATAAACGATGGACTAAAAGGATGTGAGGCCGATCTAGATCGATCTTGATCGGGCAAGTTGATGTTGCTGAAACTAATGACAACAAGAACATCAGCAAGATCAGTAACTTAATGAATCTATCCGAAGGATGCCACCCTTAGGTAGAGCCGATAACCCGACCTTAATCTAATTCGAGCAGTGGAGGTCGAACTTAACCGATGCAGCCGTACTTGAACTAGATAAGGATCGATAACTAACTTATACTAGAGCTCGTAAGAGGTCGGTCGGACCGATGCAGCCTTACAAACAAAAATATAAGCCATGACGGTACTTACAGACAAGCCGGAGGTCGACCGGATTGATTTAGCCCTGCTTGTTGAAGAACTCGCCGAGATCTACATTACTCCTACTCCTAAGGGTTGACGTGAAGCCGAAAAGGAAAAGACTGTTTTGATTGATTGAGAGATTATGTGGTACAATAGCCAGGGATTTATATTTATACCCTGGGCTGATAAGAGTCCTAAACGAACACGACTAAATAAAAAAAAATATCAAGATACATGAACTCTAATTTTCCTTATGCAGAATCCTTGCTGATAAAGTTTCCTTACCGACGTGTCTCGTTATGCATCCTTGAATTCACCGTATATGCGTATATGCACGCCGATCTTTACTTGTTTTTGCATGCACCACGTAATAATCCTGGACCTGTCTTGGCGTTTTTATTCTTTTCATTGTTTCTTATGGATCCGGATGCTTTCCGTATTGCATGAGACTTGAATGGATGCGGCCAAATATTAATTGGCCGTGCGTGCATAAGCACCCCTGATAACCGACATACAAGTCACGTGATGCACATCTTGTCTCTCCTTGCCGAGTACTCTCTCCATCCTAAATTATAAGACGTTTGACTTTTTTGTCTCAAATTTGACCACTCGTCTTATTTAAAAAATTTGTATAAATATAGTCAAATTTAAGTTATTCTTGAAGAATTTTTATTAATAAACCAAACCATGACGAAAGAAGTGATATTTTACATAAATTTTTGAATAAGACGAGTGGTCAAACTTAGTATTAAAAAAGTCAAACGTCTTACAATTTGGGATGAATTAAGAGTATTAAATAATCTTTCCTTCCAAATATACTAAACATTGTTTCTTACTCGACAATGGATACCAATTTGGTCTCTGGCTCGTATGACAGCCGGACTCATCTCCTTTAATTCTTAGCTTCCTTAGGTACATGCTTACGTACAGCAGCATGCCAGCCAATGATAATCACGTACTTGGAGATGCTTCCCCTCGCAATACATATCATGCACATGATTTGATTAGCTTGATTAATAATATATATATTCCGGCCGGCTTCCTCTTCTTCATGTACACGAGCACCATTTGCATATATCCATATATCAACTGAGCTAAATAGGAATAGACGTGGCCAAATATGCTAATTGGCCATTCATGCAAATACTTAGGCATTCAAGTCTGGTGATCACGTATACATGTATATCTCCTTTGCTTTAATCTTGATTTTCCCGTATTTTCACGTGAGGAGCTTTCCGACGTCATGTCCCTCTTAAATATATTAAATAATATTTTCTGGCCGGCTTGTAAATATCCCTTAATTAGGAGACTTTCTTGCTTTTAACATCATCGGCCGATCTCTTCCTTTTCATAACAAGCCTACCAAATTTTGGTGCAAACAATATTATTATTAGATGCAATTTCATTTTGGTAAAAAAGGGAAAAAGACCACAATATCAACCTTGCTATACGAAAATTTGTTTCAACCTTCCTAGACTAATTTCCAATGTAGAGGGAGTACTAAATCGCGGTCGCCGGCCATGAGAACTCGGAGGTTCGGAATGTCGTGGTGGTGTCCACTGGGCAGCGGCGGCGGCACCAAGTTCGGCGTCGTTCACAGCCGCGATGTCTCGCTAGCCCAGTAGCCCTCGTTGATGCGATCGACGGACGGGTCGCCGAAGGCCAGAAGCAGAAGCTGCTACCTTCCGCCTGGGCTTCTCATGTACTAGAAGACTCATTACGTGGCCCAATAGGCCCAATAGCGGTCCAACTGTTCGCTTCGTGTAGTCGCAGAGACTCGTCTTCTTCCTCAGTTCCACTTCCACGCAAAAACAGAAGTACAGGAAAGTAGCCCGAGTCTCGCCGCCGGGAGGTCACCGCACTGGTGGATCAGCCTCTATCCTCCACAAGCCATGCCGGACCCTTTTCTTTTTTAGAGTGAAGTGAAGAGGGATCTTCGTTAATTTCTCAAAACGCCATTACAATCCCGTGCAGCTAGCTGCTCGACACACGCGCGGGAATTTGACTACGCCACACTGTGACACTGCACGATGTGACTACTGCCATTACAATCTCCAATACCGATTTACACCTAGTATATATGTTCTGCATTAATACTATATATACAAGCACAAGTGAGCATGATTACGATCTCTATGTGGCCAACGGATTGGGAGAAAATCAGGCGATGCTAAAACTGTTAGGTCCGGGGGATCATCAGCTACCAAAATGGCGGGACAGAAACAGAACCCATGTTTCCTTTCATCTCCGAGGCCGGACGGCTCCGATCGAAGTCGTCGACGAGGAAGAAGATGACCGGGCCGACCTGTCGTTCTCCTCCTTGTCCTCGCTGAATGCCTTCTGAACCAAGTCTTGCAGGTCATGGAACCTCCTCTTCTTCTCCGTGGATGTGTCTCGCCCAAGGGAAGCCAGCTCGGTTTCGTCATCCATGATCTTGTCGAGCACTTTTGAACACCGTGGGAAGAAGCGCTTCCCGAGTTCCACTGGAACACAGAATTCAGCTTGCGATTAGTCCAGGTTCAATCAGAGAAACAAAAATGCGACAGTGTGCCTACAGCTTCCAAGCCACGGAGAAATGCAAGACTAGTGTTTAGAAATTCAGAGGTTAAATCAAAACTGTACGTGACCACATTAAAATGTCCACCTTCAGGTCAAATAGCTATCGTTGTCCTTGACTCACATAGTGATTCAGATCTAATGATTTTACGATGTAATTTATTCTACAAGATTTCTGTAAACCCCTATAGGTATTTTAAAAAAATAAAACTTAGTTTCAGCTTCCATCACTACAGATATGCTGAAGAAGTCAATAGCAGTATACTCAGAATAAAGTGCTGTGGTTAAAGAAAGAGGGAAGCTGAGCGTCACCTGTTTTGGATAGGGCTCTCATCCGAGCCAAGTGTTCTTCCTTCATTGTGAAAGGAGTATCGTTCAGGTCAACTGTCCGCTGTATCACGGTAAATTCCAGTGTTCCATCAACTTGAGCAATGTCCATTGCTACCCTTGCCTCCATGGGAAACAATATCCTAGCTAAAGCAACTGCATAACATTAAAAAAAAGGGACACATGAAGACATAAGTAAGCATGGAAGATACTCAAATAATCGTTGACAAAGAACAGTGCTATCTGTTCAATACCACCAGCCACATCTGAACAAATTATTCTGGAAACCATGGCACTATACACATTTTCTAAAACAAAGATTACCTCGGTTTTCAAGGTAGAGCAACCTTCCACGTGCAGAGTCTCCTTCTGTCGCAAGAGAAACTGATGCTTCTCCAAGTTGCGGATCCCTTCTTTCAGCTTGCTCTAGTATCTCAATACATAATCTATCTTTAGGAGAAGGCTTTCCGTCCTCAGTAGGCCCAAAGTAATCTCCATGCTTTGTAAGTCGTTTAGAGATCTGTACTGCTTTTCTGTGATCAAATGTGAGATCTGATGGCCGAGCTCCCTTGGTCAAAAGAGAGACAATGATTTTAGGTTCCCTTCTCATAGCAGCAACGTGAAGAACTGTATAACCTCTTGGGTTCCTATGATTAACATCTGCAAGTGCGAGATCCAGAAGTTCTGTTGTGATCTTCGAGTCGCAATGTTCGACAGCATAGTGTAATGCATATGCATCATCAAGATTAGTTTTTCCTTCCTTGAGTAGCATTCGGACTAGCTCCACGTCATCAGAATCCAGCGCTCTGTGTACTCTTCTTACATGTATGTTAGGGGAGCCCTTGTCCTCTGGTGAAACTAATCCAAGACTTAGCCTCGCATCAACAATTTCTTTGACAACATCTGGAGGCAACGCCTTCTCAAGAGCAATCATGTCAAGATTTGACCGAACTACTACATCAAGGCATCTCTCAAGCAGTTTCACACAAGATTTGTTGCATAAGTTGGCAACAGATAAGATCAATGGGAGGTTGTCCACTTCAACCTTGTCAAGGACATCAAGGAGACGCCGCTGTAGAGAGGATCACGTGGATTAGTAATGGCATGTTAAAACAGAAAATTTTCATAAACAATTATAGCAATACTAACAAAAAGTAAGCAAGAATAGTAAACGGCCATGCCTGCACATCAGTGTCACTTGTATAAAGCAACAGTGGGGGAGAAAGTGTCATGTGGGGCCATACATATGCACGTCGCCGGCGGGCCCGAGATATCAGGAGAGCCGCGGCCCGGGCATCCGCAGCAGGCGCGAGCAGCATGCAGGAGGAAGGCAGGGCCGGTGAAAGTGGCTAGATTTGCATGGCCTTGATATTAGGAGAGTTTATTTCTAAATTAGTTTATTTCCAAATGGTTGTTGCCAAGTTTGTTAGGCCGCCGGCCTACTTATCCTGTAAGGGTGTGACATTTGAGATTAAGCAAGTTATTATCTCCTAAACTATCTCTTTCTCTCTCAACAAAGCCAAGCCTGCGGCGGAGGGGAAAACCTCGCCGGAGAAGACGGATCGCGGTTACGAACTACGTAGCCGAGGTCCAGCTATCCGAGGACCCGAGGTCCTTGACAACCTGGTATCACTATCCCGGCGATCCTCGTCGTCTCGGTCCACCTCACCACGCCCAGCCGCCGATCCACCATCAGCCGCTGCCGCCGCCGCCCTTTCATCTGCTTCCTCGTCCTCCGTTGCGTCCTGCCTGGGCAGCATGGGTGACGACCTCAAAGCCTCCATTGAGGCGCTCACCAAGTCCATGACGTTGATGCAGAAGTCGATCGAGGCTAACGCCAAGGCGATCGCCGACATCACCGCCACCAGCTCGTCCGCATCGGGCGCACGGCCTGGCACCGGAGAGCATCACCAAGACCGCCCGCCCAAGCATTGGCGGCCGGATTTTCCGCACTATGACGGCAAGAGCGACCCACTGGTTTTCATCAACCGGTGTGAGTCCTTTACCCAACAGCGAATCATGCCGGAGGAGCGCGTGTGGATGGCGTCCTACAACCTCACTGATGGGGCGCAGATGTGGTACATGCAAGTTCAGGCGGACGAGGGTACCCCGTCATGGATGCGTTTCAAGGAGCTCCTCAACCTCCGCTACGGGCCGCCGCTCCGATCGGCCCCTCTCTTCGAGCTCGCGTCGTGTCGTCGCACGGGCACGGTCGAAGAGTATCAAGATCGCTTCCAGAGCCTCCTTCCCCGCGCCGGACGCCTTGATGAGGACCAGCGCGTCCAGCTGTTCACGGGGGGTCTCCTACCACCGCTGAGCCTCGCCGTCCAAACCCAAAACCCGCAATCCCTCGCCCCGCAATGAGTCTCGCGCGGCAGTTCGAGCTCATGGAACAGTACACTACTGCCTCGGCCAAGGCTCCTGCACGGGGCGTCTTACCCACGCCGGGGACGCGCCACATCCAGCCCCAACCTCAAGCAGCCAAGGCGGACGCGACCACTGCCACGGTCGAGGGACGGCCCGTGCGGCGGCTCAGCCAGGCCGAACAGGAGGAACGGCGTCGCCTCGGCTTGTGCTTCAATTGCGACGAGAAGTACAGCCGCGGTCACAACAAGGTCTGCAAATGCCTCTTCCTCTTGGACTGCGCCGTGGACGACGACGACGACGACACCATCAAGGGCCGAGGACGCGCGAGACGAGGAGTCCCGGTGTTACGCCTCCACGCGATCGCGGGCGTGCGGCCGCCGACCGACGATCCAAGTCACGGTGTCAGCAGGCGCGTCCTTCTCGCGCCCTCTTGGGCGGCGGATCCACCACAGCTTCATCGGCGAGGGCGCGCGCGCGCGCGTTCCGGGCTGCCCGTCCACTCCCGCCCTCGCATGACGGCGACGATTGCTAATAATGGCAAGCGGGTGGCTCGCTTCTGGCGTCATCCGGACGCCTGTTCTCCATCGACGACACCGCGTTCAACACCGATTTGTTTGTTATGCCTCTCGCAGGGTATGATCTGGTGCTGGGCACACGGTGGCTGGGAACGCTGGGGCCCATCGTGTGGGACTTCGCCACGCGGTCCATGTCGTTCCAGCGTCACGGGCGCACCATCTGCTGGTCGGGTGTGCCGCCGTCAACTTCCGCCCGTCTCACAAGATCATCGCCGCGGCGATGGGGCGCTCTTGGGCGAAACTCGGCCGCCTACGGGGACATCTTCACCGAGCGAAGGGCCTTCCGCCACAGCCGGACTGCGACCACGCCATCGCCCTCAAGCCCGCTCCGCCCCCGCCGCCGTTCGCCCGTCTTTCGTACCGGCGGCCCCTGAAGGATGAGCCGGAACGCCAGGTCGCGGCGGCGATGATTGAGCAGCGGCGTCGTCGCCGCAGCGACTTCGCCCCTTTTCCTCCCGATCCTTCTCGTGAAGAAGGCGGATGGCTCATAAGCGGTTTTGCGTCGACTACCGCGCCCTCAACGCCCTCACCGTCAAGGACGCGTTTCTATCCCGTCGTCGATGAGCTCCTCGACGAGCTTCACGGCGCGCGCTTCTTCACCAAGCTGGACCTACGTTCAGGGTACCACCAGGTGCGGATGCGACCGGACGACATCCACAAGACGGCGTTCCGCACCCATGATGGCCTCTACGAGTTTTTGGTGATGCCGTTCGGTACGTGCAACGCGCTCCGCCACGCGTTCGAGCGTTGATGAACGACATACTACGCGCCCTACCTCCGTCGGTTCGTCCTTGTCTTTTTTGACGACATCTTGATCTACAACACCTCGTGGGCGGACCATCTTCGCCACCTCCGAGTCGTCTTCGACCTGCTACGCCAGCACCGTTTGTTCGTGAAGAGGTCCAAGTGCTCGTTCGGCGTCGACTCCGTCGCCTACCACGGCCACATCATCTCGGCGTCGGCGTTGCCATGGATCCCGCCAAGGTCCAGGCCATCCACGATCGGCGCGTCCCGCTTCGCGCAGCAGCGCGCGCGCTTCCTCGGGTTGGCCGGCTACTACAGAAATTCGTCCACAACTACGGCGCGCCATCGCGGCCCCCTCACGCCCTCCTCAAAAAGGGGTTCGCGTGGAATCCGGCGCCGAGACAGCCTTGAGCGCACTCAAGGCGGCCGTGACTTCAGCTTCGGTCTTGGCCTTGCCGGACTTCACCAAGCCCTTCCTCGTCGAGTGCGACGCTTCTACTTATGGCTTTGGGGCTGTACTGCTACAGGAGGGCCATCCGATCGCGTACTTCAGCCGGCCCGTGGCGCCCCGGCATCGCTCCCTCGCCGCGTATGAGCGGGAGCTCATCGGCCTAGTGCTCGCGGTGAGGCACTGGAGGCCGTACCTGTGGGGACGGCGTTTCCTCGTGAAGACGGACCACTACAGTCTCAAGTATCATCTCGACCAGCGTCTCGCCACCATTCCGCAGCACCACTGGGTCGGGAAGTTACTCGGCTTCGACTTCACCGTTGAGTACAAGTCGGGGGCGTCCAATACGGTGGCGGACGCGCTTTCACGCCGCGACGACGAGGACGGCACGGGCGGTCTCCGTGCGATTTCGGCGCCCCGCTTCGACTTCATCGGCGGCCCATGCCGCGCTTTCGAGCCCTCGACCCCGCGCTGGTGGCCATCCACGACGAAGTTCGCGCTGGGTCACGCGTGGCTCCCTGGACCGTGGCAGACAGCATGGTGCTCTACGATGGGCGCCTCTACATACCACCGTCCTCCCCTCTCCTGCAGGAGATCATCGCGACGGTCCACGACGACGGCCATGAGGGCGTCCAGCGTACTCTGCACCGCCTTCGACGTGACTTTCATTTTCCAAACATGCGTCGTCTTGTGCATGACTTTGTACGAGTGTGCGTCACTTGTCAGCGGTACAAGTCGGAGCACCTCAACCCGGCAGGGCTCCTCATGCCGCTGCCCATCCCCACAGTCGTCTGGGCGGATATCGGGCTCGACTTCATCGAAGCGCTGCCCCGTGTTAACGGGAAGTCGGTGATCCTCTCCGTCGTCGATCGCTTCAGCAAGTACTGCCACTTCATCGCCCTCGCTCATCCATACACTGCCGAGTCCGTGGCACAGGCGTTCTTCACCGACATTGTACGCCTTCACGGCGTGCCGCAGTCCATGGTGTCCGACCGCGACCCGGTGTTCACCTCAACGTTCTGGCGCGAGCTCATGCGCCTCATCGGGACCAAGCAGCGCATGTCATCCGCTTTCCATCCCCAGACCGATGGGCAGACGGAGGCCGCGAACCGCATCATCGTCATGTACCTGCGCTGCTTCACCGGCGATCGTCCCAGTCAATGGCTTCGCTGCCGTGGGCCGAGTACATCTACAACACCGCCTACCAGTCGTCCCTGCACGAGACGCCATTCCGCGTGGTGTATGGCCGGGACCCGCCCACCATCCGCTCATATGAGCCTGGCGAGACGCGGGTCGCGGCAGTCGCTTGGGACATGGAGGCGCGTGAGGCCTTCCTCTTCGACGTCCGTCACCGGCTAGAACAAGCGCAGGCAGCGCAGAAGCTCCACTACGACAAGCGTCACCGGCCGGTTTCATATATAGTGGGTGACTGGGCGCTTCTTCGTCTTCGTCAGCGCGCCCCGTCCTCTCTGCCCCAGTCTACGACAGGCAAGCTTAAAGCTCGCTACCTGGGGCCCTACTGTGTGGTGCAACTCATCAACGACGTCGCCGTGCGCCTCAAGCTACCCCCGCAAGCTCGCATCCACGACGTGTTTCATGTGAGCACCCTCAAGAAGTTCGTCGGCACGCCTCCATCCGCTCCACCACCACTACCAGACATCCAACATGGCGTGGTGGTTCCAGAGCCGGCACGGGTCGAGCAAGCTCACTTGGCGCGCGGTGTCCGTTAGGTCTTGGTTCACTGGCGCGGTGAACCGGCTTCCTCGGCTACCTGGGAGGATCTCGATGATTTCCGCAGCAAGTATCCAACGTTTCAGCTCGAGGACGAGCTGGATCTCGAGGGGGGGAGAGATGTCATGTGGGGCCATACATATGCACGCGTGCCAAGGGCCCGAGATATCGAGAGAGCGCGGCCCGGGCATCCATGCAGGTAGCGACGCAACAAGGAGGGAGGAAGCGGGGCGGTGAAAAGTGGCTAGATTTGCATGGCCTTGATATTAGGAGAGTTTATTTCTAAATTAGTTTATTTCCAAATGGTTGTTGCCAAGTTTGTTAGGCCGCCGGCCTACTTATCCTGTAAGGGTGTGACATTTGAGATTAAGCAAGCTATTATCTCCTAAACTATCTCTTTCTCTCTCAACAAAGCCAAGCCTGTGGCGGAGGGGAAAACCTCGCCGGAGAAGACGAATCGCGGTTACGAACTACGTAGCCGAGGTCCAGCTATCCGAGGACCCGAGGTCCTTGACAGAAAGCAAGAAGCAACAAATGTCAACTGATCTTATCAGGAATTCTTGAGAAAGAACTAAATACACAATTAAATATACCAGAATACATAAAAACAGCCCCAGGTCCCTTACTGATATTTGCTTAAAATCGCTATAAGAAATGGGGAAGCAAGTAGATAAGGAGTACTTGTGTTACTTTCTTCATAGTGGAGTGAAGAAGCTCTAAGTAAATAGCAAATTTTGTATGCAAGATATTTCACCATAACCTACAGAATAGCTCATGATCGGCAATTTGCTTGCTTCTTAGACCGTTTTATTTTCCTTTCTAGAGATAGCCTTTTGGGTTTGTTTGAACTACTACTAATACTACAAATAAGGACCCAGATGGTACTTGTCAAGTATCGCGCTCCATAGATGGTTGCATCATCTTATATCTTTTTTTGGTTGCATCATCTTATATCTATACGCCCAATAAGGATTATGTTGAAAAACTATGATGGCTTCTTTTGTTTGTACGTTTATCCTTTCTGTATATAGGTGTAAACTATCGGTATCACAGCAGCCCAAAATAGATAGTGCAGAGTTTGAGGTGTTTCTACTCAGTACTCTACAAAACGTTGCTTTTTTGCTGAAAGAAAAAAAAAAGTAAACAGCTTCATCATATCTTCATCACATTTATTGAAAGTTACCCAACAACACATCTTAGGTTAGGCGAATTCGTGAACCTGGAGCGGATTTTTAGCCTGTAAAATACATTTATCAAGATAGTTTCGGATCAAACTGAACTTGGACCAAATGGGTTAGTGGTTCAGACTTTCAGTGCGTGGTTTGAACTGACTGATGACTTATGGTGCAATGGCACTGTTTGTGCGCACGTGCAAGCAGCTGTTAATTGCGCACGACTCAACCTGTCCTGGTCTACATCTAGAAGTCTAGAGCTGTTTACCAATGATTACACTATCAGCACGAGCTTACTCTCACCATAATAGGCAAATTTGGATGATTAACAGTGTTTTGCATATGCAATGGAAAAACAAAAGACGTTTCATCTGAGGGGCATGTGCAAAAACAGTATGGCAAAGGGGTGTGATCTTTGTTTGCCGCTTCAAGCAGCATCTGCGTGCGCTGCGCAACGGACATAGAAAGCTTCGTTGCAACTGCAAGCCACCGATTAATGGCAAGAACACATCCGCAATCAACACGCAGTCACGCATAACAGAAACCGCGAAAACTAAAAAGGGCGCCATGAATCGCTGCCCAAGTTAGCTAACAGGGGCGGCGCGGCGTGCGTGGCGTGAGGCATGACAGAGACAGAGAGGGTTCAGAGGGAGATGGAGGCGGACCTGGAAGAGGTTGGTGAGCTCGACGACGTCGAAGGTGGACGCGGCGAAGAGGACCTGCGCCATGAAGGCGACGGCGGGGCGGCAGCCGACGTGCGCGCAGGCGTCCTCGTCGACGCAGAGGCAGGCCGCCCTGGGCAGGGCGGCGACGCGGCCGCTGTAGAGGTAGTCGAGCACCAGCCGCAGGGCCTCGTACCCGACCTCGACCTCCTCGCCGAGGAGGTCCCGGAGCTCCACCTTGCCCCAGTCCTTGCCCTTATCCTTCTCCTCGCCGGCGCTGGCAGCGGCGCGGCGCGCGAAGACGTCGCGCAGGAAGGGGCTGCGCGCGCAGAGCACGCAGCGGTGCACGCGGAGGTCGGGCGCGCCGGGCACCGAGATGCGCGCGTCGGAGAGGAAGGCGAAGTCGTCGGGGGAGCGGAACGCCGCCGCGATGTTCTCGGAGAGGCGGCGGAGCGCCTGCAGGTCGGCGTCCGCCGCGTCGGCTGCGGCGGCGCCCTCGACGGAGCCGCTGTCGGAGTCGGAGAGCGTGACGGCGGTGAGCTGGCTGTCCATGGGCTCCATTGGCTGGGCGCGGCGCGCGGCAGGCGTGCCGGAGATGGTGGGGAAGGCGCAGCGACGAAGTCGATGCGCGGGCGAGGAAGGAGGAAGGGGGCGCGGGGAAAGAGACGGATTTATGGCATTAGTAAACGGTTGCGACTGAGGTGGCAGAGAGGGGAATGTTCCGATTTGGCCCCTTTGCTTCTTGCATTTTGGAACCAGATCCTGTTGTTGTCGTTGACCAACCTCAGGGTGGGCATTCAGTTTTCGGGTAGTGCATCTTGTGTAGGAGTTTATTAGGTTACGTTTGTCAAGGATCTTGGATTCTCCATTACATGAGAATCTCTTAATAGCATTATTTCTGATGAGTGATTTGGATCAGAAATCAGAGACATTTCTCTGTTCTCCACTAGGATGAAGAATCAAGCAAAAATGTGGCATCGAGTGACCAATTCACTCTGCTCTTTGGATTATGAAGAGACTTTAGAAAATTTATTCCTACATTGTCCATTTGTGGTGTCTTGTTGGGACTTTGTTAACATTGCATACCCTAGCTCTTGATCTCAGCATTAGTTATCTTTGAAGTAAGTCTAAAGAAGGCGGCTTCAAGTACTACCTTTCTTCATGTCTTCTTCTGAAGCATCTTCACAAATTTTTTAATAGGGCTCCAATCCCTTGGGTTCAGTTGGTGTGGGACAAGTATTATACAAGAGACAGACTGCCAGTTCTGAATCATAATTTCAGAGGCTCTTTTTTTGGTGGAAAGATGTCCTCAAGTTGCTACCCCAATACAAAGGTTTGGCTATGGTTTCTTTGCAAGATGGTAAATCTTGTTTCCTTTGGCATGATCTTTGGGGTGCTGGTGTTTGTAGTCAGATGTTTCCGAGCTATTCTCCTTTGTCAAGGATGAGAAGATCTCTCTCTACAGGGCATCCTCTACTCCTGCTCTCCATGACCTTTTTTATCTTCCCCTGACACCAGAAGCTTATGATCAGTACTTATAGCTGTCTGGTATTCTTCAAGGTTTACAGCTGCAGCAGACCTCTGATCAATGGATTTATATTTGGGGCTCCTCTCTTTTTGCTTTAAATCGGGCTTACAGATGCCTGATTGGTCATAGACAGGTTCATATTTCTTTTAAATGGCTGTGGCATTCAGCTTGTCAGAATAAGTGGAAATTTTTCTTTTGGTTGGTTCTCAGGGATCGCCTGGATACCAGGGCCATGCTTAGGAGGAGACATATGCATTTGCCTGATTATCAATGTGTTCTGTGCCACTGTAATATGGATGAAGATCTGGCACATCTTCTTTTTTATTGTCCTTTTGCAGCTGCTTGCTGGAACTTGCTACTTTTAGTGGTGCCAAACTCTGAAGATCCCTGCCTCATTGTTGAGAGCTTCTCGGCACAGCTGTGGTTGCCTTTTGCCATGGAAATTATTATCACTATGTGTTGGTCTATTTGGATGGTACGCAATGATGTTATCTTCAAAGCCATTCCACACTCAGTTAATCGCTGCAAATCGATCTTCAAGAAGGAGTTTGCTCTGGTTATTCTAAGAGCAAAAGCGGCGCTGCACCCTAGAATTGATTTATGGCTAAAAGGTTTTGTGTAATCCTTTTAATTTTCTTCCTGACTTTCTTTGTTTCGTGATACCTTGTTGTAAACTCTGTTGTTCTATTTTCAATAAAGTTTTCCAGTAGGGGTGCAAACCCCTCCTGTTTTATCAAAAAAAAAAAAAGTACTACCTTTCTTCATGGAGATTCTTGTTTTACTCAGCTGGAGTATTTGGACAGTAAGAAATAGATTCAGATTTGAAGGCTTACAGCCCACCCTAGGAGCGGTCAAACAAGTTTTTCGTCAAGGATTTGCCATGGTTATCCACCGAGCAAAGAAAAAATGTTTTTCTTGAATTGTTACATGGACAGACACTCTATTGTAATTTCCTTTATTTTCTCTCTCCTTCTTTGTCTCTTGAGCCATTGTACAACTTCTTTTACCTCTTCCTTTTAAAAAAAATTGGCCCTAATTGTTTTCCCCTCCTATTTGCCTCAAAAAGAAGATATGAAACCAGCCAACGTGTGAAACGATTTCACAAAAAAATGGTTCCGGCTATAATGACATGTTTGGATACCATGAACTAAACTTTAGTCATCAAGAATTTAGGTCTAGGTATATCCAAACAAGTGGATTAAAAGTAAAATAACTTGTAGTTTCCAAATCATTAGTTTATTTAGCTGGCAAATGAAGTAGACTAATATGGAGTAAAAGGTGCACATGAATCTTTATCTATTGATTTAAGTTCACTTTAGTCCTAATAATATCTAAACAACACTAGTAGATTCAAGAGAGAAACCGCCAGATCTGAAACAAGTAACTGCCAACGAATCCAAATAACCGTACCAAACGGCCCTAGTATCTCGACACGTGTTTAGTTCACCGGGAGTCCGAAGGACGAAACTGTAAATAAAAAGGAAGAAACACGGAGCGAGAGAAAAAAGTACCAGAAAGTAGGCGTCGGAAGAAGACAAAGCAGCTTGCCCTTCCACGTAACAACAAACACCTAGATATGTTCCACTCCGGCCTCCCGGTCCGGGACGGTGGCGGCTGGACGGACGTGGTCATCGCGTGATGGCACGCCGCCAATGCCATTGTGATTTGTGATTTGTGACTGTACGCCGGGCAGTGGACTCTTCCGTGCACAACAGTGCCACCCGGGCGGTGCATGCTTTTGCTTGCACTTGCACAGCAGTACACCACCACCCCGGCCGCGAGTGCGTGCCCTACCCTACGTGTCTACTACGTCGTTTACTCGAAACAAGGCAGGGAGCTACAAGATACGGTCAGTACGTCCGCGTCGGAGGCAGAGCTTGTTTTAGTAACCGTGCACCGGTGCACGGTCCCAGAACCATAAGTTTAAGTTGCTTATATAAATTGCTGTGTGTGGGCACAGGGCACATCGGGCTAGCACTAATCTACTAGCGGCTGGCTGGTCTGACTGGTCAGCCCTCTCATATAAACACTGTTTACGTAAATCAACTAGTAGTATTTTTCTCTTATATAAACGAATCAGCAACGAGTACGCCTGTTTGTGTGTGTGATGCGATCGAGACAGTTCAGATTGGCCGCTCTGGACCACATTTGACCGGCTGGCCGGGTGAGACTGCAGTGAGATTTATTTCTTTTTATTTATTTACAGGCGTGCGATCTAGACTACGTTCAGTACTTGGCTCATCAACGCATCGGACCGGCTGGCACTTGCAATGGAATCTTGTAGCTTCTTACAGTGAGAGCCATTTATTTCTTTTTTTTATTTTTCAAAGATTTCAGGCGTATATGTGACATTAAATATAAATAAAAAATAAAACTAATTACAAAGTTTAGGCGAAATCACACCGTACTTAAGCTCATCAACGCATTGGGGGCTATGTATCAACCAACTTGAAAATGGAATAGCTTTTAGCTTCTTACTAACCAAACAGGCCCTTGAGTAGCCTAGCACGCGTAGCTGCACATCTTGCCTTTGATTTGTTTGCGGACTTTAAATAAAATCGTACTTCTGTGCGCCCCTATCCATTTGACTTGAATTCGTGATATGAATTTCTGATACTCTGCCTTTGCTAGAGCAGCAGTGCAGCAGCAGCACTGACAATTAATGAAAAAACATCATTTGTTGTAATTGTACCATGCATGGTAACCGACAAAAGGGGAAATTGGTTCCGTCGAAAGGTTACGAGCTCCATAAAATACTATCGAAAATTTCGGCCCCCATAAAATACCACTTAAAGTTGCCACTGCGAACTGAAACTACCATTCCATCAGTTTTCAGCAACTGAGCCATTAAATGAGACCAAAATACCCCCAAATCAGTAGAACGTGAATACATGACCCCAGCACATAGTAATAGGTTGAACCCAGCACATATGAACAGATAATTAAGCACCTGGGTCCATCCACATATTAACAGCACATATATACAGATTCATCCAACACCATTTTTACCATTTAACACATACACAAGTACAATCATTCCAGCACATTACAATTGTCATTGCAGCACATTACATTCATGGAAACACATCCATAGTTTTAAACATGCACCCAACACTTAATAAGTCTGCCAACACACAAAGGTCTAATAACACCAACACTATCTAGAAAATAATAGTGGCACCACACATAGGCTTTGCTCTTACAAATCCAATGCCTAGCCTATGATAAGTCGCCTCGCAATACCTCCTAGTGATGTTTCTGTTGCTGCCCTACTCCTTGTTGTAGGCCCTGGACTGAGAGGACTAGAAATAGAAGCTGCCATCAACCTCATTGTTGGCCCTGGACTAACCGGTGTTTGTGTGACTAAGGAAGTAGAGACTGCTGCAGATGCCTTCTTATATTTCTTAGGAGCTTTGGTGGAGTTTGAAGTGCTTGGTTTTTCTTTTCTTTTCCTACATAACAGCAAGGTAATCAACAATTATACTCTGAAAGAATAGGTATTGTATTAAGTGATAGGAGCATAAAATTAATAATTTACCTAGATTTAGTAGGTACTGGTTGTAGTAATTCAACACCAAGCTCAGTAGGGGGCTCACGACAACCCTTCTCAATGTGCCTAAATTGGAAACATCTTTTGCATTGGTAGGATCACCATTTCTCTTGATCCTTTTCACTCGTGGCCTACCCGTGGACCTTTCCAGATTTGGAGGCAACATTTGAAACCCGGGATCAACAATAGGCCACTGTGACTTGTCAACCATTGGGTTGACCTCAAACTGATAAATAGCCTTGAAACGATGACTGATTAGTAGTCATGCACATAGTCATCAAGTTTTATTTGTCTCAATGAATCTATAAAGACTATAACATGAGTGCAAGGTTTACCAGAAATATGCCACTGCCCACATGAACATGTTTTGCTTTCAAGGTCCACAGCATGCCTCTAAGGATAGTTGTCCTTAGTCAATCCAGATACCTCGGCCTTAAGACCACCACTCCCCTTAATTGTGTACTTCAAGTTTCTCCTCTTCATCTTTAGCTCATTTATAACACTAGGGAGAATTGTCCATTCAAGTTTGTTAGCTATATGCTGCCTCATAGCTATATTTTCCATGATCATGGCCCTAATTGTGTCCATGAGGACATCCACAGGAAATCCTTTGGTCTCTTTAATCTAGTTCTTTGCTCCCAAGTCTGGGGTGGCCTTAAGTACCTCCTTAGCCCATTCAGCAACCCAAACTTTGTTGGCCTCCTTTCCCCTCACTTGGCTGGTGCTAGCACAAGTATGGCTAGAACCAATTGACACAACCTGAAAATAAACATAAGATATTAGATCTGAATTTAGTGTTCAAATATGGAGAGAACATAAAAAATAATATATGTTGTACATTCTAAAAATAATACATGTTGTACATTCTAAAAATAATGCAAAGAAAAATAATGCATGTTGTACATTCTAAAAATAATACAAAGAACAATAATACATGTTGTACGTTCTAAAATTATGGGTAGAACATGGAAACAACAATTAGTATACCATGAAAGTAGGGCAACCAAGAAGTTTCTTTGCATGAACTTTCCATCCACATTATGAATCTACACATCTTGCCCTATATCTTGATTTATCACTATTGTCGGTGTTTCGAATTGCCACCGGCTAGTAAATTTGTATATTGCGCGTCTGACCCGGATGGTGTGATAAGAGGACACAAGGATTATACTAGTTTGGGCTGAATGTCCCTACGTCTAGTTTTGGGCTGCTCGTGTTACCAGCACTGAGTTTGTAGTAGGGGTTACAAACTGGCGAGAGAGGGAGGAGCTCCTAAGTCTCTGTGGTTCGATTGCTCGATGTTTCTACTGCTCGATCTATCGGTCGATCGATCGATCTCTCTGAACGGTGCCCTGTCTTCCCTTTTATAGACCAAGGGGAGAGAACAGGATACCAGAGACCGAGAGAAGGGAAGAGGGAAAAAAGAAAGAGAAATAAGGTTCCCGGGGATGTGCCGTCCTCCTCTTCATGTGGGTCCCGCTGACCCTATAGATTGTGGTGGCAGCGGCGTCGCACCGGGGTCCAGTTGGCCGCTACAGCATATGTGCGGGCGTCGTGCACCGTTCTTGTCTTCCATCACATCCTAGCAGACGGAATGGTCAAAGGGTCCCTTGACAGAGGCCATATGGGGGGCTAGCGGTATAGTGCCAGTTAACTGACACCGGTCGACTGTTGTTGGATGGTGATCAGGCAGGGAATTGGCAGCACAGTGCTGGCCTGTTGATGCGGTGGGCGACATGAGTCTCCCAGCATGGCCTAATGCGACCGCCAGCTGCATCAGGACGCACTCGAGACGTGCTCCCGGGCGTGCGCCTCCATGCCATAGTGGTTGAAGCGGTTCGGGTCACACCCTGGGGCCACTACTTTTGTCCGGTAGCAAATCCGACCCCAGGGAACGGGCGAGGCGAAAATCTAGCCCTGGGGGCCGGACAAGATGGAATTCGACCCTCGGGGGTCGAACGAGGCGGAGCCCTCCCCGTGGGACCGAACAAGTCAGAGCCCACGCCCTGGGGTCGGAGGAGTCGAAGCCCACGCCTTGGGGTCGGATGAGACGGAAACCTTGTACTCGGAGTCGGACGAGGCGTGGCCCGGCCCCTGGGGGTCGAACGAGGCAGAAACCTCGTCCTCGGAGTCGGATGAGGCGTGGCCCAACCCCTGGGGGTCGGACGAGGCCGTAGTTGCGTCCTTAACCATCGGATGAGCCGACGTGACACTCGTTAATCCTTTGGATCGGATACCCGGATATAGATATCCAACAACTATGCTCTACAAATGTTTGAAACACCCTTTTATGGCAAAATGCTTAATCACCCGTATGAAGGCCTTTTTGTTAGTAAATGTTGAACCTTCCTTTATATCAGGGTTGTCTCTGTCATATGTAGTGAGTGCAACATATGGAGCATCTCGCATCATGGTGGCTTCATCACTTGGCACAGCCTCAGGATCTGTAGCTTCAGTTACATTCTTGTTGCTCTCTATTTTCTTCTTGCTGCACTTTCTCATTACTTCCTACATCTGGTATCTTCTTGAAATACCTTCACTCTTCATCCACTCCAACCGGATCATCTCCCTCATGGTCAACACCCGGCTTCATACATTGTTCACCTTCCTCCTCCTCTACTCTAGAAGGACTAGCAGTTGTAACACCAAGTTGAGGTTCCATGGCTCATTCTAGACCATCCAATTCTACACTGACATGCATCTCCTTGAACTTTTCTATGACCTGAAGTTGTAGGTCATTCTCTTCATCTATCACTTGTCCTTCATTCTCAATCAAAGCCATATCAACATGCTCACATCTATCTACGGTCATGATAAACTTTTAGGCTCGCAGCAAAGTTAGAAGCTCTTGGTCCATACCAAGTGAAAGGTCCTAAATGGCTAGAGGGGGGTGGATAGCCTATTAAAATTCTCTACAAATACACTAGAGCAAACAGTTAGTAACCTAAATGGTGAAAAGCAATTTTGCTTTAGCTCTACAAGGGTTGTAAGCCACCTATACCAACAATTCTAGTTGCTATGATCTCTAGGTTCACACAAAGGCTAAGTCACTACTCTCTAAGCTATTGAGCTCTCAAAGACTAACTAAAGAGTCTCACTAACCAAACTAACAAGCTCTCAAAGACTAACTACACTAAAGAGCTTGACTAGTCAAGAATGTAAACAAAGTAAATACAAGAGAGTGTGTCAAAAGATTATACCGTCGTGGCAAGAGAGATGAACCAATCAATGAATGTGAAAGGTCCTTGTTTGGTTTTGGTAATTGAGTGACAACCTTAGGTGGATTAATATGTGTTTAAGTGAGTAACAAGAAATCCGCAGCCATAACGATCCCCAAGTGCCACTAGATGCAATCACTCAAGCAAATGCACTAGGAATCACTGCTAATCTCACTATGATGATGAATCAATGGTGGAGATGAGTGAGGTGTTTGCCTAGGCTCACAAGGATGTATCACTGATAAAAACATGCAAGAGCGTGAGCCCAAGGTGCCCAAAGTCTATTTATAGAGACCCCAAGCTCCAAGAGTTGTTGGTGCCTCGGGGGGCTGACCGGGCCCAGCGACCAGACCTAGCCAGAGTCTTGTCCTGGTGAGTCCGATCCTCCAACCGGCCAACCAAGGCATGCCATGTCATCCCACGTTTCAAACTAGCTTTTGATCCCGCGCACGCACAGACGATCGGACCTACAACAGGTAAGACCGGACCTACGCCCCCCTTGGGTCCGGTTCTGTCCAGAGAGTTCTCCGAGCGTTAAAATATGACCGGACCCAGTCCGACGTCGCATGACCAGACCCAGAGGTGGGTCCCATCCTCACACGTTCCACTCGCTCACGCCAACTTAGTCAAGACTGGACCCTCTTCACAGATCGACCGGACCCAGCCGTGCCAGAGTCCGATCGCGTAAAAAACTATGCAGAGAGGGTTTTTGACCCTCAGACCGAGTTCGATCCTCACCACCGGACCCAGAGCCAGGGTCCGGTTCTTCTCCGCGTGCCACCATGCCTCCTATGCACCACGCTCGCCACTACGTCGACGTCATCGCCTAACCGGACTCTAGGCGCTGGGTCCGATTCTCCCACGCGCCTAGGTCCGGTCATCACCTGGCCCTCTCGGCCTTGGCACAACATTGACCGGACTCAGGCTGGCTAGGGTCCGGTCATGGCCGAGCTAGGGTCCGATCCTAGACCAGCAGCGCCTCTTCTTTCTCTAACTCCTCAACCTCTTCACCCTTGTTTCCAAGTTGCAAACCATAGTGTGTATAACTCGTGTGCATGTGTGTTAGCATTTTTCAAGGGTCAATTGTTAGCACACTAGGTCCCTAAATGCATATGCAATTGCAACTTCACCTAGTGGCACTCGATAACCACTTAACCAAAGATTTCTCCACTTTATAGTACAGATATCGATCCTAAACACACTCACACCCTCTATGTTGTCTTGAGTGCCAAAACAAAAACCTATTTGATACCTTTGCCTTAATCATCACTTGGTTTTTGTTTTTCTCCTTTTTCTTTTCCAAGTTGGAGCACTTGATCTTCAGCTTTGGCCACTAGCATCACCATGACCTTCATCTAGCTCCATCACTTGGCATGTACAACCCTATCTTAATCACAACACTTAATGATAAGGGTTAGTACACTAGGTTTCATCAATTATCCAAAACCAAACTAGGACTTTCACCAAGATGAATTGTTAGATTATTCTGACCCACAAACCAAAAGTTTGCCTCCTGATAACTAGCCCGATTAAAGTGCTTGAACACATCTTTCTCCATATCAATGATGGAGTACTCTTCTGCATCCACCCACCAGTCCAAGCATCTACCCTTTTTGTACACAGATCGACCATCCTCCACAATTGAGTAAGAAGAAACATCAATCACTACTTGACGTGCATTGTTTGGATCGATCCTGAAATAGTAGCAGTGCAAAAAAATTAGCACTACAACCAAATGTCCTTTCTCATCGGTGAGAATCCTCATACCCGGTGAAATCGCACACACAAATGAACCGGATAACACAGAAACAATCGCAATTCGTAAATAATTTTAGTTGTACTACGAACCATGAACAAGTAGATAGCTAGGGTTTCATTCTTACCCGTTAGAGATCTCAGATTGATGCATTGTTCCACCACATGTGCACTAGAGGAGTCGTGGTCGACACAGCACGCAGTCGAGGAGGAGGAGGCGGCCGGCAGAGGCGCTACAGTCTCAGCGTGAGGAGCGACCTATGACGGACGGCGCGGCCTCCACGCGGGGAGAGGCCTGCACGTGGGGAGCAACCCACGGCGGCCGGCATAGGAGGCCTTCGGAGCTCGATGACCGAGTCAGAGCATGATGCAGCGCGGCCTGCTCCCGTGCGTGCGACCCTTTCCCAGGTGCCTGAGCCCCTTTTTCACGTATGAGGATAAGCCAAGGGCAAAAAGGTCACCAAAATTTTGGAGTTTATGTCAAATTAACGCTTCTGTGTGTAAAAATTGTTAGAGTGGTACTTTTAGTTCACGGTGACAACTTTCAGTGCTATTTTATGGGGCCAAAATCTTTTAATGGTATTTTATGAAAGTCGCAACCTTTCGATGCTACAGAACCAATTTTCCCCTGCCAAAATGGGTTGCTTGATTGTCTCTGTGGCTTCATGTGTGAACCATTGGATTAGGGTTGGCCGGTCCATCGTCCATGGTATGTACGTAGGTGTACTGAAGAACTCTAGATGCTTTAGCTTTGTGATTTGAGTAGGGGAGAAGGTAGTTTCCATTGACTGAAAATATTATTGGGGCTATTTATTTATATATGCAGCATCATAGTATCTTTTAATTTAGGGCTTCACTCTATATATGCTGCGTGAGAGTGAGGTAGGTAATAGTAGCAAGTAACAACTCCCTCCTATACCTGGCCATGCAGCCCGTGGCTCATGGCCCGGCCCAAGCACGGAACGGCCCGGTGGCCATCGGGCCCGGGCTAGTGAAAGGTCCTTGTTTGGTTTTGGTAATTGAGTGACAACCTAGGTGGACTAATTGTGTTTTTGTGAGATACACAGGTGATTAGTCCACAGGTACATGTGTGTGAGCAACATATGCCATGAAGGTGGCAATGGCTTGGAGATGTTGCAAAGCTCACACAGGTGATGATGAAGGAGCTTACTGCAAATGAGACATGACATTGAGTCATGTGATCAAGGTGGAGAAGATCAAGACAAGACTTGGCTTGATGGACCGATTGCAAGCGTGAAGGGCAAGTCAGAGGCTTTGGAGTGATGGACCGCGTGGCGGTGAAGCTTAAGCAAAACTTGGCGCCGATGGACGATGGCAACGCTGAAGAGCAAGTGAAGTCAAGATCGATGAATCAATATGATCACGTGATGATATGAAGTGAATCATATCATTGTTGATCGTGTTGGTGCATGTGTTGCATCGATGTTGGAGGAGATGGAATGGAATGCGCAAGGCAAAGGTATAACCTAAGGCATTTCATTTCATCGGTCATAGGTGTGTAGAGAAGTTTATGACCGGATTTAGGATAGATGGCCGTACTATCAAGAGGGGCAAACTTGTTTGCATATTGGTCATCTAGTGCCACTCGAGTGATCTAACTTTGCATCATTGCTAGGATCGAGTGGCGTGGCAAGTTGAGTGGCTAATCCTTTGGAAAATGATTGTGAAAATGCTAACACACATACACATGGTGGTGTACACTTGGTGAGGTTGGCACATTTACAAAGGAGATGAAGTTGGAGTTGATGTGGATCAACTCGGTGAAGAAATGGAGGCGAAAAGAGAAACTCTACCGGCGGAGTGTCCGTCCGTAGAGTGTGGACAGTCCGACGGTGCCACCGGGGCCCTAGACAGAAAAGATAGGGTCTCACAGAGTGGACCGGACGCTGGTCACGTAGTGACCGGACACTAGGGTCCTACGTCCGGTCAGAGCTGACGTATGGTGACGCAGGCAGAGCAGAAAAGCTGAGAGTGACCGGACGCTGGTGCTGCGTCCGATCGCATCCGACCGGACGCGTCCGGTCATGTCCGGTACCTTACTGGAAACGACCAGACGCTAGGGTTGCTACGTCCGGTCAATTCATGCTGGAGCGTCCGGTCGATAGATGACCGTTGAGATCCAGTGAACAACGTTTGAAGGAGGGGACACGTGGCATGCATCGCACGACCGACGCTGAGGTCCAGCGTCCGATCGATCGAACCGGAGCGTCCGGTCGTCCCGACTTTTGCCCAGTGAAGGGGTAACGGCTAGTTTAGCCCTTGGGGCTATAAATAGAAGCAGCCCTCGGCCATGGCTGGGGTTGAGCACCTAAGGGGACTTAGTGTCCATGCTTGTGAGTGCTTGGGAGCCCTCCATCACACATATACTTGATAGTGATCATTCGATTATGTGAGTGAGCAATTCTAGTGCGATTGCATCATGAGGTTGCATCGAGTGGCACTAGGTGATCGTGTTGCAAGCCGATGGTGCTTATTACTCTTGGAGGTTGCCACCTCCTAGACGGCTTGGTGGTGGTCTCCGTCGAAGCCCGCAAGAAGCTTGTGCGGGGCTCCGAAGAAGAGCTTTGTGAGGGGCATTGTGCTCGCCCCACGGGAGCCACGAAGAGCAACTTTAGTAAAGCGTGTCATTGAGCTACCCTCACTCAAGGGGTAGGTTCTTGCGGCGCCCGACGTGCGGGCTTAGCGGGTGATGCTAATTAACCGCCGAACCATCAAGTGAGCGGTCGACACAACGGGGACTAGCGTGTTGGCAAACACGTGAACCTCGGGAGAAAAATCATCGTGTCAACCTTGTTCTTCCCGTTGGTTTGCTTCCCCATTACACAAGCTTACATTTACTTTCATATATATTAAGCTTGTGTAGTTGCTCTTGTAATTAGTTTGCTTGTGTAGCATATTAGTTACCTTCTTGCTTGTGTAGCATAGAAGTAGCTCCCTTATGTGGCTAATTTGGTTTGAGTAACCTTGTTAGTCACATTGCTTAGTTTGTGTAGCTAAGTATTTGCGCTCTCTAATTTGGCATTGGTTGCCTTGTTATTGAGCATTGCTAGTGAGCTTAGGTGGCTTTGTGCTTTTCCTTACTAGCATCTGTAGGAGCTCCCTTGTCGCTTAAAGTACTAGTGGTATAGGTTTGTGTGACCTTGCTCCTAGAATTTCTTAGGTGAGCTCTAGCTAGCCTGGCACCTTAATTGCTTAATTAGTATATTTGAAAGGTGCTAAAGAACATAGATAGATGGGTGTAGTCTTGGGTAGACCGATAGTTTTAATTCCGCACTTATTTTGGTTAGCCGACGTGATTAAGTTTTAAAAAGGACTATTCACCCCCCCTCTAGTCGCCATCTCGACCTTTCAGCCAGCTCGGACCGAAGGACCAGGATGTGCCTGGGCCGCCACCTAGGCTCGCGGCACGGCACGGGCATGGCCTGGTGAAAGAGGTGGCTCGGTGAGCGACTCGGTGAGCGGCCCAGCCCACGAAGACGCCTCCCCCGATGCGGCCGCGGCCGTATATATGCTACCCCCCTACCCCCCCATCCCTAACCTTAATCCCACTCCACTCCCGCCGCTCGCAGTCACAGTCGTCTCATCTCGCTCGCTCTCGATCCGCCACCTAGAGGCTAGAGCTCGCCGCCGCTCGCCTTGAGCTCGCCAGCCCTGCTCTACCCCCCCATCCCTAACCCTAATCCCACTCCACTCCCGCCGCTCGTAGTCGAAGTCGTCTCGTCTCGCTCGCTCTCGATCCGCCGCCAGGAGCTCACCGCCGCTCGCCTTGAGCTCGCCGGCCCTGCTCCGGTGACCTCGTCGCCGCTCGTCCACCTCGACCTGAGTTCACTAACCATCTCCTCCCTCCTTTCCCTTCCTATCCCCTCTTCCCTCCTCCTCCAGTGTACCATGTGAGTTCGTCATGCCTGTCTGTCCTTCCGTCGCCGCTCGCCGTCGTTGTAACTGTTGTCTGTCTCCTCCTCTGGCTGCCTCCCTGGCCTCTTCTCCGACACTAGGCTCCGGTGGTGCAGGTTAGGGTTAACCCTAACCCTAACCTTAGATCTGTGTTGCATCTATCCATCTTTCACTCATTCACTGACTCACCCTTGTTCTTCTGTTCTGTCCTATATTCTTCGTAGGTTGGTGGTGCCTGACGCCGCGTCTTCCTCCTCTGGAGGCGCCATGGCTAGGCCGCCAGCGCCAAAGCGCCAGTGTCCACCGTTGAGGGACGGTGTTGGAGCTGGAGGTCAGGGGACTCAGGGCCGGGGCCGGCCGTCCGGCCCTTCCTCGGCTGGGGTCACCATGCCGGTGGTGGCGGATGTCTATTCCCACCTAGCCGATGGCGAGCACCCCGAGCCCGAGGAGGAGCTAGAAATCGAGGATGACGACGACATTGGTGAGGATGCCCACGGGCTGTTCGACATCGATCTCGGTGATGGCACCCATCCGATTGATCTCAATGCCGGCGACGACGACGGTGACGGTGGGGTGGCAGCCTCAACCGACACTCATGGTACCTCATCGACTGGTGGTACTGGTAAGGGTAAGCTCATATCTCCTATTTGGGAGGATTTCACTGAGATTAAGGAAGGTAACATAAGAGTTGCTGCCATCTGTAAAATGTGTGGTAAGAGGTATTCTGCTAGATCTGCTGCTGGCACTGGTCATTTGAAACGGCACCAGAAATCATGTAAGGCAAAACATGATAATGATAAGAGGGTCCAGTCTAGGCTTGCTCTAAATGCTGATGGTTTGCATAACTGGGTGTATGACCCTGCTGTTGCTTGTACTGAGTTGTGCCAATTGATTGCTAGGCTGGACCTTCCATTAGGCATAGGTGAGACACAGGTCTGGGAAGATTACATTAAGCGTGCTCATAACCCTAGATTTGAAAAGGTTTCTAGGCAGGCCACTACTAGAGATATGGGCAAAATGTTTGCTGATCAACGTTCTTTGCTTATGAATTCATTGTTGCCTGCTTGCTCATCTGTTTCTTTGACATCTGACATTTGGTCTGGTAATGCTAAGGGGGACTATATTTCTGTTGTTGGTCATTATGTTAGTGTTGATTGGGAGTTGCGGAAAAAGGTTGTTGGTTTTAGGCTAATTGAGGTGTCACATTCTGGTGAAAACATTGCTGAAAAAATAGCTGGTGTGGTTGAGGAGTTTGGTTTGATTGATAAGATCTTTGCTGTCACTCTAGACAATGCTTTATCTAATTCTAAGGCTTATGATATCTTGTAACATGTCTTCTTTGGTTACTTGGGTTCTTATCCTGCACCTACACGGGATGATCCTCATAAGGTTAAGTATTTGCTTGTGCATCAGCGTTGTGCCTGTCATATCATTAATTTGATTATTAAATCTGTCTTGAAGAGATTGAAACCTTTTACTGAAGATTTTAGAACTGCAATAAACTTTTTGAATTCCTCTAATCAAAGAATTGCATTGTTCAAAAATTACTATATTGCTCAGGGTATAAGACCTAGAAAGTTTGGCTTGGATATGAATGTTAGATGGAATTCCACCTATTTAATGCTTAAACATTTGCTGCCATACAAGAAAGTCTTTTTTGTGTGGCTTAACTCTAATTATGGTTCAGAATTATTGACTGCACAACATTGGTATGTTGCTGAACAGATAATGGTGTTCCTGGAACTCTTTTATGATTCTACTATTGTTCTGTCTGGTGTTTATTATCCCATAGCTCCACTTGTTTTGCACCATATTCTTGACATTGCTGAACATTTGCATAAAGCTGAAAGAGATCAGAATTTTAGAATGATTGTTTATCCTATGAAGCTTAAATTTCTTAAATATTGAAAGAAAATTCTACTGCTTTATTCATATGCATTCATTCTTGATCCTAGAGCTAAGGTGAAAGGATTCTTTAATGTGCTTGAACTACTTGCTCAACATACTGGATCCACTTATAATTCATACTATGCTGATGTGAAAGATGAAATGTACAGATTGTTCAACAAGTATAAGCAAAAATTTGGTGGTACAACTATGTCTCAAAGGGTTTCACAGCCTTCAGCTCATTCTGGTAAGAGAAAGCAGGCATGGGGAAGGATCTTTGGAGGCCCTGGTGCATCCCCTGGCTGTTCCCTCTCATCTTCATCTACTCCAGCTGGAGCTGGTGTTAGTGAGCTCTCAGCTTACTTGGACAGTGACCCTGTCACATGTTATGAGGAATCCTTTGACATACTGCTCTAGTGGCGTGACCACAAGCTAACCTATCCAATCCTATCTATTATGGCTCGAGATATCATGTCTGTTCCTGTATCTACTGTCTCTTCCGAGTCTTGTTTCAGCTTGTCAGGCAGGATATTCGAAGACCGGCGACAACGCTTGTTGCCTGAGCATGTGGAGATGCTCACCTGCATAAAGGACTGGGAGCAAGGAGTAAGAAGAGAACAACATGCACCTGAGGACGTGGACCTGGAGGAGGCATTCAAAAACCTGTTCCTGGATGAAGAAGGCGAAGGCAACGGCAGCGACGGTACTACTGGTGCTGGATAGTGATGACTGATGAAGAAGAAGAACTGGAGAGGTAGTGACTCTTTCCTATTTCCTCTTTCCTGTTTAGATCAGACTGATGGCAAAAGAATGACATATTGACGTGAATTCTATATAATTTTGCAGGTACTTTTGGTCTTTTTGCTGTGACTGAGTGAGTGAGTGTGAGATGAGAGTGGACTGTGGAGTGGACTCACTAACTCACTAGGACTTTGCCACTTTGGTTGGCTTTTGTAATAAGACACTACTACTAAGACTTTGACTCTTTGAGCTGGCTATGCTTTTTTTTTTTTTATCTAGGGTTTCTCAAAGGTGAGTTTTATCTAGAAAGGTTTTTAATGAGGCAGCATTGCACAAAACAGCTCCTTTTGATCATCATTTTCATATAACCTTGTCTCTTTGTCTTTTCTCTTGTGTTATGATTTGTGATTGTGTGGTACTATGGTGAACGTGAATTGAATCTATGAGCTTTTGTGAAAATGGTGATGAAAATGATGGAATCTTGTTCAAAACTGGTAAAAATGAAGAAGTGGTTCAAACACTCGGTGAAAATCTGGTGAAAATGAGATGGTTTTTTTGGTTGCCGGGCTATGGGCTGGCACGGCACGGGAAAAATGGCCGTGCCCAACGGGCGGCACGGCATGGTCAGACGGCCCACGGGCCGTGCCATGGGCTGTAGGCCAGGCACGAAGCCATGGAGGAGGCACGCACGGCAGTAGGCACGACGACCCGTCGAGGCAAGACCCCCATCGGGCCGTCACGGCACGTTGGCCATCTATACTCCCTCCTCCTAAATTAAATCAACATCTAGTATTATCTTAAGTTAAACTATTTTGACTTTGACCAAATTAATAGAAAAAATCACTAATATTTATGATATCTGCCTATTCATGTTCTGCTGCACTACTTTATCAGTACTTTTCAATGAACGAACATTGTTTTTCTATCACAACAAATCAGCATAAGTCAAATTTCAGCGAAACGAACAGGGTCATCATGAAATCTGCAATTCTGTATCACTACACACATCATCAAATATATCTATTCACAATGTGTTTATTTAGTGTCATAGGTATTGTTACTCTTTTCTATATATAAAGTTGGGAAACTTAAGATACTTTGATTCGAATCGATTCTAAAAATTGATTTATTTTGGGACTAAGAGAATATAAGTTATGTACCGTAGTGACTCCGGCCAAATTTAAAAAGAAAATACTAAACTAAATCATCTAATGTTTGTGTGTGAATTATTTTCCGAACGGAAAGCACAGGGTTGCGGGGTATGCACTATGGATGAAAACGGTACGGATATTTATTCGACCGTCCGTTCGACCGAACAAATATGAACACTTATTCGGATAGTTACTCGGATATCCGGTTTTTTTTTCGGATACGGATACTAAAACGGATATCTTAGGCGGATATCAAATACGGATGTAATATCATCGATATCCGGCGGATATCGGATAATCCGGATAATTATCGGATATATCCGGATATTTAAAAACGGATATTATCCGGATATTTATTCAAATTTTAAAAATCACAAATTTGAACCATCCAAACTATCTCAAATGGAAAGTTGACCAAAACAACAATTGTAGATCTTGATGAGTTGAACAAACTTGGTATTCAAAACTTTTCAATTTGAAGTCATTTAGAGTTCATAATACTAGAGTCAAAGTGTTGTTTTTTCATTTGACCAAATTTGACTTGGTCAAACTTGCTCAAATGAGACACTAAATGACCTCAGATGAAAAAACTTTGAATACCAAGTTTGATCATCTCAGCAAGATCTACAATTGTTACATAGCTCATTTTTCCATTTGAGAAAGTTTTATCAAACACTAGTCATAAATTCTTGAATCTCATATAGACTTTCTGAAACTATGTCACACACTTGTGAAATTTGAACTATATTTTATTCAAACTTTCTCAAATGAAAAAATGACCTATATAAGGATTGTGTATCTTGATGAGATGAACAAATTTGGTATTCAAAACTTTTCAATTTGAGACAATCTAGGGTTTCGAAAACTAGTTTGTACACGTCGAAATTTAAAAATCACAAATTTGAACCATCCAAACTATCTCAAATGGAAAGTTGACCAAAACAAAAATTGTAGATCTTGATGAGTTGAACAAACTTGGTATTCAAAACTTTTCAATTTGAAGTCATTTAGAGTTTATAATACTAGAGTCAAAGTGTTGTTTTTTCATTTGACCAAATTTGACTTGGTCAAACTTGCTCAAATGAGACACTAAATGACCTCAGATGAAAAAACTCTGAATACCAAGTTTGATCATCTCAGCAAGATCTACAATTTTTACATAGCTCATTTTCCCATTTGAGAAAGTTTTATCAAACACTAGTCACAAATTCTTGAATCTCATATAGACTTTCTGAAACTATGTCACACACTTGTAGATCTTGATGAGTTGAACAAACTTGGTATTCAAAACTTTTCAATTTGAAGTCATTTAGAGTTCATAATACTAAAGTCAAAGTGTTGTTTTTTCATTTGACCAAATTTGACTTGGTCAAACTTGCTCAAATGAGACACTAAATGACCTCAGATGAAAAAACTCTGAATACCAAGTTTGATCATCTCAGCAAGATCTACAATTTTTACATAGCTCATTTTCCCATTTGAGAAAGTTTTATCAAACACTAGTCACAAATTCTTGAATCTCATATAGACTTTCCTCAAAAACTATGTCACACACTTGTGAAATTTGAACTACATTTTGTTCAAACTTTCTCAAATGAAAAATAGCCTATATAAGGATTGTAGATCTTGATGAGCTGAACAAACTTGGTATTCAAAACTTTTCAATTTGAGACAATCTAGGGTTCAAAAAACTAGTTTGTAAGCATCGAAATTTAAAAATCACAAATTTGAACCGTCCAAACTATCTCAAATGGAAAGTTGACTAAAAACAAGAATTGTAGATCTTGATGAGTTGAACAAACTTGGTATTCAAAACTTTTCAATTTGAAGTCATTTAGAGTTCATAATACTAGAGTCAAAGTGTTGTTTTTTCATTTGACCAAATTTGTCTTGGTCAAACTTGCTCAAATGAGACACTAAATGACCTCAGATGAAAAAACTCTGAATACCAAGTTTGATCATCTCAGCAAGATATACAATTGTTACATAGCTCATTTTCCCATTTGAGAAAGTTTTATCAAACACTAGTCACAAATTCTTAAATCTCATCTGAGGACTTTCTAAAACTATGTCACACACTTGTGAAATTTGAACTACATTTTGTTCAAACTTTCTCAAAATGAAAAATGGCCTATATAAGGATTGTAGATCTTGAATCCATGACCATGACTCCATGAGACCCATGAAGCAATGTGCTTGGCTATTTCTACTCATACATGCCACGAAGATTAGTGCTTATATGATGTTTGATGTATGATGTATCTGTATCTTTATCTTATTTGTTGCTTTACTCTTTATTCTTTCGGCTTAATCTAGATGGATTATGGACTCATAGAGTGGTGTAATGGTTTGCATGCGTATGATATATATATATATACCGCTTTTACTCAATATCCGAATAGATATTTGTATCCGACCTTCTCCGAATCCGATTCACCGTATTCGATACTCATTATTCGATCCGTAATCGAAAGTCAATCCAGATTCGTATATGTATCCGAACGCTATCCGTGTCCGAATCCGAATCCAAACAGAAATATGAAAACAAATATAATATGAGTGATATCCGTTCGTATCCGATCCGTTTTCATCCCTAGTATGCACATGTAAATGGAAAAAAAGGAACACACACGGAGTTGGTTCCGTTTGGCGTGATGTTATCCGATGGCTGCTCGCAACTGGGCGTGCCCTGTGCAACGCACCTTTTAAATCCGGCACGTCCAGCTAGCCGGAGGTCGATCCTGGCAAGCTAGCTGACGCGCCCAACAGCTACGTACTCTACTCTGCACTGTCGCTGTCTGATGGGCCCCGGCCCTGGCCCGGCCCCTCGACGATACTGCTTTGCTGTTTAGCAGGCAGCCCACCATGGCGACTGGAACTCGCTTGTGCAATTGGCTAGAGTTGGTGCCCGACCGCGTGCCGACTCTGCTCCGTGTCCTGCCGTCGTGTGCGCCGGAAATGTCTGTACTGTACCCTGTGTGTGTCCTGCGCCTGAATTTTTTAATTTTTAGCCTTTTTTTAAAAAATTTCATAAATATGCTCGTGGAGGTATGATTTCAAAGTCTGTATCCTTAGCTCGACGCCATCGTTGGTGGCGCCGAGCTTACACATCTCGGCGCCATAGATTTAGACGCCTAGATCGGGGCCATGTTGACGGCGTGGTCGCTGACATGGCAGCCAACTCGGCGCCGTGGATCTTGGCGCATGGCGCCGAGCTTGGCGCCAAGATCCACAGCGTCGAGCCCTGTCTTATGTATGGGCCCTCCCTACCTTTCTCTCTTTCTCTCTCGATCGTCCGCCACCGCTGCCTCACCGCCGTTTCCGCTCCCGGGCGTTGCCCCGGCCACCGCGTCCGCGCCCGCGCCCGCCCCCCCGCCGGCCACTGCGCTCGCGCCCGCGCCCTCGTCGGCGCCCGCGTGGAAGATGATGATATATGGGGACTGTGAGGATGGATATGAGCAGCTGCTAGTACTTTTCAATGCAATCAAAGCGGTGAATCCAGACATGCATTATGAGTACATCCCAAAAATAAATGCATGGAAGGATGGGAGGCACGTATTCTTCCGTGCTTTCTGGTGCTTCCCTCGATGTGTTGAAGGCATTTTCGGTCATTCGGCCATAACTACAATTCAACCAATTTCGTTCTAAAAACCGAAAGCAATTAACATTAAACCATAAACCTAGGATTTCCCATTTGATGCACAACAATAAACCCATAACATAACAACATGCGCTGAGGTTACCTTGGTTTGCTAGCTTTTCCACGCCTTGGCATCCTACGGTTGTATAATACAAATATTAAAAATTGCATGAAACCTTAAATAATGACGATTCTTATGATGAAAAATCCGACTAATATATATCGAATCGATGCGAAAAAAACTAAGAGAGGAGCGATGATACCTTGCTCTCGAAGATCTACGGATCAAATCAAAGTTTCTAAGGTCCAATATGTCGATTCGTGAGGTATGACGAAGTGGAGAGAGAAAAAATCCGAGAGGGAGGAGAAAGAAGAGGAAAAATGCTCGGGCAGAAAGGTTGGGGCCGAGTTAAAACACCACCTCGGTGCCATAGATATTGACGCTAAGCTCGGCGCCAAGATCTATAGCGCCAAGCTCGGCGCCAGGATCTACGGCGCCAAGTCACCGCCACGTCTGCGTCGAATCCAAGACCTAGGCGTTAGAATCTATGGCGCCGAGACGTGTAAGCTCGACGCTGTGTTAATGGTCTAGATTTTAAAATCATAACTTGAGTAGCATATTTATGATTTTTTTTTCAAAAAAAAGGCTGAAAAAATAAAAAGTTGGGTCCTGCGCCTGCAGAGCTCAAACTTGGGTTGATGATGACAGGCCGGGTTCAGGTTTGGAAATACGGGATCATACAACTCATGCCGTTCCAGCCTTGCAGGTTCCTGGTCTGGGCATATCGTATCGTATCGGCTGCTGGAGCCGAAAGGTGCGTGCAGAGCAGCAGCAGCAGCAGTGGACAACAAAACAAGAGGGTCAAGTGGGTGGACTTGAAGGCGGGGCGGGGCCGGGCCGGCAAGAATAATCAGCCGACCACGTGATACGTACTCCTGCTTCAATCAAGGCCGATGATTGAGAATCAATATTTGATATTATAACATTTTTATTTGTATTTAATAATTATTATTTAATTATGGTATAACTAGGCTCAAAAGATTCGTCTCGTAGTTTATAATCAAACTATATAATTAATTATTTTTTTATCTATATTTAATACTTTATGCATGTGTTCAAAGATTTGATGTGATGGAGAGAGAGAGTGAAAAAACTTGAACGTAAACAAGACCCAAATTTGTGAGGAAATTAGCTGGCGAAAGAGAGAGAGAGAGAGAGACAGCAAGCTGGCGCAGGGGACGACCGCGACCGACCGCGGTCAACGAGGATATGGGAGCACCGCACAGCACCGGAGCAAAAGCGAAAAGCGATGAAGCCGACGCCGTCGTTCAGCTGAGTAGCAATCAATCTGCTGACTCGGTGAGCATTGCACTTGCACACCACCTGACTCGATGCATTATGTTCATGCGAGGGGCAGCCAAGCCAACTGCCGCCTGCGAGAGCCTTCATGAGTTAAAGTAGCACTCCCCTCGGTCTAATCCTTTTCTTCTTCTTCTGAAAATCTTGTTTTCTAAATATGAAGAAATATGTAAGTAAGTATCATCAGAATAGTCATAGAATATTTTTTTTACATAAATGTTTCTGTTTGGATATATAAATGTTGACTTTTTTATATACAAAAACTCTATAATAAATTTAGGATGGTTGGACTCCTCGACAAGCGAGTATTTCTTTTTTTTAAAAGAGAGAGAGAGGAAGGAGTACCTTTGTCCCCAAAACAATATAATTCTAGCTATATCTCTAGCCAATTTTTTTTAAGTTTGTTTATAGATTCATAAAAGAAGAGTGTCAATGTTTATAACACAAAATAGATATACTATGCAAAATTGTACCTCATGACAAACATACCCAAGATGGCTAGCACGTGTCATTTTGTCAATGCACAGGCATCTATTCCACTTAACTTTTAAAATTTAAGGTGTGCTATTGGAGAAGGAAACCTTAAATTTAGGAGGTCTCCGGCTCTCTCATAAAGACACCTGATACTTGCACATGAGTATTACTTGTCGCAACAACGCTCCACACAACTTTTCTTTTCGAGCCCTCGACTCTTTGTCCTGTCCTGTCGTGTAGTACATCGCACGTCTGCATGTACCCTCCTGTGTCCACCGCAGCTGCAGCGATGGCTCACCATGTACGCAAACTCTGCTTTTGCTTTTTATGTCCCTGATGATTCTGATGATGAATAGTGGATATCCCTTTGCCAACGCCTGGCTCCTGCTAGCAGAACCTGAATATTCGTACGCCATACTGATTCCTCTCGGGCCGGCGGAGGATACGTTGTCACGTTGGATGTTGGATTCTTTTTTCAACAAAACCTCACGAGATTTTGTGTCTGCGTCACACATCATGGCTTGGCGTTACAAGTTGGGCCTGGGGCTTTGGGCACATGCACAAGGAAACCCTATCGGAAACCGTTCGTGGTAGTGGCGTTCAAGTCAGCAAGGCCTCCTCCAGCTGGCGGCTCACGCTGATGTGCACAGCCGCCTACCGAGCACAGCTACACAAGGCACTGACATAGTGACACGCTGAAACGGCGCGTGCTAAAACTGGCGAATAGTTCACGGTACTGGTCGCTGCCACGTGGCCGTCTTCGTGACCGCACCGCGCCTTAGCTTGATTCAAAACATGCATACGCATACGCATGAACATGTTTCGTGAAGGTGGTGATCATGATCAATAAAACCATTCACACGGAGTTGATTTTTTCCCCCTCCATCCACCGTGCGCCGCCGCCGCTTTGCAACTTCGACTTGCACGTCCGTCTTTCTCGGCTCCCATCACATCACATAGCTTTCTTGCAACCTTTCGGATCACTCAAATTACTTACAGTATCTATCCAAGTACTATATCTATATATCCACAATATATAAATAGAAAAACAACGAGATGAGATGGGAGAAGAAGCTTCCCCATTGCTGTCGGACGAAACGTAAGTGATCCAATCAGATTCGGGCCCTGCACCTGCACCTGCCTTGAGTTCAACGGCAGCGTTCAAATCCGTGGAATAGTCGTCCGCATGGATTAGGCAACGGTTGATTCATAAGCGGGCTCTTAGCATTTTTTTATATTTCAATAGAAGAGAGAGAAAATCTAGCTTTTCATAAAAAGTTAGGCTCATACACATATTCTAAGATCATGTGAGAGTGATATGTGAGTCTAATTGTACTATGAGACATCACTACGAGCTAACACTGTTAGAACGGTTGGCTTAGAGCTACTAATTGACTTATACCGTTGCGGGTGCCCTTAGCAGTAGCAGCAGCGATCAAGCCAGCGTCGCTGTATTGAAACTGGCAAAGTGGCAATCCAGCCGCCGACCAACGACCACGAGTCCACGACCTTGGCATTGCCATCACATCCTTACGACTGTACTACGTGGCAGCCAAGAAGAAGGGCCGAACGGCCGATGCAATACCAGCTTGTGTGTGGGCTTTTGGCCCAGTCATTTCCCCCACAAAACTAGTCTTGCTGGGCTTCGTACACCAGTTTGTTGGGCTTCCTATCCAGCACACACAAAAAAAAAAAAAACAGGCAGCACTCTGTATGGTGGGTTTGTCAACAGTGGGTTACACACATGAGATGAGTTTTTGGTATTTTTCTTTTCAAACTTTGATTTGAGGTGTAATTTTCTTCCAAACAATTAATCTATTTTTGGAACCGTTTTAATAACCTTTATGTTATTCACAGTTAATGCAACAGAACAAGATCAAAAGACAAATACTTATTTTTTAAATAAACCAACTTTCTCTATTTTTTTTAAAAAAAAAATATTCATTTTTTTCCTTTTTACTTATTGTTTTTTTTTTTACGTGTTACTCTTATTTGTTGGTCTTAATTTTATGGACTGTGTCACTATTTTATCTCCCTTGTATTACAAGACAACGTATTTATTTTTTCTTGCCTTTTTGTTTTATTTTTTTTCCACTGACGTTTGTCTTTTCATTTTGTACTTCTCACCATTTTCATTTGTCCTGTTCACTTGAACTTATCAGCCTAGCTTATCAGTCATGGTACATTGTTTTTCTCTCATGACAAAACAACATCAGTCACAAAAACCATCAGCTGAACAACCGGCTTATTATGTTCGTGACATGTTCCGTGATGTATTTCTTTACTGCTCCGATAGTATGATTAGATGTTCTATGGTATATTGGATTGTTCTCACATTATCTAGGAGATGTTCCATAGTTTATCCTTTATGTTTTGTTTTCTTTTTTATTACAATTAAATTTTCTATTACTTGTTCATGAGAAAAGGATTCTAGATTTAGGAGAATCAAATTGTAGATTTGGATGAACGATATTCCGTGATATAGACTCTTATTCTCCAGAGCCTAAAAATATGTCTGTTGTAAATTAAATGTAGAACATGTTTTCGATGGGCCTAGAACATCATCCTGCTTAATAGAAAGTCATTAGAAAAATACTATTAGGCAAACTGTTATCCAAGTATAACCAAACATCGTCTTGTTTGGAAGAATTCATTTTAAGAAATATATTTAATGATGCAGTCGGAATTTGATTTAGATTCTTGGTATGGTAACTATTGTAGTTTAAAAAAAACAAAAGCTTGGCAGAAGCTCTGATGCGAGCAAAGTTGATTTGTGTCATCGAATTACATGGTTTCCGATGTGTTTTTATTTTTTATTTTTTGAGAAGGACATGGTTTCCGGTACCGCGAGAGGTGCATCGGTTTTTTTAGAATTACACAGTACAAACGCAGACGCCCACAACACGCACGTCGGCTACCACTGAAAGCATAGCGCCGTTAAATTCTAAATAAATAAAAAAAAATGCGAGCACCCGTACCAAACCGAGAGGACTTCAAACCGGATGGACTGATTTTACCATAAAAAACCTAACCAACTGATCTATGATCAGTTCACGGGGGGATCGAGGTACCTGATACATAGCAGGACTACGGGCTTCATTTATTTTCCCTACCATCGTATCAGTTGGGCCGCGCACGACCTCTAAGTTCAGCCCAGCACAAAACACATATCAGGACTACGGGCTTCATTTCTTTTCCCTCCAATCTCACGCGAGGAGTGAACGGTGGTGGAGAGCTTGACAGCTTGTAGCGTTGCTGTGGCTTGGCAATCAGATTTTTTTTTTAATTTGAGACACGCTTGGCAATCAGATATTCAGATGGATGGGTTTCGCAGGCTGCAGCACCACGGGACGTGGCGTACGTGCGTGCGTGGAGGCCCAGCCAAATGCATGTGGCCGCCGCGCGTCTCGGCGCGGCGGAACGAGAACATGGACAAGAAGCGCGAGTAAAATATACTACTACGAGTACTCTACTGCTGGTACGTGGCTAGTCAGCCTGTTCGGGAGGCCGTATTGTATCGTGGATTATTTACTGCTGGCTGGTTTGGTGTAAGAGAAAAACACTGCTCCCGGCTGGAAATTTACGATCGTTTACGAGCAAGCGAACAGGCTGAGTGCCTGGTGGTGGTAGAGTCCATGTCCATCCAAACGGAAGCTTTTCTGCAGTACAAAACCAAATTAAAGCTACAGAGCTACTAGTACGCTAGCCAGCACCTGTAGGCTGTAGTCATGCATGCATGCTGGCGACGAAACCAGTTTGGGAAGCTCGATCTGCTCTGCTGGAAAGGTTGGGGTTTCCCTTTCCGAAGAATGGAATATATATATACCGGGGCAGTGGTTGCAGAGAGCGAGGCCTCCCCGCGCATCCCCCGGCCCACGATGCATGACAGTGGGCTACTGTGGCTAGTACGTAGCACCACGCAGTCGAGGCCGAACGAGAGGAGCTCTGGCCTCTGGTGGTGGTGCATACAACGTCAACACTCATTACTCAATAATACTCAATACATGCATGCATGGCCACTGGTGGTGGCGCATGGTGATGACAACCCGGCTAAGGTAGAGAGGGGGCAGGGGGTTGACTCGAGCCTATCTCTCGATCCGATCCATACGTGCAGCTGATCGAACGATATATTCCAGGGAGATTCGATTCGATTCGATGGAAGAAGATTCATGGATTCTCGGGACCAGCAGGGATCCATGATCCCTCTCCACCACGCGCGAATGCCAGCTGTAGCAGCAGATAGAGCCGTGGAACATGCATGCAACCTAAGAGCCATCAGACATATACACACAGGACTATATATTATACCACGCAAAAATATAATACTAGTAATAATATATAATGATAGCTGACGACAATGGCGCATATACTACTGGCAAGTGGCAAGCAGTGCCATTGCCGCACCACACGAAGCAACCAATCAATCTAAAACTCTTTCTATCTCCTGAAGCTAGTGCGGCAAATCAGCACCAAAAGCGCGGGCTTTCCACCAAATGTGTCGCGGGTCGCCCACAAGATAAGAAAACTACGGCCATTTAAGCTTCGCCTCCAGTGGATGGACGCGCGTGCCGGTGGAGGAGGCAATTGCTAGCTGCAACTGCAGTGGGCTGTGGGCAGTGGCAGTGCCGATGCGCGCGTAAGCGTAACCCCTGATGGGCCATCATTCCGGCATTGCCCACCACCACCGCCTCACCGTCACATGCATCATGCATGTGGTTGGGTTTTGGACGAAGCAATGCCACTGGATTTACTTATTTATTTCGTATTACATTAATCCCAGTGCAATCAGACATCTCATATATCCTTGCTTTTTTTACGCATGTTTGTGTGAATTGTGCATGCGCCAGCAGGGGTACGGTAGCAAATTGCGAATGGAGTCATGGAGAACAAATAAAGATGCAGCACGTACCGGTCGATGTATCGGATCGAAGGGCAATAGTTTAGAAGCGATTGGAATGGTGTGTATATGTCAGCCGTGACGACGTATGCTTGTAGCTGCACTAGTCACAAATTAATGTTCCTTTTTGTTTATATTTATAGATAGATAGATAATATTGGTGCCTATGAACGCACTGGTTCTTGAGACTCTAATCGTGTGTTTGGATGGGAGGTCCGACTGGGTCGGAGCGTGTTGGACCCGATTTTGTTGCATTTGGTTGCCATACTTCTGGGTTGGGGTCATCCCAAAGAAATATGCCCAGATCCGGGTTCTCGCTGTCCCTCCAAATCGAAGAAACCGGAACCGACCTAGATGACGTGGAGGAAGCAGCTGGCGCGCGGGGGGATGGAGGCCGAGCGGGGAAGACCGAGTCGGGCGCCGGCCGGGGTCGCGCCAGCGCGGGGCGGCGCGGCACTCCTCCGTCGGGACGCTCGGGGAAGACCGAGCTGAGGGAGCCGCCCGCCATGGAGGTACGAGTCGAGCACCGAGGGAGTCCGGCTGCAGGCGGAGCTCGGGCGCGGGCCGAGGTCCGGCTCCCGCGGACGGCGGGGTGCTCGCCGGAGATCCTGCTCCGCGGACGGAGATGGGGGCGTAGCGGCAGAGCTTCTGCGGGTGGAGGTAGGAGGCGCGGGCGGAGGATGGCTGCTCGCCGGAGGTTTGGCTCCTGCGGACGGAGGAGGTACGGGCGGTGGCACGTCGGGTTGGGGGCATACGGGTACGAGCAGAGTATGGACCAGGGAAGAAGATGGGATAAGAGGATGACGTGCGGGACCCATGTCTCAGGAATCTGAACGCACATCTTATTTATCCCCGACCAAACAGAAAACTTGGGACAAACCCGTCCCCGTAACCAAACACGAGATGGGTTTAACCTAAAAAAAAAAAACTAGATTGGTCCAACCCATCCTCATTGGTCTCGGAATCAAACACATGCTAACTTTCTTTGTCGTTATTAGATACACTTACGACACTACTATAGTACTACACTACTACTACTACCGGGCGGACGGTGTACGTACGTCTCTGCCGTCCGATCGCCTGTCGAGAACCTGTGTGATGCATGATCGAGGTCGACGCAGATGCATGTGGGCGATGACGTGTCACATGTGCATCACATCGTAAGGCCCGGCTTGACGTAAAAGGCATGCATGCATGATGCATCCGATCGAGTCCACTCTACTAGTAGTCTCGGTCCTGGTGCTGGCCGGCCAGCCGGTATTGCTGACCGGAGTACCTGCCTTTGCTTCGTTCTTTTGGGTTTCGGCTGCCGACGATTCACGGCGCATGCACCGGATCTGCGGTCAGACACCCGTGGCCCGTGCCCTTTAGTACTGTACTCCTCCGGTACTCCCGTCACGTATGGCCACGCACACAAGCGCCATGGGATCGGAAGGGGAGACCGCCGGGCGGACACGCGATGCCGACCCGGGCGAATCTGCGCCGTTCACGTCGCCTCCTCGGGCTGGGCTGGACCTGGTCTGTGGCCTGTGGGCTCTTGCCGGCTGGGTGCCCCGGGCGGCGGGGAACGACGGGAGCGGAGGAATCAACCAACAGCGACGTCAACGGGCGCCCGCCGCGGCACGTGTCCGGTGCGCCGCGCGCTCGCCTCGCGGGCCGGGCCGCGCCACGCCGCACCGCACGAGGCAGCGTGCGTGGGTGATGACGCCACGGGCGCTGCTCTCCCGTCGTGCTGACGTACTGGGAGTACTGCTGGGACACGCATGCATGCAGTGCAAGTACGTTTCTTGTTTGACGAAACCCAGTTGGCACGCCATGTCCGTCTCGGAAACACCGGCCTTCGCGTCGCTTCAGCCTTCAAAATCCATTGTACGAGAGTCTCTGCTATGCCAATATGCCATGGATCGATATCTACGAAGAAGAGAATCATAGTACAGTCGAATTTCGAGCGGAGGCTTGTTGCCCTTGCACGCAGATTGAAGGAGATTCTCTCGTCACCTCCTCCACTAGAATGACTCGACCGGCCCGTATCCAACTCAGACGCACGCAGCCCGCGGGCGCGGAGGAGAAAAAAAAATCAGCTCAAGCTCAGTGCTCACCTGTCATCACCTGACCTGCTGACCACCCGCTCCGCTTCGTAGCGCGGCGTGGCGCCTCCCCTTCCGGCCCGGCCACGTGACGCAACCTCCGGCCCCACGCCTCCCCGTCACCGCCCGCCTGACGTCACCCACCCGGCCCGCCGATATGCCGGGGGCCATGTGGTGTGCCGCACCGCGCTGCCGCCCCGGCTATATATGCGTCCCCCTTTCGTCGCTCCCCAGCCGCCAGGCGATCGAGCTCGTCCCGTCCCGGTCCGTTGCCGTCCTCTATCTAAGCACTAGGCTCTAGCTACTCCTAATCAGCACTTAAGCAGCAGGCAGAGGCAGGTCGAGGGCATGCAGGCGGTGGGCATCCGTCGTGGGCTGACCATCGACCCGGCGGGGGAGGAGGAGCCCGCGGCGGCGCGCGTGGGGCGTCTGGTCCGCGAGAGCCCCCTGGTGATCTTCGCCCGCCGAGGCTGCTGCATGGCGCACGTGATGAAGCGGCTGCTGCAGGCGGTGGGCGCGCACGCCACCGTCATCGAGCTGGACGCCGGCGCCGCGGAGGAGGAGGAGCTCGCGGCGGCCGAGGGCGCCGGCGTCCCGGCGCTCTTCGTGGGCGGCGACCCCGTCGGGGGACTCGAGGGCCTCATGGGCCTCCACCTCAGCGGCCGCCTCGTGCCAAGGCTCAAGGAGCTCGGCGCCCTCTGCGCCTAGCTCCTCCGCCGTCTGTCGGTCAGCGTGCCGGGCGCCCGGGCTGTACATACTACGCGCGCGGCCTCTGCGATTTGGAGAAGCTTCAGGGTGCATGCTGGGAAGAGTTTTACAGGGTGTTACGGCAGGACCTAAATGTGATTATTACTCAGGAGTAATACTACTACTAGTTTCTCTCTCTCTTTCACAGCAGCAAGCAGAAAAAAAAAACAAGCTTCTGTTTTGTCCTGGACTCCTCGATCACTCCTGGTGAGATGCGCCGTTTGTTAATATTAAGTTGCTAATCGCAAGGTGTGTGAATGTAGTTAGCATAAACTAGCGCACATGATTGCGCGATGGATCCTACCTGGAAGACGATTATCTTATGCCCGGAAGATAACATACAAAACCTAGCTTAATTAGCGCCGGGCCTCGGGCGCGACGTGTAGTGCAGTGTACGGTACTTGCTTAGTGGAGGCCGACGTCACCGCGAACTCAATCGCGACCCTAATGGCTGCCGGTTAATTCCAACTTTGATCGCGCAGGAAGTGACGGCCGGCAAAAGCAATCGGGATCCATTATTCCATCTCTCTCGCGCGCTTGCTCCTCCATTCTTTCCCTTGGCCGATCTGGGCCGTCGGTATTGTATCGACGATCTCTGGTTCCCGCCGCCGCCGGCCCGAAAGGCATCAGTGGCAGGCGCCACTGGCCACTGCGCCAGGCAGGGCGGCTACGCCTGCGTGGCAGCGTGGGCGCGTGGCGTGGCGAGGGAGACGACGACGACGGAGTCGAGGGCGGCGACGGTATGGCTGCGCCAGGCAGGCATGTGCCGGCGAGGTGGGTGGGGAACTGGGGATCCGTGGGCGGGCGCACCGGCGCATGCAGGCAGGCAGAGCCAGGCGTGCACAGGACCCCCACACTGTTCACCCGTGTACACGAAACCGGCCCAGAATTCTAGCGATGGATCCAAGGGCAAGGGGGTAGGGTAGTGTGCAAAACACTGCTCCATCCGCACCCCAATAAAAATTAATGGGGCAGCAGTAGCAATACGACAGTGTTCTACTTCTAGAGCCTGTATCTCTTTGGCACGGCTCCTCCTCACTTGGGTTTCCCCCTTTTTAAACACTGTAGATGTAGGGCAAGCAATGAGAGGATCTATTTTTTCTTTACAAAGATGAATTAGGGGCCTGTTTATTTGCATGCCCTGAGCTGGCTTAGACGGACGAGCAGAGTCTGGCTATTCTCAGACGGCTAGATTGGTGCACCTCTCTTTATTTGGTGGTTTTTATCTATTGGGCCTGATCTGCACATATGTTGTTTGTTTGCCTGCGCTGCGCTGGAGGGCCCACATGTCAGCTACACTTACCAACCACCTGCACCCACGTCGGAGGCGCTTTGGATGCTGTGCTGCACGGGCTTCAACGAAATCCAGGTAAACAAACAAGTGATTTGCATCTCTTGAGCTTGGCCAGGCAAACAAACACGCCCTGGTTTCAGTTTCACCCGCTTCTGGTCCAGTGCACGAACAGAGTGAATAAGCCGACTTGGACACCGCCAAAGAGAGCTTTATAATTGCCTTGTCGGCTTCTGAGGAGAGGGGACGAGAGGCTCGTAAGCCACGTCACCCTGTCAGCTAGCTAGCGTGCAACTCGTTTGTCACCTACTGCGTGAGTGCTATATTCCGGTCCTGCGTGCCAGTAATAATTTAATCTTGACTTTCTGGGTCAGACTGTTTGGCAGCTAGTAGCAGCTTGAAGAAGATGGCCAGTTTTATATTCAGTCGTAGTAATAAGTTTAAGTACAGTGCACACATGAGACATGACGCGCTGGCTTGTTCAGTTGTTCTACTACTACTACTAGCACAAGTAGTTCTGGCAGCAGAGTTCAGTTCGCGAGATCCGAGTTCAGATGCCCTCCGAGCACCGGATTCATCATCTGATCATCAGATCAGAAATACTACTGCTCGTAAAAAGGAGCACACAGACGCACACTGGCCACTGCTTTTCCGGCCGCCACAACCGTGGCCTGCTCATCCTATTCCTCCGTAGCAAGGGCATCCACAGTCACTGACATATAGACCAGGTGCGAGATGGGATCCACGTGTCAGGGACTACCCATGCACCTCCACTGCAAATTGCAATACTGCGGTACATGTGGATGACATTGTCTGTAGTTGTAGCTCTTGCAGACTCGCTCCACGATTCAGGGACCCCAGAGAATAGACTGCACGCTAGTTTTTTTTTTTTTTTTTTTGCAACTGCACGCTAGTTTTGCTTGCATTCAGCAGGGGTGCTAGGCCGGCTTCTATTATAAATGGGCTTCGGTTTCTGGTGGCCTCGATGGTGAGCCCACGATTGAGTCTGGCCCTGGATCCACCTCATCGTCTGTCCCTCCCTCGTAATGGTTGAGCCCATTGGACTCCCTCTTAACGGTTCCTTTGCTCTCGTTAGAGACTGGAAAGAGATGGCCCATTCCTTTTGGTTTCTGGCAAATTAGCCTAGCCCAATTGTTTTCTGCAACTTTAACTGAGCCCACGGTTGCAACTATCCTCTGGGCCTGTGAGAATTGCCTGAGACTGATCCTTTTCCCGCTTCTCTGTTGTCTGTACCCTCCAACAAAATTAGATCTCTGTACGTCTCTAGCTAGAATGCGTTAAAACTTCACTTTTTTTATCACATTTTGTTCTAAGTAAGTAGGAGAAACCCTTTCCTCTGTAAAAAGTACAAAAATATGGTAGATTTTTCACTTTAAGTGTAGTTTAGATGTCTCCTGTTCTGGTGTTTGGCAACTCTGTACAAAATTTGGTATAGCTTAATTAGTTCTTAATTAGTTTGTTGTTTTATGACGTAATGACCAAACTACGCTCTATCTACTTCTTGCTTTTATACTTTGAACACGAGTTCCATACATTTGTAATCAATCACTAGGGTACCGTCCTAGTGATGATAAATTTTGATTTGTTTGATATATACATTCCCACAGTGCTTTGAAATATATGATGTTTAAGATAAAACTAAACTAGTTAAGAACATTCTTGGCGGTATGTTTGCTGAGTGTACGCTAGACGTAAACGTTGTCTAAGGAAGTAGTAGTGCATGCTGACATGTTTTGTTCCTTTCGCAACCCAACCCAACCCAACCCAATGCATCAGTAGGGTGCAAAACCAAGAAGGATACTATTTTGTTCTGTAACCGGAACAAGTAATCTATTGGTAATTAGGATAGTACTTGGTGGATACACGAACTCGAACACCGGCAGTTGCTGTGTCCGCCGCCGCCGCGCCGCCGCCCTCAGGCACGGTTTAGAGATGTGTTCATGTTCAAGTTTGCTTCTCCTCGCTCAGCGATACATGAAGGGGTTGCCTGGACCGCCTCCCGCTTTGGGCCACGTAGGGTCCCTCTCTACTTAGCCCACTCTAGCCCAGTAAGCCTCACGTTCGCCTTCTTCTGTCTTGGAGGCCTGCTCAGTACCTTCGTCGGCCCAGTGTTCCTGCTCGTCGGTAAACTCCCAGCTTCAATTCCTTCAGTCTTCTCTCCTTCTTCAGCAGCGATATCTTCAGTGGTGACATCTCCCCGTTCTTGAAAACCAGCTTGTCCCCAAGCTGGTGCCTTAGAGAACTCTTTGCGAAGAGCGACTTCATCTTCCCATGAGGAGAGCTCGAGCGGCAGGTGAGACCAATGCACCAGCACCTGTGGGATCATGGAGTCGCGTTGCTGGTGGAGGCAACGATCCAAGATAGCCACAGAAACCTACAACTCATTAGCGGGATCAGGTAGTTCAGGACTTATAGCTGCTGTAGGTGGGACAACCCGTTTGAGTTGGGAGACATGGAAAATGGGGTGAATATAGCAACCATCTAGCAGCTGCAAACGATAAGTCATGGATCCAATCTTGTCCAGTATTTTGAATGGCCCGAAGAATCTGAATGCGAACTTGTTGGAGGATCTTGGGGCCAGTGAGGTTTGTACATATGGTTGAGCCTTGAGATAGACTTGATCTCCCACTTGGAATGTCCGAAATGATCTTCTCTTGTCGGCTTGATTCTTCATCTTTGTCTGAGCTCGAAACAAGTGTTGCTTCACTTGTTGCTGCATCAGTTCCCTTTCATGTAGCCAGGTTTGCAGGTGTGGAACTTAGCAAGATTGTGAGATGTCCACTCCAAAGTGACGTGGTTCATGATCATTAAGAACTAGGAAGGGGCTCTTGCTGAGTGAGGAATGAAACGATGTGTTACATCAATACTCAACAAGTGGCAACCAATAGGACCATCGAGTGGGACATGAATGAACAAAACAACGAAGATAAGTTTCAAGGCACTGATTTACCCATTCGGTTTGGCCGTCGGTCTGAGGATGATAGGTGCTGCTCATACGAAGATCAATTCCTAGAAGTCTGAACAATTCTTGCTAGATGTGACTAGTGAAGACCTTGTCACGACCAGAAATCATAACTTCGGGTAATCCATGCAGTTTGAAGATATTGTTCATATAAACTGTAGCCACATGGAGAGCAGTGAAAGGGTGGGATAAAGGTAAGAAGTGTGCATACTTCAAAAATTTGTCCACTACTAACAATATGCAATTGTAGGACTTGGATTTGGGAAGACCTTCAATAAAGTCCAATGTAATCATTTGCCATGATCCTTCAGGAATGGGTAACGGTGCTAATAAGCTAGGATAAGCCACCCTTTCATGTTTTGCCTACTGGCAGATTGTACATTGAGCAACAAAATCGAGAACAGTTTGCTTGAGTTTGGGCCAAGCAAACAATTGCTTCACATGTTTATATGTAACCTCATACCCGGAATGACCTCCAATGGCAATTATGCAAGGCAGTCAAAATCTTAGCTTGTAGAGAGGGAATTGGACCAATCCAGATCCTATTCTTGTACCTTATAAGCGCCATCTTTGAGAAGATAGTGACCCTCGGTAGAGCTAACAGATAACTGTGAAAGTAGCTGAGTTATGGAGGGTTCTTGAGCATAAGCAGCTTGTAAATCTTATAGCCAGGCTAGTTTTATCACAGATATAATAGCTATTTCATAAGGTACAGCTTGAGGTAACCTTGACAATGCATCAGCCACTAGATTATTTGCACCTTTCTTGTATTGTATTTGGTAGGTCAACCCCATTAGTTTACTAAGTGCTTTATGTTGCCATGGAGTTGAGAGTCTTTGATCATCTAAGTGGGTCAAACTCTTTTGGTTAGTCAATATAATGAATGGTGCATATTGTAAGTAGTGTCTCTAGTGATCTATAGCCACGAGGATTGCTAGACATTCCTTCTCATAGGTTGACAATCCATGAGCCTTTGGTCCTAAAGCCTTGCTGACAAATGCTATAGGATGACCCTGTTGTTGAAGCACAACTCCTATGCCTTTAGCTGACTCATCAGTTTCCACAGTAAAGGTTTGGTCAAAATTAGGTATTACCAAGATAGGAGTAAAAGTAAGAGCTGTCTTCAAGGCTTGAAAGGATGCCTCAGTGGTATTGGTCCAAACAAATAGAGTGTCCTTTCTCATTAAGTTTGTGAGAGGTTTACTGATCAAACCAAAATTAGGCACAAATTTCCTGTAGTAACCTACCATTCCTAGGAAGCTTCTTAGATCCTTCACTATAGTTGGTTGGGGCTAGTTCTTGATCACTTCAATCTTTGTAGGATTTGTAGATACTCCCTTGCTACTGACAATGTGTCTCAAGTAACAAAGCTCTTGTTTAGGAAAGGAACATTTAGAGAGCTTCAGATGAAAGTGATGTTGTTGTAGCAGTTTGAGAACGATAGAGATGTGCTCTAAGTGTTCAGACCATGACCTGCTATAGATGAGTATATCATCTATGAAGACAACAACAAATTTCCTCAATAGCGGTGCTAAGATAACATTCATGATGGCTTGGAAGGTAGCTGGTCCACCTATCACCCCATATTGCATAACTCTATACTCAAAATGACCATTATGAGTTTGAAATGCAGTTTTGTACTCTTCTCCTTGTTGCATTCTGATCTGGTGAAAACCAAAACAAAGATCTAATGAAGTGAACCAGGAAGCACCATACAACTCATCGAGGAGCTCATCGATGATAGGAAGTGGATACTTGTTTTTGACTGTCTGGGCGTTTAGGCGTCTGTAGTCCACACAGAGCGCCAATCACCGATTTTCTTGCGCACTAACAGGGCAGGAGAAGAGAAAGGACTTGAACTTGGTTGAATCCACCCCTTGGCCAACATATCTTTGATTTGACTCTCAATCTCAGATTTCTGAGCAGGATTATAATGGTATGACCAAAGGCAAAAAGGTTGGGTTCCTTCGAGAAGAGATATGATATGATCACTATGTCAAAATCGGGGTAGATCTTCAAGTGGTTTGAACACCTCTGGGTATTGATTGATCACATCAAGTAACTCCGGAGGTAGAGGAGGTGGTTCCAAAATTGGAGAGGTTACCGCTTGTAGCCTTAACTTGAACCATATACAAAATAGAGTCCGCTTTATCCATAGCTTGAATCTGAGTACATGACACGGGAGGTCCGAGTTGCACTCCTGGTGAAAGACCTAGTAACTTGACGTGCTTGTTTCCCTAAGTAAATTTGACCCATCGATCAGCCCAGTGAATCTCCATGGGGCTGTTTGAACCCAACCAGTCCATGCCAGAATAATATCATACCCTTGAAGAAGCAAGATCTTGAAAGTGGTTCAGAAAGAGTGCCCCTGAATGTCCCATAGCTGTCGTGGCAATTGGTGAGTACAACGTAGAACCTCTCCATTTGATACTTGAACTTGAACAGGGTTAGATTAAGTCTGCCACTCTGAAATGCACTTGGCTATTTGTTTATTAATAAAACTATGGGAACTGCCCAAGTCAATTAGCATAAACACATCTTTACCGCCTAAATGACCCTTCAGTCTGATGGTTTTGGACCCTGAAAGGTCCTAAATGGCTAGATGAGGGTGGGGGTGAATAGCTTATAAAAATTTTCTACAAACACACTAGAGCAAGTGGTTAGTAACCTAAAAGGCAAAATGCAATTTTGCTCTAGCTCTACAAGGGTTGTAAGCCACCTATCCAACAATTCTACTTGCTATGATAACTACAAGCACAAACAATGGCTATGCCACTACTCACTAAGAGCTCTCAAACACACTACACTAAAGAGCTCCACTAGATTAAACTAAACCACAAAGCAAGCTCTCAATTCTAGCTACATTAAAGAGCTTGCTATAACTAGTTTGCGGAAAAGTAAATGGAGCGAGTAGGGTGATTATACCGCCACGTCGAGGAATGAACCAATCATAATATGAAGATGACCAATCACTGGGAGAAATCCAATCACACAAAAGATACATGATTTTTCTCCTGAGGTTCATGTGCTTGCCGGCACGCTAGTCCCAGTTATGTCGACCAACACTTGGTGGTTCGGTGGCTAATAGGTATCACGGCAACTTAGAGCAACTTTCCGAAAGCGATGCTAACTCTCAAAGTGTTTTCTCAAAACATATTAGAGTCAAGTTAGCGTTTCTCAATTCATTTTCCATAAATATTTTTGCTTGCTCTCCGATGTGCACTGGGCCTAAATGCAATACATGAAGTCCAACACCTAGTGGCACTAGATGACCGAATTATCTAGTTAAGAACCCCTCTTAATAGAACATCCATCTATCCTAAGCGTGATCACACTCTCTATAGTGTCTTGATCATTAAAACAAAATCCCTATTTATACCTTTGCCTTGATCTCCATAGGGTTTTGTTTTTCTCTTTCTTCTTTTCCAAGTTGAGCAATTGATCATCATCACATGTGGTCATCTCATCATTTTATATGATCAACATCACCATTTGAGTGCCACCAAGCTTCTCAACTTAGATTGCACCAACCTAGCTCATATCATAACTTATGACAAATGTTAGTGCATGGGTTTCATTAATTATCCAAAACCAAACTAGGGTTTTCAGTCTCCCCCTTTTGATAATTGATGACAACCTATTTACAAAGATATTCAATGAAAACTTTTTGGATTCATGTTGCTTGTCCAAGCATATTACCATGTGTAAAGGTTATGGACAAGTTTCATTAATCTAAATTGGTAGTATTAGCTCTCGCTACATATGTGCTAAGAGTTTGGATTTAAAAGCTTGCACATATGCAAGGATTGAAAGTTTGGGAGAGTAATAGCTACCAAATGATGCTAAGGTGTAAAGAATGGACCTTTCAAGCGTGATATCAATCGGAGTTGCCATTTGAACACCATCCTTAGCACCATGGTTAGTTAGATAGCACTTGCAAAACATGAACACTAGATACCTCGTGAGATCAACATTATAAGCAAGGCTCTAGTAACATTTGTAAAACATGCAAGACACATCTAACTATCATTCTATGCATGCTAGTTTTCATTACATCAATAATTTTCTATAATCTAGCATACACCACACAAGCATGTATAGGGAATTTTAAAAACTTGTGCAAGCAAACATATGTAATACACATTCAAATGCAACATACAAGTTTATGAGTTTGCTCTCCCTACTTGTGTGCTTCAAATTTTAATTGATCCCCTTACAAAGTCATTTCATCTGTTTGCTCCCCCTATCTTTACTATCTTTGTGAATTTCTCTCCCCCTTTTGTCATCGATGACCACAAAAGGTGAGCTCAAAATTTAGATAGGTTGTGTGAAACCATGATAAGTGAGGATCATTTTCCTAATTTGGTTCAATCTAGATCACTTGTAAAAGATATTTAACTCGGTTTGATCCACGGGTAAGTTTCTTCATACCTCCAAGTAAGGGTTATCATGCACCATGTTGAGTTAAATACTTATAGCTTATTTTCTAGATCAAACACTAGGTTGACAAGCCCACAGACATGTCATATGCCACCGCTAGATCATATCAAGCATAGAAGCAATAGTGGTACCATACAAGCATCAAATTCATTTGATTTTTATGAATGAGCCTAAGACATGAGGAATGACTAGATGCACTAAACAAGTCCTTAGCAATGAATGAATGACATGTCAATAAATTTTACCTTGCTTTGCTCGAAGGAGAGGCATGTCATATATGGGGGTGCATCAACACATATTTAAGAAGTCAAGTATGTTCAACTCATTCCTTAGCTTGCAAAACCTCTTCTCATCAAGTGGCTTGGTGAAAATATCGGCAAGTTGATCATCGGTGCCTACACTCTCAATACAAATGTCCCCTTTTTATTGGTGATCTCTTATGAAATGATGGCAGACATCTATGTGCTTTGTTCTACAATGTTGAACCGGGTTGTTGGTGAGCTTCACGACACTCTCATTGTCACATAGCAATGACACTTGTTTGAATTTGATTCTAAAGTCACTCAAAGTAGCCTTCATCCAAAGTAATTGAGCACAACAACTACCGGCCGAAATGTACTCTGCTTCGGCGGTTGAAAGTGCTACACTATTTTGTTTCTTTGATGACCAAGATACTAGTGATCTTCCTAATAGTTGACATGTGCCCGATGTGCTCTTTCTCTCAACTTTGCATCCCTCATAATCGGAGTCCGAATATCCAATCAACTCAAATCTTGCTCCTTTAGGATATCACAATCCAACATTTTATGTATGCTTCAAGTACCTCAATTTTCTCTTTGTTGCATTCAAGTGACTCTCTTGGTGAGACTTGAAATCTAGCACACATGCATACACTAAACATCATATCTGCCCTTGATGCGGTTACATAGAGTAGACTTTTAATCATAGACCGATACATCTTTTGATCCACCATGTTGCCACTTGCATCACTATCCAAGCTTTCATTTGTCTCTATTGGTGTACTAATGGCTTTTGCATCTTCCATTCCAAACTTCTTGAGCATGTCTTTGATGTACTTGACTTGGCTCACGAATGTACCATTCTTTAATTGCTTGATTTAAAGACCAAGAAAGTAACTAAGCTCTCCAATCATAGACATCTCAAACTCACTTACCATCATCTTTTGAAATTCCTCACAAAAATCTTGATTAGTTGATCCAAATATTATATCATCAACATAGATTTGCAACACAAACAAGTCATTGCCTAGCTTCTTAGTGAAGAGAGTGGTGTCAACCTTGCCCATAATAAATCCCTTAGAGAATAGGAAATCTCTCAATCTCTCATACCATACTCTTGGTGCTTGTTTCAATCCATACAAAGCCTTTCTCAACTTGTAGACATTTTTGGGCTTCTTCTCATCTTCAAAACTGGGAGGTTGTTCAATATACACAAGCTCATTGATGTACCCATTGAGAAATCACTCTTCACATCCATTCGGTACAACTTGATATTGTGGGCACAAGCATAGGCTAACAAAATCCTAATTGCTTCCAACCTTATAACCAGGGCATATGTTTCTCCAAAGTCAAGACCTTCAACTTGAGTGTAACCTTGAGCTACTAATCTTGCTTTGTTCCTTACAACAATCCTATCTTGATCTTGTTTGTTCCGAAAGACCCACTTGGTTCCAATCATATTATGATCCTTAGGTCTCTCAACTAACTCTCATACTTGATTTCTTGTGAAGTTGTTTAGCTCTTCATGCATAACATTCACCCAATCAACATCCAACAAAGCTTCATCTATCTTCTTAGGTTCAATGGGTGACACAAATGAGAAATGTTCACAAAATGATTCCAATCTAGATCTTGTTTGTACACCTCTAGAGATATCACCAATTATGGAGTCTAAAGGATGATCTCTTGCAATATTAGTTGGTTGGAGCACTTGCACTTGATTGCTTACATTTGATTGATCACTTGGTTGAGATGATGAACTAGCCACTTGTTGATCTTGCACCTTGTCATCACTAGCACTTGCTTGACCTTGATCATGAGAACCACTAGCTTGCACATTTGAGTTAGAGAGCACTTGATTCTTGTCATCTTCAACATCAATCACCTCTCTAGGACTTATGTCATCAATGTCCATGTTTTTCATTGCATTGACCAATTGAGTGTCTCTCACATCATCTAGATTATCATATTCCTCTTGAAAACCATTGGTTTCATCAAATTCCACATCATGAACCTCCTCAAGAGTACCACTAGCCAAATTCCAAACTCTATAAGCCTTGCTAGTAGTTGAGTAACCAAGCAAGAAACCTTGATCACATTTCTTCTCAAACTTGCTCAATCTTGTGCCTTTCTTCAATATGTAGCATTTGCATCTAAAAACCCAAAAGTATGCAATATTGGGCTTTCTTCTATTCAAGAACTCATATAGTGTCTTCTCCATCATGGGGTGATAATAGAGTCAGTTGCTATAGTAGCAAGCCGTGTTAATTGCTTCAGCCCAAAATGAATGACTCACGTTGTACTCACTTAACATTGATCTTGCCATATCAATCAAGGTTCTATTCTTTCTCTCAACAAAGCTATTTGATTGTGGAGTGTACTTGGCCGAGAATTGATGCCTAATGCCAAATTCATCACACAAATCATCAACTCTTGTGTTCTTAAACTCATTTCCATTGTCACTTCTCACTTTCTTGATGGTGGTCTCAAACTCATTGTGAATTCTCTTGATAAATGTCTTGAAGATTGCAAATACATCACTCTTATCATCAAGAAAGAACACCCATGTATATCTAGTGAAATCATCTACAATCACAAATCCATATTTGTTTCCACCACTGCTAGTGTGTATGGTTGGTCCAAACAAGTCCATATACAACAACTCAAATGCCTTAGATGTGCTCATCACGCTCTTCTTAGGATGTGTGTTGCCAACTTGCTTTCTGGCTTGACATGCACTACATAGCTTATCCTTCTCAAATGTGACATCTTTCAAGCCCCTAACTAAGTCATACTTGATCAACTTATTCAATTGTTTCATTCTAATATGACCAAGCCTTCTATACCATAACCAACCCATGCTAGACTTAGTGAGCAAACATGTTGACAATTGAGCTTTTCTAGCATTGAAATCAGCCAAGTATAGATTCTTATATCTAAATCCTTTGAATATCAAGTTAGAGCCATCTACACTTATGATCTCTATATCATCCACACCAAATATGCACTTGAAACCAAGATCACACAATTGAGCTACCGACAATAGGATGGAGTTCAAGCTCTCTACTAGTAGCACATTAGAAATGCTCAAGTCATTGCATATTACAATCTTACCAAGACCCTTGACCTTGCCTTTGCCATTGTCACCAAATATGATACTATCAATCCCATTGCTTTCATTCTCATTGATTGAATTGAACATTCTTGAGTCACCGGTCATATGTTGTGTGCACCCACTATCAAGCATACAATGCCTTCCTTCAGCTCTATAATTGACCTACAAAAGAAGATCAATTCTTTTTAGGTACCCAAACTTGCTTGGGTGCTTGAAGGTTAGTTACCAAGGTCTTTGATACCCAAATGGCCTTCTTCTTTGGACCCATAATTGGTGTACCAATGAACTTAGCCTTCACACCATTGGCACCCTTAACAAGCATATAACAAGAATTAAATCTAATTGAGGATGCATTAGGTTGCTTGTTCTTGTTAGTCTTGCAATATTGCTATATGTGCCCAACTTGCTTGCATCTATTGCAAAACCGACTATTGCCCTTCACAAAGCTAGCTTTGGGAGTGACAAAGGCCGCCTTGTCTTTCTTGGGGGTATAGCCTAATCCCTCTTTGTTGAGAGAAAACCTTTGTCTACCCAAGCACTTTAGCAAGCTGGCATCACCATCATAGGCATTGCCTAAGACACGAGTGAGCTCATTCACCTCCTTCTTGAAGGTTTTATTTTTCACCATTAGTGAGGCATTACAAGTGAAACCATCACTTAAAGATGAAGTAGAAGTGGTAGTGCTACAAGAAGGGTTAGTGGGAGCGACAACAATAGGTTTATAAAATAATTCATCAAGAATATCACATGTTAGTCCCACATCACATGGCACAATCACTTGCTCCTTCTTGACTTGATCGAGGAGAGAGGAGTGAGCTCTTTCAAGCTTAGTGTGAGCATTGTCAAGATCCTTATGGTCTTCCCTTAGACTCTCATGAGAAACATTGAACTCATCAAAGGATCGCTTGAGAGCTTTGAGCTCTTTCCACAATTCTTTACACTCCTTTCTCTTCATCTCAAGACATGTGTGGGCATCCTCCAACATGTCCATGAGAGCCTCTTTGGAGTCCTCATCATCATCGTCGTCGTCATCACTCCTACAATCATCACTTTCACAAGCATCATCATCGCTTTCATCATATTTTACCTTGGTGGGCTTTGCCATGAGGCAAGTTGATGAAGTGTCGAAGATGGAAGGCTTGTTATTAATGGCTATGCTTGCAAGTGCTTTCTTCTTGGATTTCTTATCATCATCACTTGAGTCATCATCCTCTAAAGAAGCATCACTATCCCATGTCACCACATAGCCACCACCATTCTCCTTCTTTTGGAAGGTCATCTTTTTCTCCTTTTCTCCTTCTTCTCCTTCTTTTGCTTCTTCTTCATCCTCATCATTGTCACTATTGTAGGGACAATCCACCACAATATGGTTCAGGCTCTTAAAATTGTAGCATCTTCTCACATATTCTTTGTTCTTGTTGTTGTTTCTTCTCTTTCTTGCGCCATAGCCCTTCTTCTTCATGAATTTTCCAAACTTACGCACAAAGAGAGCCATGGCCTCATCATCAATGTCACTAGCATCTTCATCATCACTTGATTCTTGCTTCTTTGACTTGCCCTTGTTCTTGGATGATGAGTTAGCCTTGAATTCTCTTCTTCTTGTCTTCGTCTTTCTTCTTCTCATCCTTGTCAACCCCCTCTCTTTCCACACGGTATGTCTCTTGTGTCATGACATCACCTAGTACTTGGTTAGGGGTGAGTTGCTTAAATCCTCCTCTAATGATGATCAATCTCAATGTCACAAATCTAGGAGGTAAGCACATCAAGAACCGATGAGAGACATCATCATCATTGATCTTCTATCCCAAAGCCTTCAAGTCATTGACAATTACTTGCAATCTATGGAACATCTCTAGAATGCTCTTATCATCCTTCATCTTGAAGCTTATCAACTTGTCATTGAGAATGTACAACTTGGCACTCTTCACCGCCGGTGTGCCCTCATAGGTCTCCACCAATCTCTTCCACACCTCATAAGCTCTATCACAATCCTTGATTTGCTCAAACACCTTGAAGTCAAAGGCATTGTATATGGTGTTGAGAGTCATTGTATTGCATTGCTTGTTGACCTTGTCTTGGTTAGTGAGGTTGTCGGGATCAATGATAGCATAGTCACTCTTGGTCGCATCCCACACTTGGTCATTGATTGAACCAAGATACATCTTCATCTTTCTCTTCCAATAGTCATAGCATGTACCATCAAAGAATGGTGGTTTGCCCCCCACATGGTTGAACATAACTTGAGCCATCTTTTGACACCATGAGGTTGTTAAGCCTTCAATCAAACGGTGACCATGGCTCCGATACCACTTGAAAGGTCCTAAATGGCTAAGGGGGTGAATAGCCTATAATTTTTTTCTACAAACACACTAGAGCAAGTGGTAGTAACCTAAAAGGCGAAATGCAATTTTGCTTTAGCTCTACAAGGGTTGCAAGCCACCTATCAAACAATTCTAGTTTCTATGATCACTACGCACAAACAATGGCTATGCCACTACTCACTAAGAGCTCTCAAACACACTACACTAAAGAGCTCCACTAGATGAAACTAAACCACAAAGCAAGCTCTCAATTCTAGCTACACTAAAGAGCTTGCTATAACTAGTTTGCGGGAAAGTAAATGAAGTGAGTAGGGTGATTATACCATCACGTTGAGAAATGAACCAATCATAATATGAAGATGACCAATCACTGGGAGAAATCCAATCACACAAAACACACATGATTTTTCTCCCGAGGTTCATGTGTTTGCCGGCACGCTAGTCCTCGTTATATCGACCAACACTTGGTGGTTCGGTGGCTAATAGGTATCACACACCTAGCCCACCACAAGGGGCGCAACAAGAACCTACCCATAAGTGAGGTAGCTCAATGACACGAAGCAATTTACTAGAGTTGCATTTGGCACTCCGCCGAGGAAGGCACAAGACCCCTCACAAGCAACCGATCGAGATCGGAGAAAATCACCAACTCTGCTCAACAATCCTCCAATCACTAGGGCCGTCTAGGTGTCAGCAAACACCAAGAGTAACAAGCTCACAACCAACCCAAATCACCCAACTAGTGCCACAAGATGATGCAACTCAATGCAATGCACTAGAGGCTCTCCAAACTCACTTAAGATGATGAAATCAAGTGAACAAGTGGATGGAGTGTGTTGCTAGCTTCCAAAGGGTGTGCACAAGTGTATGAGGTCCCAAGAGTGTGGCCAAGGCTGGCCACACCCTCTATTTATAGCCACACAAGCAAATAGAGTTGTTATACCCCTTGGAGTTGTTTCTACAATGTCACCGGATAGGGTGGTGCCTGGTACCGAACATGGCGCTGATCTGCCCAACGATCGAATTTTAACGGTCACAAACTAGCCGTTGGGGCACAAGACAGGGTGGCGGTGGCACCGCCCTATGGGTGGCGGTGACCAACCTAGCCGAGCCCCTAAAACCCTGCTCTCTATATAAAAGGGTGGTGCACCGCCGCACCCATGGCGGTGCCCCCCTCGGCTATAAATCCAACTCGCTGCCCTTGGGAGAAACAGGGCGGTGGCACCGGATAGGGCGTGCCCATGGCGGTGAACACCACCGTGTCCGATGACCACCCCACAGCGGCCCTTCTCTAGTCAGGTCCTAGTGGGCACCGCCCTAGGGGTGGCGGTGCCACCGGACAGGGGGTGGCGGTGCCACCTAGGCACCAAACCCCTTCCCCAAGTTGCAAAATCTTTCACGCTTTGTTTTATGGCAACTTAGAGCAACTTTCCGAAAGCGATGCTAACTCTCAAAGTGTTTTCTCAAAACATATTAGAGTCAAGTTAGCGTTTCTCAATTCATTTTCCATAAATATTTTTGCTTGCTCTCCGATGTGCACTAGGCCTAAATGCAATGCATGAAGTCCAACACCTAGTAGCACTAGATGATCGAATTATCTAGTTAAGAACCCCTCTTAATAGAACGGCCATCTATCATAAGTGTGATCACACTCTCTATAGTGTCTTGATCACTAAAATAAAATCCCTATTTATACCTTTGCCTTGATCTCCATAGGGTTTTGTTTTTCTCTTTCTTCTTTTCCAAGTTGAGCAATTGATCATCATCACATGTGGCCATCTCATCATTTCATGTGATCAACATCACCATTTGAGTGCCACCATGCTTCTCAACTTGGATTACACCAACCTAGCTCATATCACAACTTATGACAAATGTTAGTGCATGGGTTTCATCAATTATCCAAAACCAAACTAGGGCTTTCAATCTCCCCTTTTTGGTAATTGATGACAACTTATTTACAAAGATATTCAATAAAAACTTTTGGATTCATGTTGCTTGCCCAAGCATATTACCATGTGTAAAGGTTATGGACAAGTTTCATCAATCTAAATTGGTAGTATTAGCCTCCCTACATATGTGCTAAGAGTTTGGATTTGAAAGCTTGCACATATGCAAGGATTGGAAGTTTGGGAGAGTAATGGCTATCAAATAATGCTAAGGTGTAAAGAATGGACCTTTCAAGCGTGATACCAATCGGAGTTGCCATTTGAACACCATCCTTAACACCATGGTTAGTTAGATAGCACTTGCAAAACATGAACACTAGATATCTCGTGAGATCAAACATTATAAGCAAGGCTCTAGTAACACTTATAAAACATGCAAGGCACATCTAACTATCATCCTATGCATGCTAGTTTTCATTACATCAATCATTTTCTATAATCTAGCATACACCACACAAGCATGTATAGGGAATTTTAAAAACTTATGCAAGCAAACATATGTAATGCACATTCAAATGCAACATATAAGTTTATAAGCTTGCTCCCCCTACTTGTGTGCTTCAAATTTTAATTGATCCTCTTACAAAGTCATTTCATCTGTTTGCTCCGCCTATCTTTACTATCTTTGTGAATTTCTCTCCCTCTTTTGTCATCGATGACCACAAAAGGTGAACTCAAATTTTAGATAGGTTGTGTAAAACCATGATAAGTGAGGATCATTTTTCTAATTTGATTCAATCTAAATCACTTGCAAAAGATATTTAACTCGGTTTGATCCAAGGGCAAGATTCTTCACACCTCCAAGTGAGGGTTATCATGCACCATGTTGAGTTAAACACTTATAGCTCATTTTCTAGATCAAACACTAGGTTCACAAGCCCACAGACATGTCATATGCCACCGCTAGATCATATCAAGCATAGAAGCAATAGTGGTACCATACAAGCATCAAATTCATTTGATTTTTATGAATGAGCCTAAGACGCAGGGTCCCTCTCTACTTAGCCCACTCCGCCCAGTAAGCCTGACGTTCACCTTCTTCTGTCTTGGAGGCCTGCTCAGTTTCTTCATCGGCCCAGTGTTCTTGCTCGTCGGTAAACTCCTAGCTTCGGTTCCTTCAGTCTTCTCTCCTTCTTCGACAGCGATATCTTCAGTGATGACATGTTCTTTGCTAGGTATCTAGATATAAAGTATGTCTAGATATATAGTAAAATCTATGTATTAAAAAAGTCAAAGTGACTTATAATTTAAAAGAGAGGAAGTACTAAATATGGTATTTTCAGGACACTTGTAGCTAGAATACATTTAAAATTTCACTTTTTTATTACTTTTGTTCTAAGTAAGCGGGAGAAACCTTTTCTCTGTAAAAAAGTATAAAATATGGTATTTGAGATATTTTTTTCCACTTTATGTGTGGAGTTTTTTTTTTTTGAAAGGAGCAGGAGGGGCTTGAGCCCCTACCGAAATTGAATTAAAATAAAAGCAAAGTTCAGTACACAAGTGTGGTGTTTATATGTCTCCTATTCTGGTTTATGGCAACTACTCTGCACAAAGTTTGATATTGCTTAATTAGTTTGGTAGTTTTACGAGGTAATAATCAAATTGTTTTCTATCTATTCCTTGCTTTTATACTCTGAACAACAAATCTATACATTTGTAATCATCACTAGGGCTTGCTAGGTACTGTCCTAGCTAGCGATAAAATTTAGTTTGTTTGACATATATATTCCTACACTGCATTGAAATATACGATGTTTAAGATAAAACTAAACTAACTAAGAACGTTCTTGGCGGTATGTTGCTGAGTGTACCCTAGACGTAAACCTTGTCTAAGGCGGTAGTGCGTGCTGATCTGTTTTGTTCTTTTTGGCAACAACCCAACCCAACCCGATGCAGTAGGGTGCGTGCAAAAACAAAGCAGGGTGTTGAGTCAAGTGACATCACACGCACGCTCTTTCTCTTTCACGCACGGCCATCAACTATTTGTCCCGTGTCAACTGTCATTTTGTTTGATGGATCGGGCATTATTCTTTGGACTCTCATCTTTGTCGACCTTCACTTGATCTCTTCTGCAGACCAACCATTCGCTCTGTTGTTTATTTTTATATAATATAAATAATAACCTTTTGGACCGCTTGATGAAGCCATCATCCAGCCACTAGAAAAAAAATGCAACAGCTAGCTAACACGGTAGAGTTAAAATAAATCTACCAATGGAACATGCTCAGATCCATCAGAGATTAAATATATAATCTATGTCGACAGCTACTAGTTAGCTAGCACAAACCTTTCTTTGAACCAAGAAAGCTACTTACTTAATTACTACTAGAAACTTAACACTATGCAGTTTTGTAGCTAGCACAAACCTTTCTTAATTCGAACCAAGAAGCTACCTAGTTAGTACTAAAAGCTTAACCCTATGGACTACTCCCTCTATCCACAAAAATGCAATTATGGTATCTGTGCCGATCAATTGATCTCAAGTTTGATCAAGTTTATAGTAAATAACATTAATATTTATGTCTCTAAATAAATTTATTATGAAAATATATTCTATAACAAATCTTATGGTACTTATTTTGTATAAAAAAATATTTATATTTTTTATATAAATTTTAGTCAAAGTTTAGACCGTGTGACTCCTCGAAATCCGAGAAATACATTTTTTTTTACAGAGGTAGGTGTTTTCTCGATTTGCATGAAAATATCTTCTTCTTAAATTAAAATACCGAGGCTATCTAGACACCGCGGATTGAGTTTTTTTTTTTTGAAAAGTATATTCGTACGGATGCCGACCACGTCGCTGTTATTTCGGTCGAAACGAATTGTTGTATCGCGTGCATAGGCAGTAATCATCCTATCTATCTACCGTCTACGTCACCGACAAGCGAGTAGTACAAGGCAGCTGTAGCGAAGTATATAGCTGGGTAGGCAACGTCACGGGCTAATGGACAAGAAGGCAACAACACGAGGGAAATGGTCAATCATGTGGTTTAGCTAGCTAGCAGCCACAACTGTCCACTTGCTTGTTGTTGTTGTTGGCCCTATCCATATACTTATATCTCAGGTCCTTCTTCAAATGAGTCATCATCATCAGTTTGCAGTATAGGAACATTTGTGTCAACATCTGGGACAAGGATGTGTGAGTACAATATATACATGCATCTTTTCTGAGTCCAAATATATATGCTCTTCTTTTGAGGGAAAATAGAAAAGAAAAGGAACCTTTTTCGAGTACAACAGCAGAAGACTATGTACTGTGTGCATGAAGAATTTTTGGATGTGAAATATGTATTGGATGATTCAAAAAAGCTAGAACAATTTTCTTTTTTTGTTGAAAAAATATGAAGATTCAGATTGACCATGACTTAATTTCACGATGATGTACCTGATTTGCTTAATGAAACAAAACAGCTGATTAAGTGACACCTGATAAAAAAAACTCAACGCTGCTTTTAGAAAAACTAGAAAGATACCCCACGCATTGGTGTGGAACTTTCTTAAAAAAAATCTTGCATGCATGAATTAAACCTATATATTCTTACATCCATCTTACCAAAATTAGAGAAGGCAAGGAAAGAATCCTATAAAAAACTAACATAATTAAATCGAATTATAAGACGATGGAATAACAAAACAAATAGCAATATATGAATGCCTCTATATTTCTTATATGGAAATTAAATTGTGCTTAGTGGAGATGGTGTGAACAGCTTGCATTAAGAGATTGAAAATAAGTGGATGACATGGCTATTAGTGGGAGGTGATGTGGATAGATAGTGAGAAATGATGTGGATGTCATGCATGTTGAGATAAAACTTGTAGTGTGGTTTAGCTTTATAAGAGATATAGATGTAGTCTGTCAATCCTTCTTTACACATGCTATAGAATCCTGAGATAATAATAAGCATCTGTAGTCCTTGTTTAAACTACAACAACAAAAAAACAGTTGTCCATATGCTCACCTTTTTGTTCATCTAACATATAATACTCATATATATATTATGTATTTTGTATCTGGTCATGATAAATTTATCTATGTATATATATTTTTTCCTTCCATATCCATAGTTTTTCTTCCTATGTATGGAATCTCCATGTGTCTTCAATATACAGTTAGTTGAAACCTTAACTTATGGTGGCTCTTATTGCAGCCCATGTCTCATAAAGCCATAAACTATATCTTGGCTTTCAAAATTCCATCTTATTTATTGCAACAATTCTATTTTGACCAAGTTAAGTTGAAAATAAGTTTTTTTTTGTCGTAGACACAAACTATCATTTATGGTTGCATCATGGTGTTTAAAATCGACATTAGAGATTGATGTGGGATCTAGGAGAGACCAATGGCGGTAGCCTGAGAGAATATATATTAATCTTTGAGCATAATAGCCATTTTCAATCAAAATGAATATTAAAGACCACAGAGGGTACTTTTATTAAAAATAATAGTGCTTACAATTATGGTACCATTATAGATATGTCATAATGTTTCAGTTATGTTCACAGTGGGTATTTTCATTGACATTTTATAAATTCAACCAAATTTTCACCGAAGTCGTACTATTGTGTATGTTAAAAGTTATAGAAGTGGGCAGCTAGAAATATATATAGGTGTAACTCATGGTTATCTAAACTTTTTCCATATTAGCAACGTTGATAATTGAGAGATGTAGATTTGTCGGGGTTATGATACCCCGGGTATCTCAAGGCACCGATTAGTTAGCCGCTCAGGTGGTCCACGATACACAAGCCGGTATAAGCCAAACTAAGTTGTGTAGACAAGGGCCAAATGCTACGACGGGGATTCGGCCACGACCTCTCCCTCTTTCCTTCACCGCACGCCGCTCGACGCCACACGACCTCTCTCTCGTCCTGACCCCTGGAAGGGGAGAGGAGGGGTCGAGACTCACCAGGTACAACTGCCCAGGCAAGGACAGACACGCCTGCTCAGTCCGCTAGGACCGAGGGGACAGCTATCTCGGAGCAGGCGCCACCCCTGCGCCACGCCGCAGACAAGACTGGGCCGCCAGGCGATGACGACAAGTACAATAACCACCGCCCGAATTTATGTGGGTTACTTTAGATTATGTTCATAAAGTTATTGGGGTATCTTAGATTTAGGGGTTACTTCATGATACCTTTTAATAATAGCCTATGCGGATAATTTTTTAGAAAACATAATAGATCAAAATAGCTCTTATTGCCAATGATGATTAGATTCTATGCCAAAATGATGGCATGCTCCTTCTCATTTTTGTGAGAATTCTTAGGATCTTTTTTGTGAGAATTACGGTGAATCTCTATTAAGGGCATTCAGTTAGTTAGTATTAAGATGAAATAAAATACAGTTAATTTGCCTCAATGCATAGCAAGCCCTAATAATAGTAATTAAACAATAGTATGCTCAACATCGGATTCCGGACAGCATTGGGGCCATGATCACGCGGACGGTAGCATAGAAAACGATCCCGTAGGGTACCGCAAGTCCCCATCGTGTGTTCCATCCAATGTACCTGCACTGCAAAATAATTTTGGATTTTAGGGGAAAAAGCGATGCATGCAGGCAGGCAACAGATGTGTGTGGTAGTAGCTGCCAGTGTCACGCACAGGGCCCGGAACAACAACAGCTAGTAGTCTACAAAACGGAACCTGTTTAGTTCTATCCTAAAATGACAAAATTTTCAAGATTATTCATCGTCACATCGAATTTTTGGACGCATGCATGAAGCATTAAATATAAATAAAAAATAAAATTAATTACACAGTTTAGACGAAATTCACGAGAAGAATCTTTTAAGCCTAATTAGACTATGATTGAACACTAATTATCAAATAACAACGAAAATGCTACAGTGACATTTCGCCAAAAACTTTGCCAACTAAACGGTACCTAGGTTGAATGAAACTGCACATCAGCACATGCACGCTGCATGCCGGGTCTCTTGATTAATCACCCACATCACTCAGAAAATAATCACAAATCACAAAAGGGATTTAATCGGCGTGGAAGTGCATGCATGCGTACACCGATCGAGCTTTGCTCTGTGTGTCGGCGATATATATATTCCTTGCTTGGTTCCAAAGGAATTGCTCAAATAAAGATGTCTTTTAAAAAAAAAGACTAACTAGGAGAGCTGTCAATTATATTAAAAAGAAAGATGAATCTAGACCAGATCAAAATAAATGAGGCTTTATATTAAAAAAAGATGAATCTATACCGGATGGAAAGAAAAATAGGCTAAATGTAGTTGGGTTACTTGTTCACGAACATATACGCTGCTGTGTAGTACTAGCTTGGTCCTAAAAAGTATGTAATCATAGTTCTATTCCTAGCTAGTTAAATTATTTGAAATTCGTTCAAATTTATATATAGGAAAGGTATCGATATTTATAACACAAAATATGCCATAAACACTGAATATTTTCTATTTAATAAGTTGATTCGGACAACTCAAAAATGGTCTGACTTGAAACTATATTAGAATTCCGTTCCTTTTTTAAGACAGAGGGAGAGTACTAATATATTGTGCCCGTTAGAAAGAATTTGAAAATAAGGCGGGTTTTTGCGACCCAGGTAAGCAAGGTCACGGGTCCGATCCGGCCGTGAACTTTTTTCGATGGAGGTCCCTCCTCGCATGCTATGCAAGCTCTAAAGTCTACCCTATGGTGTTGGTGTGTGTCCATGTTCTTTTGTCTGTTTGCTTGTTTGTACATGTCCGTACTGCATGCCCGGACGGCCAATAGTCTTTACTCAGTGCTCACAGTCACAGGCATAATGCAGATCGATCGACTGAGCCGTTCCTGAGGGCGATCGTTTACGTATATTTTTTGAATGATTAGCTAGGGCGATTGATTATATATTTTTTGAAAGATTAGGACGATCGATTATTTCTCTGATCTCTCTACTGTGCATGAGTATGATAGATAGAGCACAGGCAGGTATCGATGGATCCCCCGCGCCGGCCGGTCGATGGAGCACGCAGGCGGCGGTCAGGCGTCTCGGGCCGCCGGGTGTGAGGGCGATAGCGGTCAGGCGGCGGCGGGCGGTGGCGGTGTGCGGTGTCAAACCATGCTCGCTCGCTCGCTCGCTGAAACCTGAACCTGAAGCCAATGTACGTTGGCATCCGGATGATGGAACTGAAAGGCCACTGCTCAGTGATGCTCGCCAGTCGCCCCTGCCTCTGCCTGCATCGATCAGCATCAGTCGCGGGCGCGTCAGGGCAAACTAAAGGGATCCATCAGATGTTTGCTTTCGTCCGGGTCCCGGTCCCGGTCCCGGTCCCGGTCCATCAGAGTCAGGGCTCACTCAGGCGATATCAGGCTTTAGCATTTAATTGGGTGCTTTGCGCTCGCATCAAAATGCGTTGCTTCTTGTTGTTTTGTTTTGTTTTGTTTTGTTTTCTTCTTCGCGGCGCGGCCCCCTGCATGACCTGCTGCATCGCATCTGCGTGCACGCTCACCTCGTCCTCCTCATCCGTCCGAAGTACGCGTAGCCCTCGCTGCTCGCTCCGTCGCTCGCTCGCTAGTATAGCTGATGGCTGCGGCGGGGCTGCTTGCCAGGCCTACAGTAGTTAGGCTGGGAACGCCAGCTGAGCTCCCCCAGCTAGCAGTCCTGAGTCCTGCAAGTCTGCCAACCGCCAGCCGCTAGTAGTCCGTGCGCTCCATACCGCATTGACATTGGCACATTGCAAAGGCCAAAGCCTGCTCGCTTTGCCGCTTCTTGGGGCGCGGCTGATCGAGCCGTATGTTATGTGTGCCCACCTCCTCTTCATGGTATTATTAGCTCACCTTTTGTCATGGTTCACATTCATCGTCCAGGAAAACGTCTTCTCTACGTACACGTACTTTGTTTTCAGTCCACATTTCAGCAGCTTTGTTTTGAGTAGTATGCATCAGGATATTCATTACATCTGTACACTCCTCTTGCGCCCAAAGGTCAAAGATAGTACATGCAAAATTTAGCACATGCATGCCGCCACAGCACTCGTTGCAATGCAGCTGGGTCAGGGCAGCATGGAATGTTTTTTTTTTAAACGGTCGGCAGGAGGGCAGCATGGAGTGTTAGGCTGTCTCCAACGGCTATTGCTAAACCCAAATTCAAAATTGGTCTCCAACATAATATCTATAGCTCCAATAGAGTACCTATATGGAAGATCCATTTTGAGTGCCGGGAGAGACATAACCTAAATCTGAGTATTCTCTCTCCTGGAGACCTATTTACGTAGAAATGTTTGTCTTTTGGGTCTTGTTGTTAAAGAAGATAAAAATATGTATTGAACTATTTACATGTAGCGCTATCTAAAGGACGAACATACGTTGTATTTTGGGTCGTGATTGTTGGAGACCGTCTTACTAATCCATATATGCATACAGGCATTGCATGTAGTATAGTAGTAATAAAGCAGCAGCCTCCTGTGAAAAGAAGAGCTTACCAATCGATGGCCCAATCATGTATGTGTAAACGCAAAAAGTTAAACCTTTTCGCTTAGTAGTGCACTACCTTTCTTTGCTAAGGATAAAAACGGATGGGATGAATCCTGTTCCGCCGCAACCGTATACCATTTTATCCTGACCGTTTTTGTTTTCCGGGAAAATACGGAAACGGGACCGGAAACGGAACGGGGTGCACCGGGACGAGGACCCAAAACAGGACGATAGATTTTCCGGACGTATTTACGGTATACCGTATTTTATCGGGATGATCCCGTATTCATCCCGTTTTCTTTGTAAACGGGATAAACCCAGTACTTTGCTGCCTCCCGGTTGGCTTTCCGTCCAGCCATTCGACGGAATGCAGGACTGCAGAATTGCAGCGTGTCAGGCTGCTGCTAGCTGCATGCATCCTACGTACAGTACTATGCAATTTTCATCCCCTAGCCGCATCAAATGAGTCCTTGTTTAGTTGGGTGAATTTGGATTTTGGGTTACCGTAGCACGTTCGTTTTTATTTGGTAAATAGTGTTCAAACATGGACTAATTATGCTCATGCAATTTCTCACCAAACCTGTAATTAGCCACAATGCTCAAATGAATAGATCTTGTAGTAATTTTTTAGATTTTGAGGTCCAACTAAATAAGTTGTGAACTTATGTAATTAGCCGTCATGTTTTTTTGTCTTCTGTAATTAGCTTTGGCGGCTTGCTTTTTGGGCATGTAGCTGTGGCCGGAGCCTGCAGGTGGGCAGTATGTGTACGGTTAGACTTAGGAGCCTTAGCAGCCAGGAAGCAGCCGAGCTAATGGCCTATTTGGAATGCGGAGAAATTTTCCTATTTTTGTGTTTTTTCTATAAAATTGAATTGATTCATGTGAAATTCCTGTATTATTCCTGTGAAATTTCTACGTTATAAACATGCCCTAAGCAGTTTAGACGGAGCAATGATTTGTAGTACTTGCTGACTAATCATACGAGGTTTCTTAATATCTACTAATTCGCCTTTACTTATGTATTGGGGCTATCATATTTAAAAATGTAATTCCGGATTATGTTTTCGTTTACCGTTCGTTTCCGTCTATTTTTCAATTGTATTTACCCGTTTTCGTATTACCGTTTATCCAGTAACCGTTTTTGCTCCTGATTGTCCGGCTCTCGCTCCCGTTTCCGTCTAAAAATATGAAAACGAAAACGGTAGAGCGATTTTCCGTTTGTTTCCATCCGTTTTCATCCTTGCTCTTCACCGCTCACTCCCCTTTCTTTCTCTTCTTCGGCTTCGTTTCTTAACAATTGTATACTAATGAATGGAATAATCGAGAGCCCATCATGCATCTCCCCAAGGAAATCATACCAACCTTTTTCTGTCTCTCAGCCTTTTCCGATCCACTTTAAAAGGCCAAAAAGGCTGCGTGCCCTAATTTAATCGCCATAGCTACCTGAAAGGCATATCGAGCTGCATTTGCGAGGGCGATCGATCGAGATACCAAACCCAACGCCGGAGGTATAAGAGACGTTGTTGAAAGCAGGTGGATGGACAGTTGGATACACACGCATATGCACAGTCCACGCTGTTGCATTTGCATCATCATCTGCAAGACAAAGGAAAAGTCAGATGGCTGTATCCCGTCCCATGTCTTGATGATATCTGCTCGATCCGTGGACCGTGGTATATATATATGCTAGCTCGGCAGATGCTTTGAAGCAGTGTCCAAATCACTTTGAAACGCGTGAAGTCTCTCGATCTGAATATGATGCAACATGCTCTTGTGATTTGGTAACAATGGTGATATACTATGATATATTCCGGATTGCTACATGACTCTTGGGTGTTGCCTTCTCTTGTCAACAGCCAAATTCCTTTTTTTCAGCCTTTCTTCTTCCCAAGTAGCATGAGTGGATGAAACTAAATTCACTCCTCCTTTTTCTTGGAAGAAACAAAATTCGTTCGCTCCTCCTTTTTCCGGAATGGATGAAAGATGTCAAAAGTCGATAGTTCACTCTTCCCTGCTTACTTGACTTGATTGTGAATTTGTATGTTTGATGTCAATTTGTAATATGATTGTTTGAAATGAGCAAAGAATAAATATCATGATGATATATATTACTGATAAATAGTGTTTTAGAGTACAATGACATTTACAAAAGTAGGCATGGTCGTGACATATCATTCGACCATACATCCAAACATACATGATCATGATCATCTAGAAAAAGGATTGCCCTTGCAATGTCATCATAGAATTTATACATTTGTAGATCGTTAGATGATGGAGTTGATGTATTTGACACATTTGAAGAAAGATGTCTTGCATATCTAGAAGGTATGGTTGCACATAGTTGGGATTCCGGTCGCACTTATGGAAATCTTTATCTAGCACATGGTTCTCGTGAATGTAGTTGTGGATACACATGGGTGCAATCATCTTTTTCTTAACTAATCGATAACTCGCATCTTGAGAAGGCTTCTCCATTTCATTTCACACACACCAAATGTGCGTTCTACCACATTGTGAATGTCTGAATGCAAATGGTTAAAAAGCCGTTGCTCACCACTTGGAGCATGACCCCTCCCCAATCCAGAATATGACACCTTTACCCTTGTATGATGCCAAGTAACTAGGACAGTTTGGGTATACGATATCAACATGATAGTATTTGCCTAAGCACACATGTTAAAGAGTAAACATATCAGTAAACCACCTTACAAATGAATTTTCAACAATGTACTAGCCATTCATACCACGTGGTGGGTGGGGAATTTTGTCATGATCCTAGCTAATGCACGAAAGAGCACACTTGTGTCATGCATAGCCCTAGGTTGTCCAATAGATGCATATGTTAATTGTAGGTCAAAATCAATCATAGCAGAAATATTTGTGACGCTTCGTCATTTCTACAAATGTATCTACTAAGATCACGTGAAGATGGTGTTGCGCAATGTGAGTACCATCCAGTACACCCATGAAATATGGCACCATCCTCTGATCATTAGAAATCCCAGAGTGTGTTGTAGAGAAGTGTGGATATATTGACCTTACGTAGTGCTCACACGCGTTGCCACGTACACAATCCAATATTTTTTTAATTTTCTGCTAATTTGTCTCTAGAATGCTTGAAGATATACTGCAAAGCATTATTTGACCATCCATGTCCACATGCAACAAGAACATATCAAGTGCTTCTTAGGTGGAAGCGCTGTCCTCGCGTTCACAACAGGAGATCCCGGGTGACCGGGTCCATTTATGACCCCCTTCCACTCACTGGCTAACGCAATGGATCAAGGTTCTAAATCTACCGCTATAGATGCCGCTATCTACAGATTTAGATGTTTGCAAACGGTAAAACTATTTGCTAGTATGTATAATTTAGCTGCTATAGCCCAATTTAGCCCGCTATTAGCTGTTTGAGAAGGGTAATCGCTAAATGCCTTACGCCGCTATTTAGGACATTGCAAGGGATTTATCTGAACCCTAGTGCTTCATGTTCCTCCATGTGCAGGAGAGAAGATGCGTGGTTTTTTCTCTTGGAAGCGAATTGTCGGGTCTCACGATTGCTTCTGGACTGGGCGCTTCAGGATAACGTGATAGCATAGTTTTCATAACAATGTGAATGTGAGGTGGGCTCTAGATCCATGTGGGTAGTGCCATGGAGAAGCCACATGAAGCCCAAAATCCTTAGTCCACCTCCCCATGGCGTTGTCGTTGAAGCCGGTTTCTACACTGCCGTTTGTTAGCCCCTGGATCTCCGGCACAGGTGAGTCGACCACTCACCACCGTTGCCGACCATGCACTGTCGTTGCCGACCACACACTATAGCTAGAGGTAGAAGAAGGAAGGAAGAATAGAGCACACACACACACAGCACAAGCACCAGCGTTGGCCGGAGCTCTTGCAGAGGAGATGGCAAAACTGAACTCGCTCTCTTTACTGAGTTGCAGTGACAAACTATATATACAACTCTACCCATCTAATCCTAGTACACAGACATGTCAGGCTGCCATGCTGCTATAGTGACTAGATGTGACAGCAGGGCTGACATTGGCGCCTACCCCTGCTGTGGCTACAATGCGGCAGGTGAGCCATTCGACGTCTGCCTCTGTAGCTACTATAGTGCAACAGCAGGGAGCCCTTTTCGGCGCCGCCTGTCCCTGCCATGCATTCACACAAGGGGAGCAATAGATTACTTAACAATTCTTCCTCTAATCCTGCTGCTAACCCTTGAACCCCCTCCATGTCGATCATCTTCTTTAGGTCCGTGAGCCAAAGACGTCCAAGCGGCTTGGTGATGACGTCCGCGAGTTGCCGACCAGTTTCGATGAACTCGACGATGATCTGCCCTCCATCGACACAGTCTTTGAGGAAGTGGAACTTGACGTCGATGTGCTTGCTCTAGTCGTAGAGAACCGGATTCTTTGCGAGGGCGATGGCGGGCTGGTTGTCCACCATCAGTGCTGGTGGGTGAGCTTCCACACCGGTCAGCTCACCCAGCAGCCGACGCAGCCACACAGCTTTGCACATCGCTGTGGCCATCGCCACGTACTCTGCCTCGTACATGGACAACGCTACCACCTTCTGTTTCAGCGATAGCCATGAGATTGGGGCCGACCTGAGAAAAATGAGCACGCCAGAGGTGCTGCGCCGTCCATCGATGTCCCCCGTCATGTCTACATCGCTGAACATAGTGAGCTGCAGCCTACTCCCACCGGTCTTGGGGAAGACAATCCCCTGATCCACTGACCCCTTGACATAGCGCAGCAGCCGCTTCACCGTAGCCCAGTGATTCTCTCGGGGATCCTCCATGAAGCGGCTGACATAGCCCACGGCAAACGCAATGTCCGGCCTCGTGTGGACTAGGTAGCGTAGATCCCCGATGATGATCTAGTAGAGTGTTGCATCTACCTTCGCCGCAGTACTGACCTTTGTCAGCTTCAACCGCTCCTCCATCGGAGTCACGCACAGCTTGCACTCAGCCATGCCGCTCCGCTCCAACAGCTTTGAGGCGTACGCGCTCTGACCGAGCATGAGCGCCTCCTTCCCTTGTCTCACATCGATGCCGAGGTAGTAGGAGAGCATGCCAAGATCGCTCATTAAAAAACGAGCCACTATCTCGCGCTTGAAGCTGTTGATGTCCACATACACGCCAATGACGAGCTCCTCCTTCTCCCATCGCCGCGTGTAGAGCGCGTGCTCGGTTGCGCACCATGTGAACCCAAGCTCGCCTAGCGTGGTGTCAAGGTTAGCGTTCCACGCTTGGGGGCCTGCCGCAGCCCGTAGAGCGCCTTGCGCAGTCGGAACACCCTGTGCTCCACCCCCTTGACAGCAAAGCCCGAAGGTTGCTTGACGAAGGCCGTCTCTGCCAGCTCACCATTGAGGAAGGTCGATTTTATGTCTAGGTGATGGACACGTAAGTCCTTTGCTGCTGCCAAAGCCAGTAGCAGTCGGACAGACTCCATGCGCGCTTCCGGCGCAAAGACTTCCTCGAAGTCGATGCCCTCGCTAGACAAAGCCTCGAGCGACGTGGCACGCCTTGTGCTTGACAATGGGGCCGTGCTCATCCTGCTTGACCTTGTACACCCACTTCAGGTCGATCGGACGACATCCTGGAGGTTGATCGACGAGCTCCCAAGTCTTATTTTCCTCGACCGCCTTCATCTCCTCCAGCATCGCCCGTCGCTAGTTTGCATCGCGCTCGGCCAACGCGAACGTGGGTGGTTCCTCTGCACTGATGAGAAGCAACTCTGGGTCATTAAACAGCTGACCCGCTAGGCCCAAGGGCCCTGTGCCACCGACAATGTCGTCCAGCTTGCGGAACGGCACCTCCTCACCGTCGTAGAAGGCATCCATGAACTCAGTAATGTCACTTGGAGGTGAGATGAACTCGATCGACATCGATGAAGTTCCCTATTCTACCGGAGTGGTCTGCACGGCACTTGGAGTGCTCGGCACCTCGCTGCAGTGCTCGGCATTACTCCTGGACCGCTCGTTACCACTCCTGGAGTGTTTGGCACCACTGCATGAGTGCTCAGCCCCAGTCTTGGAGTGGTCGGCACCACTGCAAGACTTCTTGGCTCTGCTACGGGAGTGTTCGGCACCTGTCCTAGAGTGGTTGACACCACTGTAGGACCGCTTGGCACTACTCTTGGAGTGCTCGACACCACTCCCGGAGTGCTCGGCCCTGCCCCAGGACTGCTTGGATCCATTGCTGTAGTGGTCGGCACCTCCTCTCTAGTGTCTCCACCACCATGGATGACCAAGTACTCGACGACGAAGGTGCTGGTGAAGCTGCCAACTTCCCCCGTGCCCGGACTATTCTAGTCTTAGGCCGCCTTCTCGTCGAACACGACGTCGCGCGAGACAAGCACCTTGCCTCTGCGTAGGTCGTAGAGCCGATACACCTTGGTACCTTCCACGTAGCCCAGGAGCACCATCAGTGTGCTCCTGTCCTCCAGCTTTGTGAGGACCGGCTTCGTCTTCCTGATATGTCCGATGCAGCCGAATGTCCAGAGGAAGGACACGCTTGGCTTATGCCCATACCAACCTTCGAACGACGTCTTGCCCTTCAGGGCTTTGGTGGGCGCGCGGTTGAGAATGAACACCGCCGTGGTCATCGCCTCATCCTAGAACCTTGCCGGCATGCCATTGGCCTTCATCATGGATCGAGCCATGCCGACCACCGTTTGGTTCCGCCGATCCACCATGCCATTCTGCTGTGGCGAGTACGGCGCGGTGTGGTGTTGCATCACACCCTGATCTACGTAGTACGTAGCGAACTCCACCGAAGTGAATTCACCACCGCGATCAGTCCTTAGCACGCGTAGCTTCTTGCTGCTTTCCGCCTCCGCGCGCGCTTTGAACTTTTTGATCGCCTCCACCGCTTTGTCCTTGCTCGTCAGGAGTTGCAGCCACATATAGCGACTGCAATCATCCACGAGCAGGAGGAAGTACCGCCTACCACCGTTTTATGACTGGCGTGATTGGCCCGCAGAGATTGCTGTGGACGAGCTCGAGAGCGTCCACCGCGTGATACTTGGCCATCTTTGGGAATGGCAGCCTCCTCTGCTTCTCGTGGCCAAGCAGCTGTCACATAGCTTGCCTCCATGCTTGATGTGGGGCAGCCCTTGGACCATCTTCTCTAGCCGACCAAGCGCGTCGAAGTTGAGATGGCCGAACCAGGCATGCCACAGCCATGGCTCCTCGGTGCGCCATGCTGCCAGGCACACCGACTGCTCCACCTTCAAGTCAAGCAGGTACAGCCGGTTTCGGGACCTCTTCACCTTGGCAAGAGGCCACTCCTCCCGGTCCCTGATCCTGAGGACACCGTCCTTAATCAGTACCTCGCTACCACGCTCATCCAACTGGCCAATGCTGATGATGCTTGAACACAGCTGCGGGATGTAGTACACATCTGTTAGCGCGCGGTGCTCGCCGTTCTTGCACCTGAAGATGATGGTGCCGCGCCCTCGGATCGCCACCCTTGAGCCGTCACCGAACTTCACCATGCCGGTCAAGTTGTCGTCGAGCTCGAGAAAGCTTCCTTGGAGCCTATCATGTGATTGCTGGCACCAGAGTTTAGGTACCACCGCTGCTCCTGTCCGCCGCCCACACGTTCGAGGTGGACTTGGACGCTTGGTTCGTCGAGGTGGACAGTCTTGAGACTTCCCAGGCCCTTTCACCGCCATCCCCTCTCCCATCTCTTTGGCCTCAACGTCGTGCAGTGCACAGAACGTCGCCATTAGGAGAGTAGCCTCATCATCATCATTGGCCTGCGCTAGATGAGCCTCAGCCTTCTTCTCCTGCTTGTGATTTGGGCACTCTTTTGCCCAATGGCCCATCTTCCCACAGCACCGGCTGATGGTGGGGTCGACCTTCTTCTTCTTCTTCGAAGAAGCCTTGCCGCGACACTTGCCATCGCTACCACGGCTAGAGGAGTCTTCCCCGGAGTTCCTCCGGGCAACCCACTCCTTCTCTGTCAACAGTAGCTTGCCGTTGTCCTTCGTCGTTGTGGCCTGCTCCATGCGCTCGTCCACCGCCCGCAGACGGCCAGTCACATCCTCAATGGTGAGGGTGGACAGGTCCAGCATCGTCTCTATGGAGAGAGCGATCTGGATGTACTTCGCCGGCACGGAGTAGAGGTACTTGGAGACCGCCTCTTCTTCGTCGATAGTGACGCCGTAGCTCCTCAGCTTGCTGATGAGCGTCTGCAGGCGGAGGGAGAAGTCCTCCACCGATTCACCATCCTTGAACTTGAGGTTGGCGTACTTCTGCTTTAGCAGCTGGGCCGTCGCCTTCTTTGTGCGGTCGGAACCGACGCGCATCGCCGCAATGGTCTCCCACGCTTCCTTAGTAGAGCTTTTTGCCTCGAACGGCTTCCTGTACCCCGATGGTATAGCAGCGAGGATAGCCTTCGACGCTGACATGTCGTCTTCTTCGTTTTCGGTGCACTTGTCAACAGCATTCCAGAGCCGTCGGGTTCTGAGCTTGACCTTTATGGTTACCGACCACTCGCCATAGTTAGTGCGAGTCAGCGTCAGCCAACTGGTGCCGCTAACCTCCCGCACCGTGCGCACAACGACCTACTGTCGTGGCTGTGTAGCCACAGCAGCACCGCTGTCGCCCATCTCCAAACCGTCCGTCATCGCCAGCGGTTAGTTCGGCGACGACGCTTATACGGCTCTAATACCACTTGTTAGCCCCTGGATCTCCGGCACGGGTGAGTCGACTACTCACCACCATTGCCGACCACGCACTGTCGTTGGCGACCACATACTATGGCTAGACGTAGAAGAAGAGAGGGAGAACATAGCACACACAGCACAAGCACCAGCGTTGGCCGGAGCTCTTGTAAAGGAGATGGCAAAACTGAACTCGTTTTCTTTACTGAGTTGCAGTGGCAAACTATATATACAACTCTACACATCTAATCCTAGTACACAAACATATCAGGTTGTTATGTTCCTTCAGTGACTAGATGTGACAGCAGGGCTGACTTTGGCGCTGACCCTTGCTTGTGGCTATCGTGCGATAAGTGAGCTATTCGACACCTACCCCTGCAGCTACTATAATGCAACAGCAAGGAGCCCTTTTCAACGCCGCCTGTCCCTGTCGTGCATTTGAGGGAGCATCATATTACTTAACACTGTTTGGGTGAAGGAGCTGAAAAGCTCTCCCCTAGAGCCGTAACAAACGGCCCCTCACATGTAGTGCTAGTACTGTTGCAGTGTACAAGCGCACCGTGCAGGTGGTGCAGTGCTCTAATTTAAACCCCTCTGAACAATCTACAGAATCGTAATCTATTGGAAGGACATGGAATGGGATTAGAACGCTAACAACACAAGGTACAGGGGATTTCTCGAGGCCAGTGCATGCATCAGCTCAGCTCAGCTGGAAGAGAGAGGTAGCGAGCGAGAGGGGAGCAAAGAAGGCCAGAGGAAAAGACAGAAAGCCCCGCTCCCCGTGTGTGCTACAGTGCTAGCTAGCCGCTGTTTGCTTCCGGACTGAGGGCAGTGACGAGCGAGTGTACCCAACGCCGGCGGACCGGTGTGATTGCGGGTATGGATCGGGTGGACGATTGCACAATAGCTTTTTGCCTTGTGCTTCCCCCCTCATCCTCTCCTTCCCTCCCCTCTCTCTCTCTCTCTCTCTCTCTCTCGCCTTCCTTTCTCCTCCCTCTCCCCCACCTGGCCTGGACTCTCTCTAAAAGCCTCCAGCTAGCTATCAACCCTAGCACGCACCGCGCAGCAGAGGTTCCATCGTCTTCTTCCTCCAGTCTAATCGATCAGCTTAACCAGCTGAGGCAGCGGGCGAGCTCCGGTCCACTTCCCCCCATCCATGGACGGCGCCAATTAATTCCACGGCACCGTGGTGGTACTAGCACGACGTACCAGCAAGTCGTCCCCTCGAGATTCAAGGAGAGGAGAGGAGAGAGAGAGAGGATAGCTTAGCTTAGCTTAGCTGCTGCCTAGGTGTCCTTCCGTCCCCAGTCCGGCAGTCCCGAGCTGAGTCCCCACTGCTGCAGCTGCTGCTGGAGCAGGACAGGCACTAGCTGATCTGGGTGCAACTGCAAGTACCACCACCACGCACCACTGCACATGATCGGGTCGCCCAAAGCCGCCCGCCCGTGAGATCTTGTCCTGCTGCTGCCTGTTCCGCTTCAATTCTGACACCCCAAGCAGGGTAGCCCTCCTGCACGCGGGCGCGCCAGCTGATCTGATCCACCACCACTCATCGTCATCCGCAGAAGCAAGCAGCTAGCTTAGCTGGTACTGGTATAGGTGAGCATCATCATCAGGAAGGAGCAAGCAGCAAGCAGCTGGAGATATATCTTATCGATCGATCAGGGAGATGATGCTCAAGGATCTGGCAGCAATTCAGCAGCACCAGCACCAGCACCAGCAGCTGGCCGCCGCCGCCGACGAGAACATGTCTAACCTGACCTCCGCCAGCGGTGACCAGGCCAGCGTCTCGTCCCACCCCGCCCCGCCTCCCGCCAAGAAGAAGCGCAGCCTCCCCGGGAATCCAGGTCAGCCATACCCCGATCTATCTATCGATTCAGTAATTCATGCACCTACCATGGTTTCCGTCTCGATCGATGCATGTGATGGATCGACGACTGTGCTCACCTGAATTTGCTGTCTATCTATCCATCGGATTCGGCCGCAGACCCGGACGCGGAGGTCATCGCGCTGTCACCGCGGACGCTGATGGCGACGAACCGCTACGTGTGCGAGGTGTGCGGCAAGGGGTTCCAGCGTGACCAGAACCTGCAGCTCCACCGGCGCGGCCACAACCTCCCCTGGAAGCTCAAGCAGCGCAACCCCAAGGAGGTGGTGCGCAAGAAGGTGTACGTGTGCCCGGAGCCCGGCTGCGTGCACCACGACCCGGCGCGCGCCCTCGGCGACCTCACCGGCGTCAAGAAGCACTTCAGCCGCAAGCACGGCGAGAAGAAGTGGAAGTGCGACCGCTGCGCCAAGCGCTACGCCGTGCACTCCGACTGGAAGGCGCACTCCAAGGTGTGCGGCACGCGCGAGTACCGATGCGACTGCGGCACTCTTTTCTCAAGGTTCCCTTCCCTTCCCTTGCCTTCAGCCTTCCCGCGTCGCCCATGGCCATGGTCCTCCCTATCTATCTGCCTTTACGGTGCTTGCAATTAATGAAATGATCCATGTGCATGGTCGCGTCGCGTGCAGGAGGGACAGCTTCATCACGCACAGGGCCTTCTGCGACGCGCTCGCGGAGGAGAGCGCGAGGGCGGTGACCGCGGCCGCGGAGGTCGTCGCGGGCCAGCACCACCCGGGGATGCTCTTCTCGCAGGCCGCCGGTGGCGGCGGCGACGGCAGCGCGGGGTTGCACCTGCCGCCGGGCGTGCTGTACCCGTCGCAGACGCTGGGCGGCGGGCACGGCATGTCCTTGCAAGAGCTGTGCCACAAGAGGGAGCAGCAACAGCAGCAGCAGTTCGCCCCGTCGTCGTGGCTCACGGCGCACCATCAGCAGGAGCTAGAGCTTCCCGGCGCAGGCAACTCGGCCCTGTTCGGATCGGCGCGGCCGCTAGACCAGCAGGACTACTTGGGGAGCTCCACGCCGGCGGAGAGCACGGCAGGCCTCAGCGGCTTCGTTGGGTTCTCGCCGTCCGCCGCTGGTGGAGGGGCGGCCTCGGCGCACATGTCGGCGACCGCGCTGCTGCAGAAGGCTGCACAGATGGGTGCAACGCTGAGCCGGCCGTCGAACCAGGGACAGATGGCGAGCACTCACAGCAGCACCACCACCACCAATGCTGGCACTGGCGCTGCCAACGCGGCAGCTGCTGCTGCTGCAAGCAACATGCCTGGCACTGACGCTGGTGCCCTCGGCTTCGGGGCACCTCATCACTTTGGAGCGGAGGAGAGGACCACCAGGGCTGATCATCGCGACGCCGGCAACGGCGGCAATGCCGCCGCCGGAGGCGGCAACGAAGGCCTCACCAGGGACTTCTTGGGGCTGAGAGCCTTCTCCCACGGTGACATACTCAGCATGGCCGACTTCGACCCCTGCATGTCGTCGGCCTCGTCGGCGGCGTACGAGCAAGGGCACCACCACCAGAGCAGCAATCAGTGGCATGTCTAGACATCATCGTCAGTACAATACAATCCCATATATAGCTAGCACGCCGCCATGGATGAGCTATATCCTGAATGAGCTGCAGCACGTACACGCATGCATGGACTTTGCTCGATCAAATTGGGTGAGTCGGATCATCGATCGAATCCAGTTCACTTTTTTGCTTGGCACACTTATTTTGATACAATGTTCATTTGGGGGGTATGGGCATTTCAATTCTTATATATAAACTTCATTCAAGGTGGAATATGTATATGGAGTACTTGCAAATGTTTTTGCTATTATATCATATATAGTCAACAATTCATGTTCTTAGCCAGAATATATATCTATTTGTAGTCATCAGTATGTAGCTACTACTTAGGCCCCGTTCGCGTGCTCTTAAATCTGGTTTTGATCCGTTTCTTTTTTTATCTGAAACAGTATTTTTCTCTCATAAATTCCTCCAGCATTCCTCCAAACCATCCAAATTCCTCCAAAATTCATCAAGCAAACAGGCCCTTAATCTGTAAGCCTTGTAATTTGTACGAGAAGCTCTACTACGCAAATTCACTCTTTACTGGATAACTCTCTCATGATATGCTGCTATGTGTACCTGATAAAAAAGACGTTCAAGTCCCCTCCATTTTTGAAGTGTTATTTGAAATGATTTGAAGTTACGCATGAAATTGAACCCGTTATAGGCCGTATAAGTTAAATTAATTAATGAAGAAAATGTGATATAGTGACAGCTAGAGTTTTCTTTTTAAGAAATTAGCAGTTAAGAAATCTGAAGTTTGCTTATTCATGGATTTTTATGGTATATGTACTATTGTAAGAAAAATAAACCGTCGCAGGAGTATCCTAACTACTCATAAACATGTATCAGTGTGAATTTGCATATCAATATTTCTGATCGCATTTTCTTGTATGAATGTACTCCATCTATTTCTTTTACTTTTTAATAAACATATTGGTAATCTTGGATATAATTTTGTTCGCTATTTATAACTATTGTCACATTGGATATGGACCGTCAGAGATATGTAGTTTGTGCATGATATGTACTGTATGTGGTCACCAGTGTGAGTTGAGTGTAATATTGCTTTCTTTTCTGTAAATAGATGGAATGACAACTTAACCTTTGATTACACAATTAAGCTTATATTAAGACGCCTTGATGCAGCAGGCACATTACTTTTTTTTATATATACACAGTCACACAGACAGTAGTATATTCCTTCTGCAGAATGCCAGAAAACCATATTCTTTTGAAAAACAGAAAAACCAATTCTCCACAGTTTTAATTTTGTGCTCCATTGCTGCATTAGTGGTAGCTGAGACATTGAACACCTTGACAGCATATAAAGTTGCTGCCCCATTGTTAATTAATTAGCAAGAATAAATATGCTACAGACACATCTCTGCTCCATTGATCTCCATGAGAGTATGTCTATGTCCTCACGGCACAGAAAAAAGCTAGCACCCCGTTGAATAGTATAAAATATATTATCGTTGGTGAAATGGAATGGGCATTGTATTAGTTAACTGTAGTGTATGTACTAGCTATATAGCTTACACTTTTTCCCTTAAGCAAGCAAGCCAAGATCCACCCATCCAATAATCTTACTTAATTAGCAACAAATTTAATCCCAGGCCCATGCTTCTAAATTTTGTGGAACGGACCTGTTCGGCTGGCATTAAAACGGACTGATAAGCCGGCTACAGCTGTTTTGTTGTGAGAGAAAAGATAAGCCAGCTGATAAGTTCCACAAAATTTAGAAGCCGGCTTATCAGCTATAATCTATATTATTTTTTCTCACAACAAAACAGCTGCAGCCGGCTTATCGGTCGACTTTAATGCCAGCCAAACAGACGCCTCCACACATGCTTGCATTTCCTCCCTTGTCTTGTCTTGTTTTGGGGAATCTCCATGATTTCATGGCAGCTTTTGCCCGGCCAGGAGAACTCCATGTTTCTTCCGAGTTTCAAATTGCCACATCATGTTGGTGTCATTCAAATCTTGCTGTTGCTCGGCACAAGCCTTCGTCTGTTTGTATACATGTCCTCTGGCTTTTGTTGTATGTTCTCTGTCATAAAATACTAAACACGCACTCTACCATGAAGCAAGTAGTGAAGTGATAGTGTAAGGAAATAAAATGTACGATTTCTAAGGGGAAAGAGAGAGACGGGGTGTGTGTGTGTTAGAGTGCTAGAGATATACTCCCTCTATCCCTAAATATTTGTCGCTACGATTTACGTGTCGATAACTTTGATTTATAAAAAATGCGTGCAACATTTCTATCTCTAAATAAATTTATTAAAAACTATATTCAAATATCTATCCAATGATACTAATTATGTATTATACATATTAATATTTTTAAATATATATTTAGTCAAAAAATTTTCTCATAAAATGAAAACGATATATATTTATGATTGGAGGAAGTAATAGGAGGATAATAAAGAAAGTTTTTACTCTGTACTACTCCTTGACCTGTCGTGGCAGGTATAGTACCCTACTGGAAGTAGTACTCTACTACAATATGTATGGGTGGGCGGTTGGGCGGCACCGCGGCAGAGTGGCCGGCGGTGAAGGGCGGCACAGTTGACATGTGAGCCTCTGAATGAATGATGGATTGGTGGTGGCTGTAGCTGCTGGCTGCTGCTAGGGCCGCGTTTAGTTCGGCCGATTCGGCGCCGGCCGAATCACTGAGGTACACTGTAGCTATAGTGTTGTTTTGTTTTTATTTGGTAATAATTGTCTAATCGTTGATTAATTAGGCTTAAAACGTTCATATCGCAAAGTACAATCAAACTGTGCAATTAGTTTTTGATTTCGTCAACATTTAGTACTTCATACATGTACCGCAAGTTTGATGTGACGGAAAATCTTCTTTTACGTAGTGCCAAATTCTAGAAAATGGGAAAGTAAACATGGCCTAGGTGTTGATCGAGTTGGAGGAAGAGGAGATGATGGGGAGCAAGAGCAAGCATGCAGTGTTGCACCCACTGTGTAATCCTGCGCTGCAGGCTTGTAAGTTTGGAATGGCGCAGCACAGCATAGTCATAGAGATAGATACTCCTACAGAGGTCAGGTCAGCAGAGGTGGTGATGGTGCATAGGCCTGCCCCGCTTTCCTCATCAAATATTCCGTGCATCAAAGTTTGGGCGTGCTTCCAAGTGCTACGCGACAAGCGCGTGTCTTCACGTGTCCCTTTCCTAGTCAGCACTCAGTTTAGTTCCCAGTCTAAAACTTTACACCATATCACATCGAATATTTAACCGTATTAAATATAGACTAAAAAATAACTAATTATATAGTTTTGTGACTAATTTGTGAGACAAATCTTTTAAACCTAATTAGTCCATAATCCGACAATAAAGTGCCACAGTAACACATGTTCTAATGATAGATTAATTAGGCTTAATAAATTCATCTCGTGGTTTACTGACGGATTCTGTAATTTATTTATTTTATTAATATCCAAACACCCTATACGACACCCCATGTAATATCCGATGTGACACCCTAAACTTTAGAGGCTGGATCTAAACAAGGCTTCGGAGGGACTCTCAAAAGAGAGAGAGAGAGAGAGCACCAAGGTGTTTTTTTGGCTGGCTATGCACTACTTCCTCCGTCCAGAAAAAAACACAATTCGTATTTAGATTTAAAGTTAGAATTGTATTTTAACGCATGTTCAGCTTCAAAACTAAAATTGCGTTGAGTGAGTACTACTATGCTTGCTGCACTCTACTGGGAGTATCCCTATCTGTTTGCAAAGAAAGTTTACCGCAAAGATTTTGAAAGGAGATATATATATATCTATAGAGAGAGAGTGTGTGTGTGTGGCATGTGTGGATGCAGCAGAGGAGAGTGCAGCACGGCTGCAGATCGATGCCGGCCGGTATGGGGATGCTGGCAGGGCGTGATTGTGAATTGTGATGGATGAGATCACTACCCTGAGGGAGGCTCACTGATCTGCTCTTGTCAACGGGGCCAGGGGCTGCACGCATCGGCATCGATGACGACGAGCGAGTGCACGGCTGCACCTCCGTGTTCGTCCTCGGCGGAAAACATGCACGACAAGCGCGCGCGTACCGTTACTTTCTGCGTGCATGCATGCATGCACCTGCTGCAGCTACCATATATACAGTACGTACATGTGCTACCTTTTTCACTTTTTGACATACGATATACTTGCAGTCCTTGTCTTCCGCTGTCCGATCGATATAGAGAGAGATGAGAGAGAGAGGGGTGAGCACGCACTTGCGTTGCACTTCCTGGTCCCGGCGGGCCGGCCCATCCTAGCACACAAAACTACTGTATGCATGCCTTCAGCAGCATGTTCGTTTGTTGGTTTCAGCCAGGACTTATCAGCCAGTCTATAATATTTTTCTCTCACAACAAATCAGCACCAGCCGGACTTATTAGTCCAGAAACCAACCAATAAACAAGCCTTCATCTGGATCAATTAGTCCATGCATGTACACTGTGTTATTGCCTGATCATCAGTCCATCCATCGCATTGGCGTTCGCGCGGCACAGCGGGGGCGTGTTCGGCTGGCTTTAAGCCGGCCGGCTGGCTGGCCAGCCAACTCACGGAGTCACTATTCACGTCTTGTCAGAATAGTATTTTTCTCTCACAACAATTAGCCAGAATAGTATTTTTCAGTCCTGACGAAACAGGCCCCGGATCGATCAAAGTATTGAAAGAGATGGACGGATCGATCGATCGATCATGAAGAGAGAGAGAGAGAGACGACACTGCTCACTGCATGTCTGCAGCATCTGCATCTGCAAGGCAAGAAAGGTTTGGGCGAAAGCCTAATCCTCAGCTCCTTTCCGCTCGCACGCTTTCTTCTTTGCGTGGACGCGGTACGGGGTGCAAACAAAAAGCTTTGCTCTGGTGGTATGGTGGCGTCCATCACGAGGGATGCAACTCTCCTTGCTCCGTGGGGCTCCTATCCACTACTTGTAGCTCCTGCACCCTTTTCCTAGTTGATCCATCCATCAAGCTCTCCCCGGCCCACACTGTGGCGTGGCATTGGCATGCACGCTAGCTAGCTGCGGGCACTGTTCAACGTCGCTAGCAGTCTCTACAGTCTACAGCTACAGCACGCACCATTGCTAGTTCTTTGCTGCATCGACTTGCACATCATCTCCCTACTACCTCCGGTGTTCACGCTGCAGAGCTGCCCCTGCATCTGAATATTTGCTTGCATTGTGTGCGATCGATCGAGAGAAACAACGAGCTGTGATGATATACCTAGCACTCTAGCAGATGATGTGGAGGATCAGTAGAGGTAGGAGTAGAGAGCATGCATGGACGACGATGACCATCATATCGTATGTATGTGTCCAAGCATGCCGAGTTGCATGCAGCAGACGAACTAGGTAGGAGTAGCTACAAGCTAGTAAGTACTCCCTTCGTCCCAATAAAAACGCAATTGTAGGACGTAGCACAGAAATCAGTGCGGTGGAAAAATAACAGAAATACCTCTGCTGCCAAGGACCACCGTCTAGAACCCTCTCTCCTGCCTGTAGCGAAACAGTGACGAGAAGAATGGATGGTGCTCCGCTGTAGCCTGTGTGTGGGTGGTGCGGTAGATTTTGGTGGTGTTTAGTCGGGTACCGTAGTACTTTTTTGAATTTGGCCTGGGAACTAAACACGGGTTTTGTTTTCAACGGGATGAAGCTTCTGGGGCCTTGTTTATATTGTAAATTTTTGTAATTTGGACACTGTAGCACGTTTTGTTTGTATTTGACAAACTTTGTCTAATCATGGACTAACTAGGCTTAAAAGATTCGTCTCGTGATTTACAACCAAACTATGTAATTAGTTATTTTTTTACCTACATTTAATGCTCGATGCGTGTGTCTAAATATTGATGTGACGAAGAGAGAGTGAAAAAACTTAGAATTTTAAGACAATCTAAAAGGACTGGATGAGAGTTGAGAGCCACTATGCTTGTCTGATAGCCTGCCTGACATCCTGAGACCTAGCACTAGGTGCTACGAATGCATTTTTTCTGGGACATTTTTTGAACAGTAGAGTTGCAGTTTTTATGGGACGGGAGGGAGTAGTCAGCTAGAGCTAGACCATCGATTGAGCCTGGTTTAGATCCAGCATGTAAAGTTTTGAAGTGTCACTACGGATGTTACATGGGGTGTTATATGGGGTGTTCGAATACTAATAAAAAAACAAATTACAGAATCCGTCAGTAAACCATGAGACGAATTTATTAAGCCTAATTAATCCGTCATTAACACACATGATACTGTAGCACTTTATTGTCAAATTATGGACTAATTAGGCTTAAAAGATTCGTCTCGCAAATTAGTCGCAAACTGTACAATTAGTTATTTATTTAGTCCATATTTAATACTCCATATATGTGTCTAAATATTCGATGTGATGTAATAGGGTGAAAAATTTTGGTGTGGGAAGTAAACATGGGCTGAGAACGAAGCAGGTCAAGGCCAAGGACGCAGACAAAAAGCCCAAACTTTTGTAGCCGTTGACATGGGAGCTCGAGCCGTCTGCTAGGTCGAGCTGAGCGCCATTCCTCTGTCGTCTCGGATGCTTGGAGCTTTCGGGGCGAATAAAAAGCAGTGCATGCATCTCTCTCTTCTCCCTACCGTGAGGCTGAGGGCTGCCTTTGTCGATCGTTAGTTGACAGTGTTGCCTGTTGGATTGGAGTACTCGTCCCAGTTTCTTTTTGTCCCCAATGGTGTTTGGTACCCGTGTGTCGAATTGCCGGATCAGCGTTGACTGCTTGCATTGGTGATTGGTCTCCTCGATCGCGCCCACGAGCATCCCTCAGCAGCGTTATTTCTTGGTAAAATCACTTTGTTTAAGCGTGGTTCAGTGAGGATCACACATGAAAAGCAGCTTGACAATTCAGTAGACATCATATCTAATCGTGTGCCTTGGACTTGGGAGTGGTAGGTGTCGGAATCTTTCTCTTCTCGTACTGTTTCTGGGCACAATCGAGCTAATGCAGCACAAGTGCTTGGTTGCCTTAATTACAGCTCCTGTAGTCCTGTAGTAAGGGCTAAGGACATACGTCTTCTTGGTCTTGTAATTCGAACTATAAAAAATTTAAATATCTGGGAGGTGCAACACATGCATGCAATGCATAAAAAAACTGCATAGGTTGACAGGTTGTACGTACTAATGCGCACGGCAAGGTCGCACGGCTCATTTTGTTAATATAATAGGAGTACTAATTTAGTTTGAAAATAAAATACAAATGGTGCATCGGTAGTCGTCGCACTTATGGTGCAAGATTCTATTGTGTTGTGAATTGAGCGTATTTCAGCTAGTTAAATGTCTTGTGGTAACTAAATTCTGCTCATTAACTCGAGTGTTTGTATTTCTTTGGATTTATTTTAGGATTTAACAACGCTATGCCTGTAATCCATAAAAATAATACTCTCTTCATTCTCTTTTATAAGATATAGATTGACATGACACGGGCTCACAACTTACACTTTGATCATACATTTATTTTATACTATTTTTTAGACTTATAAATTTATGATAATTAGATAACTAATTAAGAATGTAACCATATCAAACTTGTATCATAGTAATTAAAAATATTAATTAAATATTTTAAAATTTACATCTTGATAAGCTTTTGCGCCTTATAAAAGATAATGCAGGGATTACTGACGCTAACTAAGTAGTACAGCTGAGTGGGCCGTGATTTTCCCAGAATTGGAATCTGAAAAAAAAAAAAGAGTGGGCCGTCGTATGGATGCAAGTTGGGCTGGGCCATTAATACCGGCTGACTCTGCGAGCCCAGCGCCACTCATCGTTCTGCAATCATTTTGTCTCGGAAAAAGTCCAAGTTACCTGCCTCAACTTTTGCGAAAGTCCGTTTTTCCTCTCTGAACTCCAAAACTGGTTAAAACACCTCCCTCAACTTTTAAAACCGTTCATCTTACCTCCTGACCCATGTTATAAGTAGTTTTGAAGTCAGTTTTGTCTTTTTCTTTTTTTTTTATTTATTTTGGCTGAATCTTTGAAAAATCATAGTAAATCATAGAAAAATCATAAAAGGGAAAATCTAATTTTGTTGGACTCCACATGAGTAGATCTACACAGTGAACATATAATATGATATGCTTTAGTACAAAGTTTTTGCTGTGGTTTTATATTTAACAAGCATAAACCTAAATAAAATCTATAACTAAGTTATAAATGATCTAATGAGTATGAAATTTTTACTACAGTTTAAGCATACAATAATTAGCCCACCATAAAAATTTCACCACAATTGGACCATAGAACTGCAATTATGAATTATTCTATTTAATTACAGAAAAGCATAGATCTAAAGCTACAACAAAAATTTTGTATTAAAGCGTACCATATTATATGTTCACTATGTAGATCTACTTATGTGGAGTCCAATAAAATTAGATTTTCTATTTTATGATTTTTCTGTGATTTACTATGATTTTTCAAAGATTCAGCCGAAATAAATAAAAAAGAAAAAGACAAAACCGCATTCAAAACCGCTTATAACCGGGCCAGGGAGGTAAGATGAACGGTTTTAAAAGTTGAGGGATGTGTTTTGCCCGGTTTTTGGAGTTCAGGGAGAAAATGCGGACTTTTGCGAAAGTTGAGGAGGTAATGTGAACTTTTTCCTTTTGTCTCCGTATAAGACGGGATCGAGTATTCGAGCAACTGGTTAGTGCAGTCGTTCAAAAAGCCCACACCCTTCAGTTCTGAAAGCCCAAAAAAGTGCGAAACAGGTCTTGTTTGGATCTCTTGGTCGTATAGCCACTACACTTATAGACTATTTTAGCTCTTCAGGCTCTAAGTAGAAAAATGTTGTCTAAATTTAACCAATCTCACAAAAAATTTAAACCCCATAAATAAGCTAAAATAATCTAAAATTTTAGTCCACAAATTTAGCCAGCTAAATTTCAAATCAGAATCCAAACATGCCATAGTGTAGGCCATGAAAGCGATATTATAGAACCTAAGCTACCGAGCTAAGGCCGTGTTTGAGCGGCGCGGTTGAGCGAGAAAAGCGGAATAATCCCGCCGAACGCCCCGCCCCGTGACAACACGTGTATGGCAGTCGCCCGCGGCGTCGGACGCGAGAAAACGAACTACGGTGGGCGATTCCCAAATCGCGGCCTCGGAGCCGTGTTCGCTTAATCGCGGCGCCAACGCAGTTCCAAACATGGCCTAAAGCCGTGCGATTGGGGAAAACATAATGGGGCAGGAAACTTGCAGCTTGCATTCAGGACGAAGCTTTTGTGATCTACCTCAACTCAAGCACACAGCGAGACTTCGAGAAAAAGGTGAGAAAGTGGCCTTAGAGCTAACTCAAATTAGTTTTGTCTCCAATAACTTGCACTTGGACCGATAGGCAAAAGTGCTGGTAGCTAGAATTTTGTGGACAGGCAGACTATGTTCCCAATGAGGGAAGAAAAAGAACTGCCACTGTGTGTATGAACGCCTTGTGACGCAGTTATGCTAAAGAATCTTCACAACTTGCACGATTCAGATCCACGGAAAGATGTCCACTAGGAAACAGGAACCATACTCAAGAATACCTTTCTTCCCAAACAGAACAGAACTGAAGCAACTAGTCAGAACCACTCACCCAAGAATCTGTCATTCTCATTTCAGAAGACGTCACTGTACATGTCCAATTCAACAAGGCCAAAAGAAGTCCTGTCTGAATCCATACACACCAACAGCCCTAAAAACAACTTTGTCAAACAAGATATGACCACAAATAAACAACTGATTGAACAAATCACGAACTCAAACTACAAAAGCTGGTTCTCATGCTACATTATATTCTCAAAGAGAAAACCCCTGCTGGCATGTATGTTCAGTATATTCTCAAAGAGAAAACCCCTGCCTTATGATGGCATTGTGCTAGATAACCTTCACAACTTCTCGGATCCAGAATCGCAAACATTACAAATGTTCAGTACACAACAAACCCAAGAACATTTTTCTGAACATCAGATGGAATTCATAAGAAGCAACTAGCCACAAATTAGAACCAAAAACCTATCATCCTCATTTAAGACCAGCATATGTCAGTGTACAACAACTATCGAAATCCACAAACCCAAAGAAATGTCGTCTGAATCTATACAAATCAACAGCCCTAACAAACAACTGACCAAACAAAAGATCAAGCAAAAATAAACTACTAACTAGACAAAAGAACTCAAAAACTCAAATTAACAAGCTCTAAAAGGAAGTGGGGTATCAGGGTTCTGGAGTAGCCCTCTGGAGTATGGCCATGTATGCGGTTTGTAACCGATCAATTTGCAGGTAGATCCCAACAGTCCACAGCAGAGCTTATGTCCAGAAATCCAAGGCTCAGGCTCCAGTCTGCTACTCTGATGAGATCCTGAACTATAGCTTTTTATCTCCAGATGCATAATTTACACTAGCTCAGCTTGAAACTCTTTTATTCCCAATCAACTGAGTATCAACCCGTCTTCTAATGGAAGCCAAGCAAAAGTTTCCTCACCTACCACTATATTGCGAGCGGGTTTCATAGTCTGGTGAGACACCATGCTCACTCATGCTGCCCCTTGACAGGCTTCGCAACCTCTGCCAGAACTTCCTGTTCTTGCCTGTCATCAGCGGGCCTGAACTTGACTGCTTGCGAAAAGAATCCGAATCGGCAGCTGGAGTAAAGACTGGTGTGGAGCCATATATCTCGGATATTAGCACTCTCTCGGCTTCCATGCCAGTCGCATCATAAATTGCCGTAGTTTGCATGGGCAACTCCTGGCTGAATCTTCCTGATGCAAGGCAGTCATCACCCTCGCTGCACACAAGTTTCAAGGCCTGCACTACTTCACCCATGCTGGGGCGGTGTGCAACCTCAGGTTGTACGCACATTGATGCGATGGCAGCTGCTTTTGCTACATTGTCCAGTGGAACGTTAGGGCCAAGAAGTGGATCGATGGCTTGGCGTAGGCTCAGAACATTTGTTAGAAGGGGTCGAGCCCATGCAACTAGGTTTTCTTGCCCGGCAGCCCGAGACATATCCACAGGTTTCCTACCAGTGAGGAGCTCAAGCAATACAACTCCATAACTGTACACATCACTCTTTACAAGAAGATGACCCGTCATGGCATACTCCGGCGCAACATAGCTGATAAGAAAGCAAGGTGATCATGGTTTTGTCTATAGAATGCAATTTAATAAGAAAGAGAGTTCATACCCGAATGTTCCCATGACACGCGTAGAGATGTGCTGGTTCCCCTCTCCCCTTGCAGTCCTGGCAAGTCCAAAGTCTGACACTTTTGGTGTGTAATCATGCTCCAGAAGAATGTTGCTTGACTTAAAATCACGATGAATCACACAAGGACTAGAATCTTCATGTAGATATACAAGTGCTCGTGCTGCCCCAAGGGCTATCTTCATACGGGAATTCCAATCAAGTGGAGCTGTCTCACGGTCCGCTCCTACAGTGAGCAGACAGAAAACAAAAACAGAACAAAGCACATTGCTGTAAGTCAATTTTTGCAACTTCTACATGTACTTGATGATATGGTATTACATACCATGCAGATGGGATTCTACGCTGCCATTTGGAATAAGCTCATATACCAGACACCGTGCATTCTCCTCGATGCAGATGCCTAACAACTTGACCAAATTCCGGTGATGCAAACGTCCCAGCATCTCAACCTCAGCCAAGAACTCTCGCTCACCTTGGCCATCATATCTCTTCAGAACCTTCACTGCAACCGTTGTTCCATCTTCAAGTGTGCCCTGGTAGACACATCCGAAGCCACCTTCTCCAAGTACTTTTGAATCATCAAAGCCGTTTGTGGCCTTGTCAATCTCAGCAAGTTTGAATGTTTTTGCCTGCCCTGCATATGTTGCGATGCTTGAGCCCAGTGAACCTGATGGACCTGAAGGTGAACTATAGCGACCAGCACCAGCTAAAAGTGTGTGACCTGTGCCTGCAATCATTCGAGATGTGTCAGAAGGAAAACTAGTATGTACTGCCTAAACTGTGCATATTATTCTAACAATGACACGTAAGAAAGCCTTTTAACTGAAAAGTTGTTGCAAGCATTCTTGGCTGGCATTTCAAATATGCAATGTAATTTTGCCTGGAAAGCACTGCCAATTTTTTTTTTAAAAACTTGCTTATCGACTATAAGTTCATGATGAATTTCAACATTGGCACCACGTCATTGGAGAACAGTTACTGTTATTCTGCTATGAATCAAATAGCTAGTGCCAATTACATTACATCATGGTGCAATTATCAGAAAATTAGCAGGTTAGTTAGACGTACCAGATGACCTAGAAAATTTTGGAAATACAGTATGTGGAAATCCTTGAGCCGTGTCACTCGGACCCCTGAATCTGAGGATCAGCAACCATGCAGCCAGACAGCAAATAATCAATGCTATAACAGTAGACAAAACAGCAATAGCAATGAGGCTGCCATTCACTTTTCTCTTGGGACTTCTTACATCGACCCCAAGAGGCTTCATGGCCCTTGCATTTCTGCTGTTGCCAAATGCCCCATCCTCAACACCTTCTGGCCCTGAAGGTGGTGAAGGAGGAAGCCCTGAACAAAATTCATATTTCTTGGTGAGAACTAGTGGCGCAGAATTTTAACAATTTCAACAAATAAGATAATGCATGATTTCTTTTACTCTGTGTTATCTACTTTATGCATATCAAATCAATTGACAATAATAAATTGGACCGCAAATAGATGCACTGATCAGCAAGAATAACCAAATACAAAATGAGTCAGGAGCACTAGCAAGACCACGGACCTGGATATACAACATAGAGAATCTCATAGTTCCCAAAGACTGATGGTTTTAAAGAAACTTTTTTGCTCCACAAGCTTTCAAATGCTGAAAACGCTGTAGCATTGTCGAACTTCACTTGCACTGGAACTAGATCAACAAGAACCATTGTTTTGTCAGGTTGATCACCTGCAACATTTGCACCCATTACACGGACCTGCCTCTGTGCCATGTTTACTCCTGAAGCTACCTCTTCAGCAAAATCAGAGACCAATGGAAAAAATGAATAAAGGTCAACGCTTAGACGAATTCCAACTCTAATTGGTAGCACACAGGCACATGGTGCTCCCGCAGGTGGATCTGTTAGAGGCTCTGGGCACGATAATGAATTGCAATCTGCATTTGACAGGTTAAACATGTAAGCAATCACAAAATCATACGCCTACAGGTAATACCTGATCCAAAATGTAAGTTTTGAAATGATAACCGAATGAGAATGTATACAGAAAACTGCACCTCTGTTTCCATTATCTAAAAAAGTACAGAAAACTGTACCTGAATTAGGTGGTGGTGGAGGTAATGTCCAAATAGGATGTGCTGATGGTGCTTTTGGCTCCGGTAGGGGAGGGATTGGAGGCAGAGTAGGAGAAATACGATGCCCTGAAGAATTCAGCAGTTTTGGAAATTTCTAGTGACAAATGGACAAGGCAACAATAAGTGAAGCAAAGAGACATGGCACTGAAAGTACTTTTCCCGTTAGCAGGACCCCTTGATGACGCTGGCGAAGGGGATGGGGGGTGTACAGGAAAGCTTGGGTGTCCTGGACAGGAAAAAATTATGTGAAAGTTGTTAGCGTGTGAAATGAATTCAATGTTTAAGCAGACATATTAGCCTACATTACCTTCAGGGATTGGTGGAGGCGCATGGTGAGTATGGCTTTTAGTCCCAGTCTGTCTTGGAGCTTGTGAGACCTCGGGCCCTGTAATGCATAATCTTTTAGATCAATGTTCAGAACTGACAATATTTAGGTTGCAGGTAGAAGTTTATTGTCAAACCTTGAGGACGAGGTGGTGGATAAGATGGGGCAGATGATGTATTTGTTCCATTATTGGCATTACTGGATTTCCATCCCCGAGCATGAGATCTACCAGTGGGTGCCAATTCTGGAGCTACACTTGGTGGTGAGGGTTGGGAATGTGACACAGATGAAGCATTCTTCGGGATTGAAGGCATGTTTGTGTTCTGGGGCAAAGGACTTGTTGCAGGTGCAGATCCTGAAACAAGGAGTTTTGGTTGTCAATCTACATTGTCATGTTCAAGCGGACACAGCCTAAGTTTATTAGCTGAGATTACCTGTAACTGGTGATTTGTGACCTGGGACAGTTTGGCGAGTGGATTCCTTTGGAGGGGATGCATGTGGAACATGATGCTTCTTGAGATTTGTAGGAGGGTAAGTCTTTGCTGGTGGCACCGTGTTTCCTAAATATTAACGTATAGTCAAATATTTAGTACAAAAGGGATTAAAGCACAATCAGATGTATCAAACTAGGTGATTTTATCCTCACCATTCTTATAATCTCTGCTTGGAGGATCTGCTTGCCGTTGTGGTGCTTGTGCAATAACAGGTGATGGTGGGACTGCTGTTCAAGAAATGGGAAATGACAAGAGATATATGTCGCCTGATTGATTTGATGTACTTTCAGGGAGGGAAATTTACCTGAAGTGGAAGGAGGAATAGCAGGAAAACTTCCTGAAGGTGGGTATGGTGGAACGTCATTTGCCGGAGGGGGCAATGCAGGGGGTCGATAAGGAGGGACTACAAATATTTTCACGAGTGAGTTGAGATTTTTTGCAGAAAGAATTCATGAAAAATAAAGAATCTTAATCACTTCTATCAATCAGAAAATATACCTGATCCAACTGGCCTTCTTGGTTGATTATTTGCAGATGGAGGTGACGCGACTGGTGGATTAGCCTTGAGAACAACAGATGGAGCAGGAGCCTGAACAGAAGGTAGCAATGGAGGCGTCCCAGGAAGAATTGGAGTGGGATTTTCAACTGCAGCTCGTGGTGGAGCTACTGGTGGAGGAACCTCATCGGTGGGATCAGGGGGTGCAACTTCAACTGGAGGAGGTGCATTATACTCTACATACATAACATAAAGTTTGCAGTGCAGCCATTAGGACTGGAACATCATATCTAACTCCAGCGACGGCAACAAAATTGGAGGAAGATGAGTTACCTTTAGGAGGAGTCACTGGACTCGGAGCATTTTGTGGCTCCGGGGGAGCAGCAGGACTTACAGCTGCCTTCTCTGGGGAAGGACTCGCTGATGGAGTAGCCGGCCCTGAAACAAAGCAATGCAAGGGGTTACACTCCATTGTTGATGATGGTCTGGCAACATTACGTCACACAGTATTGGAACTTCAGAGCTACTACCTGTTGGAACAGTTACTGGACCAAGAGCAAATGCAGGTTGAGGAGGACTAGAAGCCTGTCCTTGGTTTGCAGGAGAATCAGTTACAGCTGGAGAAGGGGCCAGAGTAGTACCTAGATCAAAGTAAAGAAGACAAGTTCGCGGCAAGGATTACAATTATGAACACTACTCCAACAATTACTAAGATCAAATTTTACGGTCATCAGGATACTGTACCATGCTGCAGAACAGGTGCATTGATGATGATGCAATGCAAGTACGGGACATGGAAATGCCCATCACATTTATGCAGGGTAAAATAGATAGATATGCAGACATCCAAAGCGTTTTCAGTTAGAAAGCTACAGCAACAGCAAGCAAGCCAGGACGAGAACGAGAAATGCCAAGCCACCGACATTGTGGGTATATCCTTCTTAATTGGAAATTCAGAAACATAAATCCCATTGAATTCTAATAAATCCAGAGCATCCTACGCGCAATTGAAGTTCACGCCCACAGATCAGTAAAGGACATGCGCGCCGCAGAGGAAAATTCTTGATCCAGAAATCGAAGTTACCACGACAAATCGAAGCCAGGAGTGAGCTCTTCTGAATTGCTCAGGTGAGGCTGGAAAAAAGAAAACGTACGGAGAAACCCCCAACACCCAGGCAGCCCCCGCGGCGCTACGCCTCGAGCCAGTTGAGCGGCACACAGCACGGCCCCAAGAAACCAGAGCAAAGGGGGGAATGGAACTGAAAGAAACGTGGCAATGCGTGGAGCTGCGCTCACCTTTGGATCCGAGAACGGAAGCAAGAAGAAGCGCGACGAGAGCAAGAGGCCGCATCTTGCCGCCCTCTCACCACAGCAGGAACGGCGCGCGAGCCCGGTAGCAAGCAGTCGCCAATGCGGCGCGGGCCCAGATCACAGCCGCGCCTGCCCAGCCGCGGCACTAGCTGCTGCTCCCGTCGCAACCGCAGGAAGCCCCTGAAGCGCAGGAAGACGACGGGGCCCGACCGACATTTTGGCACCACGCCATGGAGGACACCGAACCCATGTGGCGGAGAAAGGCCGAGCAGTGGGAGAGGAGGTTTGGAGGACAGGAGGAGGAAGAGGGGAAGGTGCCGCGCCCCGGAGGCAGGAGCAAGACAGCAGCACCGCACACACCACCACCGCCAGTAGTAATACAGGTACCTGTAGAGTAGAGCAGGATTGGCGGTAGTAGTTTACGGGGGAGGAAAAGTTCTGGTAGTAGGCTGGTAGTAGCTAGGAATAAATTACTGCTAGCATCATCCTCCTAATACTGGTAGTGTTAAAAAAAAGACAGGAGAAAGCTTTGGATGAAGGAACAAGGAGGTGGTTATGCTAACGTTGATATAATATGGGCTTGACTCATATAATATTTAATAAATCAAATAAAGCTTTATGGTGCGTAATATTAAGTGTTGTATGGTTTAATATTATATGAAATTTTGACTGAACGTTAACTCAGCTTATATGGTTGAAAATTATTCATCTAAATTGAGAAGCTGAGAAAAGGATAAAAGCGTGCCACATTCGCGCACGCCCGCCGCCGCCACGCCGGTCGGGCAGGCCGTGGCGAGGCAGGCGGCGAGCGAGCGGGCGGGCGTGGCCAGTCTTTTGCCACTTAATCCACATAATCACAGGAGTTACTCCCTTTGATGGTGGAGACGAACTGATTGCGTCAGTTACTGTCCTTTCCGCTTCCGTTTCTCCGTCTCCTGGGATTCTCCGCGCCTCTCTCCCTTCCCGTCGCAGCTCATATATCCTCAGTCCTCTGTCAGTCCAGATCTCCGCCTTCCGCAACCACTCCCGAGAGAAACCATATCCACATCTCAGCAGCCATTCGGCTTTCCCGTCCCGTACCTCTGCGCGCACGGAGCAGCGGGAGAGCAAGTGCCTCCGGAACCCTCACCCACTTGAGAACCTTGCACGGGGTGTGCGCCGATTAGGTTTTTTGGGAGCGATTCGCGACTGCTCGTCCACGTACGTCTTCTTCCTGGTGGTGATCGCTCTTGGATCCCGTCTTCTTCCTGGTGACTGCCTGCGGAACATCACGACGTCTTCTTCCTGGTGATCCGTTCGTGGGACTGCACTGCGAACATCGTCATGCACCGACTGTGGTCCGCGACTTCGAGTAACGCACTATATCGACTAGTGTGAATGGAGCCTCCGATGCCCTCGGCATGGAACCCTCCGTTGGGTACAGTCTAATCTCTCTGATTACTGTAATATGTGCTTTACCTTATTTATCTGTATGTCATCTCTGCATGCTGTAGCGTTCGTTAAAGATATACACATGCACATATATGCCATCACAAACCTGTTGATGTTATTTTTCTAGATTAAACTGATAATGAAAATGCCTAAATTTCTAACAATCTAAAAACCTAATGTTAGGTAATTTTTTGTTAGTGGTTTTGCTGCTATTTTGAAGCCAAATAATTTTGATGGCAAGAATTTTATGATATGGTATGCCAAGATGGTATTGTGGTTGACTGTGATGAACTGCTATCACGCCGCATAGGGAAGCCTGAACAGTTTACTTTTGAGGAGGAGAAAAAGTTCTTGGCTGCCGATAACCTGTTTCGAGACGCCGTGATCAGTGCACTTTATTCCAAGTATGAGAAAAGCCACATATCTTACACATCAGGCAAAGAGTTATAGGATGCTCTTGAGGCAAAGTTTAGAGTTTCTAATGCTGGCAGTGAGCTGTACCTTATGGAGCAGCTGTATGACTATAAAATGGTTGAAAACCGTTATGTAGTCGAACAGGCTCATGAGATACAGGCGCTAGCAAAGGAACTAGAACATTTCCCATGTTTGTTGCCCGACAAGTTTATGACCGACGGTATAATCGCTAAGCTGCCACCTTCTTGGAGGGATTTTGCTACTTCTCTAAAACACAAGAGACAAGAGTTTAGTGTAGCTGAGCTTATTGGATCTCTTGATGTTGAGGAGAGGACGAGAGCAAAAAACAACCGTGGTAAAGGAGTTGAGTCTTCCGCTGCCAATATGGTGCAAAAGAAAAACTCATTTGCATCTCGTAATAAAAAAAGAAGAACATGCAAGAGAACAACAATGCAAAGCCTAAGCAAACTGCATAGTTTAAGAAGAAAAACAACAAGAAAGGTGGAGGTTGCTTTGTTTGTGGGAGTGATGAGCATTGGACAAGTGCGTGCCCAGACCGCAAATATAAGCAAGAAAAGAAATCAACAAACGTGGTGATTAGTGAGACTGGAGGAGGAACATCTGGATATGGTAATTCTTTACCTTTTGTTCTCTCAGTTTGTCTTTCACCTGAGTGGTGGATGGACAGCGGTGCTAATATCCATGTGTGTACTGATGTTTCTTTGTTTACTTTCTATCAGGCCGGCAGGACTAGAGCCTTGCTGATGGAAAATGGTTCGCATGCGCGTGTTCTTAGTGTTGATACGGTCGTTCTGAAGTTTACTTCGGGAAAGACGGTGCTATTAAAAAACGTGCAGCATGTCCCCTCCATCAAAAAGAATCTTGTTAGTGTTTCTCAGATGTATCGCGATGGCTTTAAAATTGTGCTTGAGTCCAATAAATATGTTGTGTCGAGACATGAAACATTTGTTGGAAAAGATTATGATTTTGGAGGCTTGTTCCGCTTATCTTTGCTTGATGATGTGTGTAATAAAGTGATGAACAATGTTAATGCTTCGGATGAGTCGAATATTTGGCATTCACGACTTTGTCACATTAATTTTGGCTGTCTCACACGGCTTGCAAATCTGAATTTAATCCCGAAATTAATTAGTCAAAGATTCTCTCCGGATGTGTGTGCAATTGAAAATCTGAATTTAATCCTCAAATCTATAAAGCGAGAACTTGGCAAATTAAACTCATTCATTCTGAATCAAATGATTTGCGGACTAAAGGCGCGAGACGATACTTCATAACATTTATCAGATGATTTTTCTAGATTTTTTACTACGTGTATTTATTGAAAACTATTCATGAGAGGATGCATTATTTTAAAGTCTATAAAGTCCAATGGGATTGCAACTTGAGAAGAAAATCACCGCACTCCGATCGCGAGGGAGAATATTGTCAAATTAGATTTTCTGAGACTTATATGAAATGATGGGTGAGAGGACGCCACAATACTCATGTCACGAATAGAATTGCCCACAAAAGAAAAGAAATTACACCATTCATGTTAGAGATTAGGACTAAGAAATTGGGTGAGGCTACTTGACGAACTTCATGTCCTGCTTAGAATGTAAAAAAATAAATAAACAAAATTCGAAGTTTGGACCAAAGAAGAGATACTGTTGATTGTGTCTTTCTTGGTTATGCTATTCACAGCGTGGGTTATAGATTTTTAATCATAAACTTTAGTGTTCCTGAGATGGCTGTTGATACAATCATGGAATCTAGATATGCTACATTTTTTTAGAATGAGTTCCCCATAAAAAATGCACCTAGCACGACTAGTCATGAATTTATAATTCCTCATGAGCATGAAAACTTTATTCTGATAGAACAAACTGAGGAACCCTATATGTAAAATTCTGAGGAGGATGACACTATAGTCACAAGAAAAAGTAAGAGACAGAGGACTGCAAAGTCTTTTGGTGATGACTATATTGTATACCTTGTGGATGACACACGAACGACCATTGAAGAGGCATATTCCTCTCCTGATGCTGACTTATGGAAGGAAGCAGTATGGAGTGAGATGGATTTTGTTATGTCTAATGAAACTTGGGAAATTGTTGATCGTCCCTATGGGTGCAAGCCTATAGGATGCAAATGGGTGTTCAAGAAAAAGCTTAGGCCTAATGGTATTATCGAGAGGTACAAGGTAAGGCTTGTGGCCAAGGGCTATACTCAAAAAGAAGGTGATGATTTCTTTAATACTTATTCACCGGTTGTCCGATTGACCACAATTCGAGTTTTGCTTTCCCTGACAGCCTCTTATGGTCTCATCATTCATCAAATGGACATTAAGACAGCTTTCTTAAATGGAAGAGTTGGGAGGAGATCTATATGGATTAGTCGGATGGGTTTGTAGCAAATGGTCAAGAAGGCAAGGTGTGTAAGTTATTAAAGTCATTATATGGCCTGAAACAAGCTCCTAATAAGTGGCATGAGAAGTTCGATAGAACTTTAACATCTGTTGGCTATGTTGTGAATGAAGCTGACAAATATGTGTACTATCGATATGGTGGGGGTGAGGGAGTCATTTTGTGCTTATATATTGATGACATACTGATCTTTGAATCCAGCCTCAAAGTGATCGAGGAGGTGAATAAATTTTTAACTAATAATTTTGAGATGAAAGATTTGGGAGAGGCTGATGTTATCCTTAATATCAAGCTTCTGAGAGAAGGTGATGGTGGGGTAACTCTGTTACAATCTCACTATGTGGAAAAGGTACCGAGTCGCTTTGGATTTTGTGATTGCACCTGCTCCTACACCTTATGACCCTAGTGTGCTATTGAGGAAAAATCGGAGAATAGCAAGGGATCAGTTGAGATATTCCCAGATCATTGGTTCGCTCATGTATCTTGCTAGTGCAACAAGGCCTGACATCTGTTTTGCTGTGTGCAAGCTGAGCCGGTTTATATCAAACCCGGAGATGATCACCGACGTGCTCTTGAGAGAGTGATGCGCTATCTAAAAGACACCATGAGCTACGGTATTCGTTATACCGGACATCCAAAAGTGTTGGAAGGCTATTGTGATACCAACTGGATCTCTGATGCTGATGAGCTTTATGCCACAAGTGGATATGTGTTTTCGCTTGGAGGTGGCGCCGTTTCCTGGAAGTCTTGCAAGCAGACTATCTTAACGAAGTCTACAATGGAAGCAGAACTCACAGCATTAGACACTGCTGGCTCTGAGGCCGAGTGGCTTCGTGATCTCGTTATGGATTTACCGGTTGTTGAAAAACCCACACCGGCTATCTCTATGAACTGCGATAACTAGACTGTGATTACAAAGTTTAACAGTTCTAAGGACAACATGAAGTCCACAAGGCATGTTAAGAGACGATTAAAATCTGTCAGAAATTTGAGAAACTCCGGAGTAATAGCGTTGGACTATGTTCACACGTCTAACAATCTGGTAGATCAGTTCACTAAAGGTCTGTCACGCAATGTGATAGAAAGTGCATCGAGAGAGATGGGTTTGAGACCCACTTGAAATTTACTATAGTGGTAACCTGTTCTATGTGATCGGAGATCCCGTGAAGTAGAACGGTGAAACAAGCTAGTAGTAAATTGTGAGAAAAGATCCTTAGTAAAACTCATTTCTCATGCATATCTTTCCTATCTGTAAGGCAGATTGGTTTTTACCTTAATATATTCCAAGTGGCTTGCTAAAGTAAAGATGTTGTTCTACAGAACATCTTTTGAGGAGCACACCTATATGAGTCAGGCTGCTGGTTACAGTCTATGAGATTTGGATGATATCTAAATACTCATGAAAGGCACTGGAGTATGACTTATATGCTTCAAATAGAGGGGATATCTTTTACAGCCAAGTATCAGCTAAGGACTTTAGTGACATTCACCTCACATAAAACTGGCAATTCAAGGTCTAGTCCATTGTTTAGTTGTGACTGAGTGAAACTATTGCTCTACATGAATGTTCAACTTAACAGTCTCCATCGAAACACTGGTATATAAAAGAAATATTGTTCTGAGACTATTTTGTTACAAACCCTAGAGTTTGGTGATGATTGTTGGATATAATATGGGCTTGACCCATATAATATTTAATAAATTAAATAAAATTCTATGGTGCATAACATTAAGTGTTGTATGGTTTAATACCATACGAGATTTTGACTGAACGTTGACTCAGCTTATATGGTTGGAAATTATTCATCTAAATTGAGAAGCTGAGAAAATGATAAAGGCGTGCCACACGCGCGCACGCGTGCCGTCGCCGCCGTCGGCTGGGCCGGGCCGTGGGCGTGGGCGCGGGCCGGGCCGAGGCCGTGACCGTGCCGTGGCGAGGCGGGCGGACGTGGCCAGTCTTTTGCCACTTAATCCACATAATCACGAGAGTTACTCCCTTTGGTGGTGGAGGCGAACTGATTGCGTCAGTTACCGTCCTTTCCACTTCCGTTTCTCCGTCTCCTGGGATTCTCCGCTGCCTCTCTCTCTTCCCGTCGCAGCCATATATCCGCAGTCCTCCGTCAGTACAGATCTCCGCCTTCCGCAACCGCTCCCAAGAGAAACCACATCTCAGTAGTCTTCTGGCTTCCCCGTCCCGTACCTCTGCACGTACGGAGCAACGGGAGAGCAGGTGCCTCTGGAACCCTCGCCCGCTTGAGAACCTTGCACGGGGTGTGCGGCGATTAGATTTTTGGGGAGCGATCCACGACTGCTCGTCCACGTACGTCTTCTTCCTGGTGGTGATCGCTCTTGGATCCCGTCTTCTTCCTGGTGATTGCCTGCGGAACATCACGACGTCTTCTTTCTGGTGATCCGTTCATGGGACTACACTGCGAATATCGTCCTGCACCGACTGTGGTCCGCGACTTCGAGCAACGCATATGTCGACTAGTACGAATGGAGCCTCCGATGCCCTTGGCATGGGACCCTCCGCTGGGTACAGTCTAATCTTTCTGATTACTGTAATATGCGCTTTTAGTGTATTTATCTGTATATCATCTCTTCATGCTGTAGCGTTTGTTAAAGATATACATATGCACATATATGCCGTCACGAACCTGCTGATGTTATTTTTTTTGATTAAACTAATAATGAAAATGCCTAAATTTTTAACAGCTAATCCAGGGGTTGCAGGGCAAGAAACAGTAAACTAACATTCCTTGCTTCCACCACGCAGCCTGCTGCTCTCATGATCTCATCCTCCTCCTCCGAGGTCAGGTCCAGACCACATGGTGATGGTGGGATGAATAAGTAACTAATAATCTCAGGGCCAGGGATGAAGGGACGAACTAAAGGGAGAGAATCTTGGTTGGGTTTTAGCCGCGGAGTAGTAATAATTGAGGTGTACCGGCATGGAAAGATGCAGCAATCTTTTGGTAATTAACCTCCCCCGGACAGAGGATAATATAATGCCAACGCATGGGTACCCGCCCGGTGTGTCCGTCCCTCTCGCTGTAGATTCTTGGCCCGCAGGCCGCGGCTGTGGGGCTTTTCTTCGTCGTGCTGTCCCCGCGTGCGTCCGGTCCGGCGGTGGGGGCGATGAGCAGCAGAGCAGGCGCGTCAGGGGCGTTGGGCCGCTTGCGTTTGGTCGCGAGGGAGGGCGAGGTTGAGGCGTCGCGGTCGCCGACGCGGACTGCTAACTTGCAGCCTTGTGGTAGGAGGAGCCGAGGAGGTAGTGGCACGGCAAGCGTGGCCTGGGACGCGACAGCAGCCAAGGCCATCCGATGGCGCGCTGCTGCCTGCTGTAGCCTTACTTGTACGGCGTACACGTACGTGCTCGCGGACCATGGCAAATTGGCAATCACAATGCTGATTAGTATTATCGCGGGCAGTGGGTGAGTGTCTACATCAGGGTTACCGGTCTTTTTGTTTGGGCTTAAGTTAACCATCCTACCTTGCCTGCAGTGGTTTGGTCGCCTTGTGTACAAGGCGGCGCCATTATTACTGTTACTCTGAACTGTCCACAGCGATGGCCGATGATGGCTCACTGGCCTGTCTAGTCTAGATAAATAAATCGCAGTGTTGCGCTGTCGCCCTGATTCCGCTCGTGATCACGGAACAGACCGGCGTTTTGGACACACGCACGCACGCCACGGATGCACTGACGACGCACACACAATGACACAACAAAGACGCCGCTCACGCCCGTGGTCTGCTGGAGTCTTCCAAAACCTAGGCTACAAAACTGCCTCTGCCTGTGCTGCATGCCCCAACACACATGCTCCACTCCAAGCTGCATCGAATCCACCCGTGGGAGACTGTCTTGTCTGTCGACTGTCGTATGAAGGAGACGACTGGCGAGTACTACGTTCACCTTCAGGCAGTCTTCATGCTTCTCTTTCACTTTTCATGTGTGCGAAAGCGCGAGCGAGCTCGAGCTGATCAGACTTGTCTGGAAACGAAGCAAGCGACCGCGGTCCGCGGCAGTTGGCCATCACCGTCGTCGATTGATCCGTCGCTTTCTCGTACGTGTGACTCCATTCAGCAGCAAGCAAGCAACACCAAATGGCTATGGCTGCCTCACTACTCGTTCTAGCTAGCTACTCGTAGATGGCAACAATATACGCTTCCTTCTTCATTCCACATTCAAGATGCTTCCGGATCGCTGTATGCAACAAGCGTTGTCGGCTCGTCGCGTTGATGCCTGCACGCATACACACAACGAATCAGCGTATAAGCCAAATTTCAGCGAAACTGCGGCCACCTAGTGAGAAGCGACTACAACTGCGTCCTTGCTCCTTGCTATATATGCTGTTTTGCTTGTGCATGATGCAAACTGTAGCCCCTATCTCTGGTTGCGTGTATACATACCCAGACCCTGCTGCAACGCATCTGACCGCAGCGAAACTTCTTGCGAGAATGCTCGTGTTCGTGTACGTACGTCGTGTCGTGGTTCCTTGCATCGATGACGACCGCGACCACCCGCTAGCTGCTGCTTTATTTGTCATCGGATGCGTCCGTCCCTGGCCGCCATCGGTTTCGGGAGATTGCGTGACAGGCAGCAAAGTTACCTGCACGTCCACTCGCCACCTTTGCTTCCCGATCTGCCATGCGTCCACATGCTGCACGTTTGGCAGGCATCATCCTACTACATGGACACACAAGCCTGCTTTCTTCTCCTTTTTTCACAAACTTTATTACACGCTTATATACAGTAGGAAGTACTGCTATGCTACCGTGGAAGCGCAAATTTTGTAGTATTAGGAAACCCAAAAAAAAAATTGTAGGAAACCCCCAAAAAACAAAGCATCTATAGTACTGTATCATCTTTAATCCACTCCAAATTGGGCAAAATAATGGGGCTTTGGTCCACTCTAACCACTACTGGTCCCAGGTCCCAGTTCTGTTCCTCAGGAGACCACCCGTCTAGTTCAGGCACAGGCAACAAACAAGCAACACCAACTTTTTGTAGCGGAGATTACGCAATTTTGCTCACCGTGCTGTTTGTCCCTGCCTGTGGAGGCGTGGACAAGGACACTTGATGTATAGTTATAAGCCGTTCCAGCACTAACGTGCGATATGATGCAGATTAATTGCAGGAGAGGGCATCGCACAGCCTAGCTCTGTACTTGAACAGCACGGCATGCTGAATGCATGGACGTTCTACCAATTGAATACTCGAAGTGTAGCCTGCAAGAAATCCCAAGTGGTTACTTGCCCTCCAAAACAACAGAAACTAGCATGCAGCGCCATCTTACTCTTGCGATTTTCCTTCTCCAACAATTTAAGAGCATGTTCGCTGGTCGGTTTCTGGGTTGATAAGTCCGACTGGTGTTGGTTCGTTGTGAGAGAAAAATACTGTTGATTGACTGATAAGGCCTGACTGAAATCAACAAACGAACATGCTGCAACTGTCCAAGGCATTGAAAGAATCGCATGCATCCACATCAACTTTCTTCTATGCACATGCTGCCTTGCATTCCTCCTCATCTTCTCATAATCGACTTTGGTACAAGTAGTAAAAACTGACACCACTAGTTGACGAACGTTCAATGCAGCCGAATAGAGCGAACGATTCTCCGATAGCAGTTTACTTTTTTGGAAAACAGTAATTAGCGTCTCTTTCTCTTTCAGATTTCGGGCGGACGTTGCGCGCGCTTTTTTTCTCTTTTCGCGTGTAGCTGCACGAGCGACGGTAGTTTCACTTTTGCATTTTCTTTTTTTTTAGAACTGCACGCATAACTTAGAAAACTGAGTTACACAGCATAACTTCGAGGATTAACTTAACAGTTCTAAGTTATACAATATTACTTTGTTTGCGCAAAATTTACATTTTTAAAACAGCTACGAGAATAACATTCTCTTTAGGTTTTATCAGCATTTTTTTCTTTTCAGGAACTAAATCATTCGGGAACATGGGAATAGAGTTAAAAAAAGGGTGAGGGAGCAAAATAAAAGTAACTTTTATAACCTATAATACACAACAAATTCTATAATATAGTGCAAACTTGCAAACACCAGATAAATGATAACATTCATAACTTCTGCAACTATGATAGTCTCAGCATCTCTGTAGCTATGACATTGAGCATATATGTGTCTTTAATTGGAACATCTGCAAAATATTTAATATTTAAAATAACAAATAAAAAACAAAGTTCACAACAAGAAAAAAACATATGGTAGCAGGAAAAGTAAGATGACTATATAACATATTAACATAGACATGAAAACACAAGTATAAGATACAGTAAGTTAATCACATAAGTTAGGTACCATACACATGAAAACATAAATTAGGTACATAACTCTCTACACTAAAGTTAATCAAAAATGTTATGTAGCATACACATGAAAACACAAGTTACAAACTTAACTCTGTAGCATAAGTTAATCAACTAATTTAAATAACATACTCATGAAAACAAAAAAACAAATTACAAGAGCATTTTCTTTGACAATATTGAAGTCCTTAAAAGGACATATGACTTCAAATCTTTTTTCCCTAAAGTTTGCAATCACAACATACCAATATCTATTCTTGTAAGCTGGGACAAAAAACTTTAGACAAAAACAAACAAATTTTATGAATTCCAATATGGAACGAATACGACAAAATCCATTCATGAAACATAACATTTCTCCTCATTTTTAAACAGAAAAGGACATGTATATCACAAAGCCACACATACAGATAATATGGAATAAATTTAATTAACAAAACTTACAAAGGTCAGCATTGTCTAGACTATATCCAATGCATCTTTCTTTTTGAGAAGTGATGAGAAATAGCAATTGGAACAAGTTCGGCATCTTGAAGTTGAACCTGACAAATATGCATATAAGATTTAATAAAAACATATTGAAAAGTCATTATCACAATGCCTAATTAAGTATCCATTTGAAAACATTAAGTTAGACATATAAGTTGCTAACAAAACTTAAGCACATAATTTAGTAAAACCAAGTTCAACACGCAAGTTAATAACTGCAAGTTATGTATAAATATAATATAATAAACCAAACAACTTATGTGTTGAAAATTTAGACATAAAAGTTAATAGCTACAAGTTATGTGCAGAAAGTTAGAGATAAAAGTTATGTGCAGAGAGTTAGAGATAAAAGTTATGTGTATAAAATTAGACATGAGCAGAAAGTAGATATAAAAAGTTAGACATGAAGTTAATATCTACAAATTATGTGCACAATGGTAGACATAAAAGTTTGACAAAAAGTTACAACTTATTACAGAAACTACAACATAGTAACTACAATATACAAGTTATATGTATATAATTTAATAAGCCAAGTTCAATATAAGAAAATATTACCATAGTTCTAAAAACAGTATAGTCAAGTGTTTTAATCTACAAGATGAACAACATATAATTAAACTATAATCCTGAAATGACTCACAAAGAAAGGAAAAAGGAAATTTGAAAGTCAACATTTGCATTATAAGCATTACCTCCATCTTTTAAAAATCTGGGTAATGTAGCATATACTTATCAATAAAATCATCAGTCCAAGCATCAATACGAGGTATTGTCTACAAAACAATATTCATCCCTAAACCCAAGTAATCAAAGTACGCAGTCTACATGCAAAAATAATAACAAAGTTACAACAGAGATGCAAATCACAATACGAGTAAAAATTGTCTAAAAATAATTCACTAGCAAGCAGTGCACAATTTAACTAGAAAATAAAAAGCTATGTGTGATCACTAAAAAGAAATACTTACAAATAGGACAAAAATACAACCAGACAAGATCGATTTGTCACAAGTACTCCGTTTACCCACAGACTGTTGGAATTTACAAAGCCTAGAATTCAAACAACTGGACACTGCATCACACCAGTCATAAGACTTGATTTTTTTCACTGAACGGATTCCATCATAGTAATGACAACTGGCTCTAGTCGAATTGGACGGGCACAGAAATATAGATAGGACTACTAACATAAAGATCCTAACAAATATGTCGCCCACAAGGTCAGGAGTAATCATGGCAATCAGATCTAGAATCTTTGGAGCTAACGGTCCTGGAGTTGTATAATTAGCAATAATAGACCTGAGCTCCACAGAAGCTTTTGATTTTATCTTAGCTCCACCATGAGGAATTCTAAGAATGCAATGGACTGTCCGACCATCAACCTTGAATGATGAGTCCCTAGAATTTTGATAGACCGTGTCTTGTCATCATCACACCTTGCCAACCAGATAATGAGTTGCTTATAAGGCATGTTACTGCATTTTAGCTTAAGTATGGAACCAAACCCGCATTGTTCAACCAACTTTTTCTGAGGTTCGGTAAGATCACCTATCAGTTTCATCAACTTAGGCATTGAAAATTGAGTTTGGAATGTCTGAAAAAATAAAAGAAAGACTAGTTAGTATTTTCATCATGGCTTACTAATTAAATATTATCAGCAAAGGAAAATTACTCAACTAAATTACAACTCTGAACATTACAGCTACAAAAAATACAATCAACTCAAGTAAATTGACCATTCAAACTCTGAAGATTCAACTCAAGTAAATTGACCATTCAAACTCCGAAGATTACAGCTATATGGTATATAGTATATAAAGCAAGAGTGTGTAAAAAACACTAGAGTAGCACCTTGTGAAATTTGATGGCCAGTAGAGCTAGAGCTACAGGAGCAGCAAAAAGCAAGAGCCAAAAGATTATTACATAGATAGAAACGTTTGGCACAAAGGAACGGCACACAATAAGATTATGTTATCCATTTAAGCTTTAATCTCCCTCGGGTAACCCTGGTTGGTGTAATGGGAGCCAAGGTGGGAGTTTTGATATGATTTTGGTTTATTAGAATTCATAATACTACGACATGTTAAAAGCTACAATTTGTTGATAGTTTAAACGAGCAATAGAGGAAAATAGGATTTATCAAAATTAGACTCAAACAGTCCACTTAACAGCTCCCTCCCAGATCTACATAATATAAAATGAAGTGGTTTAAAAATAGTAGAACTAAACAAGAAATATCTCAGAATGTCCTCAAGGTAGATGGCCTAATAAATATCCTAAGCCCATTTATATGTGACCTTAAAACTAGCACGGAATGACCAGAATGAACAGATAGGAACATGGGGATAAAACGAACATAAGCAGATTGATGGTACAACCATATCCAAGGAATTCTTCTTTCATATATATAGAAGTAAAAGCACATCTTACCAAACATTAAAGGCAAAAAAAAAACATAAGTGGCTGGTTAACAGTTTAAAGATTAATCCACAATGCATATCCATCCTAGAACAACATACTTTCAAAATTTTCACTAGTCAGCATAGAACCACAGACATGAATAATTTCCTATATCTGCAGCTCCTAAAGGGATATTCACAATGCATAAAAAATCAACTGACTAAATAGGAATAGAGATATTCAGTTAAGAAACAACTCAAAACAGAACTACAGAACAACATCAAACTAAACCATAAACAAAACCTAAAGTGAGACATCATACCATCTACCAGCACACCTAAAGAAAAAATGGAGTTTCTACTTTCTTAAAAAATCTTATCCGTGAACATAAATTCTATTTTGTTGGCTTACAAGAAACAATGGTTGTTAATTGTAGTGATTCTTTATTAAGAAAATTTAATTCAGATCAGGATTATCTTTGGTTGTGGAATCCTTCTAAGGGAAAATCTAGTGGCATTTTAGTTGGGGTGTTAATAAAGTGATTTGATGTGGGGTCATTCAAACAAGGTGAATTTATGATTCAATTGAACCTATGGGATAAAGTTTTGAAACTAAAGTGGAATTTGTTAGTTGTCTATGGGGCAGCCCATGAGGAAAGTAAGACGGCCTTTTTGGCGAAATTATCTCACTTTTGTGCAACAAATAGTGAACCAATGATTACTGGAGGGGATTTTAATATCATTCATTTTGTTAAAGAAAAGAACACTATGGATGGGGTTCATAGACACACCCCTCTCTTTAATTCTTTGATACACTTCTATGAGTTAAGAGAATTAGCTATGAATGGAGGTTTATTTACTTGGTCTAATAACCAAGAGTTCCCTGTCTTAGAAAAGTTGGATAGGATTTTGATGACAAAGGAATGGGAAGATATTTTTCCTCAAACTATGGTACGCAGGTTACCTAGAGAGGTTTCAGATCATAATCCGTTGATTGTGTCTACTGGAAAGTGTGAGAACCTACCTCATATTGAGTTTAAGTTTGATCTCAGCTGGTTGAAGAATCCGGACTTTTTTTCACATGTGGAACAAATCTGGAATAAACCATGTAGAGCCAAATCTGCAATGGATAAAATCCAACAGAAACTTAAACTTTTCAAACAGTTTTTTAAAGAATGGGGTTTTAATTTGCAAGGGGAAATGAGAAAGAAGAGGAAGGAATATCAAGGAGAGTTGGCTGTTTTAGAAGAAATTGTGGAAAGAATTGGCTTGACGGATAATCAAATTGATAGGAAAGTGTGGTTGATATGTGAGAATTTAAAAAAGTTTAGAACAAGAAGAAACTTATTGGTATGAGAGATGTCATGAATCATGGCTTCTCAAGGGGGATAACAACACTGCTTATTTTCATAAATGCGCTAATGGCCATAGAAGGAAAAACACTATCATTAGTTTGGAAAATGGCGGTCAACTAATTGAGGGTGATGGAAATCTTTTAAAACATGCCTCTTCTTACTATTCTGATCTTTTTGGCCCTCCCATGGATTATGATGTGCAAATGGATGCTGATATTTGGGAAAGCATCCCAAGGGTATCCGAAGAAGACAATGCCCTTTTGTGCCGGCCTTTTTCTGAAAAAGAGATTAAAAATGCGCTAGACCAGATGGAAAAAATAAGGCTACAGGGCCTGACAAAATTCCAATTGAGTTTTTATCAAAATTGTTGGGGTATTATCAAGATTGATATTATTCAGCTGTTTGACGACTTTTATAATCATAAGGTGGATATTAGTAGAATAAATTATTGAATCATTACCCTTTTGCCAAAAATAAAGTAAGCTAGTAAAATCTAGCAGTTCAGGCCCATCTGCCTGCTGAACTGTACAAGTTAGTCACAAAACATTGACTATTAGGTTGGAGGCTATAGCAGAAAAGTTGATTCATAACACACAAACTGCCTTTATGAAAAACAGGAATATTATATCTAGGATTGTTTGTTTGCATGAAATCCTACATGAGACTAAAAGAAGAAAAGAAGTGGGGGTTATTTTAAAATTAGATTTTGAAAAGGCAAACGACAAAGTCAATTGAAAATTGCTGTTTGATTGTATGAGCAAAAGAGGTTTTCGTGAAAAATGGTGCAGTTGGATTAATCAAGTTGTTTCCAGTGGGACTGTTAGTGTGAAAATCAACAACAAAATCAGTTCTTATATCAAGAGTTATAAAGGGGTTACGCAAGGGGGCCCACTGTCTCCTATTCTGTTTAATTTTATTGCCGACTGTTTGACTAGGATGGTTCATAAAGCTCAAGAGAATGGCTTAATTTATGGGTTGATTTGTCATATTATACCCAATGGGGTTGCTATTTTGCAACATGCTGACGACACCATTCTATTTCTAAAACATGATCTTCAATGTGCAATTCATATGAAACTTTTGCTGTATCTTTTTGAAATGCTAGCTGGGCTGAAAATCAACTTTAACAAAAGTGAGGTAATAATGATTAATGATGAGGAAAATTGGGGACAAAAGTATGCTGAAATCTTCAACTGTCAAGTGGGTCTGTTCCCTATAAAGTATTTTGGGGTTCTTGTTAGCCCGAGTAGATTGAAGGTTTGTGACTGGTTACCATTAGTTGATAAAGGAAATAAAAGATTGGACATTTGGAAGGGTGGATCCTTATCTACTGTAGGAAGATCTAGTCTTATTAGCTCTAGTTTGAATAATTCTCCAATTTACCATATGTCTGTTTATTTGTTGCCGAAAACAACTGTCAAGATGCTTGATAAAACTAGAAGAACCTTTTCCTGGCAAGGTGGTGGAACTAAAAGAAAATACCATTTAGTAAAATGGGAAATCATTTGCAAAAGCAAGAAAAAGGGGGGTTTGGGTATTAAAGACCTGAGAAGATTGAATATTAGTCTGATGTGTAAATGGTGGTGGAGATTAGAAACTGAGAAAGGCCTGTGGTAGGATATTGTTAAATACAAATATTTGAGTAACAAGACAATTCATGAAGTTGGCTATAGGCTAAATGATTCTCCGATGTGGTCTGATTTGCTATTAAAGATATCTATTTGCAGGGTAGGAAGGTTGTCATTGGAAATGGTGAAAAACAAGATTTTGGCTCAATCCATGGGTTCAAAAGGATCCTTTAACTAGCTCTTTTCCTGTGTTATTTGAACTGTGTGATAACAATAACATTTCTGTGGCTCAGGCTATAAATGGTGTTCAGATTTCTTTTAGAAGATGGTTATATGATGAGTTGAGATTTGATTGGAATAATATCTGGTATAATGTTATGAGTTATCAGCTAACTAATATGGTTGATACTATTATATGGTCATTAGGAAAGAGTGGGAAATTCACTGTTAAATTTGTTTACAATGCTTTGACAAGCTCTTGTGTTGGCACATATCACAAGAGAATCTGGAAAGGTAAAATCCCAGAAAAAATCAAAATTTTTTTGTGGCTCATGACTAATGATGCTATTTTTACTAAAGATAATCTGCGGAAAAGAAATTGGCAAGGTGATCCTAGCTGTGTATTTTGTGATAATGTTGAAACAATTTCACATCTGTTCTTTCAATGCTCGGTTGCTAGTCATCTGGATGGTGGTTGCTATGTGTTTTGGTGCCTCTAATATCCCTGAGAATCTTGATCAGTGTTGGGTGTGGTGCGAACAGTGGCTTCCGTTTGGTAAGAAGTTTCACCCTGTGGGGATTGCTGCAATTTGATGGGCAATCTAGAAGGGTAGAAATAAAGTTGTGTTTGAAAAAATTGATTAAGAGTCCTTTGGATCTAATTTATCATGCCTATGCACTCATGATATATTGGTCAGGCCTTTATGCAGAATTAGACAAAGATCAGTTGGTGGAGGAGCTAACACTATGTTGAGGCTAGCCAAAGAGATTCTCGCTACTCAGACCACAAGACAGGTGAACCAGCTCCTCCTGGAAGACGGTGATCCCTCAGAGTGTGATGAAGATGCTACCAGATGCTTGTGTGTCCCTACTTTGGAACCTGATGAGGATGGACGTTTGAAACAAGTTGCTGGAAGTAGTTGTTATCTATTTGTTGCGGTCTGATGGTTACTGGCGGTCGTCTGAAATGCTTGCTTTTGGTTGTACAAAAACTAGATGGATGGACTATGCGCTGATTTTTTATGTTGTTGTGTTGGACAATTCTTATGGTAGTTTTTCGTTGGTTGGGGTTCTATGTCGCTGGTCTTTTTTCTGCATCGATAGAATGCTTTCTTTCCTTTCTGGTTATCTGTCTACCTATAAACTCTCTGAATGCTTTTGTATTTCCATTAAATCTAATGGAAATGGGTTTTCCCGCGTGGAAAAAAAGTGAAGATCTTAGAGAGTTGAGACGTCCAGGCAAAGTTTCTTAACTACATCCTATTTGAATAACCATACTTATAGATTATCTTGAATTTGTCATGCTGAAATCCATTAGAAAGGCCATACCTTCAAAAGTTACACATTATATTGCTTTATTGCCCAAAGGAAAGAAGTACAAGATTTGGTCTTACACAAATTACTAGATTATAGAGGTTCTTCAGGCACTCATCCATGGATCTCTCTAAAAGAAGTCTAGATCTAAAAGCTATTGCTACTACTAAGGCATAAGAAACACAAGTGTGAGAAATGAAATGGTGGAGAGGTAGGTTAGTTAGGAGCATTCATCCTCTTATTTATAGAGCTATTACACACTCCCAACAATACCCTTAGATGTTTTGTTGAACCACTTTCGGTGTTTTTGACCACCGATGAGTAAATTTATATTTTCACGTCTGGTTTGGATGGTGTGCTCAGAGGACAGAAGGGTTTATACTGGTTCGGGCGGAACATCCCTACATCCAGTTCGCTGCTGCTCGTGCTACCGGCACTTGGTTTGCAGTAGGGGTTACAAATAGGCGAGAGAGGGAGAGGATCCTAAGTCTCTAGTGGAAGGAGTGAATGGGTGCTGAGAGCTCGCTTGCCGCTCAGCCGTGTGCTCGTGTCGTGCTCTTGTGTCAAGATCCCATGTCCCGATCTCCTCTCACGGGCGCCCCGCTTCCCCTTTTATAGGCGATGGGAAAGCATGGGTTACAGAGGAGGAAAAAGGAGAAGAATGAGAGAGAGAAGAAGGCTTCTAGGGTTGTTGGGTCCTTCTTCTCCTTCTTGTGGGTCCCACTGATCCTGTAGATGTCAACAGGGATGGCTCCATGTTGCGGCCCTGTTCGTCACTGGTGCCATGCGTAGATGTCATCTGCCGGTCATGGTGTTCCACTCCATTTCGGTGGACGTCGTGGTGAACTAACATGCCTGTCAGCGTTCGTATGAGGATTGGGTAGAATAGCACCGGCACGCCCGACACTATTCTTGATGTGAATCCCCAGGTATGGCCCATCATGGCCATAGGTTACATCGAGGCATGCCAGCGATCTTCCCTAGCGTCAGAGTTTTGACCCAGGCCCATACACTTGGACCTAGAATGGTTGGCGGTGGTATGGGTCCCCGTCGGTCGAGACAGAACCCGCGTCCTTAGGCCAGATGAAAACCATGTCCTTAGGGTTGGGTGAGGCGGAGCCCGCACCCAAAGGGTCGAGCGAGATGGAGCCTGTGGCCATGGGCAAGACAGAAACCATGTCGTTAGGGTCGGGTGAGACGAAGCCCACACCGAAGGGGTTAGGCGAGACAGAGCCCATGGCCTCGAGGTTGGATAAGATGAAGCCCATGGCCTCGAGGTTGGGCGAGATGGAGCTCGTGGCCTTGGGCGAGATGGAGCCCGCACCCAAGGGATTGGGCGAGATGGAGCCCATGGCCTCGAGGTCAGGCAAGACAGAGCCTACGGCCTTGGGGTCAGGCGAGACTTCTTAATACGTTTTGAGCCATCCGAGGAAGTTGGCATGGGCACTAACTTTCTTGCTTTGGGTATTCCCTAATATCGATACTCAACAATAGCCTCTGAGCCTGTGGATGAGTAGAATACTCCTTTGGAGGCTTTTCTGGACGAGGAGGACTCTGAGGGTCTTAGCCTTCTTTTTGTAGCCCGTGGCATGTCCTGGTAGGACAGTGATTCCCTTTTGTCATGATTGGTCTTCTTAGGGGCATGTAACCATAGGATTCGGGAGGTCGGAAAGATTTTTCTTGATTCTGGTCCCCTAGGATCCGATCGGTCCGCCGTCGTACTACAACCATGTGTTCGGTCTCCTTACGAGTCCAACTTTCCTCGAGCCCCCGCGCATAGTAGGAGTCCGATCGAGGGTCGGCTCATCTTTGTGATCGTCATCCCTAAGCGTTTTTTCGATAATATAGAGGGGCTGAGCTATGCCATGTTTTTCCACGATGGACGAAACATGGTACTCAGTGAGCTATTAACGGGCTAGTCCGAGTAGGGCCCTTGCTTCCCATTCATGGGGGTCTGGCATGGGTCAGCTGGTGACCGACTCAGATTCTCAGTGGCCAATCCATATAGTTCTCGGGTCTGTTTGACCAGTCCCAAGGGATTGTTTCCTTTCTTCGAGGAAAAACCATGGACTGGGAACCGACCAAGACTCAAATGTGGGCTAAGATGCCTACGATGCTTGTGCGCCCAGGTACTGGCTGCTAGTGGGCCCATCCCTTTCCACCCCTCACTCTAAGGGTGCCTTAGAGTGGCTGTGAACCCATTGGAGGGCCAGCCTTCAAACTCCTAGGCCTGAACGGGCCGTAGGAGCGTTTTTAGCTTCGTATCCCTCCTTACCTGTGACGGTTCTCACGCCATCATCCTATGACTGCGCGTTCGGTCTCCTTGTGAGTCTAACTTCCCTTGAGCCCCCACGCATAGTAGGGGTCCGGTCAAGGGTCGGCTCATTTTTGTGATCGTCATCCCTCAAGCATTTTTTGATAAAACAGAGGGGCTGAGCCGTGCCACATTTTTCCTTGATGGACAAAGTATGGTGCTCGGTGAGCTGTTAATGGGCTAGTTCGAGTGGGGCCCAGCTTCTTGTTCATCGGGGTCTAGCATGGGTCAGCTAGTGACTGACTCTAGATTCTCAGTGGCCAATCTATATAGTTCTTGGGTCCGTTCGACCGGTCCCAAGGGCGCGTTGCCTTTCTTCAAGGAAAGATCATGGACTAGGAACCGACCAAGACTCGAACGTGGGCCGAGATGCCCGTGGCGCCCGTGCGCCTAGGTACTAGCTGCTAGTGGGCACATCCCTTTCCACCCTCACTCTAAGGGTGGCTCAGAGCGACTATGAACCTGTTGGAGGGCCAGCCTTCGAACTCCTAGGCCTAAATGGTCGTAGGAGCTTTTTCCGCTCCATATCCGTCCTTACCTATGATCGAGCTAGACGACATCGAGAAGGAGGTGGTCTCTCTGGCATAGGACTTACCAACTAAGATAGCGAATGAGATCATCCCCCCAAGAAATTAGTTAGGTAGATAAGTCAGGCGATGAACTTGTAATAAGTGGACAAGCTCTTAAATTTTGTTATAGCCAAACAGTTTTTTAGCTCTTCTCCCCTTTCTGTATAAAAAGGTTAATGCGTTCTAACCCTTTCTATCATTAAGGCTGTAAAGCTTGGGGTGTGGGTAAGAAAACTCTGATCACACTAGTGAGCAAAAACACCATAGCCGCTGGAGCATAGGTTTCTTACAGTTCGACCAGTTTTACTCAGCGTTCATTTTTGCAACCCTTGCTTCTAGATCTTAACGTGAGAAAGGGTTGGGCATAGAGAATGTCTACTAGATAGATATACTTTTTAATGCGTTCTAACTCTTTCTGTAGTTAAGGCTAAAAAGCTCAGGGTGCTAGCAAAAAACTCTGATCATGCTGGTGAGCAAAAATGCCGTAGCCGCTGGGGCGTAGGTTTCTTGTGGTCCGGCCAATTTTACTCAGCATTTGTTTTCACAACCCTTGCTTCTACATCTTAATATGAGAAATGGTCGGGCATAGAGAATGTCTACCAGATAGAAACACTCTTATCAGCCCCCGAGTGAGGCCCGATCCCTTGACGTTGCTAGAGTCGGGTGTCACTAAAGATCTAGGAGTCGATAGCGAAACCGATAAGAGAAAGTGTGCGTAGATTAATGACGTAGCTATTCGATGTTCCAGGCATCGATGATGACTTTGCCATCGATGGTCTTAAGCTTATAGGTGCCTGGTTAGAGCACCTCCACGATGACGTATGATCCCTCCCACGACGGAGAGAGCTTGTGGCGGTTCTTGTTGCTCTGGACGAGGCGAAGCACCAGGTCCCCGACATTGAAGGCCCAACCCTGCACTCGATGGCTGTGGTACTGACGTAATGCTTGCTGGTACTTGGCCGAGCGGAGGAGGGCAACATCGCGTGCTTCATCTAGCTAGTCTATGTCATCCTCGAGGGATGCCTCGGCTCCCTGTTCGTCGTACGCCCTGACCCTCGACGCTCCATAATCAAGGTTGGTCAGGAGGATAGCCTCAGAACCATAGACCATGAAGAATGGCGTGTAGCCAGTGGCCTGGCTAGGGTTGTCCTTAGGCTCTAGAGCACCGTGGGAAGCTCCGCAACCCATCGTCTGCCAAACTTTTTCAACCGGTTGAAGATTCTAGGCTTGAGGCCTTGTAGGACCATGCCGTTCACACGCTCGACCTGCCTGTTCGTGCGTAGGTGTGCCGTGGTGGCCCAATCGATGTGGATGTGGTAATCATCGCAGAATCAGAGATACTTTTTCCCGGTGAACTGTGTGTCGTTGTCCGTGATAATGAAGTTTGGTACTCCAAAGCGATGGACGATGTCAAGGAAGAACAACACGGCTTGCTCGAACTTGATTGCAAAGATCGATCGAGCCTCTATCCACTTTATAAACTTGTCTACAGTGACAAGCAAGTGCGTATAGCCCCCGGGCGCCCTCTTGGGAGGTTCAACTAGATCGAGCCCCCTGACCGTGAACGGCCACATGATGATGATCGTTTGGAGTGCTTGGGCTGGTAGGTGGGTCTGTCGAGCGTAGTACTAACACCCTTTACTGGTGTGCACAATTTGTTCAGCGTTGGCTACTATGGTCGGCCAGTAGAAGCCTTGTCGAATGTGTTTCCAACCAGGGTCCTAGGTGCGGCATGGTGCTCGTAGACCCTACCGTGGATATCACTCAACAACTACTTCCCTTGTTCGATGGGGATGTAGCGCTATAGGATCCCAGTGTGGCTTCACATATAGAGCTCGCCCTCAATAATGACAAAGGACTTGGCGCGATGCGCGAGCCGCTGAGCCTCCATTTTGTCCATCGATAGCGCCTCACGGAGGAGGTAATTGAGGTAAGGCATCCTCCAGTCGGCCAGAGGGTCAGGCTCTATCACTAGATCCTCATCAAGCTCCATGACTTTGGAGTCGGATGGAGCCATCGGCTGGTTAGCCCCCGAGCCTAGGGCAGGCGGCCCATCACCGGTCTATTCTGGCTCTTCGTAGCGAATCGAGGGCTTGTATTGATCATTGGTGAAGACGCCCGTTGGCACCAACTCTCGGTCGGACGCTGTTTTTGCTAGCGTGTCGGCTGCCTCGTTGAGATGTCTTGGGATGTGATTGAGCTCGAGACCATCAAACTTGTCCTCCAGCTAGGGACTTCTTAGAAATATGCATTCATCTTGGCATTGTGGCAGCTTGATTCCTTCATGACTTGGTCGATGACCAGCTAGGAGTCGCCCCGGACATCAAGTTGTCGGATACCCAACTCGATGGCGATGCGTAGGCCATTGATGAGTGCCTCATACTTGGCCACATTATTGGAGGAGGGGAAATTGATGAGAACCATGTACCTCATGCGTACCCCGATTGGCGAAACAAAGACCAGCCCTGCACCGGTGCCTTTCTTCATCAGTGATCCATCGAAGTACATCGTCCAATACTCTTGATCGACGACTGCTAGCGGCATTTGGATCTCGATCCACTTTGCAACGAAATCAGCCAGCACTTGGGACTTGATGGCCGTCTGAGGGGCATATGAAATGCCTTGACCCATTAGCTCGAGTGCCCACTTCGTGATTCTTCCTGTGGCATCCTAGTTTTGGATGACCTCACCGTGAGAGAAGGACATCACGACCATCACCGGATACTACTCGAAGTAGTGACGCAACTTTCTCTTGGTGATAAGCATGGCATATATGAGTTTCTAGATTTGGGGGTAGCGAGTCTTGGAATCGGACAAGACCTCACCAATGAAGTACTCGGGACGCTGCACTTTGAGGGCGTCTCCCTCTTCTTCTCGCTCTACCACCAGGGAGGCGCTGACCACTTGCATGGTGGCCACAACGTAGAGCAGAAGCGGTTCCACATTGGTCGGGGGGACCAGGATTGGGGCCTTCGTCAAGAGCTGCTTGACCTCATCAAGTGCCTCCTAGGCCTTGGGCGTCCATTCAAAATGGTTGGCTTTCTTCAAAAGCCGATAGAGGGGAAGATCTCGTTCGTCGAGGCACGAGATAAAGTAGTTGAGCATGGTGAGGCATCCTATAACTCATTGTATCCCCCTTTATATTCTTTATCGGGCCCATCCTCATAATGGCCAAGATCTTCTTTGGGTTGACTTTGATGCCGCCCTCGAAGATGATAAAACCCAGTAGCACATCCCTCGGGACCTTGAAAACACATTTCTTGAGGTTGAGTTTGATGTTGTTTGCTCGGAGTTTCACGAAGGTCTACTCTAGGTTAGCTATGACCTGGTCAACCCATTTGGACTTGACCACGATTTCATCACGTAGACCTCAATGGTTTTCCTGGTGAGGTCACCGAAACACTTGAGCATACAATGCTGATACGTAGCCCCCACATTTTTTAGACCAAACAACATTGTGACGTAGCAGAACGATTCAAACGGGGTGGTGAAAGATGTCGCGAGCTAGTTGGACTCTTTCATCGTGATTTGATGGTACCCAGAGTACGCATCAAGGAAGCAAAGGGTTTCGTACCCTGAGGTCGAGTCGACTACTTGGTCTCTGCGTGGTAAAGGAAACGGATCATTTGGACACGCTTTGTTGAGACCCGTGTAGTCTACACACATTCTCCATTTCCCACTCTTTTTTTATACAAGAACAGGATTAGCTAACCACTCGAGGTGGTATACTTTCTTGATGAACCCAGCTGCCAAAAGCTTCATAATCTCCTTGTCGATGGCCCTGTGTTTTTCCTCATCGAAGCGACGTAGGCGCTGCTTCACCGGCTTTGAGCCTAGCCTAATATTTAAGGCGTGCTCGACGACTTCTCTCAGAATGCCTGGCATGTCCAAGGGTCTCTATGCAAAGATATCTCTATTGGCACAGAGAAAGTCGACGAGCGTGCTTTCCAATTTGGAGGAAAGTGTGGTGCCGATGCGCACCACTTTGCCCTCGGAGCCGCTGGGGTCTATGAGGACCTCCTTGATGCCCTCTATAGGCTCAAAAGACCCGGCCAACCACTTGGGGTCAGGCGCTTCTTCGATGGCCTCCTCCCTGATGGTCACAAGCTCTTTGGAGGCGATAATTGTCGTGGCATGTTCACAACACTCGACCTCGCACTCATAGGCGCGCTGGAAGGAGGTGTCGATGGTGATGACCCTGCATGGACCCGACATCTTCAACTTCGGATAGGTGTAGTTGGGGACGGCCATGAGCTTCGTGTAGCATGGACGTCCTAGGATGGCATGGTAGGTCCCATGGAACCTGACCACCTTGAAGGTATGGGTCTCCATCCTATAATTGGTCAGATTTCCAAAGGTGATGGGCAGATCGATCTGCCCAAGTGGCACAACTTGCATTCCAGGCATGATGCCATGGAAAGGCACCTCAGTCGGTCGGATGCGCGATCGATCGATGCCCATGGCGCCGAGTGTTTCAACGTACATGATGTTGAGGCCGCTGCCTCCATCCATCAGCACCTTGGTGAGCTGCTTCGAGCCGATGATTGGGTCGACCATGAGCGGATATCTTCTCGGTTGTGGGTTGCTTTTTAGGTGGTTGGTCCGATCAAAGGTTATGGTGGACTCCGACCATCAGAGGAAGGAAGGAGCGGCCGACTCGACCGTATAGACTTCGCGGTGCGCAAGCTTCTGGCGATGCTTGGAGTCGTAGGCCGTCGACCCTCCAAAGATCATGAGGCAGCCATCCAGCATCGGAAATCTACTGCCTTCCCCTCAGCGTCGTCTGTGGCTGGCTTGGGCTCCTTCCTATGCTCCCCCTTGTTGGAGCCTCCGGACAAGAACCGCTTCATGAGGATGCATTCCTTGTATAGGTGCTTAATGGGGAAAGCATGGTTCAGGCATGGCCCTTTGAGCGGCTACTTAAAATGGTCCAGGGTACCCTCAGCGGGCTTCCAAACCCCCTTGCAGTTGGCAGTGGCCACGAGCGAGCCCTCTCGTCATTGCTTGTTCTTCTTGTTGGGGCGATTGGAGGCGCCTTCACCGACGTCCTCATCCCGCTTTTCCTTGCCCTTAGGGCGGTCAAAATCGCTCGGACCACCTCCTTGCCCGAGGTGTGTCTGGTGGTGATGTCGAGGAGCTCCTTGGTGGTTTGTGGGCCCTTACGTCCTAGCTTATGAATTAGGGATTCGCAGGTGGTCCTAGATAGGAAAGCTCCTATGACATCGGTGTCGGTGACGTTGGGCAGCTCGTTGCACTACCAGGAGAAGCACCAGATGTACCCACAAAGAGTTTCCCTAGACTTCTCAGTAGTTTTTGAGATCCCATGGGTTCCCAATGTAAAGAAAATGGACCCTAGGCCCATTTACTTTGGATTTTGGTGTTTGATAACCAACACAACCAAATTGGACTAATGAATTTGCAAGTGATTGTTTTGTAGTTCAATAGGGTGCAAAACATGACTTGGACAAGGGCGACATGATGATCCCATGATTAACACCACAAGCAAGACCCTAGAAGCATAAGAGAGGATCCAAGATATCAACCAAAGTCCAAGCACGAAGATAGGAACCAAGCCGGACACATGATCACGAAGAAACGAGCTTCACAGAGATGACCGGACGCGTCCGATCAAGTTGCTCGGCAACAGCAGGCGTCAGCAGCAGTGACCAGACACTGAGGATTCAAGTGACCAGACACAACGATGACACCATTCACTATCGCGACAATAGCTTAGCACTGACCGGACGCTAGAGGGTGATCGACCGGACACAGGAACTGCAGCGTCTGATCGAGTCCAGAGAGGTTCCAGAGCGGCAACTACATGATCGGACGCGTCTAATCAACAGTGACCGGACTCAGTAGTGCATCCAATCAACGCGCGTGCTTCAACGGTCAGGACAATAGCAGCGTCCGGTCATTAGTAGAAAGCTAGGTTTCGCTCCCAACAACTACTTTCTCGGTGATGCTTATAAATAGACCCCCAACCAGCCATTTGACATGTGTGGAGCTAAGGAAACATACCAAGGGTGTTGATACACCATTTTAGTGATCTCCACTTGCATAGTTCTTAGTGATTCATTAGGTGATTAGTGTAGATGCTTTGCGAAGTGCTTAGGTTGATTAGACCACCGCTTATGCGCTTGCTCTAGGTTTAGGCCTAGTGTTTAGTGATGTTTGCATATCTCTTACCACTCAGTGCTTGCGCGCACCATTGTTGTATATTGGAGGGGCTTATAGTCTTGCGAGATCACACCAACCATGTTTGTAGTGTGGCCACCACCATGTACCGGAGGGAACAAGGCCCACGGTGTTTTGGCCAGAAGCTTGATAGTGAAGACGGCGGGGAGCATCCAGGAGAGGCTTGCCAAAAGGCATGTTAGAGACCCACTTACGTGTGGGGAAGGCCCGAAGCTATCCATGGTGTTATCCGACCGGGAGCTTGGCCCTTGCGAGGGATTCTTTGCGAGGGGCTCCAACGAGGACTAGGGGGAAGCTTGCGCACTTGTTGATACCTCGGTAAAAAAAACTAGAGTCATCGACGGAAGTTTGCATATCTCTACCTTACTCTTTAGCTTTCGCATTTACATTGTTTGCATAACTTATTTTTGCGGTAGAGATAGCAACACACTAGCAAAACCGTAGTTGCATATTTAGATAGTTTATTTTTTGCAAAGGTTTTGCTAAGGTTAGGAAAAGAGGCCATAGTTTAGAGTTAGAGTTTTAAGTTGCCTAATTCACTCCCCTCTTAGGCGTCATGGTCCCCTTTCAATTGGTATCAGAGCCAATTTGCTCAATTTGGACCTTTTGGCTTCATCGTCGTTGAGCCGATGCTATTTAGAGTGGTTGGGATGGAAACCTTTAGGCCTCCACACTTTGACGACAGTAACTTCCCCTACTATAAAGCTAGAATGGCTTGTCACCTTGAGGCGGTAGATTTGGGTGTTTGAAGAGTCACTCGTGATGGGATGAAACCTATTAAGAATCCCGATAAACCCATAAAGAGTGAAGAAAAAAAAATTCATTTCAATGCTAGAGCTAAAAATTGCTTGTTTGAATCTTTTAGCATAGATGTGTTTAACCAAGTGTTCACTTTAAATATGGCACATAAAATTTGGTTAAAACTCTAAGAGCTCCATGACGGCACAACTAATGTCCATGAGCAAAAACATTGTCTAGCTAAATAAAATTATGATTCCTTTAAAATAAATGATGATGAGCTTGTTCATGATATGTATTCTCATTTGAATCTAATCATCAATGAGCTTCATTCAATAGGATTAATCAAGCTAGATGATGCGGACATCGTGAGGAAGATCATCTCCGTGCTACCATAAAAGAAATGTGCAAGCATCATCACCATCCTTCACAACATGGAGGACTTGAGCACCATGACTCCGGCCATAGTCATTGGTAAGATAGTGGCATTTGAAATGTCACACAAGATGGGTCAAGAAGAAGCTTCTTCATCAAGCAAAGGCAAAGCTCTCACATGTAGTGAGAAAAAGAAGATGAAGGGCAAGCAAGTTGAGACAAGCTCAAGCTCAAGCTCCTCAAGTGAAGATGAAGAAGAAGAAGAAGAAGAAGATGATGATGATGATTCAAGTGATGATGATCAATCCTCCTCCTTCACCTCAGACCTTGATGAAGAATCAATTAAACTTATCAACAATGTGGAGAAGATGATCCAAAGGTTCAATGTCAAGGGTGTGCCCATCCAAATTTAAGATTTCATCTTCACTAATCAAAGAAATGAGCAAAGAAAGAAAGGATGCTATGGATGCGGCGAGTTGGGGCACTTTGTGGAAGTTTATCCAAACAAGCCCACACCTAAGACAAAAAAAGGCATGCAAGGACAAAGCCCTCACATCAATAAGGTCATGGGATGATTCTTCAAGTGAAGAAGAAAACCATCACAAGAGGCGAGGGTGTAAGCACTCATCATCAAGCACTTCACGAGTGTGCCTTATGGCACAAGGTAACAAAAAGTCTATCCCTAGTGATAGTGACAATAATAGTGATAGTGATGATGAGCTACCTTCTTATGAGCAACTTGTGCAACAAAATCTTAAATATGCTAAAAGTTGCACTAGTCAACAAAAGAAATTAAAAATGTTGCAAGAAAAACTAGATAGTTCACAAGAAGCATATAAAACCTTGCTTGAACAATATGAGACATTTGCTAATCTCAATATTGAACTATCTACTAAAATTGAGCAACTTGAGGCTATTGCAACAACAAATGCATGCACAATTAATGATGAGCAACTTGTAAAGAAAAATAAAAATTAAAAGAAAATTTATCTAGCTCACAAGATGCTTATAAAAATTTGCTTGTTAAAATAGAAACCATGTGCAAACATTATGATGAGCTAACTAATAAAGTTACTAATCTTGAAGCCATTGGTACAACCCTCACCAAGGCACCTAAAAAGAAAAGTTCTATCTTTGACATGCCTAAAAAGGATGCTTCTACTTCTTGCAATAATTTATGTTTAGGCTCACCCTTGTGCAACCAAGTTTATGTTGAGAAAGTTCTTATAGATACATGCACATAAGAGGTTGCAATGGAGAATGAGCAACTCAAGCAAAAAGTGGCTCGTCTTACCAAGGACTGGACTCAAGTAAAAGGCAAAGCCAAGCAAGCCCAACTTCATCAAGATAACACCGTCAAGGGAGTGAAGAAGCTTGATGAAGGACAAATCGTGGTTTATCTTTTGCAAAACCGTAGTTGCACATTTAGATAGTTTATCTTTTACATATGTTTTGCTAAGGTTAGGAAAAGAGGCCATAGTTTAGAGTTAGAGTTTTAAGTTGACTAATTCACCCCCCCCCCCGCCCTGTCTTAGGCATCACGGTCCTCTTTCACCCAGGTCGTGTGTATGTGCCCTAGAAGTTTCCCACGAAGATCTCCTTTAGCTATGCTCAACTTTGGATTCAGTTGGGCGGAAGGTGTTCCAACCACGTTCATGCCGAATCGGCCAGGAACAATGGAAGGTTGCGGATAATAAAATTGTCACTATCCGCTCCACCGGCTTGGCAAGCAAGCTGATAATCCTCGAGCTACAGTCCGGGGTTTGTTTCCCCTGAGTATTTTAGAATGTTGGTCGGCGGTCGGTACCACGGTGGGAACATGGCATTGAGGATGTGTCGGCCAAAGGCCTGAGGTCCCAGCAACTCGAGGCTCAGGCTTCGGTCCTTGCCGCTATCATAGCGTCGCTATGATGAGGGTGGTAGTCGTGGCTAGCCACCTCTCTCTCATCGCTACGGGCATGCCTGCAGGCATCTAGGGTGTTGCGCGCGTCATGGTGGAGGCTAAGATGCTCATGCATCGGGGCCATGGCTTGTGGCCTGCCGCCTCGCTGTGCCTGGTGGACTGACACGTCCCTGTCGGGTCACTCTGAGGGCACACACTGGCTGGCATCAAGCTCGCGTCGTCGAGATAGTGAGCTCTCAGCCTGCTGCGCCGTCACATGCTCGAGTAGCGTGCGAATCTCATGATGGATCAACGATCCTCGGGTGTCGCAGGCCCCGAAAGCCCCTAGAGCAAGGCAGCCATGGCAGCGATGTTCTTGCTTGCCCGGGTGAAGTGTGGGAGGGCTTCGTCATCCTCGATGATCCTCCTGTTCATGTCACGGGCCACGGCGCGTGCACGCCCATCGTCTTTGTGACACTCGATCTCTCGCTCGAGCTCCGCGCATTCCTGCTCGAGCTGAGTCGTGCTTCTTCGAGCTCTTGGTGCCACGCCCTCAGCTGCTCTACCCGCAGGCGAGGTGGGCCCCCTACATCCCCCTCGACCTCATTGTTGAGGTCATCTGTTATGGTAGCCCCTCCCTTATGGATGCTTTCAATGTATCCCTTGGGGGTACCTGCCATGAAACATTCTCACGAGGGGTGATGACTCCCTCTGTTGGAGTCAGAGTCGGAGGGTGACTCTGATTCTCCCACGAGAAGGCCATAGAAAGATTCCGCAACGTATTCGGTCATCCCCACGAACTTGTTGTTCGTAGGGGATGGGGAGCATGCGTTGCGCCACAAGGTGGCCAACGGTCTCTACGGCGTTGCGTAGACGGAACATGAGTGTTGTTGGGGTGCTCTGAATGAGGTATTCTAGGGAGAGCGGCTCTCATCCTATAAGTCGTGTCATGACGTTCGCGAACGAGAAGGTGAGGCAGTGTAGGTCCTCCTGGGACGGTCGAGGTCCTAGGAAGGTGCCGAGCTGGCGCTCTAACCTCCTATAATTCAAGCTGAGGAGCTGGTCGGTCTCGAGGGTGTGGGCCTCCGATGCATGCAACTGTAGCTCCTCAAGCGCCTCGGTGATCACGTCAACACCGGTGGAGTGGAGAGGCTGGACGGGGCGGGAACCTGCGCCAACTCTCCCTCTGTCGTAACGATGAAGTCTAGGTTCCCAAAGCGCACGTGCATGCCCAGGACCTAGCTGACGTCGTGACTAGCCATCCGAGGCCTGATGTGGATGTCGAGACGCGCAAAAAGCCCCTACCTGGCGCGCCAGCTGTCGGTGTTTTTGGACCACCGATGAGTAAATTTGTATTTGCGCGTCTGACTTGGATTGTGTGCTCGAAGGACACAAGGGTTTATACTGGTTCAGGTGGAATGTCCTTACGTCCAATTCGCTACTGCTCATGCTACCATCACTTGGTTTGCGGTAGGGGTTACAAATAGGTGAGAGTGGGAGAGGATCCCAAGTCTCTAGTGGAAGGAGTGAATGGGTGCTGAGAGCTCACTTGCCGCTCAGCCGTGTGCTCATATCGTGCTCTTGTGTCAAGATCCCGTGTCCCAATCCCCTCTCATGGGGTGCCCTGCTTCCACTTTTATAGGGGAAGGGAAAGTGTGGGTTACAGAGGAGGAAAAAGGAGAAGAACGAGAGAGAGAGAGAGAGAAGGCTTCAAGGGTTGCCGGGTCCTTCTTCAACTTCATGCGGGTCCCGCCGATTCTGTAGATGTCAATAGGGATGGCTCCATGTCACGGCCCTATTCATCACTGGCGCCATGCGCGGCATCATTTGCTAGTCATGGCGTTCCACTCATCCCGCTGGGGACGTCGTGGTGAATCGACGCTACCGTTAAGCGTCCATCTGAGGAGGATTAGGCGAATAAAGACGCACGCCTCGAACTACACTATTCTTGATGTGAATCCCCAGGTATGACCCATCATGGCCACGGGTTACATCGAGGCGTGCCAGCCTCTTCCTTGACGTCAGAGTTTTGACCTAGGCCCATACGCTTGGACATGGAGTGGTTGGCGGCGATATGGATCCCCGTCGGTCGAGATGGAACCCGCGTCCTCGAGGTCGTGCGAGACGGAGTCCGTGACCCTGGGCGACATGGAAACCACATCCTTGGGGTCGAGTGAGACGGAGCCTGCATCCAAGGAGTTGGGCGAGACGGAGCCCGCGGCCTCAAGGTCGGGCAAGACGGAGCCTGCGGCCTCGAGGTCGGGTGAGACGGAGCCCGCGGACTTGGACGAGACGGAGCCCGCACCCAAGGGGTCGAGCGAGACGGAGCTCGTGGACTTGAGCAAGACGGAGCCTGCACCTAAGGGGTCGAGCGAGATGGAGCCCGCGGACTTGGGCGAGACGGAGCCCGCACCCAAGGGGTTGAGCGAGAAGGAGCCCGCGGCCTCGAGGTCGGGCAAGACGGAGCCCACGTGGCCTTGGGGTTAGGCGGGACCTCTTAATACGTCTCGAGCCATCCGAGGAAGTCAGCGTGGGCGCTAACTTCCTTGCTTTGGGTATCCCTAATATGGATACCCGACACCACTTAACCTCAGGGCCATAATGTTCCAACTTAAGATCCAAGCATCTAATCATGACCAAGAGCTCTTCACGACTTTGCTTCGCCTTGGCGCAAGCTTTGGGATGACTCCACCTGTCTGCCAGTGGTTTTGAGGCCCAAACAAAAAACCCCTCTAGAGAAAGCGTATCCGCTATGTCTCCTCCACGATCTCGACACATGTCACCTTCATCCTCTATCGTCCGATCACCAAGTCCTCTAGCGCCTCCGCTTGACTTGGTCAACCATCATCTTGACTTGGTCAACACGGTCTACTCCTCTTCATATGCTCTTCCTTATTGATGTCCCCAGTGTGAGCCACCACGGTCAGTCTTTCGGTCATCTTGGTCCCTCGATCCAAGCCCCACGTCTGTCCTTCACCACTCACAATCCATCGACACGACGCGTCTCTACTTGACCTTTACCATGCCTGTCGACCATCTCTGTGTCCCATACCTGCATAAAGATGGCAATGGGGACCCGCGACCCGTTACCCGACGGGTATTTACTCTATTAGGGTCTAAATATGGACTAAACACACTATCCACGGGTACGTAAATGGACCAAACCCTTCACCCATCGGGTACGCGGGTATGGGTATGTTCCAGCAATCCCCGTACCCGTTTACCCATGGGTGAAAAATACCCGGCCCAAAACTAAATAAGCCCACCAGCCCATGTAAAACCCTAGGTTCACCCGCCGGGTCTCGCTCTCGACTTTGGCACTGGAGCCCTCGACCACTCGAGGAGGCTCGACGCTTGCCTCTCGCCAACCGAAAAAATAGGCGTGTGAGTAAAGCGCATCGTTACCTCGTGTCCATACTGGCAACTGGCTGGCACCGCAATCACCACTCGCCAAAAAAACGCCATGAAAAAAAAACTACCCCTTTGGCTATGTAATATAATGATTTATGATGTAATGACTTTGTGTGATGGTGTAATGTGACCTGCTTGGTTGCGTAAGACATTATTATATGTTATTATTTGTCTAATTTTATGTGCTCGTTAGTAGTGGTTCTGTTTGAATTGTTGATTTTCGTGTAATGCGTGAATAAATTATTGGCGGAATACGGGTGACCCGCCGGGTGATTTATCTTACCGGGTATGGGTCTGGAAAATTCCCCACCCATGACAGCAAGTATGGGTATTCTGACGGTACCAAATTTTTATGGTGGGGATGGGTCTGGGGTGGCCATACCCGATGGGGATTTACCCATTGCCATCCTTATACCTGCACACCAACGCAGCAAAGAGACATGTTGCATATACATACTCACGTCATGGTTAGTCTCAACACTCGTCCAAAGCCGACTATCTCCTAACGGTCACTCTTCACAACTCGACACACAAGGACATATATCAACCTTGTGTTCGCACCTCTTTTTTCACAACTTTATTTATTACACGCTTATATACAGTAGGAAGGAAGCACTATTGTGGAGGCACAAATTTTGCAGGGGAAACTGTGTCATCTTTAATCCGCTCCAAATGGCTTTGGTCCAGTCAATCTCTACTGGTAGTAGTAATTACTGGTCCCAATTCTATATTCCTCAGGAGACCACCCGTCTAGTCCAGGCACAGGCAACAAACAAGCAACACAGCACCAACTTTTTGTAGCGGAGATTGCGCAATTGCAATTTTGCTCAGCGCTGTTCGTCCTGGGCTCCTGGCCGCCAATAGTGTCTTCGTGGACATGGACACTTGTTGTATAATTAAGCCGTTCCAGCACTAACGTGCAATGCAGATTGCAGGAGAGGGCATCGCAGCCTAGCTTTGTACTTGAACAGCACGGCATGCCGCATGCAGGGACGTTCTACCAATTGAATAATACTCAAATTTTAGCAGGCAAGAAATCCGAAGTGGTTACTTGCCCTAAGCGCATGCAGCGCCATCTATCCACCTCTTGCGCTTTTCCTTCTCCAACAGTCCATGGCATTGAAAGAATCATATGCATCCACATCAAGTTTTCTTCTATGCGCATGCCTTGCATCCCTCCTCGTCTTCTCCTAATCGACTTTGGTACAAGTGGTAACTACTAACATGTCCCTTACAAGTCACAACTCACAAGTAGTGTAGAGCATGCCAATGGAAGAGCAACGTGGGGATCATAAGTGCTTCGATGAATTCTTATGAGCGTGTCAAGATGATGATGTCTGACAGAGCTCTGATCTTGCGTGTAATATATTTCACAGACGTTTCTTGTGGTTTGCTTGCTTTTTTATTACCATGGTGAAATGTAATTCTGATGTTGATTGATTTCTTTCTATAGCTTTTAATATAGAGTAAAATTCGTCATCGGTTCTTAAACTTGGTCAGCAGTGTCATCCCGGTCGACAAACTTCTGAAGTGATATATGCAGATCTCTAAACTTTACCAACAATGTCATCCTAGTCCATGAGCTTCCAAGATAATCACTACTGGTCCCTAAACTTAGCCAGTTGTGTCGTCATCCTAGTCCACGGACTTCCAAAATGGTATATTTGGGTCTCTAAAGTTGGTTTCGGGTCTCATTTGGGTACGCTAATGTGACGCACGGGCGAGATTGGGTGGGTCGAGTGTTGAGTGACCAAGCGGAGCGGGGAGGGGAGGAGCGGGGGCTAGGGGCATTGTGGGAAAGGCGCCGTGGGGGAAGGGTTTGTTTTTTTAGGCATGTGACTTTTATGTGTGTCATGGGGGAAGTGACAGACAAAGCAAATGATGGACTTCGAGCGAAACACATGAATGCTTTTTTCGTTCTTCATAGTATTAGAGATAGAGGGAAGAGATGGACCCGACATATAGACCTCACATGTCGGGTCCACGTCAAATGCATAGTCAGCATATAGAGTGGGTTAGGGTCATCCTAGTTTAGAGACCCGAATCCTAGTTTAGAGACCTGAATATCCATTTTGGAAGTTCGTGGATCGGGATGACACAACCAGCCAAATTTAGAGGTTGACATTGGTCACCTTGGAAGTTTGTTGATTGGAATGACACGGCTTGCCAAGTTTAAGGATCATCTCTCTCTCTCTCTTTTATATATATTGTAGGACACATGGACGCCTAAGAGGGGGGGTGAATTAGGCAACTTAAAAATCTAACTCTAAGTTATGGCCTTTTTTTCTACCTCTAGCAAAACCTATGCAAAAGATAATCTATCTAGATGTGCAACTACGGTTTTGCTAGTGTGTTGCTATCTCTACCGCAAATGATAATAATATGATCAATGTAAATGCGGAAGCTTAAAGAGCAAGGTGGAGATATGCAAACTCCGTCGACGACTGTTTTTACTGAGGTATCGAGAAGCGCAAGCTTTCCCCTAGTCCTCGTTGGAGCCCCTCATGAGAATCCGAAGGGGAAGCTCCCGGTCGGGTAACTCCGTGGATAGCCTCGGGCTTCCCCACGCAAGTGGGTCTCCGATTTAAGCCTCTCCCGGATGCTCTCCGCCGTCTTCACTATCAAGCTTTTCGGCGACCATTATTACACATATGCGATCTTGCAAGACTTCAAGCCCCTCCGATGTACAACTCTTGTGCTCATAAACACGGGTGGCTAGAGGTATGCAAACCTCACTAAACACTAGGCATACACCTAGAGCAAGCGCATAAGCGGTGGTCTAATCAACCTAAGCACTTGAAAGCACCTCGCTAATCACCGATAAAACACTAAGCACTTAGCAAGTGGAGATCACTAAAATGGTGTATCAACACCCTACTATAATTCCTCCTGCACACTCCTCAAATGGCGGTTGGGGGTTGTATTTATAAGCCCCATCGAGAAAGTAGCCGTTGAGGTCGAACTCCCCGCGAATCGCATGACCGGACGCTAAATCGTCTGACCGACAAGGTCGTCCCGACCGTTAGCCGCGAACTACCGATCGGACGCCGCCGTGGTCAGGATTTTTCTCTTTCAGATCGATCGGACGTCTGTTCCCTACGTCCGGTCGGTTGCCGCCAGCCAATCCGGTCCTTACGTCCGGTCACTGTACCACCGTCCAGCGTCCGGTCGCGCTTCCAGGCCCGTAGATCCGGTCAATCCATCTCTCAGCTTGTTTTGCTTTGCGATCTTCGCAAGCGGCTTGGTTCCTATCTTCATGCTTGAACTTTGTTGACATCTTGGGTCTTTTCTTGTGCTTCTAAGGTCTTGCTTGAGGTGTTGATCATCAGATCATCATGTTTCGTCAAGTCACGAGCACCCTATTGGACTACAAAGCAAACACTTGCAAATTCATTAGTCAATTTGGTTGTGTTGGTCATCAAACACCAAAATCCAAAGTAAATGGGTCAAGGGTCCATTTTCCTTACAATCTCCCCCTTTTTGGTGATTGATGACAACACGACCAAAGCAAGCAAATGATAAAAAATTTTAAATTTAAAAAATTATCTACTTGCTAGGATGCAATGTAAAGGGCAAGGTTATATGATACTAATTGATAGATATCAATTAAAACTTTACTCAAAAGCATGTCTTGCCCTTGCAATAATTCACTTTCCTCCCTTTCTCGGACCATTACCACTTGTAGACATCAACTTGATGCTTGCTTTTGGTCCTTCAAATTCTCCCCCTTTGGCATCAAACACTAAAAAGGAAGACATTAGTAGCACAAGGGAGGGTCAAATTTCATGATCCTTTGTGTATAGAGAGAAATGGATCACAAAATTTGACTCTCGCATTATATAGACTCAGCTCCCCCTAAATATATGCATACATATGGTAGAAAGCAAAGCATATGCATAATTAGCAATTTGTTGCACAAGAGAGTTTAATCTATATAATGCATGGAGAAAGCATATAAATATGAAATGAAATCAACATGATGATGCCAATTGAAGAACGATGCTTCTCTTCGGGGACTCCATTTTCCTTGCAATGAGACCACTACACACATGATAAACTTGAAAAAGGTGTTAGTCTCAAAGCGTCCATCTTGTAGATGATCCTCCCCCTAAATTTGTACATGGAGACATGGAATACTTGTAGTACTCATGCACAATTGATTTTGGAGTCAAAATACCACTTGAAAGATGATATTTGGGAGAAAATTATCTACAATTTGGACTTTGGCACATATTAGATAAACAATAGTAAGACAAGCTATGTGCCGTGCTCCTAAGCAATTTTAAACCATGTAGGTTTGCTCCAAGGGTTACAAATGAGACCGAGCAAGCCTACCATATGAAATACCTAGTGTATGCATGACAAAAGATATAAGCATGCAAATGCAACCCTAGGCATGAGGAGTAACTAGATGCTTAAAGATACTAATTGTAGGAAAATCTAATTGCAAGATGTACCAATTAAAAAGTAATAACATCTAGTTACCTAACATGGGAAGGGGAATTTGGGTCCATAGTATTCACTAACCCACCTGGCAATGATTTTGTCCATCATGATGCACCCCATGAAATGCACTCATACTTTGCCAAGTCTCCAAATTCCCCGAGAACCGACGGACTTCTTACTTCCCTTTCGGGATCCAAACCTTCTTGGTGCTCTTCATGTTGGAAATGATTTCCTTTGGCACCCAAAAGCGTTTGACCCCATTGTTTGCTTGCTTGTTCACCTTGATGGCCACCACCTTGTCATTTTCTTCTTCTTCAAGAGATAAGGTGTGGAGGCCTTCTTGTCCACCTTGTTGGTGTAGGTGTTGGAGAGCTTGCTTGTTTGCTTTTTCTCCTTCTTCTTTGCTCCTCCCCCATTTTTCACCTTGCACTCATAGGACTTGTGGCCTTCTTTGTGGCACATGTAGCAAACCACGGTTTGTCCTTCATCAAGCTTCTTCACTCCCTTGACGGTGTTATCTTGATGAAGTTGGGTTTGCTTCGCCTTGCCTTTCATTTGAGTCAAGTCCTTGGTGAGGCGAGCTACTTCTTGCTTGAGTTGCTCATTCTCTTTTGCAACCTCTTGTGTGCATGTATCTACAATCACCTTCTCAACACAAGCTTGGTTGCACAAAGGTGAGTTTAAACATAAATCATTGCAAGAGGTAGATGCATCCTTTTTAATAATGTCATTTCTTTTAGATGCCTTGGTGGGGGTATTTTTTATGGCCTCAAGATTAGCAACTTGATTTGTTAGCTCATCACAATGTTTGCACATGATTTCCATTTTAGCAAGCAAACTTTGATAATCATTTTGTGAGCTAGCTAACTTTTCTTTTAATTTTTCATTTTTCTTTTCAAGTTGCTTATCATTAATTGTGCATGCACTTGTTGTTGCACTAGCCTCAAGTTGCTCAATTTTAGTACATAGTTCAACATTGAGATTTGCAAAGTTTTCATATTGTTCAAGCAAATTCTTGTATGCTTCTTGTGAACTACCTAGCTCTTCTTTTAAAGTCTTGAGCTTCTTTTGTTGACTAGTGCAAACTTTAGCATATTTAAGATTTTGTTGCACAATTGTATTGTAAGAAGGCAAATCATCATCACTATCACTCTCACTAGAGGATGAGCTTTTGTTACCTCGTGCCATAAGGCACACAGGAGAAGAGCTTGATAATGAGTGCTTGTGACCTCGCCTCTTGTGATGGTTTTCTTCTTCACTTGAAGAATCATCCCATGACGTTATTGTTGTGAGGGCTTTGTTTTTGCACGCCTTCTTCTTTGTCTTGGGTGTGGGCTTGTTTGGACAAACTTCCACAAAGTGCCCCATCTCGCCGCATCCGTAGCATCCTCTCTTTCTTTGCTCATTTCTTTGATTGGTGAAAATGAGATCTTGAATTTGGATGGGCACACCCTTGACATTGAGCCTTTGGATCATCTTCTCCACCTTGTTGATTAATTTGATTGATTCTTCATCAAGGTCGGAGGTGGAGGAGGAAGATTGATCATCATCACTTGATTCTTGTTCATCATCATCATCATCCTCATCTTCTTCTTCTTCACTTGAGGAGCTTGAGCTTGAGCTTGACTCAACTTTCTTGCCCTTCATCTTTTTCTTTTCGCTACAAGCGAGAGCTTTGCCTTTGCTCGATGAAGATGCTTCTCCTTGACCCATCTTACATGACATTTCAAATGCCACTAGCTTGCCAATGACAATGCCCGGAGTCATGGTGCTTAAGTTCTCTATGTTGTGAAGGATGGTGATGATGCTTGCATATTTCTTTTGTGGTAGAATGGAGATGATCTTCCTCACGATGTCCGCATCATCTAGCTTTAATAATCCTATTGAATGGAGCTCATTGATAATTAGATTCAATCGAGAATACATATCACGAACAAGCTCATCATCATTCATAGCAAAGGAATCATAATTTTGCTTAGCTAGACAATATTTTTGCTCACGGACATTACTTGTACCGTCATGGAGCTCTTGAAGTTTTAACCAAATTTCATGTGCCGTATTTAAGGTGAACACTTGGTTAAACACATCCATGCTAAAAGATTCAAACAAGCAATTCTTAGCTCTAGCATTAAAGTACATTTCTTTTTCATCACTCTTTGTGGGTTTTTCGAGATTCTTGATGGGTTTCATCCCGTCACGAGTGACTCTCCATACACTCAAATCAACCGCCTCAAGGTGGCAAGCCATTCTAGCTTTATAGTATGGGAAGTTAGTGCCGTCAAATTGTGGAGGCTTAGCGGTATCCATCCCAACCACTCTACAATAGCGTCGGCTCAACGACGGTTAAGCCAAAAGTCCAAATATGAGCCAACCGGCTCTGATACCACTTGTAGGACACGTGGACGCCTAAGAGGGGGGGGGTGAATTAGGCAACTTAAAAATCTAACTCTAAGTTATGGCCTCTTTTTCTACCTCTAGCAAAACCTATGCAAAAGATAATCTATCTAGATGTGCAACTACGGTTTTGCTAGTGTGTTGCTATCTCTACCGCAAATGATAATAATATGATCAATGTAAATGCGGAAGCTTAAAGAGCAAGGTGGAGATATGCAAACTCCCGTCGACGACTCTAGTATTTTTACCGAGGTATCGAGAAGCGCGCAAGCTTCCCCCTAGTCCTCGTTGGAGCCCCTCGCAAGGAATCCCTCGCAAGGGCCAAGCTCCCATCGGGTAACTCCGTGGATAGCCTCGGGCCTTCCCACAGCATAAGTGGGTCTCCGATGTGCCTTCCGGCAAGCCTCTTCCGGATGCTCTCCGCCGTCTTCACTATCAAGCTTTCGGTTTGTTCCCTTGATTTTTGCAGTGGCGGCCGCACCACAAACGCGGTTGGTGCGATCTCGCAAGACTTCAAGCCCCTCCGATGTACAACTCTTGTGCTCGCAAGCACGGGGTGGCAAGAGGTATGCAAACCTCACTAAACACTAGGCATACACCTAGAGCAAGCGCATAAGCGGTGGTCTAATCAACCTAAGCACTTCGCAAAGCACCTACGCTAATCACCTGATAAAACACTAAGCACTTAGCAAGTGGAGATCACTAAAATGGTGTATCAACACCCTTGTTATGTTTCCTCACTCCACACTCCTCAAATGGCCGATTGGGGGTTGTATTTATAAGCCCCACCGAGAAAGTAGCCGTTGGGGTCGAACTCCCATGAAAATCACGCTCTTGCCATCGATCGGACGAAATCGTCACCGGGCGCGTCCGGTCGTCCCACTGCATGCGACCCTTGAACTACCGATCGGACGCGCCGGCGTCCGTTGCTTCTCCACCGGACGCGTCCGGTTCTGATTCAGCAGCACTGGAACCTCTCAGACTTTCGATCGGACCAGCTGCGTTCCCTCGTCCGTCGGTTGCCGCCAGCGTCCGGTCCTTGCGTCCGGTCACTGTCTGCCGAGCCACCGGTCCAACGTCCGGCCGCCTCTCTGCGAGCTTCGTTTCTTCGCGATCTTAATGGCTTGGTTCCTATCTTCATGCTTGGACTTTGCTTGACATCTTGGGTCTTTTCTTGTGCTTCTAAGGTCTCTTGCTTGAGGTGTTGATCATCGAGATCATCATGTCGCCTTTCGTCCAAGTCACGTCTTGCACCCTATTGGACTACAAAACAAACACTTGCAAATTCATTAGTCCAATTTGGTTGTGTTGGTCATCAAACACCAAAATCCAAAGTAAATGGGTCAAGGGTCCATTTTCCTTACATATATATATATATATATATATATAATTTTGGAAGTTTGTGGACCGGACGGAATGTTACAGCCGGCCAAGGTTAGAGACCGAAGGTGAATATTAACTCCTTTTGATTTATTTGGACCATTATTACAATATGGACGTATAACAGTGAATTGCTGCATGAGAAGCAACCATCGTGCCAGTTCGGCTCACATGTAGTGTTGGCGTACCAACCTTAATGCTCTGAATTTGCCAAGTCTGATGCCCTCCTACTTAATACCTGCATGTAGAGACGATGAGCATGCATACAACAGGCAGTTCGCGCATGTATGTACAAGTTTGTGGTCAGGAGTTTGTTAGGTTCAGTACTAGACTAGATACTACTGTCTAGTAGAGGGGACAATCTATCCTCACATCAATTTGCTTGGGCCTGACAAGCGGCATCATGGACTGCTTATTTGCTCAATGATTAGTTCCGCTGCCTGTCGCAATTATGTAGGAGTATCTGTTTGCAAGGGCGAGCAAATAAAAGTACTGCAATTGAAGCACGTTGTATATGCGCATTCCTAGTAGCAGCGAGGATATTCTAAGCCCAAAAGACAGCTATTAGTTTCGCATCATCGGAATCTGGTTTGTCTGATTAATCCATTATCATAATCTGGTTTGTGTGATTAGTCCTGATGATGGAAATTAAACACTAATCATGCCCCATTGCGCCTCTTTTTGTGGAAGAGGAATAAGGCACATTGCTTTTACCTTAATCATTGGTCCATTATTTGCTCAATAAACCATAAAGCGGAAAATATGTGATAGAGGAGAGGAGATCAGGCGTTCACCGCATGTGATGCCGACTGCCGACGGCCGAGCCCGAGCGAGCTTCCACTTCCATACCACCACACCACGCAACTCAACGCACTGCCCATCCCATCTCACGCTTTTCGCCAGCACGTGCAAGATGGTGGCAGGACAGAATCGGCACTGCTGCACAACTGCTACCGCCAGCACCGACGGCCGGCCGACGGCACATGCATGTTCAGAGCAACAATTCTCAACTCTGAAGATGAGCATTCTGGCTGCCTCACTCTACTCTACAAATGCATTGCTGTTATCCAGATTAACGCAGAGCTAGCTGGGTGTAAGGTGCGCACCGTACCACTTTGGCCTTAAGCAATTGGCACACCTTGGTGACGAGATGATTGATGGTGATAAAGAAGAGGCCAGCCAATCAGTCACTCTGCTGTCTGATGTCTGATCAGATCTCATCTCATGCGGACTCGGGGAGGGATCAGAAGCAGAGACGAGTCGGAGTTGGACCAGGCCGAGGCCAGCCTACCAGAAAAGCGACCGCTGGATGCCTGAATCCGAACATGCGGCAAGGCATGGGTTCAGCAGCTTCTGCACTCTGCAGTGCGCATGCACTGCAGTTGCGATGCAACCCTGGCAACGAAGCAGCCGGCATGTGAGGGGCGAGCGACTTAGCGAGGCATGCACGCAGGCACGCAGGAGCTGGCCCCTTTGCCTCCGGCAATCAGCGCCCAAAGAACAAAGCAATTGTTGCCTCGGCTTTTCCTTTTGCCCTTGTCCCCACAAAGGAACAAGGAACCACCCATCATTACCGTCGCCGCTTTTAATCCCCAACTTGCCTTGCTCCACAATTCAGTTCTGCACCGCCTGCCATTCATCTCACTTGAAGTCTCGGAGCTCGAGCATGGATCATGGATGGCATTGGCCTAAGATCAAACCCGGCCAGTAGCAACGGACAGTGGCTGGTCCTGACTGATCATGACACTCTAGCTATGCCAGGGGGCTTGACCAGGAAGCTTCCCATATACTATCGAGTACTCCCTTTTCCTGTTGCATGCAAAATAGAAGAGAAGACAAACAAAAGATCAGTTCGTTATGACAGACCAAAGCGTTTCTTCGTTTAGTTTTTTTTTTTTACCTCTCAAAGGTTTCAGAGATTCAGTCTCTGTCCATTTCATCTTTAGTCTTTGCACTTTCGCGCTAGCTACCACCAACGAGTCGTCGTCTACGTACGTAGTATCTTGGAACCTAACATTATCCGTTCTCGTCTTAATGGTACTAGCACAAGGCTGTCTGCTCTTTAGTGCTCGCACGTAGCAGGCTGAACCTGAATGCGCAGCTTCTCCGATGAGAGAGGAATGGATAAAAGGGCTTGCTTGGAGGCTTTGGATCATGCAATGATTCAGGCTCATGCAGGCGAATCATCATCCACCCTCATTTCTATCCGCACGGCGTTCTAAGACAGATCGTAATAATCTAGGTTGGTTAGCGGCCACAAGCAAAAAAGGGTACCTGATTACTGCAGCTTTGAGTTTAATTTCTGTGTCTCTGTCTGAAACTCTGACCAGGCTTTGTCCCTCAAACCTGTTCGCGTACTTAGTCTGAAAGTCTGGCACTGACGGATTTTTTTTTTGAAAGAAAGGCACTGACGGGATTTTTATTTTTGCAAATAATTTGTTTCTTTTTTCTTTTCTTTTTTGAGGGGATCTTTTCTTCTTTCTTGGATGGATGGAAGGGAGGTACCATTAGTTTTTCCTGTGTTGGTACATGTGTCTGTGAAAAGATAAAGAAAATGGCCCAACCCATGCACGGGCTGACAACTAGGTAGGACTGTCTAGTCGTGGGCTAAATGAAGCCTACCGAACTGAAGTTATTAGGCCGAATCTACACACGGGCCAAAGGGAATGAACAAAAAGGTTAGCCCGTGTGGTGCAGCCCATGAGCGTGCCTAGCGACGTGCCGCTTCAAATGTTTTATTATTTCGGAACGATTAGCGTCCGACGGATGCCTGCATCCGGACACCCAAGGCTGCTTAGTTTCCCCTTGGGACAGCGACGACGCGGTTGGGCGTGGCAATAGTGCACAGAGCACAGGAGCACGCACGTTTCGGGACGGAGCGTTCGGGCGCGAATCTTGGCGGCAAAGTGGAGCTCGCCGGCGATGCGGAGCTCTGCAGCACGCAGAGGGCGGCGCCGCACGGAGCTAGGTGACAATGTGCAATGCCAAGATGGGACACGGCGACGGCGCACAAAACGGGAGGGGGAGGGCGGCCCGCAGAGGGCATGGTTGGCACGCGACGACGACGCAGAGGACGGGTGGGGGCGGCGGCGACGCGCAGAGGTGTTGGCTTCCGCACATACGCCCTTGGGGCTCACAACTACAACATTGGCGATGTACTAATGAAACATGTCCGGATTGCTATTGAAACATGTACAATATTGTTGTTGCAACATTGGCAATGTACTACTGAAACATGCCCGGATTACTGTTGAAACATGTATAATATCGTTGTTGCAACATCCGTAAAATACAACACCTACAACATGCGCCCGAAGCACATGCAACATGCACTCGAAACACTTGAAACAATTGAACAAAGGCTTTCAGAGCAACATCTCCTTGCAACACAGCACATGCAACATGCGCTCGAAACACATGAAAGATTCAAAACATAGGCTTGCAACATAGGTTTTTAAGCAACATCTCCATCTGCTTGGGCGAACGGAAGCTCGTCGACATTCAGAGCTCGACAGCGATGCTTGCAGCTTGCCGGTGGCGCGGATGTGTCGGTGTGGAGCTCGCCGACAACGTGATCTCGGCGGCGTCCAGAAGGCAACGCCGCACGAGCCGCATGGAGCTAGGCGACGACGCGCAAAGGACAAGGTGGGGTAGGCACGATGACGCAGAGGACGGGTGGGGTAGAGGCGACGACGCGCAAAGGGCAGGGTGGGGCGCAGAGGACAGGTGAGGGCGATGACAGCGGCGCTCAGACGACACACACATTTCGGAATGGTGCGTCCGACCGGTCGACGCTTGGGGCGTATAATTATCGGTATTATTTATATAAGGTTGACCATGCCATATACAGCACGACACAAGTTAGTCATACCCGACAGAATATTCTGACTACATTCGTGGCCAAGGTATGCTCAGTTCTACCCAACCTAGTGGCTACTCAAAAATTTAAATTGGGATGCACTCACTCCAATTTCTGTACTGTGCGTATAGTTAATTAAAATATCTACTTATAAAAAAAAACCTTGGGTTCACTCGCTTCTAAGCAGAGTTTGAGAGCGGATGATAATAACTAGCACAAACGGGCACGCTCCGCTGCGCCGGTTTCTGGTGTGCGTGTACGCGATTTTGCTTTTCTTAATATTTTGTACCTAGGCTATCAGTCACAGCAAAAAATAAACAGACCATTTCTTCAGCAATTTGTCACTGAAATTAAAGAACGCAATATGAAGGTTAACTAATGTAGGATCGGAGTTTGTCACTTGATGAAATTATGTAGAACATTATGTGCTGACATCACATAAAACATTTTGTGCTAACATCGTCGATGTTTCCTTTGCTAGCTCAGCGTCCCAGAATTTTGGTATATACACAGTTCGGAATTTTGTACATCGTAACATAACGGAAACATTAAGAAGTTACAGTAAATCTGAGAAGGGAAGAGGCTAACCATATAATAAGCTACCTTGGTGCTATGCCACCATGCATTAACATTTAACACCATCAGTTAGAAAGAAGAAAAGAAATTGAAAGAACGAATACATCACAGGTGAGTCATAAGTAAATTCGGTTGAGCAAACTCTTCCAAGAGTTGGGGCCTAGCTAGGGGAAGGCAAAAGTCTGTATATCTGGAAGCACAAAATTAAGGACAAAATTGAGGTTCACGTAATCACATTTTCACATAATTTTTCAGCAGAGAAATTACACTTTTGAAGTAGAACTGCATGATCACAGGTCATTAAAGAAATGAAGGAAAGTAGCTCAGGAATTAATCAAGGTTTAATATAAACTGCAAAGGACTGATGTGATTGACAGAATTAAATCACATGCTCTTCTAGCGAATAATAACGAATAAATCTTATGTTACATGTACCAAGTGGTGGCACCATAAGTCCATCCAATAACGGGAGAACCACATATCAAGCACAGTGTAGAATTGATATTACAAGTAGCAGGTGTTGGGGAAGCCAGCTTTCTCATTAGTCAGTGTACAGAATGAAAGAGGGGAAAATTGGCGCTACACATTTGAAGACAAAGGTAGCAGGTATCGGAGTCTGTTTTTCAATCATGCTATCTATCGAAATCAGCAACACATTCTTCTTAAAGACCGGACATCATCAGCTCAAAGCAGAATGCAAAAAAATGACTATCATGGTTATGGGGGTTTAGTGCTGAAAATCATCAGCTAAAAGAAAAAATGGAACAAAACAGGTATCATGGTTACAGAGGCTAGGCACTGGATATCATCATCAACTCAAAGAAAAATGGAATAAAATAATTATCATGGCACTGTACATCATCAGGTAAAAAAGAAAATGGCCTAAAATAACTATCATTGTGGCTAGATGACGTTCATTATTAGACATTGCGTAGTGTAGGTATAATCAAACAAAAGCATGCCACTAAAAACCTAAAGCTAAACATTAGAGCTAACTTGCTTGCTTAAACCTTTTCATAAAGTTTTAAGTTGGTATGTTATATTTGATGCAACAAATTACCCAGATAAACCTGAATCAAAGACATTGCAAAATGCAAAATGCTTAGTCTATTGCACATGTCACTGCTACAGGAAATTAGGACGCATTTGTCAGAATGAAACCAAGTAACATTTATCAAATAGCACATTTAGGGACAGGAAGAAAACGTACATGGAACAACACTTCATATCTTCATCTAGAGACCAAAGAGAGTCTTCATATCTTCATCTAGAGACCAAAGAGAGGGGCACCTAACCTTATATATAAAAGCAATGGTCCTTGTAATGATACAGACGCGAATATCATTTAATCAGTATATTCAACCAGTTAAATGACATATGCATTGCCTTTTCCTAAATTCACGTGAAGCGAAACAATTGAACTTTGTGTGCCATTAGAAGGAAAGGCGGTGATAGTGCATACTGCATACCCCTCATGTGTATTAGAAATAATGCCTTCGAAGCATCATATCATCAGCCTGCAAATTCATCTGAGCAAGAAAGGTCCCTGCACCAGTGATATGGCACATTGCGTATGACCTGCACACATCGCGATCAGAGACTCTAAGATCTGGGAACACATCTGACTTATATGAAAATAATGTGGACTGCATTTTGAACAATTGGTCATCAAGAATATTAGGTGTAGTACGTACCCTTTAATATTTCACATTGGATAGCTCAACACTGAACTAACTAACATTAAAAATCTAAAAATAGAGGCAGTGCATATAACAAAGATCAGCACACACCAGACATGAACAGTTCAGGCAATAGGAAAATAACCACGGCAAACTAAATTTACCCTTTAAAAATCAAATGAGGAAGTGAAGCTGTACCTGGAAATTCACAAAGGTCATGTTTGTTAGCCAATAAAAAATACTAAGCTCTGAAATTTTAGGAAAGAGGGAGAACAAAGAAATTTAGTAGAGCTATATTTTGTGCAGGTACAACTGAATCTTAACTTTGACATAGCCAACACGCCTATGCAAATTAACGATCATAAATTGCAATTGATCGGACTCAAGAGGTAACTTTGTAGGCACTTGTTAACATTAGCTTCTCTAAAATCTAGCTCAATGAGAAACTAAATATCTATGTCCATGTTTTAATGGTCTTGTTGTATCAAATGTTTTGACCTGAACCCAAAAACAATATGGGATGGGGCGCAGAGGGAATTTTTAAGCCTACAATATACACAATCAAACGCAAACATTGTAGCAATCTATGTTTCATGAGGAAACTGGAACTTGGAAGCAAGTGTGAGCTAATTTTGCCCTTGGGGAGCAACACCTTTTTTTGGCTTTTGTGACCTCATCTTATAGTAAACATAAGCAAGCAATTCTACAACATAAGTACATATTACCATCTGAGTAATCCATGATCTTTTCATTTTAGAAAAACAAAACATGGAGACTACAAAACATGGAGCCAGGATAGTAACGTGAAGAGAGGCATAGGAAGACCGAAGTTGACTTGGATAGATGCAATAAAAGGAGACTTCAAAGGATAGAATATACGCAAAGATTTAGCCTTAGATAGGAGTGCTTGGAAAACAGCTATTCACGTGCATGAACCTTGATTGCTTCTGCTGGGTTTCAACTCTAGCCTACCCCAATTTGTTTAGGACTTAAAGGCTTTGTTGTTGTTATTGTTGTAAAACATGGAGACTACACATAAAAAGAAGCACACTCCTATTTCCATCATGGCAGCCCAGTTGCAGTGAACAACCGTAAATTGAAGCATATAATGGGGAAAAAAACAAGAGTAGGATAGCAAACCAAGCACGGGTGTTGGGGGCCTGAGATGAGCGCATCCTATCTGTGAGGAAGGAATCGCCAATTGGCATGGGCATGTATACCGAATAGACGAACAGCTGAATATCAGCCATCAAAGTCCAAACCCTACGATAGGAAACCAAGTCAATTTGAGGGAATCAAACAGGCAGAGCAAAATTAGAAAATAAACAGAGGAAACTGGAGCACCTGGGCAAGACCGCTGTCCGCCATTCTTGCTCCCCTCGTGGCACCTGGGCGTCGTCCACAGTTGGAACCTGATAGCGGCGGAGATGAAGATATGGGCGGACGGTAGACGGCGCCTCTGCCCCGGGTCTTCCCACGCCCCAAGCGTCGTCGCTATCGCCGGCTCTCCGTCGCAGATCGGCTTGCGCAGCCGCCGCCGGGGATGGTCGCGGTATCCGTGAGCGGCGCAGCTGGAGGAGAGGAAGAGGCAAAGAATCCCCGCGCGTAGCCGGCGGCAAGGCCGAGCGCCACATCTGCGCGCGCCGCGGTCGAGGGAGAGGAGGGCGAAAGGGTCGAGGAAGCGAGGCAGAGAAGGCGAGGTGCGTCGCTGGACGGTTTTCGTTTTTTGTTTTTTTATTATTATTATTTTACGGCGGGTAGGCTAGGGCGGATTCTTCTATCGTGACCTGACCTGGCACTGGGAGGCCTGAAATCCATGAACCGTTACTTTTTCATTACTACTATAACTAACTACTCCGTATACATTAAACAGTGCTGAGGCCTTCAGAGCACGCCAATTTATTCCTGGTTGAGGGGTAAATCTTATATACAAATACTTAGTACTTAAGGAAGGCCCCTCAGATTAAGAAGGGTATCAAAATATATTTCATGATACATCTAATTATACTAATTTTGTGTTATAAATATTGATTTTCGTTTCTATAGGTTTAGTCAAATTAAAAAAAATAACTTGGCACAATGGTAAAGGTTGATTTTTTGGGAGGAAGCATCACTGCTTATACATAGCGGGTGTTTGAGACTGCTCTACAAACTCCACCGTGGAGCAGCTCCACAAAAAACTAGAGTTTGTGGAGTACCTCTCTAGGTACTCTTACAACTCTACCCTTTTTCCTCAAATAGAGTGCGTGGAGCTGAAACCGTTTAGCTAAAAAACGTGGAGCGGAGCAGTTCCAAACACCCCCATAATATATATAAAAGAGTTTTACTTTCAGTGGTGGATCTAGTATAGTACTTACTCTGTTCCTGAATAAATAAATTAAATGGTCCGCCAAACCATTTATTTTCCTCAAAGAGTCTCTTTGCATTTACTACATCCCCTGCCAACTTCCAATCTAGTCTTAATTTCTATGCTATAATTAGTGTACTATTAGAATAATCACTGATCATTATGTGTCGGGGACCAATACTAGGGTACCCAAAGAGGATGAGCGAATGACCATCAATATTGATTCATCCGAGCAATCAAGAGCACGACTACGGCTCGAACCGACCCCCAGGCGCGCAAGCTCCGCCTCACCCGACCTCTGGGGGCAAACTCCGCCTCGCCCGACCTCTGGGGGAGGGCTTCGCCTCGCCCGACCCCAAGGCCATGGGCTCTGCCTCGCCCGGGCCTTGGGTTCATGCTCTGCCTCGTCCGACCCCGAGGCTGCAGGCTCCGCCTCGTCCGCCCTCTGGGGCAGGCTCCGCCTCGTCCGACCTATGGGGGCGGGCTCCGCCTCGCCCGACCTCTGGGAGCAGGCTCTACCTCGCCCCACCCCGAGGCCACAGGCTCCACCTCTTCTGCCCTCTGGGGGCAGGCTCCGCCTCGCCCGACCTCTGGGGTAGGCTCCGCCTCGCCCGACCCCTCGGGTGTGGGCTCCATCTCGCCCGACGGGGTTCCATACCGTCGCCAACCACTCCAGGTCCAGGCGTATGGGCCTAGGTCAAAACTTTGACACCAGGGAAAAGACTCACACGCCTCGATGTAACCCGCGGCTACGATGATTCATACCTGAGGATTCACATCAAGAATAGCATCGAGCGTACCGGTACTGTTCTGCCTAACTCTCGTACGAACACTGATAGGCGCGTCAGTTCACCACGACGTCCGCTAGGACGGAGTGGAGCGCCATGACCGGTAGACGACGCCTGCGCATGGCGCCAGTGACGGACAGGGCCACGACGTGGAGCTGCCCCTATTGACATCTACAGGGTCGGTGAGACCCGCATGAAGGAAAAGAAGGACCCAGCGATCCTGAAAGACTTCGGCTCCCTCTCATTCTTCTCTTTTCCTCCGCTGTAACCTGTGCTTTCCTTTGGACTATAAAAGGAAGAGTAGGGGCGTCCCATGAAGGGCATCTGATGACCGATCGGATCGATTCAAGCCAAGTCCGAACAAACCCATCGAACCCCGAACACACGGCTGAGCATCAACCAAGCTCTCTCAGCACCCGTTCACTCCTTTCACCAGAGACTTGGGACCCGTCCCTCTCTCGCCCGTTTGTAACCCCTACTATGAACTTTCAGTGCTAATAACACGAGCAGCAGCAACGAACTGGACATAGGGACATTCTTCCCGAACCAATATAAATCTCGTGTCCTCTAAGCACACCATCAGAGCCAGACGCGCAATATTAGAAATTTTCTCATCGGTGGTGACTCGAAACACCAACAGTTGGCGCGCCAGGTAGGAGCCTTTTGCGCGTCTCGACATCCACACCAGGCCACGGATGGCTAGTCACAATGTCAGCTGTGTCCCGAGCGCGCACGTGTGCTTCGGGAACCTAGACTTCATCGTCACGACGGAGGGAGAGTTGGTGCGGACTCCCGTCGTTGTCCAACCTCTACACTCCACTAGCCTCGACGTGATCGCCGAGGTGCTTGAGGAATTGCAGTTGCACGCACCGGAGGCCCGCGTCCCCGGAAGCGACCAGCTCTTCGGCTTCGATTATGGGAGGTTAGAGCGCCAGCTCGGTTCCTTCCTAGGACCCTGACCGTCCCGGGAGAACCTGCGCCACCTCACCTTCTCGTTCGCTAACGTCATGACGCGGCTCGCCGGAGGAGAGCCGCTCTCCCCGGAATACCTCATCCGGAATGCCCCGACAGCGCTCTCGTCCGGTCTCCTCAACACCGCGAAGACCGTTGGCCACCTTATGGCGCAACGCACGCCTCCATCCCCTGTGAACGACGAGTTTGTGAGGATGACCGAATATGTCGCGGAGACTTTCCACGACCTCCTCGTAGGAGAATCAAAGTCACCCTTTAGCTCTGACTCCAGCAGGGGGAACCATCACCCCTCTCGTGAGTGTTTCATGGCAGGTACCCCCGAGGGATACGTCGAAAGCATCTACGAAGAAGAGGCTACCCCAATGAACGACCTCGACGACGAGGTCGAGGGGGATGCTGGGCTCCGCCCCCGCCTATGGGTGGAGCAGATGAAGGCCCGGCACCAAGAGCTCGAAGAAGCATGACTCTAGCTTGAGCAGGAACGCGTGAAGCTCGAGCGAGAGATCGAGCGCCATGGAGACGGTGGGCGCGCGCGCGCCATGGCCCGCGACGTGAACCGGAGGATCATCGAGAATGATGAAGCGCTCCCACACTTCGCCCGAGCAAGCCAGAACATCACTTCTGCGGTGGCCTTGCTTCGGGGGCTTCTGGAGCCTTCCGGGGCCCGTGATGCCCGAGGATCGTCGGGCCCATCAGGAGATTCGCACACTACTTGAGCATACGGCGGCACAGCAGGCCGAGAGCTCGCTGTCCCGATGATGTGAGCTCGACGCCAGCCAGCGCATGCCCTCAGAGCGACCCGACAAGGACGTGTCAGTCCACCAGGCGTCGCAAGGCGGTAGGCCACGCGCCGTTGTCCTGGTGCATGAGCATCTCGGCCACCACCATGACGAGCAGGACACCCTCGACGCCCGCAGGCGTACCCGTGGCGATACGAGGGAGGGAGCTAGCCATGGCTACCACCCTCATCGTGGTGGACGCTACGACAGCGGCGAGGACCAAAGCTCGAGCCCCGACTTGTCGGGACCTCAGGCCTTCGGCCGACACATCATCAACGCCGTCTTCCCACCACGGTACTGACCACCAACCAACATCCCAAAATACTCTGAGGAAACAAACCCCGGACTATGGCTCGAGGATTATCGGCTTGCTTGCCAAGCAGGTGGAGCGGATAATGACGATTTCATTATCCGCAACCTTTCATTGTTCTTGGCCGATTCGGCACGAACATGGTTGGAACACCTTCCACCCAACAGAATCCAAAGTTGGACGGACCTAAAAGAGATCTTTGTAGGGAACTTTCAGGGCACATACAAGCATCCTGGAAACCCATGGGATCTCAAAATTGCCGACAGAAGGTCGGGGAAACCCTTCGTGGGTACATCCGGTGCTTCTCTCAGTAGTGCAACGAGCTGCCCGACGTCGCCGAGGCTAGAAAGTCGTAGCGGATGCGGTCTACGCATAGGCGAGCTCGCGTCGACGTGGAAGCAGGCGAGCACCAACGGCAGTCGCTCGTGCAAGACGCGAGGCCAGCGAGCCGTGCGGGCGGCGACATGGAGGCAGGAGAGCTCCGTGCACGCGCTCCGCGCAGATGTGAGCTCGCCACATCACGGAGGCAAGCGAGCCTTGATGGCAACCACTTGTGTGAGCCAACGCTAGGCCAGCGACGTGCTCGGCTATCGGCCCTGCCAGTCGCGGCGTGATACTACCCTCTGCTAGTCATGGGGCGGATGCCTCCCAGCCACGTCACGAGGCCGATGCCTCCCTTCCGCATCGTGCGTCAATGTCTCCTTTCCACGTTGTACATACGCCGCCGCTGGGCCGCCACCTCCAAGCGCCGCTACCTCCAGTGAACTCCACACGCCGACGAACCTCCATTCTCCCGAGCAGCAAGTAGATGTTGTGTTGCGCTGAAGGTGCATGTTGCAAGCATATGTTTCAGAGGTATGTTGCAAGTGCTTCATACGGATGTTGCAAGTGTAGATCGAGATGTTGCACATGTTGCAAGATTATGTTCCGAATGTTTCATCTATTTTTAGTCTTATGTTACAGCAAGTGTTTTTATGTTGCAAGTTGTAAGTGTTTCATGTGGATGTTGCATATGTTGTAGTGGTTATACACGTATGTTGCAAGTGTATTGTTCCAAATGTTTTAGATGCTTCAGACGTATGTAGCACATGTTTTATCTGGTTGTTGCATATGTTTCACACATATGTTTGGAAGTGTTTTTTCCGGATGTTGCATATGTTTCACACATGTTGCAAGTGTTTTCATCTGGATGTTGCATATGTTCTGCAATGGCTACACATGTGTTTTCCTGTTGTTTCATACGTATGTTACAAGTGTTTCATCTAGATGTTGTAAAAGTAGATCTGGTGTTGCATATGTCGTAGTGAGACCCATCTGTAGCAGCCACTTGCTACAGCTGCTGGACCCGCCTACATGCGCGCGGGTGTGGAGGGGGCGCCAGGTGCGGGCACGGGACACGGAGCGGCGCGGGACACAAAGCATGCGCGAGCCACGGTGCGGGCGCGAGACACGGTGCGGGCACGGGACACGGAGCGACACACCCCCCACGTGAAGTAGGCGCAACAGGTGCGGGCTTCCGGACGTCCGAGCACTTAGACATACCAAAAAGAATAAGATGCGGAGAAGACAAAAAAAATCCTACCAAAGTCAATCTTATTCATTGTATATACTCCATCCTTCTACGAAAGAATACAATTTTAGCACAGTGTCATGTTTTAGAATCTTAAGTTTGGCTAATTATAGATAAAAAAAATATTGATATTTATGATATCAAATAAATACCATTAGATTAATTATGAAATAAATTTTCATAATAAGTTAATATAGAGTCATAAATGTGAATAATATTCACTAAAAATTTGGTTAATCGTGAACTACTTTTATCGACACGTAACTCGTAGTTGCATTCTCTCGTGGAGAGAGTGAGTACATTTCATCGAAGCTTTGGTAGTTTAATCGAACTTATGTTTGTCAAGGCATTGATTCACCGAACTAGTAGTATTTTATATGATGAAACGAGGTCGCCGAGAGAAGTCGCCTAATTAAGAACCATTCCCGTCAAGTCGCCGAGAGAAGTCTTCGTTCCTTTTGCTCAGACTGGGGAACGAACAGACAAAAGAGCATTCCGATGCAAAGAAATGAGCCTTTTCTGCGGAGAGCTCAGAATCTTCGCAAGCTCGACAACAAATCCCAGTTAAGCTAAGCAGTTCCCGGCTCGTCGGTGGTTGCAGCGTCCGGCGCCCGGCGGGCAGCTACGGCAGCAGGCTCGCTCAGCTCCTTCGCTGGGTCGTCTACTCTTCTGTCTTCTTCGGTTCTTCCTATTTTCGCCGTCGCCGGCATCCAATCTATCCACCCACGGTAATCTACTAGCTACCCTTCCAAACTACTGCCTTTAATTTTTTTTTTTTTTTTTTTTTGCAGGGGATGATTATTGCAGCGTTTGTCTACCCGGAAGATCTCATCCACTCAGGCCTTACAAATTCGGTTTCCACATTGTTGGAACAGAGAAGAAAAAATAATCTAGTATGGTTCAGATTGTTCAGGAGTAATTCGCGAAAAGGAAGAAGATTCTTCACTAGTTACCGCGTTAGCATCATTGAAGGAATGCGCCTCCGTATGTAGGGGGGGGGACGAAAATTTCCATAGGAATATCACGGAGAAATTAAGCCCACATTTTCTTGGCTCGCTCTTGTAGGATCGACAAACAAATCCCAGTAGCCAGTAACCCCGCGCGTTGCACGGGGTGTTGAACAGAACAGGAGTAGCATTTGGTGGTAATATTCCAGTGGAAATGGAAAATAGTGGTGATGTCCCATGGAGTGGAGGCCATGCTGGCATGATCCAATTGTTTGTGCAAACCACAGGAAGGCATAAGAGTAAACATACCAGCATCATCAAAGTAAAAATGCCATGTATTTAGAGAACTGCAGGTGCAACATATATTGGTTCAGTGTTCTGCAAGTACAAAATATAGTTACCGTGTTCGGAGGGTAGAATAAGCTAAAACAAGCTGGGACAAGCTGGGACATGACCAGCCGAACACGCTTACTAGTATTCGCAGAGCCCAAGCTGGAACACCAATTGCGACGGCTTGAGACGCCTTGATCTTTGATACTTGTGTCATATTCCAGTGTTGCTTGGAAGTGAACAATCGGTTTGCACTGAACAATTGGTTTGCACTAAATATTGCAAAAACTATAGTGCCTGTAGGAATATTATTAGGATACATCCGCGACAGTAATCAAGTAATCAAGGTGGAACCATATTATAGCATCACTTGCGCAGCATCTCCCTTGGCAACTGTAGGCACTCCATTGACCGTGCCGCAAACAAAATTCATGCTGCATCGCTATCCTGAAGGCTGCAATTCCATTAAACCTAAGAGAGTGATGTGAATTAGTCGCAATTGACAATTTGTTAACAGGTCTATTGGCGCGAAGCATATGGTCAGATTTTATCTGTGAAACCAAATGGGTGTAAGCTAAAGAAGAATCATGTAGTGAGCAGAGGGATATATTTAGTTTCATGTAGGTCGTGCATGTAATATAGGCGAGGGCATATAAATTCAATTCCACTAGGTGATCTGTTAATCATCTCGTTATATTATATAAGCTACATTTTAGGTGGACAGGTGATGAGTACATGTAGATTTTTGTATCATCTTGTTATATTATATAAGCTACATTTTAGGTGGACAGGTGATGAGTACATGTAGATTTTTGTATTATATAGCAAACAGAAATTTTTCCTCCAATATAGTTGCAGGAAATCTAAAGCATAGATTCTGAAATGTTTTCCTGAATGTTTGACTATGGATGTAAATCATCCTTGCAGCACAAAGTGATAGCAGGTAAATGAAGGTCTGTTTGCTATCATAAAAAAAGAATGAACCTATCACCTCCTAATCACCTGATGAGGAAATATGTTGCCATGGCACGGACAATGATCGATGCTTCTATTTCCTGGTACATTGAGGAAATGGAAACTATTTCTGTATAGCATATTGGTTCTATTTAAAAGCGGGGATAAAATAAGTTACAACTAAATTAGGGGCACACTACTTGAGTTGTTGTAGATAAAATAAATTACGACTAAAGGTAAAGTTGAAGGTTTTGTCAAGACGGTATGGTATGACATTGAGAGATACATTTTATTTTGCACGAAAAAATGCTTATTAGACTGTAAAGCACAAACGTAGAGAGCATACCTGAGACATGATCAGTCTGAGCAAAGCACTAATGCATATGTGACTAATATCATTCACGCAGCTGTCATTCATTAGGTAGAGATCATGTGGACCATCGTACGACTATTACCTGAAAGGGGAAAAAGTGTCACTAAAGTATTGAGTGTTGGATCTCCTCTCATTTTAACCATAGAGCACAAATTCAGGGTCACAGCTGTATATGGTAAAGCAAGAATGCCGAAAAAAATTCAGCTGAACATATTTCAGAGAGACAGTGAGAATTGCAGGCTGTAAAAACTCACATCATTCCGTAAGCTTGAATGGGGTAGGATTGTTGATTTCTCTGAGTTTTCCTTGCTGCTCTGGTTCTGCATTTACGTACCTGAATTTGGAAAAGAACATGTTGGTTAGTTAGTACCTACGTACAGACAGGAACTCCTTTTTTTAGCACTGGCCATCACTCTTGATTCGAAGCCCTTCGGCTGATCACTACAACAGAGTCTTGTAGGATGAGGTGGTCCGGGCATAGCCCAAATCTGCATATGTAACACACAGTAGAGGTAGAAGAAAATGACAACAAAAAAAGCTCTAGGAGGGGGAGGGAGGAGGAGAGGAAGAGGAACTGGCCGTAGGCGCCCCGGGTAGAGGAAGAGGCGATGACCCGTCGCCATCCGGTCCATCCGCCGGCAAGGCCGGCAGCGAATTAGATCCTGCAGCAGCCAGCAGGGGGGGGAGAGGCGGCGTGCCGACCAGATGCGGCAGCAGGTCCGGCCACTGAGCAGATACTCTACCAGGCCACCCGCGCGTCGCAAGACAGAGCTGGAGAGGGTGAGGGGCGGGCTGGCTGCACCGGCGGCCTCACGGCTACCAGCTACGGCGTCGCGACCACGGAGAGGGGGCAGTCGTGCCGGGAGGCAGCCACCAGTAGGGCCCCCGCCGGGGGGCTGCGCCGCGCAGCCATGGCGACGCCGGGCCGGCCGTGCGCCACGCGCGTGGGTGGCAGCGCTCTGGGCCTCCTGCAGGGCCACCACGTCGGGAGAGAGGGAAAGAGGGAGAGCGGGGACGCGCGCGGCGCAGAGACTGCGACGGGGCCTGCGCAGAGTCGTGGTGCGTGGCAGCGCGGCCGCGCCGCGCGACGAACGAAGGGCGCAGCTGCGGCGATAACCGGAGGGCGCAGCTGCGGACGTGGTCCGGTGGGGGCACGCCGCAGGCGGCGGAGGATGCAGGAGCGATGGATTTTGACGGTGCCGTCGCCACTCTTTTTTTTTATCTGGAAACCGCTGTGCTGTGACCGCGTTTGAGGCAGGGAATAGGCTGGGTGGTGGGGCCCGTGGAGATGTGGAGCGTTCGGGAGGCTGGGCTGCGCGGCGGTCATCCGGTAGGATCAGACAGAAAGTAGCTGTAGATGAACAGGAATGTGTGAGGAGGAACGGAGGGAACTGTTCATAGCATCACCGTTTAAAGAAGTTTAATTAGTAATCCGACGTGACCCGCCTCAAACTTATATTATAGATTATAGATTATAGATGCCTGGAAGAATCATCATCTGCAAATTGCGAGCTGTACTCGCTTCACTGGCCGCTCGTCGGTCCTCGGTCGTCGCCCACCCTTCTCGTCCTACAGGAACGAATGAACAGGAATAAGGCCGTACAGAGGACTGGGATGGGTGTGATGGAGTCAAGTCAACCTCCCATCCTCCCTACAAATGATCATTAAGGCATTAATTAACAAATGTAATTCACCATGTACTTATGCATCTATTCTAAAATCCCTATCTTTTCCAATCTCTTCTTTAGCCATCCAACAATAATCCTCACAAAATTCATGTGCTCTCTGCTCCTATGTTTTTTTTTTGTGAATTCTCTACTCCTATGTTTTAGCCGCCATTGCACACAAAACAATCTGATGACATATCTCCATTGTTTTGCATTCTATTTGCATTATGATATCCCTAAAGCAATATGATTATCTATACTAGTCCATCAACTCACACTAGCTACTGTCAAGTCTAGGTTTCCGGGGGTGCATAAGTGTTAGAAGTCTAAGGATAAATTTGGAATCTATATGTTTTTTTTTAAAGAAAAGGCAGGAGCTCTGTCGCTAAATTAAGTATAGAAAAGATAGTGTTTTATGTACACATGGCATCCATTAGGCCAATCACACCGGACCTAGGACCAAAGTAGATACACCTCTTCTACGGTCAGTATTTTCACCCCGCAAAGGAAAAAGCCCCGCGCCTTTGCACAATATCCTCTTTGATCAAGGAGGCAACCTGCTGTGCCGTCTTGAACTCGCTCTAAAAAATCCTCCTATCCCTCTTCTTCCACAAGTTCCACACAATATATATTAGTACTCCATTGAAATGTCTGTGTTCCAGTTTTGGGATCTTGCTTGCTTCATCTTCCCACCATTTGGCAATGTAGGCGGGTACTGCTGCGGCAGCTGCACCATGAGATTTTTCCAAGATAACACTTGGCCCCAAACGGCCTTTGCAAAGGGTCAAAGCAAAGAGAGATGAAGCCCTGTCCCCAAAGGTCCTTTACACAAAACACAATGTTCGGCCATCTCCTCTTTTGCAGGTTGTCCGCCGTTAGGACTTTGTTGTGCATTAGGATCAAGCGTGCAGTTTGCATTTGTTTTCTACTTGCGCCTTTCAGATGAGTTCGTGCTTGAATTTTCGATGGGATCCTTTGAATTGAATCAAGTATGCCGAACGTGTGGAGTAAACTCCACCGGCTGTTCACTTCCAAGTGATTGTGTCCTACACGTCAGGATGCAGCTGCACCCCTTGCATTCTGATCCAAAATTGCTTCTCTTTGTTCTCCGTCTGTTCATTTTACAACATAATCCTGACATAAATACTCTATGATAATCACTATCCGGCTATGATGCCAATTATTCTAAATATGCATAGCTAGTTAATTTCCTCGTTTGCATTGCACATCCATACGAGAGTAGAGACAGAAAGGAGTCGAAGCGGCCGAGCCCCCAATATTAGAAGGCTCCATATGTGTACACAATTTTTTTTTTCATTATGTCCAAGAAAAAAACAAAAGTTAACTCATGATAATTTATCCCTCCTTGTAGATATGGTTTGACTTTGCTCTAGCTTTGAATATGTCTTTAATATATGCGGACACCTTACTTTAAGCTATGTCAGCTTTTGTTGCAACCATGTATATATCATGACTTCGTGATTCTAGATTTTGGCTTTCCAATTTTACATGTTTTAAGTTCCTGTATTTTTTACTGTTTTATAGTTGCCGGTTGTGTAGGAAGCTAGGCAAGCTGATTCTTGAGGCCTAATCTATGCTTGCCAGATTTATGTCAAAATAAACAGACATTGAAACAATTATTTACAATGACCACCACCCCGCGTGCTGGTGTGCCCCATCCATGTAACCTACAGGTTTGATGTAAATGCAACCAATAAACAACGAAAATTAGGCAAACCTCAAGTGAACTTTGCACAGGTAAAATTTGGAACAAAAGTCACATTTAATTTATCTGTATATTTTGACTCGGTAAATGAGTTCTTCCCGGGCCCGGTAAAATTAAGATTATCTAGCTTAGCAGTGGTAGCCACTCAGCAGCCAGTAAAGTGAATTATGGTATCTGGCTTTGTATTTTAAAGTTTGATGAGTAAACATACTCATATATTTATTACTTGGACCCATCTTTACAGCTAGTTTATTTCCATTTGCTTTGTACTATAATTCTTCATGTTCGCATTTTCAGCCGAGGACAATGGATGGAGGAGGGCTAATAGACATGTGGAAGAAATGGGAGATCCAAGTACTGGTGCTCCATAGCTTCACACTGCAACTTATCCTCCTGGGCTTCGCAAGGATCCGCCGGCGCAAAGGCTTTGCTCTTCTGAGGATCCTCCTCTGGTTGGCCTACCTCATGGCTGACTCCACAGCTATCTACACTCTTGGCCACCCCTCCCTCCGTGCCAGATCAAGCGAGAAGCAGCTCGTCGCGTTCTGGGCGCCCTTGCTGCTCCTGCACCTCGGTGGCCCGGACACCATCACAGCCTACGCCTTCGAGGACAACCAGCTCTGGCTACGCCACCTGCTAAACCTCAGAGTGCAGGTCATGGGGGCAGCCTACGTCCTGTACCAGTCTGTTGCTAGCCAGAGGACCTTGGTCACTCCCTCCCTGCTGATGTTCGTTACTGGCCTTCTCAAGTATGGGGAGAGGACATGGGCGCTGGAACGTGCTAACATAGACAGCATCAGAGGCACTCTTTATCTGCAGGATGACAGCGACCGGCGCCAGCCGTATGATGGACGGGTTGGAACAACGGAGCTGGATTCGGAGGAGGTTCTGCTGGGTGCTCACAATATGTTCAATGCCTGCAAGAGCCTCTTCACCGACGATCTGATCACGTCGGGAGCAGAACTCGAAGCTATTAACAATGGCATACAGTTTTAATGGCGGCAAGTACATGTACGAGCTGATTGAGATGCAGCTGTCCTTGATGTACGACATCCTGTACACCAAGGCAGCGGTCATCTACACATCACACATGGTATGGCATGTGCATCCGTCTGATCTCACCGGCAGCCACTTTGGCCTCGTTCTTGCTGTTCCAGCTGAACAGCAGCAGCAGCAGCAGCCATGGTGGTTACACTTACAGCAGAGTCGATGTCATCGTCACTTACATTCTCCTGGCCGGGGCCTTTGTCCTCGAGATCACGTCGATGGTCAGGGTACTAGGGTCTTCCTGGGCATGCGCCTTCTTGCACGCTCGGAGATGGGACCGGATCCATGGCGCCGTCCGGTGCCTTCGCCGGCTTGTGTCTGGAGTCGGTTGGGCAGTACAACCTGCTGGATTTCTGCACCCGTGACAGGACCGAGCTAAGAAGCAGGGTCGCCAAGAAAGTGGGGCTGGAGAAGTGGTGGGACAAGCTCCATTACTCGAGCACCGTCAGCATTTCGGACAGCTTCAGGGACCTCCTGCTGGAAGAGATACCAAGAAGGCAGCTAGGGGACATGAGGGACGCACGGGGCCGGTGGACGCTTCAGCAAATAACTTACCCGCCGGGGGCAAGCGGTAGTCGCAGATTATACGATGAGATCAGCTTGAGCGTTAACGACACCGACTTCGACCAGAGCATCCTCATCTGGCATGTCGCCACCGACGTGTACCTCTGCTGCCGCCGCCAGCCTGAGCCAGCGGCGGAGGATCACCATCGCCTAGCCAAAGCCGTCAAGGAGCTCTCCGACCTACATGCTCTTCCTCTTCGTCGTCCAGCCCCACATGCATGCTTCCGGGCCCGGTTCGGAACAGCCGGTATGACAACAACTGTGACGGTTTGGTCACGCTCTGGCAACAACACTCAGCTGACAAGGACGGCATGGACCCGACGCTGACACCAAGGGAAGCTTTACCGTGAGTACAGAGACAGATCGGACGACGACGACGACCGTGCTAGTCCAGCAGCATCCTTTTCCGTTCAGATGATGGAAGAGGAAGATAAGAACCCCCACGGTCTCGCTTACATCGACGCCGCTGGGCTCACCGGGTTGCTCCTTAGCGAGCGCTCAGGTATACCTGACGTGCTGGAAATGATCGCCGGAGTGTGGATCGAGATGCTGTGGTACGCCGCACGCCACTGCACCGAGGTTTCCCACGCCAAGCAGCTGAGCAGCGGTGGCGAACTGGTGACTGCAATAGGGATGCTGGTGGAGTACACCGCTAGGTATGACCTGCACCCTCATGGTCATGGATCAGAGGATGGTCATCCACTGTCGGGGACATCTATGGAGAATGGAGAACCTAGCGGAGCGGCGGCTGAGGTGTCTCTAGATCAAAGAACCGAGAAAGGTCTAAACAGTGGCCTCAATCAAGGCAAGGGCGGAGGAATGATCAACACACGGAGTATTGGGTGGGCCCAATCAAAGCAGGGCCGAGTGGAACCAACATGGGCCCAATCACTGAAGCCTAAACTACTACGGACTGGGGCGGAGCCGCGGAGGGCTTTACTCACCATACCTTGCATTTGCAGGAATACCTCTACTGTTTAATTTTCTAGGCTCTGATTCATTGGTTGGCTGGACAGCGAACGCCACGACTGCTCCGTAGATGCGATTTGAGAAGAGGAGGCATGAAGTGGACTTGTTGGTGGACTGTTATTGTCCTTTGGACTGCTAAGACTTTTTTGAGACACTCATTTTGTTTGCTTAATGGGCAGACAGCGAGCGTTTAGCTCATGGCAGCTCTTCCCAGTCCGTCAAATAGCCATATGCCATTCTGCAATGATCAAGATTCAAGAGCACTGCACGTTGTAGCTTCTTTCCATCCTTATTTTCTCCATTTGATAATATCATTTGTCTCTCTAAATTAAACTTTAACGGAACGGCTCTGTCAATAAAGAAGCTCAGTTTCAAGATAGATCATACATTGCTTCGTTCTGTATCCTCAACAAAAGCATTGCGTGTACAAGATAAAAATGTTCAAAGAGACGGCAAAAGCACACAAAGGCACAAATCAATCTCTGCTTACACTACCGGATACAGGAGCTTTGCCGAGTGCCAGGGGCACTCGGCGAAGCCCAAAAAACACTCGGCAAACCGTTTGCCGAGTGTTACACTCAGCAAACGACACTCAGCAAACGGTTTATCGGCAAACACTGTTTTGCCGAGTGTTTTTTGTCGGGCACTCGGCGAAGACTCTGCCGAGTGCAAAAAAAACATTCAGGCAAACATTTTTTGAAAAAAAACAAGCACCAGCCACCGGGCGCCACCATCACCTCCTGTTTCGCCGCCACCTCCCCACGGTCCCGCCGTCCTGCCGCTCCCCGTGCCGGATCCCGCCGTTGTCGAAGCCACCGAGCCAGATCCGCGCCCCCACCGAGCGAGGGAGGGAGTCTGGGCCCGCGCCACCGTGCTGAGCGACGGCGTGGCCGCCTTCCCTGCCCTGGAGGAGGGGCGGGGGCGGCGGATTTGGAGGAGGGGCCGCGGCGGCGGATTTGGAGAGAGGGAGGAGAGGCTGGGGCGGCAGATTTGGAGGAGGGGTTGCGGCGGCGGATTTGGAGAGAGGGAGGAGGGGCCGCGGAGCGTGGCGGCGGATTTGGAGAGGAGAGAGGGAGGAGGGGGCTGGGCGCAGATGAGAGAGGGAGGAGGGGCCGGGCGTACGCGGCGGCGGATTTGGAGATGAGAGAGGGAGGAGGGGCCGAGCGCGCGGACCGAGGCGGGCTTTTTTTTCATTTGTCGAGTGTTTCAGATCTAACACTTGGCAAAGCTTTTGTTTTTCTTTCTTTTTTCTAGAAAAACTATTTTATTTCTTTGACGAATGTTTTTTTTAACACTCGGCAAATCCTCTATTTGCCGAGTGTTTTTTTTTGACACTCGGCAAACCCCCTCTTTGCCGAGTATTTTTTTTTTGCCGAGTGTTTTTAAAGTAGTACTCGACAAAGAACTTGTTCGCCGAGTGCCCGAGAAAATACACTTGGCAAACATAAAAACATTCAGTAAATTTGAGGATTCCGGTAGCGTTACTTATTATTCTCTTCTTCCGTGAACATATTGACAGTGTAGAAATAGAAATTTATGTAGGGTTGAATATACCAAAAGAAATTTTCACAGATAAATTTAGTTACTTTGTTTTCATGTGATCAAGTAAAATTGTTTTTTTTCTTTCAAGACACTGGTCAAAAGTTTTGTCATAAAGAATGTTAGAGGGTCTGTTTTCAGTACATGTATTTATGAGGAGGACGGCTACATATAAGAGCACATCTCTACCCAATCTCTTATACTCTCCCTATACCTTTAAATAGGAAATGTAGCAGTTACAGTAAATCTCCTATCACATGTATTATCCCTATATTCTTTAGGAGGTCTTCTAAATCTATCACCATCTCTCATAAAAGAAAGGGGATATCTATCTCTTAAATCCTGCTGGAGTAAAGGTCTCATATCCTAATATTGCTTATGAGAGATCTCGTATACCTGATTATAGGGATGAAGAAATCAGAGATCTGGTAGAAATACTCTAAAGCCATTATGCCACTTGTCATGGTGTTGACGACGTGATTGATTCTGTCCTATCTTAATTTTATTTCGTCCTTGGTCACTGGCTACTGAACTTGTGTAGACTTCTCATTTGAACCATTTCTTTCCACCAACACACACATATAGAGAATCTTCACGATAATGCATGCATTGCGCGAGTCGGCAGTAGTAGACATGTTCTGTTAACCATTTCTTTTTCGCCAACACACACATATGGAGAAGCTCGACGATAATCCATTGCATTGCACGGGATGATGTGTCCTGGGCTCTGGGCTCCTGGCGTCAGCCACAACCCCACGTCCCCACAGCTCTGTCCTGTGCTGACAGTAGCAGGCCGAGAAACATGGCGCGCTGCGGCTGACTGGCTGCTGTGCTACGCTGTGGCAGGAGGAAATGGAACTGGAAGGAGCGGATGCGATATGTCCATGTCCATGTCCATGTCCATGGATGGGAGTCGTCGATCTTTCTCGTGACTGCCTACATGTCCTACTCCATCTGAAACACAAGCAGCCTGTTCGGGAGGCCGTATCGTATCGTGGATTATTTACTGCTGACTGGTTTGGTGTGAGAGAAAAATACTGTTCCCGACTAGAAATTTACGATCGTTTACGAGCAAGCGAACGGGCTGGGGACGCTGCCCTTCGGTACATGGGCACAAGGCTAGGCTAGGGTCTGCGTTTGAATCGTTTAGTCAACACTAGTCATTATTAGAACTAGAGTTCAGTCTTGTGCTATTTATATTCTCTTCATTATAAATTCTCAATTATTTTAGTTTGTTTAGGTACTGTCGGTGTTTCGGACCGGGGTCCTCAACCGACTAGTGAATTTGTTCTGCGCGCTCCCGATTCCGGATGGTGATGCAAAGAGACACAAGGTTTATACTGGTTCGGGCAATCGAGGCCCTACGTCCAGTCTGAGAGATCGATCTTGTATTCCTTGCACCGAGGTGCTCGTAGTAGGGGGTTACAAGCTAAAGGAGAGAGGGAGCTGGTCCCAGGTCTCGGCAGGGCGTCGTGCGGGCCGCTTGAGACGTTGCTCTCAGACGGCAGGGATGTGTGTATATGTGTGTGTGTTACCAGGTTTTTTCCCCCGCCCCCCTAAGTGGCCCAAGTCCTCTCCTTTTATAGTTGAAGGGAGGACAAGGACCGTACATGTATTACTATGCGGCGTCGTGCCAATAGGGGTTTTTACAACTAATTCGTCAGAGCCTGCTAGGGACTTGGCGTAGGATTTTTTGCGAAAAACAACTAGAGAATGGCGCATGGGGCCTAGGGGATGCCTAGGGAGGGGTCCCCTATCTAGCCCCCGAGGGAGGCTTGGTTCTTTAGAGCGTAACCGAGTTTCTTGTCGTGTTATCTTGCCGAGGCCTACGATGGGCTCGGGGGGTTTCTCAAAAAATTAGACCAACTAAAGAATGCTTTTTAATTGTATTTCGAGGAACGACATATACAATGCTTGGAAATTTAGGGATAAAAGTGACGTAGCTGTTTTATGTTCCAAGCGTTGGTGAAGACTTCGCCCTTCTCGTTGGCCACGGAGGTGTAGCGACGGCGCGTGGAGGTGTAGGCGACGCTCTACCTGCCCTCGTCGTCTTCTTTGCCCGCTCTCATCATCCCGACCCCACAAGAAAACATTCATGAGTGGGTCGAGGTGTCTTCGTCGTCGAGTCGGAGTAGCCAAGCGATAGTCGCTGCTACCAAGAATGGCGCAAAGCCCTGTGGTTGTGGAGTCGAAAAAAATCCACCCCGGGCCGTGTCTCGTCCTCGTCCCGAGGAGTCGGAGTGGGTGCTCAGTCGAGTGACGCGGCGGCGTTCCGAGGGGTGCTCGTGAGCGGCAGAGTGGCGTAAGCGAGGCGACGGCGATTCTCTCCAGATTCTCGCCAGAGTCGGCTCTTTAGGGAGTGGTGGAGCGGAGCTTGACGACCAGGCATCGCCGCGTGCCACAGTAAGTTTCCTTTGTCCAAGCTCAGGCTAGATGGGTCCCCACCCGGGGACCCTGTGCCAACAATGATGGTCGAGGATATCGGCGGGGGTGGCGTGTCGCCCGGATTCACGTCGAGGTGGCCCTTGTTCGTGCCGTGCTTGCAAGCGCGGCGAGAGCGGCCCCGGACGCCGCCCCACGCTCAGCCAACACATTGGTTGGTGGGGCTCGAGGAGTGAGGAGCACCAAGTCGTACTCATGCCCTAGAGACATGAACTCTAGGCTCCCGAACCAAACCACGGTGCCGAGACGCAATGGTCGTGATGCGTGGTCCGCCATCCGAACTGATGATTTAAACGCGACACGCAGTACTGGCGCGCCAGTCGTCGTGTGTTTGGACGGGGGTCCTCAACCGACTAGTGAATTTGTTCTGCGTGCTCCCGATTCCGATGGTGATGCAAAGAGACACAAGGTTTATCTTTTTCGCAATCGAGGCCCCACGTCACATCTTGTATTCCTTGAACCGAGGTGCTCGTAGTAGGGGTTACAAGCTAAAGGAGAGAGGAGCTGGTCCCAAGTCTCGGCGTGGTCGTCGGGGGCGCTTGAGACGTTGCTCTCGGTGCACGGATGTGTGTGTGTGTGTGTGTGTGTGTTACCGTGTTTTTTCCCCGCCCCTAAGTGGCCCAAGTCCTCTCCTTTTATAGTTGAAGGGAGGACAAGGACCGTACATGTATTACTATGCGTCGTCAGGCCAATAGGGGTGGCACGTCCGAGCCCTCGTGGCCTGTCCCTGTGGTGGCGTGGTCGTCAGAGTGGTCCATCCTTGAGTATTGGGCGGCGTGGTCGTCCCATCGATCCTGTCGCGTCGTGGGAGCCCCGGAATGCCTCGAGTGGACGCGCGCGGGCGAATGTGCGAGCCACTATGGACGGACTGTGTCTGCTGCCGAGACTTGGTCGGTGCTTGGAGGCCGGCATCATGGTGGGGGGTCTCGCAGCACGAACCCCAAGATCGCCGAGGCCCGGTGGAAGTGGAGGCCTTGAGCGGCGGCCAATCATGGGTGTCCACGAAGTGGTCGGTAATCCCGTGTCCATGTCCCGGCCGGTATGGCGTGATCAGTGACACAAGTGGTAGGACACAAGATGGCGGTAATCCCGGCGTGCCTGTCCCTACCGGTATGGCGCCGATCGTGGACATAGTGGTAGGGCACGGATGGCGTAATCCCGTCGTGCTCTGTCCGGCGGTATGAGCGCTATGCGACCTCGAATCGCGTCGGCCATCCTGTGGCGTTGAGCCACCGTCCGGCTGAGATTGCGGGAGTGGTTGGAGCATTAATGAGACATGACGAGTTGTCGGGAAGGTCGGCCGAGGCGGGGGCGGACGGACATGGACGGCACACGGAGAATGAGGCCTCACATAGACGGAGATCGTGTTCTTGTCGAGGCCTTGCGCGAGGCGCCTTGCGTGATCTAGAATGTACCCTGCCGAGGCCTTCCCCAGAGAGCCTCGGGCGATTAGACGGCGCCCCTGCCGAGGCCTACCTGGGAGCCTCAAGGCGAGAGTTTGTTCCAAGACCTCCTGTGGCTCGAGGCGAGGTGGAGGAGGGCTCGGTCGTGGCAGGTGAGGGGCCCACGGCTTACCTTCTAGCTTTATTTTGATGTTTGCTTGGGGTACTCCGTTCTAAGGTACCCGACAGGTACATACTAGTATATTTTGCTACGTGTCTAAATACCTATTATATCTAGATATATAGCCAAAAGTATGTATCTGAAAAAGTTAAAACGGTTTATAATTTAAAACATTGATAGTAGTATTTTTGGACAAAGACCGAGGTGCCCTTGTTTTGATGAAGAAAGAAAGAGGAAGGTAGCGGAACATTGACGTAGCGTAATTCGATATTCTGTGTCACCTTTTAATCTGAATTCATTTGGTTTGACTAACTAGTACTTCACCTCTTACTCTTAGTCTACTCGTTTAGATAGTGACCTATATATACCTAAAGTTTATTCCATGGTTTGGTACCCTTATAAGGGTGTGTTTAATTTTTCAGTCGCTCCTAAAATTTATATCACATCGAATGTGTAGATACTAATAAGAAGCATTAAATATAGATTAATTATAAAACTAATTACATAGATGGAGGCTAATTTGCGAGACGAATTTTTTAAGCCTAATTAATCCGTCATTAACATATATTTACTGTAGCACCGCGTTGTCAAATCATGAACTAATTAAGCTTAAAAAATTCGTCTCGTAAATTAGTCGCAAGTTGTGTAATTAATTTCGTAATTAGTCTATATTTAATATTCCATATATGTGTCTAAATATTCGATGTGATAGAAATTCTAGAGCTCCTTGTAAAAACCAAACAAACCCTAACATGCCCTATCTCCCCAGACATCGAGATTTCGTCATATCTTGTTCTCTCTCCCGCCGCTATTTGATCATACGTTACCAAATAAGTGTACTTCTAGTATTTTAAATGTGTCCCATAATAAGTGTACGTTTAGATCGTGGACCACTAGTAGGTTTCGCTATTTTTTTTCATTTTCGAAATACAATATATAATTGATCTCTACACCATATTTTAGAAGTGTACTTATGTTGGGACAAAGAGTGTAAGCCTTTCATCAGTGCAACAAATCGATCTTAAGGAACTAGAGCTAACGACAGACTCAAACCCTAAAACCATGAGGTTAGGGGCAGAGACAAGGCGGGGCGGGGCAGGGCCCAGGCCCCTCTATGAATGTGAATTTTTCATTAAAATTTTTAAAATTCAAATAAATTTTAAAAATTGAACATTGTTGGCCCCTCCTAACATTAAAAATCCACTTTCTAGCTCCACCCCTACATGAGGGTGTTTCTACAGACTAATACACTGTAGCAAGAAGTTATATCCTCCAACCTCTACTTTCTTTGCATGGAAGAGCTTTAGATTTTTACCGGCCGTTTTCTCAAACATATCCACTTCTTTCTTTCTTTCCCAACTTGCCTCTCCAGAGACCACAGGATCCGGCCGGAGCACGTGCGGCAGGCGGGCAGCGCAACGGGGCCACAGGCATGGCTGCGGGCGGCAGCAGCGCGCTGCACCGGGGTCGGGCACTTGCATGGGGCCATGGGGCAGGCGGCATATATTAGAGATACCAAGGCACACCGTCTAGGCGGTCTTCTAGGGTGTCCATATATGTTCTATTTAGTTGGTGCGTTAGATAGAAATTTCACGACTCGGATAAAGCGTGTCACAATCTAGTTTTCTTCCGTGCATTCGGCAGTGGATAGATGAAGCAAGTGGACGCATTCAATGAAGTAGATGAAAAATTGAATGACCATGCATGCAAGGACAATATAAACTGTAGGTATACTTTGCATGCAAAAAGTTACTATAGTAGGGGGATTTACATCAATGTACTTTCACGTGTCCTTTACATAAAAAAAATTACTATGATAGGAGGAATTTACATCACATGTGCCTTCTCCCTTTACATTAATGAATTTACTATCAATAGATACTAGCCAGTAAATTTCCATGCATGCACGAGTGTCTCCTTAAGCTATCCAGAAATCCACTCAGTAAATTTGAAAGCACTCGATATCTTCACCTATGCAGGGTGGGTTGAAAGTAGGTGGACACATTTAATGCCTCCCCTCCATGCTACCATCAGATAAAAAAAAAGTCGGACGGGTGGACATATTTAATGCCTCTCCTCCTTACCATCAGATAAAAACAATTCACCGACCATGCAAGAACATTTGTACTTACACATGCATCCATGCATCTAAGAGACGGATTAGGTTGTGTGCACGTTGCTACCGAGGTGGTCGGTGGTTGGGGTTGGTCGCCATTAATACGCCTACCATACTTGCATCTGCACCCATGCATGCAGAGGCGCTCGTTCCTCCTCCAACTCTTGCCTATATAAGCATGTGCCACCCCCACCCCTCCCAGTGTCTCCATGTGTCCTCCTTGTAGTTCATATACGAGGAATCAGTAGCTATGGCCTCAGGGGCACCCGCAGCGGTGAGTCGACCCATCTCAGATAAAGACAGCCACGTCAACTGAGCCCATTAGTCGACTTCTGGCCCAACAATACCACAGGTCCCCACGGCAAATTAAAAAACGATAAACAACGTGACATTTGTTTCTTCCATCGTACTGCTTTCTTCCACCTTCGGCGGTTCTGAATGCTGAAGTGTCGCCGCATGCCTGGTTCAGACGAAGGTTCATCCAAGCCGCGCGATCTCAACTGCTCACCCGTTGTTGCAGTTCGCGTACGTTGCTGCTGTTAGGGCGGCGTACAAAACGGTGGCCACCGCCGCGCAGATGGCCGGGCTCCCTCTGTGTGGAGACGATGCAAACTGCCGCCGCCGCCGTTCAACTCATTGGCTATCGCCGACGCCGCCATTTGACTCGTCGCCTGCCGCCGCCGCCTAAGTCGCTCACCCCCGCTCGACTTGGCTCCGGCGCCGCCGCTCCGTCTCCACTCTTTGCTCTTACAGGTGGGCCGAATTCTTTGTTTATTGGGAGGAGTCAACATTGAAACGTTAGTCGATTTTTCTCTCTCTTCTGCGTGAGTCGTATAGTCCAGTCGGTCGATTTTTCCGGCCTCCACGTTGGATGATGAGTCGCTTTTCTATCCCCACTGGAGAAGCCCTCATTGTACTTCATCCCTGTAGTAGTTTATGTGTACATTGGCTATGTGTAAGCTCGCATATGTACCCGTCATTGTTTGCCACCTTCAGATATATACATGTGGTGCGCGTGTTTGTGATGACATGTATTCCATATTGAATGAGAAGGAGCGTCTCCTAATCAAACTCTATTACCGTGTTAACAAGCAACTTGGTCACAGAACGCTTGAAGCCTAAGCATCATTAGCATAATTCTGGGCAAGCACACTTGCCTATGGCGACAAGGACTAGCACACCCGCTGGCACCCGCTGGCAGTACTCTAAAAAATTCACGTGTAGCTAGGGACATTCTATAAGTGCATTAACTTACCTGTCTTGTCATGTGTCATGTAACCAAAGATATACTAATACATACAAAGTCTACAGTGTTTCAGCTAGCTGGTAGACTATTCTAATGTCCATGGACTACTTTTTTGCAACATTGTGGTTGCTCTTAGATTATGTTTTCGATGGTGTTTCAATGACACGACTAAGTAAACAATAGCCTGCTCACAACATAAGAGCAGGACAACCACGGGGCATATATAATGTGTCTGCTGGTTGTGCTTGGCAAGATAAGCCTCGGTAGACATGTGAAGTTGTAGGAGGAGCGGGCGTCTCTGCGCGTGTGAAAAATCTCTGCATGTAAAGGAGAGGCATTAAATGTGCCCACCTGTTTTCGACCTACTTCACGCGTGTGAAAAATCTCTGCATGTAAAGGATGGCATTGAATGTGACCATCTTCTTTCGACCTTCTCCGAACATAAAAAAATATATTGCCATGCAGGGTGTAAAGTAAGTACTGTTAGTTTAGTTACAGAATATATGTCTCTCGTAAATTTAGCTGGAGAGATGTGTGGTAATACTATGATCCTAAAAGTCACAACCTGTTTTTCGTTACTAATAATACATTTTTATTTTTTTTGAATTTACTGATAGTAAATTTCTATTTGTACAGGACAACAAGCATTAAATGTTTGTCCACCTGCTTACACCAAAGTGGTGGACGGTGGCGATAGATGGCATACAGTACATGCTCTTCTCGTTTATCCACCTGATGCATTTAATGCGCATGCGCCCACTTGAATGAGTTGTCTGAATGCATGCAAGGACAACGGAGTGATTCATCTAGGCTGAATATATGTCTCTTGTGAATTTAATTGGAGAGATGTATGATAATACTATAATCTAAAAATCACGATCTATTTTTACTTACTAATAATATATTTTTATTTTTTTAAAACTTAATTATAGTAAATTTCTATTTATATAAAACAATAAACATTAAATATTTGTCAAACTGCTTACACCAAAATGATGAACGGTGACGATAGATGGCCTGCACTACATGTTCTACTCGTTTATCCACTGCTGTCTTCAATGCGCATGCGCCCACTTGCATGAGTTGAACATGAATCGTAGGTACTACAATCGTCGTCATGGCCGGCCTCCCTTTCGTCGTCCTCGTCGTTGGTCTCCGTGCCCTCCTCAGGTGGCAGCGCGAAGCGGCAGAGCGGACAGAGGCGGCTGGCACGGAGCCACTTGGGCCGCGTTTAGTTGCGCCCGGAATCGGCGCCGCCGGAATTGCGTAGACACCGTGGCGCACTATAGTTGTAGTATTTCGTTTGCACTTGTAATAATGATTCAATCGTCGATTAATTAGACTCAAAACGTTCGTCTCACCAAGTACAATTAAACTGTGTAATTAGTTTTTGATTTCGTCAACATTTGGTACTTCATGTATTTACCATAAATTTAATGTGACGAAAAATCTTTTTTTTATATATATAGTGTCAAATTTTGGATTTCGATGGAACTAAACATGGTGTCGAAGATACAGCGCTCGTGGAAGCCGTGCGCGCACGGCATCGTCCTCAGCGCTTCGCCGGCCTCGTACTCGTCGAGGCACACCGCGCACTCCCCGCTCTCCCTCGCCTCGCCCTCGCCCACCGTCGTCTCCGGCAGACAAGCTATGGCCACGCTGGATGTCTAGACGGCGCCGAGGACGAAACTGCCGGAGCCACGGGTAGGAGATGCACCACTCGGCGAGCTTGCCCCTCCTGGCGTGGAGCCCCACCCAGAAGCCTCCCCGAGGGCTCATCCTGATATTGTCCGGGAACCACGGCAGCCGCGCCACCTCTTCGATCGCCGGCGCCTTCGCCACCGGCCGGAGCCAGTACCGGAGGATCCTCCCCGTCGTGGTCTCCGCCAGCGGCAGGTGTGTCCCGTCCCTGCTCATCGCGAGGCCGTTGGGGAACGCCAGCCCGTCGGCCAGCACCTCCACCTCGCCGTCGCCGCTCTTCGGGTCGTACCACAGCAGCCGCCCCGTGGTGTCGCCGGAGATGACGATGGTCAGGAACTCCCTCTGCAACCTCGTGCTCGTCTCGGTGAAGTAGACGGCGCCCGTGTCCGCGTCCACCTCGACGCCGTTGGCGAAGCTGAAGGCGCGGCCGGTGCCCTGCCACCACTGCGGCGCCACCGGCCTCGACACCTTGTCGTCGTCGTCCGGCGAGACGACGCGGAGGCCGTGGTAGGCGTCGGCCACGTAGAGCTCCCCGGTGTCGTGGTTGAACTTGAGGCCCAGTGGGCGCCCGCACTCGTGCCCACGGCCCGGGTCCTGGGAGCCCGTGCAGCTGTCCAGCCTGCATGCACGCACATATATTTTGAGAACAAAGTGTGTTCCGTATTTTCCGAGCAGCAGAAAAGAAAAAGAAAAGAATATTGCACCAGATGAGCAAAAAGTGTGTTTTCTGTGAATAGTTTGAGCGATGGAAAAGTACAATGGAACTGCACCATAAAAAGGCAATTTTATGACATGTCGCGGCCGCTTTGACTCTTTCTTTCTTAACAGAGGTACGGTACACCATGAGCTCTACAGTTTTTTCGGCATGGAATAAACTTTGGGTAGATGGCACGATCATCAGTTGAGTACTGGTACCATCGGTGCCTGCCGCGGATGCGACGACGACGACCGACCGTGAGTCCGTGGCCGAGCGCGTGCGTGAGGACAGACGACTGAGGCGGGCGATGGGGATTGCGGTGCCTGGCCGGATGCGGGTGGTGGAGCCGTCGCGGCCACTGCTCGCGCGCTGTTCTGTTCGGTGCAACGAGCCAACAATAGTCTTGCACCGTCTGTGCTGCTGCACTGCACTGCACCACACCCACACATGACGAATTGACGTTTTTCTATAAAGCACATCACCCGCGCACGAAGCACGGGCAGCAGTGGCTAGTGAGGTATTGAGGTGAGGTAGCGCATGTAACTGCACGCGCGGAGTGGCGCACCATCAGGCGCCCACACGACATGCAGTAAGTAGCGTGGCGGAGCTGAATGGTTGGGAGTTGGTACTGCCGTGCGAGCGGCCGAGCACACAGACAGCCTTGACACAGGATCTGGGAGTCACGAGTCCAATGGAAACTACAGCTCGATCCCAACGCAAAAGCGACAGTTTCTTCAAGCTTTGAAGCAAGAGCTGACATTGGCTCTGATCGCTTCTCTTTTAATCCATATTTTTCAGCTTTTTTCAAGGGAACAATGTTTTTATCCGTCACACCAAATCAGTCAAAATAGTATTTCGGCTGATTTGTTGTGAGAGAAAAATATTGTTTTAATTAAAAAAATAAACTAAAAATACGGATTATAAGAAAGCGCACCTGCCCATCGGTAGTCGGGGGGCTAGCTGTAAAGAAATGAATTCAGAGATGCAGTAGCAAGGCAACGAGAGAACGTGCAGGGCATGCATGAGCCGGGTTGCATTGCATGAGAGCTGAGAGAGGATGGGGTGATAGAGTCCACTGTGCCGCTGCAGGTTGCCAGCGTGCGCCCTGTTGGGTGGTGCTTTCAGACTCTCACAGTTTTACAGGAAAGTAGTCCATATACATTAGAACATTGTCTACCAGTTAGCTGAAACACTTTTCTATCTAATTTGTTGGGAAAGAAAAATACGATTCTAACTAAAAAACAAACCAAAAAATATGAATTATAAGATAAATGAACAAGGCCTGAAACATTATAAAGATGGTCTATAGAGATGTAGTCCATAACTAAAGATATCCATACTACTATGAACCGTCCATAAAAAATAAACAAATAATTCTTCTCTATGCTCATAATCTCTTCCTTGTCTCTCTCTCATGGTTTATCCAGGTCATATACATTTGTGATAACTATAGGCCGCGTTTAGTTTCAAACCCAAAATTCAAAAAATACTACGGTAGCTCATTATATCAAATCTTGTGATATGTGTATGGAGCATTAAATGTAGACGAAAAAAAACTAATTACACAGTTTGATTGGAAATCGCGAGACAAACGTTTTGAGCCTAATTGGTCCATAATTAAACACTAATTACCAAATAAAAACAAAATTACTACAGTAGCCCAAATTCCAAAATTCGGCCAAGGGGGTGTTTAGTTTCCACCAATTCCAAACTTTGGCACTATGAAAAAGAAGATTCCCCGTCCCATCAAACTTACGGTACATGCATGGAGTCCTAAATATTGAACGAAATCAAAAACTAATTGTACAGATTGGTTGTATTTTGTGAGACGAACGTTTTTTAACCTAATTAGTCAACTATTGGACAATTATTACTAAATAAAAACAAAACGCACTGTAGCTGCAGTGTTTTTGTCGCCGCCGAATCAGTGCAACTAAGGCCATGTTTAGTTCCCTCCCAAAATACTAAATTTTTCAAGATTTCCGTCACATCGAATCTTTGGACACATACATGAAGCATTAAATATAAATAAAAAATAAAACTAATTACATAGTTTAGACGAAATACACGAGATGAATCTTTTAAGTCTAATTAAACTATAATTAGACACTAATTATTAAATAACAACAAAAACACTACAATAACGCTCGCCAAAAAATTTGGCATCCAAACATGCCCTAAACGAGGCCCAACTAAACACGGGCTAACAAACGCAAAAGCTGTCCAGCCAGCACCGTACCAGCAGCAATGGCCTTCAACTGCAGGCATGAGGCCTCGGTTCTGAAAGGCTGCAGCAGCCAGCAGGCCTGCCTCTGCCTGACCTGATCGGCTGATCCTGCGGCAGGCCCCCCCTAGTACTCCGCGTACTGTGCCCGTCTGCTGCGGCGCTGCACGTCGCCTGGCCCAGAGATCACTCTCCAGCGGCTCAGGGGAAGAAGATGAGACGGTGGATGGATGGGATCGATGGAGACGGCGTACTCCTCCACGTACTGCTGGGCACGTCGTGTCGTCGACTGGACCGGCCCTGGTCCCTGGAAAAACGCGTGCCACTGCCACGCACGGTACCTGCTGCGAGCCTGCGATTGGGGTACAGTACAGTACTGGCCCCATACCGAATCGTTTGGACCAGACTGCGATCCGTGGTCCGTGGCCGTAGGGGCGGCCGGGAGGCAGGCACGCGGACCGTGCAGTGGACGGGCACCACACGTCCACACCTCACGGCCGGGACGCCGGTTGGGGCATGAGCATGCAAGTCTTGGCAGCGGCTCGGCCGCGCGGCGCGACAGCGATTGACGCTGACGGGCCTGGCCTGCGCCTGCACAGGCGTACCTCCCCTAGTCCTGTGTGGCTGTGCCTCCTGTCCTACTCCTACCGACGCTGGTTGTGGTTCCAGGCGCTGGACGTCCGATCTCCGCGCCACTCGAACTCGAACGTGCCCGGATCGGATCCGATCAGCGTGAAGTTACAGAGCCTTTTCGTTTCGTTTCTTCTGTAAGACAAGCTACTTACGTACTGTACTGTAGTTTTCCCGTATGAACGAAGCCTCCGTTCGCGTGCCCTTCGACCCGATTTTGATCGTTTTTTTTTCATCCGAACCGTGTTTTTCTAACAAATTTCTATAGATTCATCTAGATTTCTTAAGCGAACGGAGCCAAATTCCTCGATATTCATGGAGATTCCTTCGAGCGGGGCCGAAGAAGAGAAGGTTAGGCAGTGAGTGACATGGTCTTTAAAAAAATTTAGGTGCCCTGCCCACCTCGAATCGACTACTCGCACAGCGGCACAGGGGGTCGCGGCTGCCATGGGATGCTGCTGGTGAGGACAGAGAAATTCAGGAACGTAACAGAGCACTTTCGTTCGCAGCAGGGGTCGTGTCGTGTGTGAACAGGAACAAGCAACAGGGAACCGACCAGACATTGAGAGCAATGACAGTACTAAGCATTTCCATTCATCCATTGATCGCTACGACTAATCTCTGCATTCCATTTGCGAAGCAGGAGCGGACGAGACGAGACCATTACCAGACACCAGCCCGCCCACACCACACCACAACAATCCATTGCAAAGCAGAGGAGGACTGAAAGCGACGGAGCGAGCCGCGCCAAAACGAACCACCCCCTGGTTTTCCCATCCCACTGTACAGTACAAGCGTCCAAAAAAGGCTAAAGCCAGCCACAGCCACAGCCAGCGAGCCAAGCCACCCCTGCTTCGCGCTGCTGGTACAGAGCTGCGCTGCGCTACGACGACTACTGTCACTAGGCCATGCTAGCCATCTACTCCTCCCGTCCTACTGCTGTGCTACAGCACCCCCTCCAGCAGGGCCCCGCAGGTGAGCAGCCGGGTCAGCCACTCCTCGTCGGCGGGCTCGCCGGCGCCGCCCATCCCCATCTCCATCCCCACGTCGACGGCCGGTGCAGGGAGGACCGGCTGCGGTTCCGGCTCCGGCCACGGCCACGGCCACGGCACGGGCGGCGGGGGCGGCGCGCCGGCGCGGGTGTCGACGGAGGCCATCACGGTGGACGCCGCGGCGGAGAAGGACGGCCCGCAGCTCTCCTCGTTGCCGTTGATGGTCACGAACCCCGGCGGCGGCGAAGGCGGGGCGTTGTCCGTGATCTCCGCCTCCAGCCACCGCATCACCTCCGCCACGGCCTCCTCCGCGATGCCCTCGTACCGCCCGTCCTCGTCGTCCTCGTCCTCGTCCTCGCCCAGCAGCTCCTTGCCGTACACGGCCCCAGTGGCTCCCTCGCCCTCCGCCGCCTCCTCGACGACCCTCTTCCGCTTCCGCGCCGCGCCACCGGCCTCCGCCGCCTCCTGGACCTCCCCCTCCTCCTCGCCCTCCATGATGCCCCCGCGCTGCAAGTGCAACCGCCGGCCCGCACTGCACGGCAGCGGAACTGGACACCGGAATGACCGGACTCAGAGTGGGAGAGAGGCAAGCGGGTGGTTGGCAGGGGGATCGCGGCCGGGTCGGCGCTGCTTGTCACGATAGGCCACACGGCTACCGCCTGGGGGTTTATATAGGCCCCGGCCGCGACGTGGCTGCGCGGCGCGCCCCGTGCCGTCGGATCCGCTTGTACGCGAGACGTGCCGAGGGGGGATGGGAGAAACGGACGCTCCCGCTCTCGCACGGCCGGGGGCCACATCCATCCGCATGTCCGTCCGCTAGCGCTTTGGCTTTCGGAACTCGCGCCGCGCTTTTCTTTGCTCTTGTTTCTTCTTTGGGGGCCCGCTCGCCAGGGAGAGAGGGGTAGATATAGGAGAGGAGGTGTCAGTGTCACGAGACGACAAGCGCGAGTGTTGTGGCGCCGCTGACGACCGGGACCGGACCGGACCGGCGCCGGCGCCACATCGAAGTGACGACGACGAGGACTGCTGTAGTAGTCGTGTCGTGTGTGGCCTGTGGACTGCGGTGCGGGTGGGTGCGTGCCAGTTGGGCCGGCGCGGCGGCGCGGCGCTTGCCGAAAATAGGAGGCGTGCCAGGCCGGGGGCCGGGGGCCGGGGCAGGTGGGCAAAAGTAATGGCGGGTTGGCGCGTCGCAGCAAGAAACGCCCCGCCCCCATCACCGTCCACCAAACCTTCGTTTCGAATACTGAGCGGCCGAGGGGTACATGCACAGGAGGCACAGGCACAGAAAATTGATGCCACAGCTTGCACAACAGATCCATTTCCAGGCAAGTATTGCCTGCAGTAGCAGTGCGGTGCCCCTGCTTTTGACCGCCCCCGGACGGAGACGGACGGCCTGAGAAGGGAACGTCGACGTCGTCCAGGTCAGAGAAGGTCCGTCCGTCCATCCATCCATCCAACCACCGCGCCCACTCCACTCCACTCCCGGCCGGCGAGGTCGGTCGGTCACGCTCGATCAGATCGACGACGCGACCTCGCGGATCGTCCGGGAAACCGACGCGCAAGTTCGGTTCAAGTTCACACAACTGGGGCGCACACACATGGGCCATGGCACGCGCTTCGTTTCTTCTTTTTTCCTTTCCTTTCCTTTTCTTTCCGCGGCGAAATTCCTCTCTTCTTTTCCCGCTTTGTGTGAAACACTCAAGCTCGCAGCATAATCGATCCGCTTTACGCTTGCGTTCACATCTACTACTAGCCGTTACAGTATGTGCTCTGTCTCACTCTACGTGCCGCCGTGGCGCCCCGCGCACAAGTGACTGAATCGGGCCCGTGTCGGTGTGACGCGGCAGGTCGTCGTCTTCTACTCCAAGTCTCCAGCCTACGGTCATCTCGTCTGACGTGCCGATGCCATGGCGTACGCGGATTGTGCGGCCGCTTGCGCGTCCGGGCCCCGGAGGATATGGGCATCTTCCAAGACGGAAACGGGCGGCGGCACAACCCAACGAGAAAACCGACGAGGGGCCTGATCGGTAACGACGACAGACGCGGCTACCAGATTGTATCGCCATTTTGCTATCGACCTGCTAGCACACGACGTCTGATCCGAGGCGCTAGCGTTCGAACGGAGCCTGCATAGTAAACGAGCGAGCGTCCTAGCAGGCTTGCGACGGAGCCCGCATAGTGAGCGAGCGAGTGTCCTAACAGGCTTGCGAACAAGCGCCCCAGCTGTGGGTCTGCAGCGTCTCGACCGTCGATCGCGCCGCCCTAAACGTCGCCAGCTATTTTCCATACACATCTTATGTGCAACACCCGATCTATTTTTGAAACATCCAATTAGAACATAAAAACATGAAACGTGAAACACTTGAAACAATCGTATGAAACCCTTGCTAAAACGTCTGAAAACACTTGAAAATCGTTGCAAACATATGCAAACACTTGCAACATACGTATGAAACATCTGAAAAGACATGAAACATATGCTTGCAATATGCATGCATATGCAACATCTTGATAAAACATTTGCAACATACATCTAGAACAGATGAAACATTTGGAACATACACTTGAAATATACGTGTATAGCAATTGCAAAAGTGCAACATCCTTATCTACTTTTGCAACATCGATATACAAAACAACATACATATGAAATATCTGAAATACTTGAAACGTGCTCTTGCAACATGCGCTTTCCGCAAATCCAGGCAAGCGAGCGAGGCGTAGCAATGCACAACGAGATCCGGCGCTAGGCGTCGTGAAGGAGGATGGCAGTGGGCAGGCGGCGCCCCCGGCATGCGGTACCCGCAGTGGAGGCCATAACGTCGATCGGGCAGGTGTGGCCTCTCGCGGCGAGGCGCCCCCACGCCGGAGAAGGTCGCAGCGGGCGGGTGTCGTGCCCGCGGCGTGGGGCCCCCGCGCTCGAGAAGGCTACGGCGAGCGGCAATCGTGTTGGAGAAGTGAGCGGCGGGGAACGCCACGATGGCTGTGCGAGTTGGGAAATGTTGTTGTCTTTTTTTTTGAAAAGCATGATGGAAAGTAGAGAGAAACATGCCTATTGAGCTGATAGCGTGCAGGGCCAACGCGGTGTCCGAACGGTCGGGCCGGCACCACAACATTTCCGTTTTGCAATCGGCAACCGCAGTGAAGTCAATCTAGAGGTTCTTTATCATCACTGAGGATGATTGCGAGTACGGGCCGCGGAGAACGTACGCCCCCCTACAGTTCCAGGGCCAACTTGTTTGTTCCATTGGATTGGAGCCTCCTCGATGCGCTGTAAAAGATGGAGTTGGACCTCGTGTGTCGCCCAGAGAAGCCCATTTAAAAATTTACGCGATTGCCCGCCATGCCAAGACGAGTCGAGCGGAGGGTAACCAGGAAGAAATCAGTTCACGACAGCCTGTTCGTTTGGCTGGTTCATTTTGTCGCTGGTTTGTGAGGAAGTACTGCTGTCTGATTTGTGTGAGTGAAAAATACTATTTCGGCTGGAAATTTACGATCGTTTACGACAAGCCACGTCTAAACGAACAGGATTAGTGTATCGCCATTTTGTTTCATTCATTCATTCGACGGGGTAATCGCGTGATGGGCACCTGCTTCAGCAGCAGACGACGCGCCACGTCGACGCCGACGCCGACGCCGTCATGGTGGTCGGACCTCCCTCCGGACCTGGCCGGCGCCGTGCTCGATGGCTGCCGTCCCACTGCGACCGCGTCCGCTTCGCTGCCGTCTGCCCCCACTGGAGCATCGCCGCACAGAAGCAGCGCCCGCTGCTCCCGCCGCCGCTGCCGTGGATCAGCTTCAACAACGACTACTTCCAAAGCCTCTGCGACGGGGAGCAGCACGCATTCGGGCGGTGGCTCCCCGGCGGCTACGAGCTCCGCTGCTACAGCACCTTCGGCCGCTGGATTCTGCTAGAGGTGAACGACCCCGCGAGCTCCTGCGTCCTACGCAACCCCTTGTCCGGGAAGTCGATTAAGCTACCGCCTCTGCCATTTGAGTCGACCCGTACGCCTAATACAGCTCCGCATTCCGCAAAGTCATCTCGGTGGGCGGCGGGTGTTATAAACTGTGGATCATCTAGCAGTCGGTCTAGAGGGTAGACATCAAGAGCGGTAGACTACAGCAACGATGTAGACCTAGAAAGCTATCTAGAGGAAGGAGAAGGTGTCGAACCCGAGCCTCCGGATGATGTCGCGGTTGTGCTAGCCATCAGCGGGTTCGGTGATGGAGGCAAAGACACGGGCAAAATGACGGTGGAGTAGAGGTTGCACGGACGTCGATGCGGTCGCGGTCGGGCGTAGCGATGGCGCGACGAGGGATCGGCCGAGCTTCCGTCATTGGTCAGCGCCCTCTCGAGATCGGTTTAGGGTTTGTCGGTGGGGTTTGCGGCTCACGGCGAACCTCGTACCTTGAGCCGCGGCCCCACCTCTTTATATAGCGCGGCGACGAGGCCCCACCAACCATGTAGGGTTGGGCGCCCCGATCGGTATAAGACCAAGGCCCAATAGGCCGTTGGGCTTATTAGTCGAGAGATCAATCTAACATTCTCCCCTTGATCTCACTATTACTTTTATCTTTAAACTTTAAACTTCAATCCTTTTATCCTTACTCATTTCTTCACAGATGATGCATAGAGCATGTCTCATCGTCACGGTCAATCGCCGATAGATTTAACAGACTCGATGCACGTCTCTCGATCTGAAATAGTTACTTTAACTTTTGGGCCCTTTATAGTCCGTGAGTCATAGGCTTTCCCTTAAACCCATGCCGGCTACATGTTCTCTCGAACACGTTACGCGGTATAAGCCTTTTAAAGCGGATCCGCGAGCATCTTTTCGGTACTTATATGCTCAAGACTTATCATTTGATCCCGGACTTTATCCTTCACAACATAATACTTTATGTCAATGTGTTTGGCGGCACCACTTGACCTATTGTTGTGAGCATACCTTTCTTCTTTGGATTATTATCGCAAAGATAAACCTCGATGGTCTATTGATGTCGTCAACCACCTTCAAACCGGGTATGAACTTCTTTAGCCAGTTCACCGCCTGTTGCCTCATAACATGCTACAAACTCGGCATACATTGTGGACGATGTAGTGACGGTTTGCTTTGAGCTTTTCCATGAAATAGCTCCCCTGCGAGAGTAAACACATATCCGTGACGTGGATTTTCTATTATCTCCCGCATAGTCGAATCTGAATATCCCACTATATGGAGTGAATCGATCTTCTATACGTCATCATGAGGCCTTTCGCTCCTTGCAAATAACGCAAGACTTTCTTTACCAATTTCCGAGTGTTCTATTCCGTGATTGCTCGAAATCGCCAAGTAACCCGGTAACAAATGCCAAGTCGTATGCTGCATACACTTGAGCATATTGCAAGCTTCCGACAATTTGAAGCATATGGAACCACTTTCATTTGATCGATCTCATATTGGTTCTGGGGCATTGAAAATCCCCCATATATCTGCCGCCTTTGACTATAGGAGCAGGTGAGGGACTATATTTGTGCATACTTGAATTTCTTTAAGACTTTTTCTATGTATGCCTTTTGTGACAGTCCTAATACCCCTTTACTTCTATCTCGGTGAATCTCGATCCCTAGAACGAACGAAGCTTCACCAAGATCTTTCATATCAAACTTTGAGGACAAAAACTTCTTTGTTTCCAGTAGTAGACTGACATCACTACTAGCAAGTAAGATATCATCCACATACGTGGACAAGGAAGATAAACTTCCCATTCTTAAACTTTAATGTGAGACACAATTGTCCTCAACATTATCTTTAAACCCAAAATTCTTTATTGTCTGATCAAACTTCAAGTACCACTGTCTTGAAGCTTGTTTTAATCCATAAATGGATTTCTTTAGGCGGCATCCCAAACGTTCTTTTCCTTCTATGACAAAACCTTTTGGTTGTGCCATGTAAACATTTTCTTCTAAGTCTCCGTTGAGAAATGCCGTCTTTACATCCATCTGATGTAATTCCAAATCGTAATGTGCCACTAATGCCATTATGATTCTGAAGGAATCCTTACACGAGACTGGAGAAAAAGTCTCATTGTAATCAATCCCTTCTCTTTGTGTAAAGCCTTTTGCCACAAGTCGGGCTTTATATCTTTCTATATTCCCTTGAGAGTCAAGTTTTGTTTTGTAGACCCATTTACAGCCTACTGTTTTGGCTCCTTTAGGAATTATCTCCAAATCCCAAACTTTATTTGCATTCATTGATCTCATCTCATCTTCCATGGCCTCAAGCCACTTTGATGAATGATCACTTTTCATGGCTTCTTCAAATGAGGTGGGATCATCCCCCATTTGAAATTCTTCAGTGTTGTACACTTCATAATCAGCAGAAATAGCTGATTTTCTAACTCTTTGAGTCCTTCTAGGGGCCTCCTCAATTGGCACATTTTCTCGCTTGAGGCTGTTGTTGCTTGCTCCCCTCATGTGTGGCAATAGGTTCTATAGGATCCCGAGCCACAGGTTCCTCATCATCATTCATTGTTGCCACAAAGGGATAACAACAGTCTTTGGCACCACAGTTGTCTTGTATCTTGTTAGTGCAAAGAACAACAGTAGTAGTGAGAAAATGGCTCATGAATGATCGGAGGGTGCATACACCCGCTTCTCTTCAAGGTCAATTTCTCGAGCTACCATGCTCCCCTAATCATTTCATCCTCTAGGAAGACAAAGATGTCTCGTTTTCACAAACTTTGTATGTCTGTTAGGGACAAGAGAAACGAAAACCTTTTGACTTTTCCGGGTAGCCAATGAAATGGCAACTCACCGCTTTTGGGATCTAGCTTCCCAATGTTTGGGTTAAAAACTTTAGCCTCAAAGAGGGCTCCCCCACACACGCAAGTGGTTAAGTGATGGTACTCTTCCCGTCCACAACTCATACGATGTTTTGGGCACCGACTTACTTGGTACTCTATTGAGAATATGAATGGCGGTTTTTAACGCCTCCATCCACAGAACTTCGTGGGTAAAGTGGAGTAACTTATCATACTACGCACCATATCCATCAAAAGGTACGGTTACGCCTTTCACCTACTCCATTCTGCACCGAGGTTCGCCTTGTTGAATCTTTGGGCGACTATACCATTCTCCCCGTAAGAACCTTGCAAAAGGTCCAGAACTTGTCCATATGGGGTATGCCGAATAGTAGTACTCTCCTCCACGGTCGACACGACTATCTTAATCTTTAAATCATGCTGATTTTCAACTTCGCTTTAAATATTTTAAATTTATCCAACGCTTCGTTTTTCTTTAATTGGATAAATGTAGCCAAACCGAGAGTAATCGTCTGTGAATGTTATGAATGAATCATAACCATCCACACTTTTCACAGAAAAAGGACCACATATATACGTGTGAATAATCAGAGAATTCTCGCGCCGTTTGGCATCTTTCTTAATTTTCTTTACATACTTTCCTTTTATGCAATCTCTACATTGTTCTAACTCTCGAGAGCTCTAATGGAGGAAGAATATCATTCTTAACTAGTCTTTCTATTCTCCCCCTCGAAATATGGCCTAAACGACGATTGCCATAATTTCGACAACGCATCTTGAGCTCTCTTTCGTTTTCTCGTTTCCATTGTTCGATGAGGATACATTTTCATTCACATCACATACTGGAATTAACATTTTCACGAAGTGATAACAAATAAAGCTCGTCTTGTCGGAAGGCAAGACCAATACATTTATTATTAAACAATATCGACATTTGCCATTTCCAAAATGGCAATCATAACCATCATGGTCCAACTTTGAAACACTAATCAAATTTCTTTGCAAAGAAGGTACATAAAGAACATCTCTAAGAATAATTATGAAGCCATCAAAGAAGCTCTAACGGAAGATCACCAACGGCCTCAACATCCGCTTGTTCTCCATTTGCGACTTTAATGAAACTTTCGCTTCTTTGCAAAGTTCTCATCGAACGGAATCCTCAGAATGAATTAGCAACATGAATAGTTGCACCTGAATCAATCCACCAAGTAGATTTTGAAAACTTTACATACAAGGATTCATTTACGAACGTAATAATGTTCTCACCTTTATTCTTCATAATCATCTTTAAGAAATCAGGACAATTCTTTTTATAATGTCCTATCTTCTTGCAAAGGAAGACACCGGTCTTTAGCCACCGGGAATTCTTTGGTTCTGAGACCTGTTGCATGGGACCTTTTCCAGATGATTTGGAGGAAGAACTGTTATTATAGTTCTTTTTCTTATCTTTTAGGTAGTTGATGTAACCACCTTGTGAAACTTTTATTCTTTCCTCCTCCCCTTTTTTTACATGGCTATGAGCTTTTCCAAATCGCATTTTTCAGTCAGTATGTTGTAATTAACAACAAATGTGTCAAATTCTTTGGGCAAAGAAGCAAAAATCAAATGAATAAGAAACTCATCCTTGAGTGCCAAATCCATTGGTTTGAGCTTAGATGCCAGATTGCTCATTCTCAGTATGTGCTCTCTAATGCCACTGCCGCCACCAGAGTACCTTTTTTCGTGACCACCGCTTGATCACTGGGTTGCATATCTTTTGAAGAGCCAAAGGAACTGACTCTTTATTCATCTAGGTACTCTCTGTGACGTGTGTCACGATGGAATTGAGCCCACTATAGCAGGCTCAATCGTGTTCTTTATCACTGCCAGACACTTCTTGTTGGCAGTGACCCATTTCCTATGCTCAAGGTCATAGGACATCTTTACGGGAGCAAAATCCCGCTCTGCTTACGCCATGCGATGACGGTCCTCATCTGTTTCCCTTACTGGTGCCTCGGGTTCTTTAGGGCACGCGGTGTGGTGACAACCAGTTCACCTCAAATGAGGATAAAGGCCAGTCTATCTTTTTCTTTCACTCAATATAGTTATCACCTTTTAGAGTGGGGATTTCTTTGATACAACTCATCAAGTTGTATCCTCCTGAAAACATAATTCAAATAGGGTGAGAACAGAAATAACAATAATAATTGCATGCCTTAGTTTAATGTTGGTCAAAATTAAAACATACAATTATTTTCTACACTAATTCTACATCACCGTTGGGCAGAGATAGAATTAATGTATGACAAAAACATTATAATATTGCCATTAATCAACGTTGGTCAGAATAACAACAATATTATAATCAATTTAAAACATATCCATTTTCAAAATTAAATTCTCCCGTTGGTTCGAATTTAATAATGAAAATTACATCTTTAAATCGCAATGAAACTTTAACATTTAATAATCTTTTCCTATTTTCCGAAGCAAATTTACTATTTACTTGAACAAAAATATCGTTGGATAAATTTTGTACGAAAATTATCATAAAAAATCAATTCAAATTGATCAACCTGTTTTCAAAAAATAAGAAAACAAAAAGCGTGACAATATCTGCTTCATTTGACCATTTCGCCCAAATTGAAAGACATCGCTGCCCACGGCACCTGCTCACACACACACAAGTATGCCAATGTAACAAACCCAAAGACCGTGTGGCCATCCAGCAGCGCTTCAGTATGACCACGCATCCACCAGCCTTTCTCTCTCCCAGCCAGAACACCCCGGTGTTATGCCTACATTTAGGCACCTTTGCAAATCATGCATATCATGCATCATCAAGCATCCTAATCATACATGCATAATCTTGCATATAATAACTGAAACATTCCTTCAAAACATACGAAACATGTTTGTGAAAAGTAAATGATGCATACACTTATTAGAGTTGTTTTGCTCTGATTCTTGCTTGCTAGCTGAGTAGAAACTGTTGGTTATGCTTGAAAATCATCTAGAATTGTTTATCACAATTTTTGGAGCAAGGTTTGTATTCAAATTAATTCAAAATTTTGCTTCCAAAGTGATTTCCCAAAATTAGGGTTTTGAGTTAAAAATTTAACTTTGATTCTATAATCTAAAATCTAGATAGAATTGGACTTTGGTCATAAAAGCAAAGTTGTAGGAATTTAATTCTAAGCAACTTTCATTTTTGGTACATTTTCAAAAGAGGTCATTTTCTTGCTCAAAATAATGTTTGAAAGATGGCAATTTAAAATTTTCTTGAAAATCAATTGAAAATTCCATTTTCTATTTTACGGCCGCTCGCTTCCACTGCTTCCACCAGGCTGAAGCCCGGCCAATGAGCTCCAGCACACAGCCATCTCTTCGCTCACCAAGAGCCCAACCACCGTGCCGACCAGGCTGCCTCACACTGCATTTTCTTCTCCGCATGCACAGTGCGCCGCCGCGCGCGCACGTCCGACCTCGTCGGCGACGCCCGCAGGCGTGTCCGCCACGCGCCCGGCTAGCTCGACCACGCAGCCATTGGCGGGCTTGAAGAGGAGCGCGCCTGGCTGCCATTTGCGCGCAGCTCTGCCTTCACTCCTCCAGCTGCCCTTCACTCATCGCCATCGCCGCTGAGCTCTCCGACGCCAAGCTCTCACACCGCCGCATCATTTTCCGATTGCTCGCGCCACACCCGCCTCGCCTTTCCTTTGGCTCACGCTTTCGCGCTTGCGCCGCCTTTCCGAGCCTGGTAGCTTTCCCTCCTGCGCCACCGGCGTCCATGGCGCCGCCGTACCCGGCCGTCGTGGAGCGCCCTCTTCCTCCCCTTCCCAGCCGTGCGTAGCTGCCTGCTTGCTTTCGCCATGGCCTCGCAGACACCTATTAAGGCTTCGGCTTATACCGCCATGGCGAAGTTGGCCACGGTCATTGGTCGAAAGCAGCTTGTGCAGCCAAATACAAGACACCCCCCCGAGAGGCACCTTGCCTCTACTGGCAGGAAGAGAAGCCGTGTCGTGGTGGCACGCTGTTGGGCCGTCTCCCTCCCTCAAGGCCTCGGCCAAGCCGGTCGGTGATGATGGCCGTGGGCCAGCTGTTCTCTTCAGTGCCGCCCAAAGATTTCTGAAATGAATTGATTTCCTTTTTTTTATTTGTTATTTGAAATCAAAAATGGTTTGAAAAATGTTTGGATGGTCAAACTTGCTCCAAATTTGTTGAAACAAAATTTGCTAGGTTCCTTATCACCAGATCTACTTGGGAAAAATAGTGCATGTCATTTTTGATATACTTTTCTATAGGATTTTATTTAATCTTGAATATTGCTGATAACTTGAAAAATATGTAGAAAAATATCTAGGCTTCAGAAAAATATGATTCCAAGTTTGTTAATCTTCTTATGTCATGTACTTCCTAGGAAAAATATATTTCATGCATGTGCTGTGGAAAACTTTAGAGGTGTAGTTCAAGTACCTTAAATGGCTGATTTTTGTTATTTTTGCTAGAGAGCAAACTTTGTATAAAACATTCATGTGATAATTTTTGTACAGTCATTATATGCTATGAAGAACCCAGGAAAAATATTAATTCTGTTGTTTGACACTTTTCATAGTACAAAGTAATTTCATGCTCATTTTTATGCAATAACTTGTCATTTTTGTGTAGGATAGTTTACTTATCCAAATGCCATGAAATTTTTATGGTAGTATTATGCTACTGTAATTTTCTCAGATTTTTAGGAGCATCAGAAATATAGGTTGCTATTCAAACCTATTATTAATTAAGGTTTAAGCAAGTGTTGCCTTAAGTGTGATTAAGAAATTAGTAAAGCTTTGGTGTATCTTTGAAGCATTTCACAAGATAGGTTAACTTAACATATTAGTAGTAGAAGAGAATGCAGTAGATGACATGTGCTTGTAGCATAGTTTCTTGGATGATGTTGTCTACCTTGCCTTTCAACATATTCATTGCATTCATCTCCTTCGATGCACCGATTGCATAGGCACTTACACGCATTGCATCATACAGATCGCAAACCGAGAACTCAGCCGTCATTCCCGAGGAGCCCGAGGAGCGATTCGAGGTGCAAAGCAGAGAAGTGCCGTGGTCGAACGAGGAGGACGTTGAGGAACTTCCTGAGTGCCCCGATCACCGCCTCGAAGCTCCTTCGAGAGAGGCAAGCCCCGAGCATCTTTCTCCCGGTTTGCAATGATTTCGTTAAATTCTTTACTTAAAATTGATGCATTACGTTCAGGAGTTGTTTGCAACCGCTGTCTTTGCATTATACCTTGTTTACCTTTGTTATACTATATCCTTGTTACCACGGTATCCGCAATGAGTCAATGCTTAGTCGGCTTAGACCGGTAAGTCGGGTGATTTCACCACTGCGAGCTATAGGTGGTTACCGGATCTGCTTTGGATGGCTATGAAGTCATGGTATAACTAAGTGTTAAATGAAGTTGAGACCGGGCGGAGACTTGCGGGGTTTTGGACCGTAGTGTTTCCGCTGCGTGTCGATTAAGGACCGACCGTTGTTGGGCCTCGAGTCATGTTGAACGATGCCTTACATTTAGTCGGGCCGGATAAAGTACCTTCCGACCGCAAAGTCGGGAGATTTTTCGGCCGAGTAGATTGCCCAGCAACAGACCGTGCGGCAGTGTGGTAGGACACGGGCGGATGATAAGACCAAAGTGCGGTCGGTCGGCCCCGGGTACATGTGGTTCTGGCAAACTCGAGATACCGGAAAGTTGACTCGGTGATCAATATCTCACTTTAGCGGGTGAGTGAGATTTGTGTAAGGAATAAATCACCACCGGTTAGGAATCGATTCAATCGCCATCGCCTCTGGATAGTGAGCACTTGACTTGAGTGACTTCATCGTAGTAAATGTTTATGGAACACTTGGACGCTTATAGTGAATATGACAAGATGGAAGTTGTTTAATGATCGAAGGTTATCATTAATTGCTTAATCACATGTTTACTCTAGTATAGGTGCAAATCTAGTCGACGTGTTAATAATAATTAACTTGACAATAATGCTTTTAGAAAGGTTCTTGAAATGCTAAAAATGCTTCTTTCGCAAATGAGTCAGCTACCCTACTATAAAGCCCTTCATAATCCTTGGTGTCATTTATTCTCGGTTATGTCGGGTAAGTCTGGCTGAGTACCTTCTCGTACTCGTGGTTTTATTCCCACTTGTTGCGAGATGGGCGTATGTACTATGGCTATTGTATCAACCGCCTCTATCCTGCGATGGTGATGCTTAGGACCATGGGCATGGTCATTCCTTACGTCTCATCTAATGCTTTTGTTGGAGATGATCATCAGCTGGCACTATATTTGAACTCCGTGTGAGTGTGTGTGGTTTTAAACAAATGACTTCCGCTACTTTTATTCGAACTTGTTTTGTAATAACTATGTGTAAACTCGATGTATCATTATGCAAACTTTTATGTAATATGTGATTGGTGACCGCTAAACTTATTACGATCATGGTCGGGACACGAGTTGGTTTGAAATCCTTCGTGATTTCACGGACTACCGGGTTATACGGGCTTAAGTTTGCACAATCGTCTCCGCTCTGTGGATGATTTTCTTACTTAATTTCGTATAATTGGTCGGTTCACATTACACCGCGCCCAGCCGCAACTTTGGGCTGGGCCGATTTCGCCTTGTGCCCTATCCCGCTGGGCTGCGGCGCCGCCCGGGCCGCCTGCGGACCGGCCCATCTCCATCCGACGGTTGCCCGCTTTTTCGCCTTAACAAAACCCCCGGGCTTCTCTCCCTGAACCCTAGGTTCATTTCCTCTTTCTCCTCTCCTCTCCCACGGCGTCCGGTAGCGAAAACGAAAGGGAGCGCGCGCCACCTCGTCACCGGAGAAGAAAGGAGGGCGACACGCAGCAAGCCCCTCGCCGGCGCGCTTCCGCCCATGGCGTAGCGCGCCATTGCCGAGCGGCTTTGGACCATTGCCCCGAGCTACGGCCGAGCCGGCCTCCTCCGTCCGCCAACCAACCATGGCGGCGGTGATCACCGCCAGACGGTGGTGACTTTCCAGCTGACGGTGGTGTCGGGAAGACCGGTAGGTTCCCTCTCCATCTTATTCCTTCCCCAAACCCGATCTAGGGTTAGGGTTTCATTTCTAGGGTTAGGGTTCTTTCTTATCCGATCCGAGATCGGGATCCTTTTCATTCTTTTTTCTCGCTTTTTATCCCGATTTTGCACGATTTCCCGATTAGGGTTAGGGATTAGGATTGGGGAACGAAATTGTTTTCTTTTCCCGAATCACCTTCGGGTTTTCTTTAACCTCATTAGGTTTAGGGTTCATCCAACCAAAACTTTTCTCGATCCGACGGATCGAGTTTGGGGTTCAACCGAACGTCGGCCGACCTTTTTCAAATTAGATCCGCCTTTGGATCTCTTCGTCTTTTCTTTTCTAATCGGTACCCGTTCTAGATCTACGTGCTAGTAGGCTCTGGTACCATTGTTATAAACTGTGGATCATCTAGCAGTCGGTCTAGAGGGTAGACATCAAGAGCGGTAGACTACAAAGAACGATGTAGACCTAGAAAGCTATCTAGAGGAAGGAGAAGGTGTCGAACCCGAGCCTCCAGATGATGTCGCGGTTGTGCTAGCCATCGCGGGTTCGGTGATGGAGGCAAAGACACCGGCAGCGACGGGTGGAGTAGAGGTTGCCTGGACGTCGATGCGGTCTGCGGTCGGGCGTGCGATGGCGACGACGAGGATCGCGAGCTTCCGTCACCGGGCAAGCGCTCTCTCGAGATCGGTTTAGGGTTTGTCGGTGGGGTTTGCGGCTCACGGCGAACCTCGTACCTTGAGCCGCCGACCCCCACCTCTTTATATAGCGCAGTGCGACGGGGGCCCACCAACCATGTAGGGTTGGGCGCCCCCGATCAGGGCGCGAGACCAAGGCCCAATAGGCCGTTGGGCTTATTAGTCAGGAGATCAATCTAACAGCGGGCTCATCGTCGCCGGTCTGTTCAAGCCCAGCGTGCGAGAGAACCCACCATCGGAATCTGCCTGCCGTTCACCAGCGGCTCGTGGGCGCTACACACCCGCTGCGAAGGTCCCCGCGAGAGGTGCGTGATCCAGCAGGCGCCGTGGAAGGAGGAGCTGGAGCCAGCCCTTGCGGCGACGCCGCGGAGCAAGAGGCGCACGACGCGGCGGTACCTCGTCCAGCGACAACTACAAGCTGCTGATGGTACGCTGGAGAATCGTCAAGGAAGACGGCGTCTACACCATCTTCTTCAGCCCGGTGAACCAGGAACCGGTGATGGGGTTCAGCGTGTTCCAACCGGACTACTCGAACGACGACGATGACAGCGGCGGCGGCGCGTGGGCATGGTCGGAGGTGACGTCAACCGGCGCGTTGGAGGACCAGTCTCTCTTCGTGAGCCGGAGCTGCTCGGTCGCCCTCCGCGCGTCGGGTTACAGGTACGCCGGCGCCGTGGACGCCGACGGTGCGGGCGCGGACGTGCGAGGGAGCCGCGTGTTCTATCTGGAGGACGAAGGGTTCGCCAGCAATGCCAGATACGGCAGGTACATGGGTTCGGTCGGAAGTGGTGGAACCTTCGCGTCTGTGGCGTTTACGACCTGCGGGACCGCACGGCCGGCCGGATCCGCGGCTCTGGAACGGTGGGGAGACGAGGTGGGCGGAGGACAGAGACGGCGGCGATGGTGAACGGACGGAGTTCGTGCCGTCTGAGTTTTGTATGTATTCGCTGGCTGCGTTTAGGTTGAGGGACACGTGGTTCTTGCCACATGCGTGCAGCTAGCACTAGCACTAGCTAGCAGCGAGAGGTGACTCGTTCGAAAATTTTCATCAGTCAACAAATCACAAATGTAATGCGCGCTGCTGTGTGGGGATGTATTCGTAGAATCTTCTGATTCGTTGGTTGACGGTTGAATTATCTTTAATTTGTCCAGACCTGTTCTTTATTTAGAGCATCCCATTAATAAATCAATGAGTTTTTTTCAAGTGGCTAAATAAAATTAGAGTTTTGCTATTTATCTGTCATCAGTTTTTTTTAAAGTTGTATCTGTCAAATTTCTATACGTCGGATCATGCTTTGGGATTTAACGGGCCCGAAGTGAACATGGGGTTATTACACGGGTCGGATCTGTCCACATCCTAATCCTCCATTCATCTCATCGCCGGCTGAGAGCAGCTGTACGGAACGCTCGTCTCCAAGCCGAGCGCGCGGCCTCCGGATGCGGCGTGGCGATTTCCTTTCTGCCGCGCGCCTTTTTCCTTCTTCCACTCCATTCGAGCCAAGCAGCATCGGCGGCGGCGGCTGGCATCACCGTTGGCCACGGCAACGTCGAGACGGCCTCACGCATCCCGTTTGGTCGCGGGAACGGTCGCGGCCGAGGATATGGTGCGTCAGCGGCACCCATGCCCTCTCGGCGGAGCCACGAGTTCGGGTTGTCGGCGGCTTCCTCAACGGCGTTGCCGGAGGCTTCTCCCATGATAGGCTACTGCGCTGCTGCTGCGGCGGATTCTGCCATGGGTGGATTTTTTTTTTTGATACTCTGCCATGGGTGGATCTGGCTACTGCTCTGCTGCTGCGGCGGATTCATCCCCAATCCATGGCAGAAGAGGCTTCCCCAGCGCCGGCAGCCATGGGGGAGGCTTCACTGGCGCCACTTCTTGGGATGAGGCCAGCAGTGGCAGCCCTCTTTCTCCTCCATTTGGGCGTCCACCAAGTTGGGATCCAAAATGGTAAAACTTTATCCAAATTATTTTCTTCTCAGTCATATGAATGAACTGGATTCTCAATAATGTCAACTTTAAAAATTAGATGAACCGTGACATCAAACTGAATGTCTTTGTGTAGTATGAATTTAGTTTGGCAATTGCTCGGTACATATGTTCTAAATTATCTTAGTTTTGCAATTGTTAGTACATATGTGATTACCAGTCATGCTATTAATCATGCTGTCATCCAGTTATATAGTGGACAAGTAGGTTATGTTGCTGTAGATTTGGTAAATGTGCCAATGTTGCTGGGGACTTGGTAATCTCCGGTTCCTGTAGTGCTGAAACTATGCAATCTCTAGTTCCTGTCATCTCCACTATCTGTCATCCAGTAACTGTTGTAGTTCTGAAAGTGTGAACTACTACCAGATCTTTTTTTCTCTCAGATTCATGTATGCTCTGAACATTGTCATCCTTTGCCTTCTTCAGTTTTTAGTTTTAGTTACTGGATGCATCATTTGTCTAAAAATGTTGTTAGCTATTTGAGTTTCAGTTACTGGATCCTTGATCAGTACTGCAGTTGTTTAGTCTTTTTTCAGTATTTACTGGTCCGTAATGCAGAAGTTTACTGGATCCTTGATCAGGGTATGCTATCATTCTGAACTTGGTGTACATTGCTATCAGTCTGAGCTTGGTGTGCATTGCTATCAGTCTTGCAGTCTGAACTGCTGCATGAAATGGTACTAACTTGATGATCCATTATCTATTTTTTACAGGGATAAAGACCCACAATCTAGTTAGGAAGTTCATAAAGATAGAACCTGCATTTCTTTCATGGAAAAGCGAAGCAAAGCTGCATTCTGACTGGCTTTTTTTTTTGAAAAAATTGACTGGCTAAATTTTTAGCCTATTATATAGAGAACACTGGATGAAAGACTGAGAACCTGTTAATGCGGTACATTTCTGATTGTTTCTTTTTTTAACCAGTTGATTTTGGCTTTTTTTTACTGGGATGTCTTTTAGTTGCTGCTGCTGATTGGGCTGCTACTGCTGTTGTTGAAGTTGCTGAGTTATAGATGTGGTGATTATTTGATTTGTGAGGGAGCAATTGAAGGTGTAGTTGAGATGAGTATTTTTAGCTGTTATTTTCAGAGTTGTTTGCTAGCTGCAATCTTTTTTCCAGTTAAACTATATATTGGTCCTGAAGTTGTTGTTTGGAGCTGTGGCGTTATTCTCTAGGTTGGTTTTTGGATTTGGTCGAGCCCTGCAGGTTATATGAGTTTATTTTTCTGCATGTGAACTTTTGTAGCCGTTTGTTAGTTTTTTTTCTTAGCCCATTGATGTGGGTGTGTGTGTGGTGTGTGTGTGCACATTGTGGCAGGTGATTGATGTTCTTGGTGTTGTATCTTTGACGGTGAGTTTTGTTTGGGTTGTTTTTCACCTGCAAGTTGAGTAGATGCAGCAATCTGCATGTTAGTAGTTGCTCTTTATGCAAGTGATGATTTGAGTTTGTCTTCTGTCGCTTTTTTTATGGTGAGTTTTCTCTGGGTTGGTCTTCACTTGCAATTTGAGTAGATGCAGCAATCTGCATGTTAGTAGTTGCTCTTTATGATGACTTGCAGAATCTTCAGAGTTCGTCTTCTGTTGCTCCTGATGACTGCTTGCAAGTTTGAGGGCTTTTGCTTTGTTGTCTGTTTGAGTTTGAATATTGCTTGTAGTTGTATTTATTTTTAAATCAGATGCATACTTTTGTACTTGTGCTTCTGGCACTTTAGTTTTTTGTAGTTGTATTTTTTTGGGGAATTTTGTTTTTGTTATGAAGATTATTTTTTTATTTTTATGTGAGCATTTGGTGGTGCCCTTCAGGTTGTCTTTTAGGGTGATGAGTTGTATTTTAGTTTTCAGCCAGATGTGATGTGTTAATAAATGTTATTTTGGATGTGTTTTGATCATTTGATCATGCGTGATTTTGGTCCATTTCTTCGCTTCAATTGTGGAATTGGTGTTCGTTACTTGTTTTGCCCCTTCCTTCTTTCTTTGCAGGTTTTTGAGCAGGTTTACCATGTTGCATTGTCTAAGAAGTGGATCAGTTTGTGGAGTGGCAATGATGCCATGTTTGCGGGGGAAACCTGTGTATTCTTCTTCCTCAGGGATTTCTTGGAAATAAAACACGAACATCTTGCTAGTCTGCTTGAGTATGGGCTTATTCTTCGATTCCTTTAAAAAGACTTTGACAAGTTTTTTTCCGCACAATGATATGGTTTCTTGTATCTCCAGTCTCTAGCTTCTGTCTGTCAGATTTTATAGCAAAATTACTTGACTTATGTTCTTTGCAAATGTCATGCCGTTCGTGGTGACAATGGATTGCTATGATATCATGCATGAGTAGCAGATCCAGGTTCAAGTGTGAATATGTAGTCAGCTGGTGGTTATCTTGTTACAAGTGTAATACTCATCTATCATGAATTTGAGAAACATGAGATTGGAAAATAGAAACAAGTGAGTAAGTGACGGTTGTTCTTCACCAGAAAACGTTCAACCAAGTGTTGGGAATGTGCCTGCGGATGGAGCTGTTGGGTGTGTCAGTGTGCCGGCAGAGCTCCAGTATTTGTTTGTCCCTTGAAGCGTGTGTTCCTTGTTGATTGATTCAACAACATTCTGAGTTGAGGGCTTGAGGCCGGTCTTCTATTAATGGATGTTGGGTTTGAGAAACCCGTTATGGGATCCTAATATGTATATATTGAATTTGACAGATTTTTGTTTGTAGTATCTGTCAGTTTTTTTTCCTGTTGAGCTGTCAGCTTTTGATTGGTTAAAATATGACAGATTTGTTGTTGTCAAATCTGTCATCAGATGTATAGACTCACCCATAAATCTGTCATCAGATATATTGTTTGGTTTCTCCAACAGTTTTCAAAATCTCATCCCTATAATATAGAAGACAATTTTGCATAAATTGAGATAGGGAATTGAGAGCAGTTTTTTTATTCAATCGTGCTAAAAAAAGTATTGAAAGTGTTTTTTTTTACCTCTCTGAGATACTCTTACTTCCACACCTCCTAGAATCTGAGATGACTGAAATCGCCACGCCATAGGTTCTTGTCCGGTGAGATTTTCCATTCCATGGCTGCCAGAGGATTACTAGTAAAAAAAAGTATGACTGAAATCCCATGTTTTGTGAAGCAGGTGAGATTTTCCATTCAATGGGCTGCAAGAGGATTACTAGTAAAAAAAATTAAACCAAGCGATTCCTTTTCTCTTGAACGGCTGACTGCTTTTCTCCATTCCAAATGGTGTATGATGTCATTAAAATAAAGGAATTTGATTCCTTTGAAATTCCTGTAAAAATAATCCGATCCAAACAAGCTCTAAACTCGAATCTATATATTTCTTTGGAACAAAAATCATATGCTGATCGTCCGCCGTTGTACCCTTTGCCATTAGGTGGTGGCTATGCATCAAGGTAATTTTCTATTTATTAATAATACCAAATTACTATATAATAAATGGTACGTATATTGTCTCTGTCGGTGTTTTGGACCGAGGGGTCCTCAACCAACTAGTGAGTTTGAACTGCGTGTCCCTAATCCCGGATGATGATACAAAGAGACACAAGGTTTATACTGGTTCAGGCAATTGGTGCCCTACGTCCAGTCTAAGAGATCAATCTTGTATTCCTTGCACCGAAATGCTTGTAGTAGGGGGTTACAAACTGGACGAGAGAGGAAGCTAGTCCCAGGTCTCTGCGTAGAGCGGTGTGGGCTGCTTGAGACGTTGCTCTCAAGCAGCGGGGGAGCGTGTGTCTGAATCTACGTGAGCCTATGCGTGAGTTCGTCTGTCTTCCTGTCTCTAGAAACGGCCCCGGTCTCTCCTTTTATAGTTGAAGGGGGGACAGGGGTGATACATGTGTTTGCTATGCGGCGTCTTGTGAGCGGAGGTGGCGTGTCTGAGCCCTATAGCTTACAACTGTGGCGGCATGGTCAACGGAGCGGTCTTGTCCTTGATGCACTGGAGCAACGCGCCGGTCACATCCGATCTTGTGCGACGTGGGAGCTCCAGTGATAGCTTGGCGCAGGGCATGGCCGACGACGTGCCGGTCGCTGTGTGTTGACAGTGTAAAGAGCCGAGGCTCAGTTGGTGCCGAGGCCGAGCCATCGTGGGGAGCTCGGCGGGCGCGAATCCCGAGGCTGCCGAGACCTTGAAGTGGATTGCCGAGGCTTGGAGGGAGCAGTTGGTCCTATACACTGATTCCGAGGCTATAGTGACTCGGACTTAACTCCCCACGCCGTGTTGTTCCTAGAGCAGGAGTTAGGTAAAGTGTGATGCGATCTCTGACGTCGATTATGGGCACAAGATCCGAGCACACGGGGCTGTAACCCCGCCCATCCATGCCTCCCGTCCGTCCGGCCACTTTTTTGTATCATTCCATCGGCTGCCGACGTTACTAGGAGTGGTTGGACGCGTTAATTGGATGTGACATTTTGTCAGAGAAGTTGGTCGAGACGGATGCGACGAGGATGTTGCCGACCCGGCCTTGAGCGAGTCGGAGAATCGGTACTTTATCCGAGGCCTTATGTGCGGGGCCTCAGGCGAATCGGAGAATCGGTAACCCATCCAAGGCCTTGCGGGGCAGGGCCTCGGGCGAGGGGGCCTCAGCGAGGCGGAGAGTTGGTTTTTCGTCCGAGGCTTTTGCGGCGCGGGTCTCGGGGGAATCGGAGAATCGGCCGAGACCTCGTGGTTGCCCTTTGGCTTTGATATTTGCAAGGTCTAAGCAGTTTTTTCGTTTCTCGCTTAGGGTACCCCTTTTTCTGGTATCCGACAGTCTCCTAATCTGTGTTAATTTACAGAAGCTGTGCATGTCAACCCCAGCGTTAATAATCTTTGATCTATTGCTACTGTCATCATTTATGCATGGTACTGACCTGAATCCACTAGATGACCTGAAGGCTCTTGGAAAGATCAAGATAGGATCTCAACTGAAGTATGTACACATTTCCCACTTATACACTTGTTTCCCAGTGGAGGAGAAGGGTCTTGTGCTTGCGACGCAAAACATGATTATTTAATATTTATACTAACAGCCAAGATATACTACCCAGTCTAAGCTGGGGACCTAGGGTGTATCATCAGTCTTCAGCAGAGTTGATGAACTTCAACAAGAAACTGTGCAAGTATGGCGAAGGGTCCCCACCTGAAATATATTACCACAGATGCCCGGCGGTGAACCCGGTTGGTAGAATAGGCCCGGAAGGGCCACAGTAATGGCATGGCGCCGGGGTTACATCGGGAGATAGAGGGGGGAGAATTTGATTACATCAATTGAATTGAACTCCAGAAGTTGTAGATGGGGGTGTCTTTCCTTGGCACTCTGCATTGCCATAACTGGACAGAAGCTCTACAAGCCGCAATCAGGCGATCCGCGCTGGGGGGCAGGTGCCTGAAGACAACCTCGTGGCGGTGTTTCCATAGCTCCCAACAGAAGAGGAGGATGAGGCTTGGGGCTGCTCGGGGATGAGTATCATGTGGCGGCCTGGAGGTCCAAAGCTCACTGACTTTGGCGATTCGCTCACAGCCTCACCCAATTCTCTCCCAGAAGCTTTGGGCAAAGGGGCACCCAGTCATGATATGGTCAGGATCTTCACTTCCATTGTTGCATAGCTCGCAGGTATCATCACCGAGTATGTTCTTCTTCCTCAAGTTGGTTTTGCATTGGATCCTGTTTTGCACGAGCAGCCAGGCGAAGAATTTCACCCTCGGAGGGGCGAAGTTGTTCCAAACGAACGCAAAGAAGGTGCCTTCTGGTCCCCTCTGATGGAAGCCTTGTAGATAAGCCCCGTGGCAAGCTTATGGTCGCTGTTCTCCATGCCACATAGCCTGAGGTCGGGGGAGTCACCGAGGTTCACCGACTGGAGAATGCAAGTCATTTCCTGCAGTTCCTCCGTTGCTCTGGCGGTGAGCCGCGGTTGGAGAAGTCTGGGGAGGCCGGTGGTCATCACCTCACGTACCGTTTCCTTTCTGCCGGCGAAGTGGCTGAACAAGGCAGGGAAGGTAGCAGCCAGCGGGGCGTCACCCACCCAGTGGTCATGCCAGAATGATGTAGAGCCACCATCACCAACGTCGACCATGGAGATGCTGCGGTAGGCCGGCAGGAGGTCCCGCAGCGCCTCCCAATGTGGCCCGGCGACGTCCCCGGACAGGTCGGAGAGTCGGACGCGCTGGCGAGTCCATGCTGCCCAGGACGAGTCACCAGGGTGGTGTAGTCTGTGTATGAGCTTCAGGAGCAGACACGCATTTTGGGTGTCTAGTCGTTTGATGCCCAGGCCGCCGTCCTCTTTTGCTTCACAAACTTTCTCCCAAGCCACCAAGCATTGCGCCCCCGATGCCTTGTCAGTCCCATTCCAAAGGAAGGAGCGGCGACGGGCATCCAGGGCCTCCTTGACACCAATCGGCAGAGGTAGCGCGTCCATGATGTATGTGGGCAGGCCATCTAGCACAGAATTGATCAGAACAACTCTGCCGGCCGGGCTGAGTAGGGTGGCTTTCCAGCCCGCAAGATACTTGTCGACCTTGGCGATGAGCGGAGCAAAAGCCGAAAGCCTCAGCTTGGTGTTTGAAAGGGGGAGCCCCAGGTATGTTTGTGGGAAGGTGTCTCGTTTGCACTGCAGAATGTCGACAAGGCTCTCAATGGTCGACTCGGTGACATGCATCGGTACCATAGTGCTCTTGTGGTAGTTGATCTTGAGCCCAGTTGCATTCGCAAACTGATCAAGGCACAACTTCAGTTGCTGGATGTCTTGTGCTGTAGCTCTTACCAAGATCAGCGTATCGTCTGCATATTGGAGGACGGGAGCAGCGCGGTCGACGAGTGGATGTCTGATGCATGCCCCTGACTTCTGGATCATGGACTGCAGAACATCTGCCACTAGCAAAAACAGGTATGGGGAAAGGGGGTCCCCTTGGCACAACCCCCTGCCTGCAGGAGATCCAAGGACCTGGGCAGCCATTAACCAACACTGCAGAGCGCGAGGACTGAAGGAGTTGGATCATCCAGTCACGCCATTGGGTAGGGAATCGTCTCACTCGCAGCACTGCCATCAGTCCGTCCCAATCCACTGAATCGAAGGCTTTGGCAAAGTCCAATTTCAGAACCACGGTCGGCACTTTTCTCTGGTAGCAACATTGCACAAGCTCAGTGGCGTACACGAAGTTCTCAGAGATCGATCTGCCCTTGAGGAAGCCCATCTGATCTATGCCAATCAGTTGCTGTATCTGGGCTTGGAGTCTAGCAGTGAGCACCTTGGTCAGTATCTTCACAGGGCAGTTCTGCAGCGAGACCGGCCGGAACGCCGACGGAGTTGTTGCGCCTGGACATTTGGGAATCAGAACAATGTGCGCACGGTTGATTCTTTGGGTGTCCGCCTAACCCGAGTGGAAGGCATCGAGGAAGGCCATGATGTCTCCCCGGACCGTGCGCCAAGCTGCCTTGTAGAAGCTGGGGCCGATCCCGTCCGGGCCAGGTGCACTGTTGGAGTTCATAGACTTCACTGCTGCCCATGCTTCAGCCTCAGTAAACCCGGAGGTGAGTGCTTCTGCATTCGCCACCGCTCGCCCTTCATATGTGTCCTCAAGACTAAAAGCCAAGGAGGTGGAGTCCTGGCGGCCAAGAATGTTCGTGTAGTAGGCGGTGAGCGCGGCGACTATGTCGTCGTGCGCATACAGTTCCGTTCCATCGACCTCCAGGAGCTGAATGCGATTGTGCCGCAGCCTCCCTGATGCACGGGCGTGGAAATAACGGGTGTCTGCATCCCCCTCTTTCAGTGCCATGCATTTCCCCCGCTGCTTCCACCAGGCAGCGCGGTCCTTGATCACCTGAGCGACTTTCTCCCTGCACAGGAGGCGGAGCCTGTATTCTCCTGCAGAAAGTGATCGAGTCTCGTACAGATCCATGAGTAGAATAGTGAAGGAGCAGTTATGGAAGGTAATGGGTGCGTGAAACGTCCTTTGCTTAGTTTTGGTAATTAAATGACAATCTAGGTAGACTAATTGGATTTAATATGAGATATACATGTGATTAGTTTATAAGTATTTATGTGTGAGCAATACTTGCCATGGAGGTGAAATGGCTTGGAGATGTTGCAAAGCTCAGACATGTGATGAAGGAGCTCATTGCACATGAGACATGACATTGAGTCATGTGATCAAGGTGAAGATCAAGACATGACTTGGCTCGACGGATTGGTTGCAAGTGTGAAGGGCAAATTGAGTGATGACTTGGCGCCGATGGATCGAAGCAACGGTAAAGAGCAAGTGAAGTCAAGATCGATGAACCAATATGATCACGTGATAATATGAAGTGGATCATATCATTGTTGATCGTGTTGGTGCATGTGTTGCATCGATATTGGAGGAGATGGAATAAAATGCGCAAGGCAAAGGTATAACATAAGGTATTTTATTTCACCAGTCATAGGTGTGTAGAGAAGTTGATGACCGAGTTTAGGATAGATGGCCGTACTATTAAGAGAAGCAAACTTGTTTGCATATCGGTCATCTAGTGCCACTTGAGCGATCTAAGGATCGAGTGGCGATAAGAAAAGAGTGCTAATCCTTTGAAAAAATATTTGTGAAAAGCTAACACACGTGCATAAGGTGGTGATCACTTGGTGATGTTAGCACATTTTCAAAGGAGATGTGTTTGGAGTTGGTGTGGATCAACTCGAAAAAGGAGGCAAAAAGGGCTCACTGGGCTGCCTCTGGGGGGGCACCGGATAGGTGTCCGGTGGCACCGCCACCCCCAGGGCGGTGCCCACCTGAGCTGTGGCCGAGGGCAGGAAGTTTGGGGCTGGCACCGCCAGCCCTGATCCAGTGGCACCGTCACCCCTAGGGCGGTGCCCACCTAGATTTGGCCAAGGAGGGCTGCGTGAGCGCGGTCATCGGAGTGACCGGTGTTCATCGTCACAGAGAGGGCGGTGCATCGCCTGGTCACCGCCGCTGGTGGGGCGGTGCCACTGCCCCTTTATTCCCGAGAGCAGCCGAGTAGGGTTGGTCATCGGACAGGGCACCGCCACCCTGTGTCCGGTGCCACCGCCACTGTGTCCGGTGCCCCTGCGCTAGTCAAACTAGCCATTGGGGTGACCGTTGGGGGGCACCGCCACTCCTAGAGCGGTGCCACCACCGTCGTGTTCGGTGCCCTCGCAGAAAAGGAATCTTTGCTCCAACGGCTCTATTTAGCTTGGAGGCTATAAATAGAGGTGGAGACCGGGCATTTGGCTAGTTGAACACCCTTGGGACTGAGTGTCCATGCTTAGGGAGTGCTTGGGAGCCCTCTAACTCACTTGAGCTTGATAGTGATCATCCGATCGAGTGAGTGAGCGGTTCTAGTGCGATTGCATCGTGAGGTCGCATCGAGTGGCACTAGGTGATCGAGTTGCAAGCCGGTGGTGCTTATTACTCTTTGAGGTTGCCACCTCCTAGATGGCTTGGTGGCTTGTGACTCTGTTGAAGCACATGAGAGGATTGTGCTCACCCCACACAAATCGCGAAGAGCAACTCTAGTTGAGCATGTCATTGAGCTATCCGCACTTTCGGGAAGGTTCTTGCGGTGCCCGACGTGCGGGCTTGGCGGGTGATGCCAATTAGCCATTGAACAACCAAGTGAGTGGTCGACACAACGGGGATGTAGCTTGGTGGCAACCAAGTGAACCTCGGGAGAAAATCACCGTGTCAACATTGTCTTCATCATCTTCTCGGTGGTTTACATTCCACGCAACACAACCTTGTATTTACATTTCATACATTGTGCTTGTGTAGTTGCTCTTGTGACTAGTTTAGCTTTAGTAGCTTGCTAGTTACCTTCTTGCTTGTGTGGCATAGAAGTAGCTCCCTTGCGTGGCTAATTTGGTTTTAGTAACCTTGTTAGTCACATTGCTTAGTTTGTGTAGCTAAGTATTTTGTGCTCTATAATTTGGCTTGTGTAGCCTTGTTATTGAGCATTGCTAGTGAGCTTAGGTGGCTTTGTGCTTTTGCATCACTAGTTGTGTAGGAGCTCCCTGGTTGTGTGAAATACTAGTGCATAGGTTTGTGTGACCTTGCTCTAGAATTGATTAGGTGAGCTCTAACTAAGCCCGGACACCTTAGTTACCTGATTAGGATCTTTTTAAGGTGCTTGTGAACTTAGATAGAGGGGTGTAGTCTTGGCTAGACCGATAGTTTTAATTTCGTATTTGTTTCGGTTAGCGCATGATTAATTTTAGAAAGGACTATTCACCCCCCTCTAGTCCACCACCTCGACCCTATAGTGCGGAGCGATGCTTACGTGCCTAGTCCCTCGCCATGCTCCAAAGAGCCTTGGACCGAGCCACCAAGGTGCCCGCGACGTCCAGGTTGGGCGACACGGTGGATTCCCATGTCAAGGTGACAGTGGGGAGGAAGTCGGGGTGATTGAGCCAGGTGTTCTCCAGCCGAAAGGTAGCAGGTTTGGGGATAGCAGTTGGGATAGTGGTGACTAATGGGACATGGTCAGAGGTGATGCCCACTCGCGAGTTGAGGGAGGCATTGGGGAAGGTGGATCCAAAGGTGTTTTTAACAGAGCGCGATCAAGACGGGCAAGGGTGGGGCGCTCGCGCTTGTTACTCCAAGTGAAGGAGCGATCAAGGAGTGGGACCTCGAGGAGAGCCATAGAGTCGATGGTGTGGTTGAAACGGGCAGCGAGGCCACCATTGAAGCCGGGGGTGTTCTTGTCATCCACAGTCGCGTGAGGTTCTAGTCACCCACCAAGAGCCAGGGAACATCAGCATCTACCTCAAGCGATGCTAATTCGGAGAGGAAAAGGTCCGTGTCTTTGTGGTCCACCGGTGCATAGACGTTGGTGACCGTGAACACGTAGTTAGAAATTGTCGAAGTGAAAGGAATGGTTAGAGTGTAACATTTCCTGATCGACATACCCGCAGAGACCACTGAGGGGTTCCAAGCGGTGACCATGCCCCCTCTAGAGCCATCAGTGGGGCATAATTCGTTCGCGGAAAGTTGGGGGGAGGAAGGATCTGCATTTGTTAGTGTCAAGGTGCTGGAGTTTTGATTCCTAGAAGCACGCGATGTGGGGGTGAACAGCTACTACCGTATCGCAGATGAGGTCGCATTTGTTAGTTTGGCCGAGGCCACGCACGTTCCAGGACAAAATGATATACTCGAAGCGCTTTTGATTCATTGGGCGGCGATTACAACAAGCCGGCCTGCAACATGGCAGGGCAAGGCACCGGACAAGCCTAAACAAAACACAAACATGATGGGGAAACAAAGGTAGCCACAAGCTCGTGGGACAGCATGAGAACCGTGGATGACGTCCAGCATGCCGACAAGCACTAAACTACCTTGACTAGTGACGATGAGGGGGAGCGCTTCCAGGATCTTGGGCACACTCACGGGATGAGTGTGCATGTCGGGGACCAATACTAGGGTACCCAAAGAGGAAGGGCTAATGGTCATCAATATTAATTCATCTGAACAGTCAAGAGCGTGACTACAGCTCCAACCAACCTCCAGGCGCGCGGGCTCCACCTCGACCGACCTCTAGGGAGCCTCTAGGGAAGGACTCCGCCAGGACAGAGTGGAGCGCCATGACTGGCAGACGACACCTGTGCATGGCGCCAGGGACGAACAAGCCCACGATGTAGAGCCATCCCTGTTGACATCTATAGGGTCGGCAGGACTGCATGAAGGATAAGAAGGACCCGGCGACCTTGAGGGTCTTGGGTTCTCTCTCTGGTTCTTCTCTTTTCTCTCTGCTGTAACCCGTGCTTTCCCTTGGCCTATAAAAGGGAAAGCAAGACGCCCCATTAGGGGGCATTGGATCGATCCAGGCCGGACCCGATCGAACCACCATGAACCCATCGAACCTCGAACCGACCAGAACACAACACAAGCACATGGCTGAGCAACAACCGAGCTCTCGGCACCCGTTCATTCTTTCCACCAGAGACTTGGGACATGTCCCTCCCTCACCTATTTGTAACCCCTACTACAAACTTTTAGTGCTAGTAACACGAGCAGCAGCGATGAATTAGACATAGGGACATTCTGCCCAAACCAGTATAAACCTTGTGTCCTCTAAGCACACCATCTGAGCTAGATGCGCAATACTAGAAATTTACTCGTTGGTGGTAACTCAAAACACCGACAGTTGGCGCGCTAGGTAGGGGCCTTTTGCGCGTCTCGACATCCACACCAGGCCTCAGATGGCTAGTCACAATGTCAGCTGGGTCCCGAGCGCGCACGTGCTCTTCGGGGACCTGGACTTCATTGTCACGACGGATGGAGAATTGGCGCTGGCTCCCGCCACCATCCAACCTCTCCACTCCACCGGCCTCGACACGATCGCCAAGGCGCTTGAGGAGCTATAGCTACATGCACCGGAGGCCCACGCCCTCGGGAGTGACTAGCTCCTCGGCTTCGACTACGTGAGGTTAGAGCGCAACGAGCTGCCTAACGTCGCCGACACCGACGTCATAGAAGCTTTCCTATCTGGAACCACCTGTGAGTCCCTAGTCCATAAGCTAGGACGTAAGGGCCCGTGAACCACCAAGGAGCTCCATGACATCACCACTAGCCACACCTCGGGCAAGGAGACAGTTGGAGCGATCTTCAATCGCCTCAAGGGCAAGGCAAAGTGGGACGAGGACGCTGGCGAAGGCGTCTCCAACCGCCCTAGCAAGAAGAAGAACAAGCAGTGGCGTGAGGGCTCGCTCGTGGCCACCGCCTACCGCAAGGGGGGGGGGGGTCAGAAGCCCACAGAGGGTTCCCCGAACCACTTTGAGAAGCTGCTCGAAGGGCCATGCCCAAACCATGCCTTCCCTGTCAAGCATCTCTACAAGGACTGTGGCCTCATGAAGCGATTCTTGTCTGGAGGCTCCAACAAGGGGGAGCATAGGGGGGACCCCAAGTCGGCTGTAGATGACGCTGAGGGGAATGATGGCAGCTTTCCAACGCTAGATGGCTGCCTTATGATCTTCGAAGGGTCGATGGCCGATGACTCCAAGCACCGCCAGAAACTTGCGTGCCGCGAGCTCTATACGGCTGAGCCGGCCGCGCCTGCCTTCCTCTGATGGTCGGAGTCCGCCATAACCTTTGATTGGACCGACCACCCGGAGAGCGTCCCGCAACCGGGAAGATATCCGCTCGTGGTTGACCCAATCATCGACATGAAGTGTCTCACCAAGGTACTGATGGATGGAGGCTGCGACCTCAACACCATGTGCACTGAAACACTCAATGCCATGGGCATGACCGATCGTGCATCCGACCGACCAGAGTGCCTTTCCACGGCATCATGCCTAGAAAGTAGGCTAATGCCACTTGGGCAGATCGATCTGCCCATCACCTTCGGGGATCCATCCAATTATAGGATGGAGACCCTCACTTTCGAGGTGGTCGGGTTTCATGGAACCTACCACGCCATCCTGGGACGTCCATGCTACGCGAAGTTCATGGCCATCCCCAACTACACCTACCTAAAGCTAAAGATGCCGGGACCATACGGGGTCATCACCATCGGCACCTCCTTCCAGCGCGCCTACGAGTGCGAGGTTGAGTACTGCGAGCACGTTGCGACAATCGTCGCCTCCAAGGAGCTTGCGGCCATCAGGAAGGAAGCCACCGAACAAGCACCCGATCCTAAGCGGTCGGCCAGATCTTTCGAGCCTATGGATGGCGCCAAGGAGATCCTCATAGATCCCAGCAGCTCTAAAGGCAAAGCGATGCGCATTGGCACCACGCTTTTCTCCAAATAGGAAAGCGCGCTCGTCGACTTCCTCCGCGCCAGTAGAGATATCTTTGCATGGAAACCCTTAGACATGCCAGGCATTCCAAGAGAAGTCACCGAGCAAGCCATGAAGATTAGGCCAAGATCCATGCTGGTGAAGCAGCGCCTGTGTTGCTTCAACGAGGGGAAATGCAGGGCCATCAGCGAGGAAATTGCGAAGCTTTTGGCAGCCGAGTTCATCAAGGAAGTATACCACCCCGAGTGGTTAGCCAATCCCATTCTTGTATGAAAGAAGAGTGGGAAATGGAGAATGTGTGTTGACTACATGGGTCTTAACAAAGCGTGTTCAAAGGATATGTTTCCTTTGCCATGCATAGACCAAGTAGTCGACTCAACCTCAGGGTGTGAAACCCTTTGCTTCCTTAATGCGTACTCCAGGTACCATCAAATCACGATGAAAGAGTCCAACCAGCTCGTGACATCTTTTATCACCCTATTCGGATCGTTCTGCTACGTTACAATGCCGTTCGATCTGAAGAACACTGGGGCTATGTACCAGCATTGTATGCTCAAATATTTTGGGGGCCTCATCGGGTGAACCATTAAGGCCTATGTGAATGACATCGTGGTCAAGTCTAAATGGGATGACCAGGTCATAGCCAACCTTGAGCAGACCTTCGCAAAACTCTGAGCAAACGACATTAAGCCAAACCCTGAGAAGTGCATTTTTGGGGTCCCAAGGGGTATGCTGCTGGGTTTCATCGTCTCCGAGCGTGGCATCGAAGCCAACCCGGAGAAGATCTTGGCCATCACAAGGATGGGCCCAATTCAGAACGTAAATGGGGTAAAATGAGTTGCAGGGTGCCTCACCGCGCTCAGCCGCTTCATCTCGCACCTCGGCGAATGAGGTCTCCCCCACTATCGGCTTCTGAAGAAGGCTGACCATTTCGAATGGACGCCCGAGGCCCAGGAGGCACTTGACGTGGTCAAGCAGCTTCTGACGAAGGCCCCGATCCTAGTCCCTCGAACCGGCGGAGAACCATTTCTGCTCTACATTACAGCCACCACGCAAGTGGTCAGCGCCGCCCTGGTGGTGGAGCGAGAAAAAGAGGGGCACACCCTCAAAGTGCACCATCCCTTATACTTCATTAGCGAGGTCTTGTCTAAATAGTAATATTATTGATGGCTCTACAATCAACACACATACGCCAAGTTCCATCTTTCTTAGGAACCAAAAGTATAGGAACAACACAAGAACTAAGGCTTTCACGTACATACCCGCGGTCCAAAAGGTCTTGGACTTGCCGCTGAATTTCCTTAGTCTCCCCGGGATTGGTTCGATAGGCAGCACGGTTGGGCAATGTTGCTCCCGGGATCAAATCGATTTGATGCTCTATCCCTCTCATAGGTGGCAACCCCAGGGGTATCTCAGCTGGAAAAATGTCCTCATACTCCTACAAAAGGTTAGTGACAGCAGGAGGCACCAAGCTAACAATATCATCAAGCGAAAACATAGCTCGTTTGCATACCAAAGCATAGCAAATATCATCATCAGAAATTTCAGCAAAGTCACATTTTGTTGCAAGCATAACACCACCCTTCAATTTAATCCCCACAGCCTTAGAAATAGATGTAGACTTATCCTTTTTAGGTAGAAAAATAGAATTAGCAACTTGCTGATTTTCAGATTGAACATCATTCAAACTAGCAGCGCGTTCTCTATCAGCTTGTACAATTTGAGCAGGGGTCAAAGGTACCAAAGTAATTTTCTTTCCTTTATCCACAAAAGTGTATTTATTACTTCTACCATGGTGTGTAGCATCATTATCATGTTCCCAAGGATGACCCAATAAGAGTAAACAAGCTTGCATAGGTACCACATCACAATCAATAGAATCAGCATAAGAACCAATGGAAAATGAAACTCTGCAAGTTTGTGTTACCTTTGCTTTACCAGAATCATTTAACCACTGAATATGGTATGGACGTGGGTGTGGGCGTGTGGTCAATCCAAGCTTCTTGACCAAATCAGAACTCACCAAATTGTTGCAGCTATCTCCATCAATAATGACATGTGCGCGACGGTCGCTGATGACGAAGAAAATCTAGAACAAGTTATGGCGTTGTAGCTTCTCAGGTTGCTGGACTTGTGAGCTGAGCACCCGCTGTACAATGATGCTCCTATAGGCCACCGTGGACTCGTCACCAAGGACTTCACCGTCCTCCTCATCTGCATCTTGGTCTTCTTCATCCTCAACGTCAGAGGTGCTGATGTAACCATCTTCGGTAGCAATATATCCCGCTGACTTGGGCAGTCCTTCTACACATGGCCAATGCCATGGCAGTGGTGGCACTGAATGCCCGAAGTGCGTCCCGTCGATGCAACGAATGAGGAACTCTTGGTAGGCACCTGCAAAGAATTTTTACCTGAATCTGAAGGTCATGTGGGAGGTGCCTTAGGTGTAGTGGAAATTCCAGAGGCTATTGGTCGCTTGCTCATTGGTGGAGGCGCACGAAAAGTGGTTGGCTTGGTCAGCCCCGAAGATGGTGCCGAGCATGGCGTGTATGTGGTGGTGCTGACCTTACTCTTGCTCTGCTATTCACGCCCCTGCAATTCCTTTTCTACAAGCATAGCAAACTGAAACAACTGGTTGACAGTGTTAAATTCTTTATAATCAACGATGTCCTGAATCTCATGCCTCAAACCCGAATAAAAACGACAAATGGCATCTTTGTTTCCCTCCACAACACTACAGCGCATCAACCCCTTTTGGAGCTCACCATAGTAATCATGTACAGATTTATCCCCTTGTTCTAAACGCATCAATTTCTTACGCAAGTCTCTATGATAAGGAGGAACAAAGCGATCACGCATAGCTACCTTAAGTTCTTCCCACATACCAGGTAAAGCATCCTGTGTAGCTAGCCCATTTCACCAAATAATGGTAAAATCCTTAAACTCACTAGTAGCTTGACGAACTCTATGATGCTCAGGCACAAGGTGGGCACTAAACTTTTGTTCTACTGTCATCTCCCAATCAAGATATCCCTCAGCATCGTAATGACCCTAAAAAGATGGTATTGTGAACTTAATCTTAGCATAAGGATCATCGGGTACACGGTGATTATTACCTTGATGGTGGTGGACACCACCCATACCTATCGTGTTGCGGCAAAAACATCGTCGTAATCTTGCTTGTCGGAAGGCTGCTCGATCTATGTTTCCAGTGGCATCATGCACCGTGTCTTCTGGCAAGAGACCATCGGTGTTGCTGCTAGAGACGTCATTGTTGTTGACCGCCACCAATGTTTCCAGCTCAGTAACCTTGTCGGTTAGCGTGGAAATTCTTTTGTCCAATCTCTCCATGCTGTTGCTAATGTTGAGTTCAATGAGTGCGTCAGTGACGGCCTTCCTGACGGCCTCATTCATCCTTTTTTGGACATCCTCTACAATAGCTTGTAGTTGCTCTTGACTGACACACTATTTGAAATCCTTAGGATTGTTATCTCCAGTCTGTTCACCTCCTGCCATTGTAAACACAAAAACAGGAACAAACGGTGAAAGTTATCCCTACCAAATGACTACGTGGTTGCAGTGGTGTCACTTTTCATAGCAAGTGGAAGCGTCTTACCAAGCTCTTACAAAGTTCTTACCAACGCAAGCAGTGGGCGGTACAACCAGCGGTTGGTTCGTGATACCTGTGAGGTAGTGGTACCAAGATTGCAAAGCCCTTTTTCTATACTGATATGAAGAATTTGTGGAGCTTGGAAGGCAAACAAAGAGTAATATGTATATCTGGCACACAAGTCAGTAACAGAAAGTAATGCTGAATTATAGTCCAAAGTACTTGTTCTTGTTGCTGGTCTAAAATGTTCCAAGTACCAGGTGTGTGACAAAGTATGGTGGATAGCAAGGTGACATGTGTGTGAAAAACAAGTATGGTGGATGGAAACAACAACACAAATAAGGAACCAGACAACACACGCTAATACAACTCACTTTGGTCTTCTCTATGTGCTCCTCTAGATATTGTTTCTCTTTTGCCCCTCTCTTTTTTTCTATTTTTTTGGCTGTAGTTGTTTTTTGGGAAATTTTGACCTTTTTATTTTATTTTTTTGATGTTTTTCCTTTATTTAGGAGCACAAAAGAAGTAACCACAAAAAATATGAGCTTAAACAGGTGAGAGACGTGGCCTGTAAAAATTCAGAAAACTTGCTCAAAATCGACACAAACCTTGTGACCACGAAAAGAGGATCTTGTGACCACTTTTTGACCAATTTAAAAATTTCCAACCCTGAATCTTCGGGGGATGGACGGATCCGAATTTTTTTTTCTGATCGATTTTGATAGATGGAACGTCGAAATCGGAGTTCATATGTGAAAACTAGACCAGTTTTAAGAATTGGATCCGAATTAGAGGACAAAACGGGAACAATGTGCACAAAACTGGTCACAACAGCAAAGATTTGATACAAACGATGGGGAAAACACACGAACTAGACTCTAACATGACCTAACCAGCAACAAGACCTCGACTAGGACACAAACTCAACATGACGGACTCTGAAACTGAAATATGCAAAGGCTATGGCGCGGAAGGTTCTAGGACAAGAACAAAAATATGGCACTAGACTATGGGACGAATGCAAAACACTCAAACTAGGGAATAAATGTGAACCTGACGGTATACCTTAGCTCTGATTACCACTTAATGAAGATGGGGATCCCGATCTTCCGTCAGGTGGTGGTAACTATCGTTGTGGCGGAGAATGACACACCGATTCGGCTTCAGATCGAAAGATCGAACCCTGCAATCTTTGCACCACAGCTCCTCTGGTTATCAACCGAGTCGTGGACCAGGTTGAACTCGCCAAGATGGCTAATCCCTACCTGTGCAACGAAGAACACAAGCAAGAACAAGAAAGAACACAACCAAATTGCAGATGAATGATTAATCTCTCAAAGTTGGGGTCTCATAAACCGATGAACGACGAAACTGTTCTTGACAGAATAACCTAAGCAAAACCCAAACCCTAATGGAGGGGCGGTGGCTGTTTATGAAGACTCTAGGGTCGTGCAAGACCCCTGGACGCTCCCCTAATGGGCCCAAACACAATACATGGTCCAACGGACCAAAAGACGGTGTCGCAGCACCCTGGCAGATTCTAGACGCTGACTTGTGACCATGATTCCTGTTGATTCCGAATAGCTTTTGATGTGAGGCCACTTGGATTGGCTTCCTTATCAAATTAGCTTTCCATCCATATGTGGATCGTCGAAAATGGACTCTGGATGCATCCTGGGTGACCCATTTAAGGTAGCTGGTCATCCTCGCGTCCACCATGTCCTCTAAGTCCCTCATGACCCTCTCCAATGTTCCTAAGCAAGATAACATCATTAGGTAGTAGTCTATTCTCAAAAGTATGAAAATGATCGCTTAAGAATGAGCTCACCTCTAAATTGAATTGTCGTATTCGAGCCCGGGTCATTGGACCTTGCATGATGGTTGGAGGATCAGCGGTTGCCTCTGAAGAAGTGATGTCCTCATTAGTGACGGTCATGACGTCCTTCCCCCTCGGTGAGGTTGTCCAAAACTAGGATGCCACAGGAAGAATCGCAAAGTGGGCACTCGAGCTGATGGGTCAAGGCATTTCGTATGCCCCCAGACGGCTATCAAGTCCCAAGTGCTGGCTAATTTTGCTGTAGAGTGGACCGAGGTCCAAATGCCACCGGCAGTCATCGACTAGGAGTACTGGACGATGTACTTCGATGGATCGCTGATAAAGAAAGGCGCCAACGTGGGGCTGGTCTTCATTTCGCCCCTTGGGGTACGCATGAGGTACATGGTTCGCATCCATTTCCCCTCCTCTAAGAATGTGGCCGAGTATGAGGCTCTCATCAACAGCCTACGCATCACCATTGAGTTGGGTATCCGATGCCCCGACGTCCAGGGTGACTCCCAGCTAGTCATCGACCAAGTCATGAAGGAGTCAAGCTGTCACAACGCCAAGATGACTGCCTATTGCCGAGAGGTCCGCCAGCTAGAGGACAAGTTCGACAGTCTCGAGCTCAACCACATCCCGAGGCGTCTCAATGAGGCGGCCAACGCGCTAGCAAAAGCAGCGTTTGGCCGAGAGCCGGTGCCAATAGGCGTCTTCGCCAGCGATTAGCATAAGCCCTCGGTCCGCTATGAGGAGCCACAACAAGCCAGCCCATTGCCACGTGGGTACACGCTACTCTCGCCATCTCTCCACTCCCAGTGCGCGTGTAGCCATTCTTGTAATAGAATAGCCGAGTTAAGGCTTACCGGAGTATGTGGCTAGTACTACAAAGTCTCAACTCATGCAATTCAACAACGGACGGTTCTTAATCGACATATGTGGAAGAACCCGCTCACAAGACATCCTTGTCTTGTGGCTCTCATACACCGAGTCCGTCCAGTCTAGATTTATTACTCCACATGATTATATCTCATGATAACATAAATAACCAATTGTATCCAAAAATCCATTTATATCTCGCAGATGACAGGTAATCACCCGACTTTTATCGGTCTAAGCATGGCTAAGCATAATTAGGCATTCTCGAATTGAAACTGGTAACAAGGTTGATATGGAAAAACAAGTTTGGTAATGCACCAATTAGGTTTCCACTCAACTCCTAACCACTTAATGCAACATTTAAATAATAAAAGTGATATAAATTTGTAAAACACAAGGTATGTTTAAATGCATCCGGGGCTTGCCTTGATTGATGGAATAGTCAGGTTCTGGAGATGTTCCACAGATATCAAACCCGACCTCAACAAGTGGGTTGACTTCCTCAACAACTTGGTTGACTACCAAGTTCTCACTTTCGTTCACTACACGTAGTAACAATGCCATGTTTAATATGATGCGAGATATAAAACATGATGCTTGACGATGGATGCAAAAGTTAATAACTTTAATACAACTTTCCTTCACGGTTACAAACTAACAACTAACTAAACCTTCTCTAGAGTTTACTTATATTAACACTAATGACCTTAGTGGGGTTATACTAATTAACATTTCTTAATCACAACTTGATCATAAACTCAAACACTTACTTAAAGTGCCAAGGATCATTTTATTCTAATGACCCAAGGTCATCACTCAATCCCAAATTCAAACAAAACCTAAGTCATTAAGGTTTACTATTTGTTTTTATTAATTAAATAATTAAGTCATAATTATGAAATAAATCAACTTTTCCAAATGAGCTCCAAATTTTTGTGAAGGCTCATCACATGATAACTAAGTGGAAAAACAATTTTCATAATTTTGGATAATTATTTAAGCCTAGAAAAATCATGGAATCCCATTTATTAATTAATTTGAGCAATTTTTATCACATTCAAAATGTACTGAAAAGTAACATTTAATATTTTTCCTAAATAGTTCACATCTCAGAGAGTTCACACAAAAATTTTCATAATTTTTGGAGCTCTATTTATTTCTACACAAAATAAACAAATCACATCACTATTTAACCATTTCTGCAAAATAGAAAAATTCATTTTCACTTAAACAGCCACTGACAGGGTGACCCCATCGGTCAGCCCGCGCTGACAACAGCGGCGAGGCCCTCTGACCGGTGATTACTCGCCGGCGGTGACGTCTCCGGTGGTATGGAGTGAACCGACATGACCTCCCCAGCGCTGCGCTTCGACTGAGGGTACTGGTTGAGCATCTAGGCTACTACAGAGACTTCGCCGGCGACGATGGCGGCAAAGCTGTGTCCTACCGAGACGACAACGACCTCGCCGGCAAAACTAAGGTCTTCGACGTACTCAGCACCTCCTAACGGACTTAACCGGGCATCTAATTGAACCAACAACATGCCACAACACTAGCAGCGACGCACGCAGCGGCACGGCGGAGCTAAACTCGCCGGCGTCCCATGGTCCCGTGGCTATGACGTGGTAGAGGTAAAATAGATTACACAGGCATGATCAGTGGCTCACCCCGAAGCTGATGCGCGCGAGAACGACGGCTAAGGCGAGGCGAAGCTAAGTCATCGGCGTTGGAGACGACAGCGGCGGCGTGAACTCATGACGAAGCTCCGTTCTGAGGAAAGCAACTGACCAAATGATCAACGATCAAGCTCATGAACATCACGAGAGAATGAAGATCAAGAAACAGCAAAAGATGAAGCAAGAAGCCCACCCGAACTCCCTGTCCGCGGTGGAATGGATCACGGCGGCTCCTCGCCGAAGTTGGAGAAGACGAGGTTACGCCGGGCAAACCAGAGGGAACGAAGCTGCGCAAGTGGGTGATATGGAGGCGCTAGGTGATGGCGATCATGGTGACGTGCTCGGCTGAGGCTGGGAGGGCTCTACAACTCCGGCGCGAGCTCGTCGGAGCTGGGCGACGATGACGGGAAATAGAGGAGCGACAGGAAGGCGCTCCCGGACTTATCAGGCGAGCGGAGAGCGGCGGGAGAGGTGCGCTCGACACGTAACGGCCACGCGGACACGTCGAAGCAGGAGGTGTCGCTCGCGGACACGCGTAGAAGCCGGTGGAAGCTTGCCGCCGGCGAGAGCTGCCTGCTTGCACTGTTCAAGGTATTTACCCAATTGCCACTCGCTTCATTTTTCAAATTACTTTCAAATTTGTATGGTAACTCAAAAATCTCCAAAAATAAAAGTTGCTCCAAATTCAAAGTTCTACAACTTTGCTTTAATAACCATACTGAAATTATGTCTACATTTAACAATGCAAGTTTAAAATCAAAAGGGGACACTTTAAGAATTTATCCCCTTTCAAATTACTTCGAATTTTATATAACAACTTTGAAAACTCTAAAAACCAACTTTGTACACATTGACAAGCTATACACTTTTTCTTTTAGGCTCAACCCCAAATTGTGCTTAGATTTTGGATTTGGTTTTCCAGGGTAGTATTAAATGTTGGAAATTAGGGTTTTGGAATTCCAATTTAATACTAAGGTTTTGAACTTGATTCATCCCATACAAGTCAACACATATAACCATAAAAGTAAACTTGTTTTAGTGAATGCATATCAAAGTTTTCACTAACACAAGAATGATGTGCAATGCATATGATGACATGGCATATTTTAGTGTTAAAAACACTAGAGGTGTTACAACCCTCTATCTCCGCAGGTAAGTCCTATATCAGCGGGTCACACAAGTCGATAGGACAGTTTGGCCGCTGCCGAGAGATGGGTAAGGAGCAGTAGGATGCCCCATGCGGGTTATGTCGACCCCGTTACGAATGATGGACCTAGGTTCCACCCAGACATATCCGATAAGAGCTCGTCGAACCCATCACTCGAGCCATCTAGGTAAATCCTATGCCAGTGGGTCACCTAAGATGATCAGACGGCTCGAAGCCGCTGCCGAGAGATGGGTCACCCTTAATTTACGCATGTTTTCTCTTATTAATTTCCCTATCGAGCCCCCGACCCTAGCAACAGCAAGGGGTCAGGCCTCACTCGAGGGTTGGCAAGAGTGTCTATTCGGTAGACATTCTCTAAGCCCGACCCCTTTCTCACGCTAAAACCTAGAGGCAAGGTGTGCGAAAACAAACTCTGAGTAAAACTGGTCGGACCACAAGAAACCTACGCCCCAGCGGCTACGGCATTTCTGCTCACCAGCATGATCAGTGTTTTTGTCCCCATACCCCAAGCTTTAGCCTCCGCCTTCCCTGGAAGGGTTTGGAGGGGCCCACCTATAGAATCTCCATCGAGGAGAGGCCGATAGGTCGTCCAAGTCGATCGGACGGCTCGGGCCGCTGCCGAGAGACGGGTAGGGAGAAGCAAGATGCCCCATGTAGGTTATGCCAACTCCATCATGAACGATGGACCCAGACCCCACACGGACATATCCGGTAAAGAGCTCATCGAACCCATCACTCGAGCCATCGAGGTAACTTTACCAACTGAAAGGTCCTAATATGGCTAGAGGGGGGGTGAATAGCCTATTTAAAAACTACAAATCAACTAGAGCAATTTGATCAGTAAGACAAATAGCGAAATGCAAACTTGCTCTAGCTCTACAAGGGTTGCAAGCCACCTGTCCAACAATTCTAGTTGCAATGATCAATTGGCACACAATCTACTTGACTACTACTCACTAAGAGCTCTCACAAATGCTACACTAAAGAGCTCCACTAGATATGTTTAAAGCACAAGGCAAGCTCTCAATTCTAGTTACACTAAAGAGCTTGCTATATCTAGTTTGCGGAAATGTAAATGAGTAAGTGATACGATTATACCGCCGGGTCGTGGAGTGAACCAATCACAAGATGAAGATTGAGCCAATCACCGGGAGAATGCAAATGACAAGAGACAACCGATTTTTCTCCCGAGGTTCACGTGCTTGCCAACACGTTAATCCCCATTGTGTCGACCAACACTTAGTGGTTTGGCGGCTAAGAGGTGTTTCACAAACCTCGTCCACACGATAGGACACCGCAAGAACCGACCCACAAGTGAGGTAACTCAATGACACGAGCAATTTACTAGAGTTACCTTTCGGCACTCTGCCGGGGAAGGTACAACTCCCCTCATAATCACCGAAGGCGGCCACGAACAATCACCAACTCATGCCGATCCTTCACCGGTGCTCCAACCGTCTAGGTGGTGGCAACCACCAAGAGAAACAAGCGAAATCCGCAGCGCAACACGAATACCAAGTGCCTCTAGATGCAATCACTCAAGCAATACACTTGGATTCTCTCCCAATCTCACAATGATGATGGATCAATGATGGAGATGAGTGGGAGGGCTTTGGCTAAGCTCACAAGGTTGCTATGTCAATGAAAATGTGCAAAAGTTCTTTCCTTGAGCCAGCCATGGGGCTATAAATAGAGCCCCAATCAAATAGAGCCGTTATACCCCTTCACTGGGCAAAACGCGCTCTGACCGGACGCTCCGGTCATACTGACCGGACGCTGGCCCCCAGCGTCCGGTGGCCCGATGGACGCCACGTGTCACCAGCTTCAAACGCTATTCGTCAGATTTCAACGGCTATGAAGCTGACCAGACGCTCTAGCAAAACTGACCGGACGTTGAAGCCCCAGCGTTCGGTCATTTCTAGTAAGCTCCCCGAGGCGTATTTCTTCGACCGGACGCGTCTGGTCCACCTTGACCGGACACAGACCATCGTCCGGTGCTCAACCTTAGCCACTGTGCCATCTGACAGCACGACCGGAGGTAGCCTTTCAGCGTCCAGTCGCTGAGTGACCCAGCGTCCGGTCAGTAGACCGACGCCAGCATCATTTCGACCAACTCTATTTCAACTCTAACTTCTTCACCCTTGCTCAAATGTGCCAACCACCAAGAATTTGCATCCGGCGCAATAGAAAATAGGCATTCTATTTTCCCGAAAGCGCCGAATCCCGCCGACCCAAACCCATCTCAACACTGCAAACACCACATCCTTTGTAAATGTGCCAACACCACCAAGTGTATCACCTTGTGCACAAGCGTTAGCATATTTTCACAAACATTTTTAAAGGTGTTAGCACTCCACTAGATCCTAAATGCATATGCAATGAGTTAGAGCATCTAGTGACACTTTGATAACTGCACTCCGATACGAGTTTCACCCCTCTTAATAGTACGGCTATCAATCCTAAATGTGATCACACTCTCTAAGTGTCTTGATCACCAAAACAAAATAGCTCCTATGGTTTATACCTTTGCCTTGAGCTTTTTGTTTTTCTCTTTCTTATTTCCAAGTCCAAGCACTTCATCATCATCATGGCATCATCATCATCATGCTATGATCTTCATTTGCTTCATCACTTGGAGTGTGCTACCTATCTCATGATTACTTGATAAACTAGGTTAGCACTTAGGGTTTCATCAATTCACTAAAACCAAACTAGAGCTTTCACCAACCCCCGTTTCTACTTTTCCACTGCATGATCATTCATTCACCAATTCTCATGCATGCATTCATACATTCATTCAAACATTCATCCCATACATCCAAGCATTGCATATGCAATTGCTGCATCACAACGCTTCGTGTCTCATCATGAAGCGGTAGTCGTCTCATTCGATATGAGCGGCGACCGACCGAGGTTAGAAGGTCGGCCCACGAAGGGCTCGAGGCTACCTCGTGTCAAACAGAGCCATGGGAGAAAAACATAGATGAGCTCCAATGGCCCTTGTCTGACCCCGCTCAGAAGCGGACAGGGACATCTCAACCTTCTCGTTCGATCCTAACCTTGGGTCGATCCCATAGAATCTCCATTGAGGGGAGGCCAGCGGGCCACCTGAGTCGCTCTCCGGAGCAAAATGAGCATCTGCCAGGAGGCAGGTTAAGGAGCAGTGGAATGCCATATGAGGGCTATGCCGACCCCGTCATGAATGATGGACTCGAATTCCACTCGAACAGGCCCATTAGCGAGCTCACCGAGCATGTCACTCGAGCCATCGAGGCAAGTGATGTTAGCTCAGCCCCTTCGGTTGCGGAAACCGCAGATGGGGTAACAATCACAAAGACGAGTCGACCCTCGACCAGACCCCCACTATGCGTGGGGGCTCGAGGAAAGTTGGACTCACAAGGAGACTGAATGCGCGGTCATAGAATGCTGGCTCAGATCCTAGGGAGGGGGTACCTACGAAAACTAAGACTAGTTTCGCTATCCTCTCCTCGATCTTTAGTAACACCTGACCCCTACAATGGCAAGGGGTCGAGGCTCATTCGTTGGCTAATCAGGGTATATATACACCCTTTCTGAAACAGTTGCCGTGCCTAACCCCTTCCTCACGTTAAAAAACCTAGTGGCAAGGTTTGCGGAAACAAACGACTGAGTAAGGCTGGTCGGACTACGAGAAACCTATGCCCCAGTGGCTACGGCACTCTTGCTTACCAGCATGATCAGAGTTTCCCTCCTACACCTAAAACTCCATGGTCTTAACAAATGGAAGGGTTGGAGCACATTAACCTCTTTTCACACATAAAAAGGGAGAAAAAACAAATTTGTTCGCACCGAAACAAAAGAACAGATTTGATCAAACGAAATGATAAGTTTGTTTAAACGATACAGAAGGGTCGGAACTTGTCCACTTGTTATAAGAACGACCGCCCAACCTATCTAACTAACTAGCCCCTCTGAGGGAGAACTATGTCTTCTATCTTGTTCGCCAGGTCCTACAAAAGGGGAGCCACCGCTGTCTCCATCTCCTCCAGCTCTTGGATTTCATAGCCCAGCGCGTAGCCATGGCTCAGTGCCTCTAGATCAATGCTGTCCCCATAAAGAGAATGAGCAATTGTGAAGGACTGATTGACCCTGGCATGAAGGGCACTCCTCTCTAGCTGGCTCACCCAAGCCGTGATCTCAACGGCACGAGCCACAAGCGAGCTAGTCCCCTCCGACCGCACCACCTGAAGGTCATCATAGACCACTCCAATGGCGGTGGTCAGGATATCGAGCTCATCACTCTTCGCCTGAAGATTCCTAGCTCGGCAGAAATGCTCTCGGCCTCCAGCTTCTGGGTCATCGCGCTCTCGAGCTCAACCTGGAGTGAGCCAACATTCTGTTGCGCGTCGTCACGCTATTGGCAGGCCTAGTCATGCTCTTAGAAAGCCTGGTCGTGCTCCTCGTGAGCCGCGCCACATTCTGAGCAGAGCCTCTCTACGGTTTGGAGCAGTTCAACCCGCTCCTTGCGTAGCCGAGTGACTGCTATGGCCTCTAGACTCGCCCTCTTCTCCAGGGTCACGAGCTTCTCCTTGGCCCCCAGCTTTAGTTCCCTTTCCTTCTCAACCTCGGCAAGAAGGTCAAGGATCCGCTGGCGGGTCTCGGCATCCTTCTGGAGCAACTCATCCCGTTCCTTCCTGACCCCGGCGGCTTCCTCCTCGTCCTTCTACGACATCGCCGATAGGGCCTCGAACGCCTTCTCGGCCTCGTCAGCATCCCGATGGGCCTTGGCCACCCATGACCGAAGATTGTCCACCTCCTTGGCTAGGGGAGTCAACTCAGCCACCCTCTGCTAGGCGACGACAAGCTGAGCTATTACCTCCCCGCATAGCCGCACCTCCTCAACGAGGCGGTCCCAGGCCTCCTTTAGTTGATGAAGAAACTGAGATTTCCCCCAGCTACGAGCTATGAGGGACTACAGGAAGATGATGGTTAGGATACAGAAAGCATATAAAGAAGGATAAGGGCAAAAAGTAGGACCAAACAATACCTAGCTGGAGGGGACGACGACATCACACAATGCACCCATGGTGTGGTTCAGGGCCTCGAGCACGGATGCGATCCCTACGTCGAGGCTCTCCCCTCCATGCTCTCGGCGGTGTCATCAAGGTTGAAAAGCATCGATGCCTAGTCCACCGGAGCAGTCCACCAGAGCAGGGGCTCACCCCATGGAGGCGAGCTGCTACCCATCAATGTTAGGGTCAGGGACGACTCCCATCGGCTCCAAGCACCGCTGATCTCTCTCACCGTGACATCCCCGCCGGGGCGCCCTCTCCGGCGACAGAAGGGGTCAGCGGTGCAAACGCTGACCCCTCTCCCAGCACCATGACTCTCGGGGACCCCTCGGCCGCGTCCCCCTCCATCTGGTCCACGCCAGGCACTGTCACTTGGGCCACCGATGGCACGGGTCGCTCCGGTGCCTCAGGCGGCGCTACGGTTGCGCTCGGCTGTGATCCATTGTCACAGCCACCACCACCTCCACCTGCGTTGGCGGGGTCATGACCGGCTGCGTTGCACCCTCCATGATCGGTGCCACGAGCACGGTCGGCAGCCCCGTCTACCCCATCATCGGTAGCAGTATCACAGCCATCGCTGGCTGCTCCGTGACCTCCAAAGGTGCCCCTTGAGCCCTCATGTCCGTCCATCTGCGAGGGCACGAGCATCATCGTAGGCAAGACTGACGCCCGGGCGACGCGCAAGCACACTAGTGTCACTCCCACCCAAAATAGGTGCGACACCAGCCGACGGCTGCCACCTCAATTTTTAGGGCGACGCTCTTCTTGAGCACCAGCGCCAAAGGATTACGCTGCCTTCCAAAGCTGCAAAGGACAAAAAGCATAAGTCACGATGAAATCAGACCAAAACAAGAAAAAACAGAGGAGCTAATAACTCACCTCAACGCCGTCGGGCGGCAGATGCGTTTGGGGGGCAAACCCCCCGACCTTTGCTCCACCTCGTCGGAACGAGGCTGTTTCGAGCCTACCCCCTGCTCCTGGGCAGAGGGGCTTGCTCCCCTTGGCTCTTAGGGCACGACGGCGGAGCCACCCACCTCCACTAGCACCTCGGGTGAGACGGCAGAGCCGCCCACCTCTGTTGGCTCCTGGGGTAGGCCGACGGTACAGCCCACCTCTGCCGGCTCCCCAGATGTACCCTCCCCTCCATGGAATGGGAAGGGTCCCGATGCCTACAAGGACGAACCAATACCTATCAACATATCCTCATTCTCCATGTTGTCCCACTCAATGTCGTTGGCTACCTTGTCGTCATCACCATCATCACCACCATCAGTGTCCTCCTTGTTCCCGCGCACCTATAGCTTCTGCCACTTCTTCCTCTTCTTGTCTTCCATCGCCCTCCTTAGCCGCTCACCCTCGGCTTGATTCACCGTCCTCACGGTTGAATCCCTCGGCAATGGTGATGGGTGATCCGTGAGGATGAGGTCCCTCGGCTGGTCTTGCCCCTCTCAAAATTAGTATCAAGGGGTCGAGAAATCGATTGAAGAGAAGGCAAGAGAAAGGGAAACTTATGAAGACGACGAGGACTAGCTCCGGCCACATTGGAGGATGCCTCGGCATTGGGTAAATGAAATAGAGGGGGCACCCGCATCATCCCACGAAGGATCCATTGCCTCCTTGATGCGTTGTGTGATCTCAGAGTTGGGAAGCATCCCCTCGGCAAGCGTCATTCCGTCAAACGACGCCTTGGGCGCCATCGCTTATAGTAGGAGCACGCATGTCATCAATGGCGCCACCCTCCTTGCATGGTAGGCCCCAATAATGCCCAACCCTTTAGGTTGTTCTCCTTTAGGATGTGGATGGCGGTGATGTGGTCTCAAATCTTCATCTTGTCCTTCTCCGGGACACCCCACTTCCTCCATGGCTCTAGGGCCTCTTTGATTAGGCACCCGGTGAACTCTGGTAGAGGAGCGGCGACATCGTTCTTGAGGTAGAACCACTGCGAGTGCCACCCCTTATTGGACGCTAACAGCCACATCGATAGGTACTCGCCGACCCGATTGTTTTGGAGTTGGATACCGGCGCACCACATTGGTATTGCAGCTCCTACTTGTCACTCTTCTCCCTCTTCTTCTAGAGGGTGACGGTGAAGAAGTACCTCCACAAGTCGAAGTAGGGGCTGATCCCTAGGAATCCCTCGCATGGTGCGACGAACATCGCCATGTGCTAGATCCCATTGGGATTGAGATGTTATAGCTCGATCTTGTAGTAGTGCACCAGCCCCCGAAGAAATTTGTGGGCGGGGATCACAAACCCATGCTCGTGGAAGTGGGTGAACGACACCACATAGCCATTGGGTGGCGACGGCAAGTCCTCCTCGCCAGGCAGCAGCCACTCCTCGACCGAGGTCTGCGCGCTGGAGAAGACCATGATGGATGAGGCCCTCCATGCGCTAGAAGGTGATGTCAGAATGGCACCATGGAGCCATTGGAGGTGGGGGCGGATGGATGCGGGCTTAATGGTGATGGAGATGCGGAGGCAGGAAACCTAAGTGATTGGTGGTGGCGGTCGTGGTTGCGGAGGCAAGGATGCAAGGTATGGAACCTGGAGGGCTAACCCTTTGGTTTTATAGGGGCGACGGGTGCGAGGAAACCAACCGCCCACCTAAATCTTCGTGCATGCCATGATCTACCACCACATCTCTCCATAGGGGGTGCACACGCAACCTCTATCTGTTCCCTCAAAAAACTCGTTGGACATTTTGCCTCTCCGGACGGGCCATGACCCATCACAGGTAAGAGGAATATGAAGCTAAAAACGCTACTACAACCCATCTAGGCCTAGGAGTTTGAAGGTTGGCCCACCGATGGGTTGGACAACCACTCTGGGCACCATTTAAAGTGAGGGGTGGAAATGGATGGGCCCACTAGCGGCTAAAACCTGGGCGCACGAGCGCCGCAGGCATCCCAGCCCACGTTCGAGTCTTGACCGAATTCGATCCATGGTTTTTCCTCGAAGAAAGACAGAGAGCCCTCGGGACCGGTCGAACAGACCCGAGAACTATATGGATTGACCGCTGAGAATCTAGAGCCGGTTACCAGCTGACCCAAGCGAGATCCCCATGAATGGATGTTAAGGCCCCACTCGGACTAGCCCGTTAACAACTCACCGAGCACCATGATTTGTCCATAGAGGAAAATCATGACACGGCTCGGCCCCTCCATTTTTATCAGAAAAAATGCTTGAGGTAACCCCTGCTACGGGCGGGGGCTTGAGGAAAGTTGGACTCACACAAAGGCCAAATGCTAGGTCATAGAATGATAGACCCCCATATGGTTTGAAATCAGGAAAGACCTTTTCCGACCTACCAGATCTCACGGCTATACCCCCGAGGAGTCTGATCTCAACGAAAGAGAACAACCGTCCCCAGGTCACGTGTGGGCGACAAAAGAAGGCCAAGGCCCTCATGGTCCTCCTGTTCGGAAAAGCCTATGAAGGAGTATTCTACTCCTCCGCAGGCTTGGAGGCTACTATCGGGGACCAATACTAGGGTATCCGAAGAGGAGGGGCTAATGGTCATCAACATTAATTCATTCGAATAGTCAAGAGCGTGACTATGGCTCCAACCGACCCCTACGCGTGCGGGCTCCACCTCGATCGACCTCTGGGGAGCCTCTAGGGAAGGACTCTACCTCACCCGACCCCAAGGCCACGGGCTTTGCCTCGCCCGACCCTTGGGTTTTAGCTCTGCCTCACCTGACCCTTGGGTTTACGCTTCGCCTCGCCCGACCTCTGTGGGAGGGCTCCACCTCACCCGACCCCAAGGCCGCAGGCTTCGCCTCACCTGACCCTTGGGTTTATGCTCTACCTCGCTCAGCCTATGGGGGAGGGCTCCGCCTTGCCCGACCCCAAGGCCACGGGCTCCGCCTCGCCCGATCCTTGGGTTTGGGTTTGCTTGGCTGCCTCGCTTAGCCTCGGGAGGGCTCCGCCGCCTCACCCGACCCTTGGGTTTGCGCCTCACTCCTCCCCGGCCCTTAGGTTTGCGCTCTGCCTCACCTGGCCTCTGGGAGAGGGCTCCGCCTCATCCAACCCTCCTAAGGCCACGGGCTTCACCTCGCCCAACCCTTGGGTTTGCGCTCCACCTCGCCCAACCCTTGGGTTTGCACTCTACCTTGCCCAGCCTCTTAGGGAGGGCTCTACCTCGCCCAACCCCAAGGCCACGGGCTCCACCTCACCCGACCCTTGGATTTGCGCTCCGCCTCACCCGATCCTTGGGTTTGCGCTCCACCTCGCCTGGCCTTTGGGGGAGGGCTCCGCCTCGCACGACCCCAAGGCCACTGGCTCCACCTCGCCCGACGGAGACCCATGCCACCGCCGACCACTCTAGGTCCAAGTGTATGGGCCTAGGCCAAAACTCTGACATCAGGGAGGTGACCGATATGCCTTGATGTAACCCACAACCATGATGGGCCATACCCGAGGATTCACATCAGGAACAACATTGGGCGAACCGGTGCTGTTCTGATAACCCTCGTATGAACACTAATAGGCGCGTCAGTTCACCATGATGTCCGCTTAGGATGGAGTGGAGCGCCATGATCGGCAAACGACGCCTGCGCATGGCGCCAGTGACGGATAGGGCCATGACGTGGAGCCATCCCTGTTGACATCTACAGGGTCAATGGGACCCACATGAAGGATAAGAAGGACCCGGTGACCCTGAGGGTCTTGGGCTCTCTCTCTGGTTCTTCTCTTTTCCCTCCGCTGTAACCCGTGCTTTCCCTTGGCCTATAAAAGGAAAGCAAGATCCCCCATTAGGGGGCATCGGATCGATCTAGGCCATACCAGAACACAACACAAGCACACGACTGAGAAGCAACCGAGCTCTCGGCACCCATTCATTCTTTCCACTAAAGACCTAGGACATGTCCCTCTCTCGCCCGTTTGTAACCACTACTACAAACTTTCAGTGCTAGTAACACGAGCATCAACGAAGAACTGGATGTAGGGATATTCTGTCCGAACCAGTATAAACCTCATGTCCTCTAAGCACACCATCCGAGCTAGACACGCGCAATACTAGAAATTTACTTATTGGTGGTAACTCAAAACACCGATAGTGCACCGCTGGCGTGCGACCAGCAATCATCATGGGCTAACGGCGCAGGCGGCAGCCACCGTCACAGAGCGATGGTTGGAGCAGGAGAATCCGGCAGCCCTAGCAAGCCGACCGAGGTCAAGAACCCCCCAGAGGTTCTTCCTCTTTAGGAGCTTGCGCCCTTTCACCTGCTTGTGTAGGTCCTCCGAGCAACTCTCCCAGACAGCCTTACACTGCATCACCTTTGAAGCCACTTTCTCGGCGAGACGTTTGCTGGCGTGTTTGGGCGCCGCCATAGGCTTTGGGCAGCAACCACGGTGGCTTGGGGGGGGCTTGCGTGTAACACCCTCGGTGTTACGCCCTAAACAAATTACTAAAATATGTCATGAGCATCATGTTTATGTGATAACGCATGTGGTAGAATGTGTGGATGAATTTTTTTGTAACTTAAGATGAACAATAAAAAGGTTAAATGAGAGACTATTCCATAACCCATGTATATCAAGTAGGGTTTAAAACCAATTTTTATTGAACAAAAATATATAGAACATATATGTGGCATTTAAATAAAGTTTAAAGTACAAACTTTGTAGATGACAATGCAACTTTTACTGTAGAAAAATAATATGACTAGCTAGTATTTCTAATGGCTTGGAAATGGAACTTGAAATCAAATTCAGCTCAAGACTTGAAAGAATTTTAAGTTTGAAAACAGTGTGACAATGCCATGTTGGTGAATTAATTTTGGAAAATTTAGCTAAAGGTCAGTGCTATGTTTTTGTTCCTTATAGTAGTTTGATGTACCCTCTTTAGTATAGTGAAGGCGGTTTAGCTCTAACTTCATTAGTTTAGTTTGTATCAACGCTTTAAAATTCATGCACGACACAACCTCGAGATGTTTGGCGCCGTGCGCGCGGTCACCGCGCGGCCACCCCACGCTGCGCACATGGCCGCGTCCCGCGCGGCCACCCCATGCCTCCACGCTGGGTCGGTCGAGCCCACCTGGTAATTCTTCTAGTAATGCTTTTCGCAAACAAAAAGAAAACAACAAACCCATATTGCCTATCATACCCTTTGAAGTCGGAAACTATTCTCACTAGTCGGGTAAGTCTTGCGAGTATATTGTGTACTTAGGGTTTATTTTATCCTTTTGCAGGTGTAGCTTGAGGAGTAGCTCTTGTGTGGAGGATTCTTTTGGTAGGCACAGATGGATCCTTGTATCATTTTCACTAGATGTTTATTTTTATTCCATGTTTAATTATCACACTCTGAACCCTGGTATTGTAATAAATAATTTCCAAGAACTCTTGTTGTATGAAATGGACTAAGTATTATAAGCTCATACCCATTATTGGATTCTAGAGGTAAAACGTGGATTGATTCGAGTTCTCCCGTGGGGTGTGCTCGACGGAACTGTCCGATGTAGCTAACTTTCGGGTGCTTAGTGTCTAGTGAAAGATGAGCGCCTCCGAAAGCGTGTAATTTTGGACGATTTTGCCACATTACGTGATGCCGGTGGGCAAGTCAATGGTAGGGGAGGGTGGTGGAGGTGGTGGAATGGGGTGATCATCTCCCGTGGGGTGCCACAACAGAGCAAGGAGGCGGCGATGAGGGGTGAGAGGGGGGCAGTAATGACAATGGGGATGCGAGGGAGATGAGGGAGCGAAAAAAGCATGGATGGGCATGATGAGCGTGTAGGCAACCCCCTGGAATTGGAATACGTTGAGCGGCCCAGGAGGTGGAGCTTCTCCATTAGGAGGGGCCGGGCCAAAAGCGCCAGGCAGATGCGCGCCCCCAGGGGCCGGCCCATTTCCAAAGCCACCTCCAGGCGCCTGCTGGAAGAAAGGGCAGAGACGGCCCCTGTTGTCGAGCTGACTCACTCCTACGCCAGATGCATAGGGTCTCAATGGTGAAGTGCATTCCCAAGGTGGTGGCGTCCCCCGGGTTCCCTAGGAAGACATCGTCGGGGGGCTATTCAGAGCCCGTCTCTCGAGCGAGAACCACGCAAACACAGGAGTAGTCATGCTCCTTAGGCTCCTCCCGAATGCAGTCGGGATCGATCTTCATCACCCAGATCGACCTTGCGGAAGGCGGCCTTGATCCCGAGCTCCGTGCAATGCTCCGATAGGGAAGTCGGACGTAGAAACAGCCATGAGACAAGGCAGGCGGATGATGAAGCCATTGCGCGTCTCCTCCGACCATTCCATGGTGACCCTTCCGCCATCATGAATGATGGGGCAGAGGTCCACCACGGCATCCCGGTCAGCCCTAGAGTCGAAGCACAGGAGCATATGCCCCCCTAGAGGAGGGGAACATATGATAGTGCATAGGTCCGCCACCGAGAACACAATCGAGCGGATGAACGGCGCCGGGGCAAAGGTGGGGGCATCTTCATTGAGGAATGCGTAGGCGATGCGTCCAACCCGCTCCATGTCATCCTCCGTCATCCAAAGCACCGAGTGGATCCTAGGGGGGCACCCTCACTGCCCATTAGGAGGAGTCCACATGGAAGGGGGAGCCGTCAGAGTCCACTTCCTCCTCCTCGGAGTCGTCAGGTACACCGCGGGACACGTTGCGGCGAGTAGGGGGGCACAACGTCATCGATGTCGTCCATGTCCCCGCGCTGAGGCACAGGCACCGGAGGCACCAGGGAGGGTGGGGACCGGGCCTGCCCCGAGGTGCCTGCGTCGTTGACCACCGTAGGACGAGTGGGGGAACCATGCGCCTCTGGCCACATGGAGCGCTTGTGCAAGTCCTCTTGGCCCCCGCCGCCCCACCCCGCACCCTTGCGGCCGCCGCCCCACCATCCCGGTTCCTGCGTCGAGGATGTCGGTGCAGCTCATCCCCTTCTCCCCCGCTCTGGCTCTCCTCCTCCGTCGACCACCAACCCCCCTCTGCCCTCTCCGGCTATCCTGCCGGAGGTACACGACTCCGCTTTCCACCCTGTTAACCTCATTGCCTCCTCTAGCACCACCCTGCCGGACTTCCAGCTGAGCCCCCAGGCTCTGGCTGAAACCACCCCACCGGTGACCGCGGTCACCGCTGTCCCCAACTCCGACAGCCTCACCACCCCTCCCCCCCCCCTACCTAGCAAGCCCGACAACCTCTCCACCCCACGCCTGCCTGCTCCCCAGCCTCCTCCCATCCACTGCTCACCTTCCAGTGCTAACCTACCTGGGCAAGTAAAAGTTATGAAGGGGCAACAGTCTTTATGGACAAAGTAATTTTGGAATTCTTAACAGAAACATCCACCAAAATTATGGTTTATTTTGTTGGATGGGAAATTCCATTGTCAGCGCTATAAACCAATCAATGTTGGAGTACCACTGAAGAAATTAATAAGCCAAAAGGAAGCATAACAAAACATGTGAAATTGCATCTTCAAAGTTTCTATTGGATGTTAACTAATAATGACATGTTTCCTGAAATTAGTACTCCATCCAGTGTTGATCTCCATCTACTTCTGAGAAACGTAAAACAATACAGTATGAAAGTAGTATTTTTAGTCCTAGAGGTGTAAATATATATTACATTGTTCTAATAAAGTTCATTCTGAAGGGGTGGCAAACCAGAGCACACCAAAAAGTGTTCTTGTTGAACTTAACCGCGAGCTGTCAAAGCTAATTACAGAGTTAAAGCTATCGCCATTTATAATCTAAATAAATACTTCTGATGGTTATCTTTGCTCTAAACTAGAATCAAGGACCATGTCTGCAGTCCCAAGTTGCTCTTATGCACTAAGATTTTCTATGATACGTTGTATATTCGGCTGTTCTATAGTTTTCCCTTTTGCTCTAAACTTAAAACATGGACCATAAAATTCAAAAAAAAAGAAGAACATGACCCATGTCTGCTGTCTAGAGTTGCTCTTCTACACAGCGTGTTTGGATTTCTTACCCTGTTGTCTCTCTTCGATTCTTACACCGTTGCCTTGCTCGGCCTCGCTGGGCAAGGATAGCCTCGCCAGCTTAGGCGAGCCAAATTGGCTCACCTGAGCAAGCAAGGTAAAATCTTGACTGCACAGAAACAAGACAGGTGGCAAAGAGTCCAAACGCTGTGAGTTTTGCTCAGATAGGCAAGGCAAGCGCTGGCCAGGAATCCAAACGCAATCCTAAGACTTTCTGTGATCTGTGAAGAGCTTAGTGCTTACAAGTTTGTTTTTATATAAGGAATGGTTTTATTTTCTTGATGCATATATGAAACAAATTGTTGGACGTGAAAAAGTTCATGCTAACATTTTTTCGGGACGTCTGGCGCCCGCACGTCTGGCCCGAGGCCCGCGTCCAGACGCCCGTGCTGTAGTTTCCCGCGCTCGGACCAACAATCCACGCCCGCGCTCGCACAAAAAAAAACACGCCCCGCCTGCGCCTAGGTTTCACTTGCCCATGCAGGGCCTGCGCCGCCAAACCACGCGTGGGGACCGCTTGCGTCCCCTCCGCTTCTCACGTGCATTGCAACATGTGCAACACCCGATCTACTTTTGAAACATCCAGATGCAACATTTGCAACATAGTCTAAAGACAAATGAAACACTTGAAACATGCTTCCGAAACACTTGCAAAAACACATGAAAAACACTTGAAAAACCATTGCAAACATATGCAATATCTAGACAAAACACTTACAACATATGTGTGAAACGTTGCAACATCAAGATTAAAACACTTGCAACAATACGTCCATAAACACAGATGAAACATTGGGAACAGACCTTTGCAACGTACGTGTACAACCATTGCAACATATGCAACATTCATCTAAAACAATTGAAACATACCCCTGAAACATCCGAAACACTTAAAACATACGCTTGCAACATGCGTTTTCAGCAGATCGCAAATGGAGGCTCACCGGTGCGCGTGGACTTCACTAGAGGCAGCCGCGTCGTCACCACCATTGACCAAATGGACTCCCCTACTACAAGGTCGGCGGGGACGCCTTCGTGGCTGCTGGTATCGTGGGCTCGACATGAAGCCCTGCAGCCGGCACCGCAGTCCCCACCACCATCGGATCTCTCGCCGGCGCAGTGGGTCTGGTGGAAGGAGAAGCAAGGCAGAGTGGGGTGGAGGCGCGCAACGCGCAATGTGGGCGAGACCACCCCGCCAGGGGACTGCACGGGCCAGCCATGTGCAGCGCACGGAGGTGGCCTTGCTTTGGGCCACGTCGAGAGAGAGAGAGAGAGAGAGAGAGGAAGAGGAATCTAGGGTGGAGATGTAGATGGTGTGGAGCCAACGACGTTGACCGGCGGGGTGAAAGCGGCGATGTCACCTGTGGCGGCCACAGGTACGGAGCAGTGTGCGCGTCGATGGTTTCTTTTTCTTTCTTTCTTTTTTTGCAATGTGGGCTAGTGGCGCAGCAGGTTGGTCCATCCAGCCGACGCCTAGGTCTAATCATTATCGAACATTTTTTTCCTTCCTTCTCTGCCACATTGAATAGTCGTTGAATTCAGGCCCAACATTGGGGGTTTTCACTGCACGCAACAAAATCTCTACTACTCTAAAAAAAATCTCTGCTAACATTTTTTTCTTCCTTCTCTGCCACATTGAATAGCCGTTAAATTCAGGCCCAACATTGGGTTTTCACTGAATGCAACAAAATCTCATGTGCCACAACTATCACTGAAAAATCATAGGGGGTGATGTTTAGGGGAAAATTGCTACACTGCAGTGATAGTTCATTAGTAGTTCATACTCATGCTCTTGAGATTTCGTGCCATTCCTTTGGGCCTCACAACTCATGAGGAAGCATAAACTTTGAAATGCTTCAACTTTGTGGTTCTCCTTTGTGTATCTCTCCCTCTTCAAACAAATCGTCATAACCAACAGGAACGCGAATTTTGTCCGCTAGTGGTTTGCGTTGAGCTTTATTGTCTGATGCAGGTGTCTCCTCCACATCATCCAACTGCTCTGGATCATCCAACACTTCCTTTTACTCTTGCGATTCAATTTCATCATTGATTAGTGCACTGCCCTGTGAACTTGCATCTTCGTTTCTGCTAATCTGTGGCCGTTTTGTATACCTAAACTGCTTTCTGCATTGGATAGCTTGTTGCATGATGTTTTGAGATAAACTTGTAGTGGAGATTAGCTTTATACTCCCTCCGTCTCAGGATAGCAGGCGCGCGCATCTAGGCTGGGTAGTGCTAAGAAAACAATCAGGAGAGTTATCATGGGGATTAACTTTTAAAACAAATCAGGAGAGGTGTCGATTATATTAAAAAAAGATTCTTGGATGGGTAGTGCTAAGGAAACAATCGAGACAACTGACTCAACTATGGACAATGGTCGGTTGGACTAGGACCTCATCAACACGCTCCACACAAGCACAAGATTGTCTCGTACTCAGCCCTACCGAAAACCCAACCGCTCTACCACTTCACAGGGTCCAAGCCATACATATATACCATTTCAATAACTGAAAAAGATCACCCATGCATGTCATGAGATGGAATAGATCAATTAGAGGAAGGAAGAAGATGACAATCCAATCATTCAAGAGGCATATTAGTTTGGAGGTGAGATCTCATAGTGGCCCCATTTACATATGCGACAGCTGATCCCCTTTCATGTTAAGACAAGAGCAGGGACAACCGTCCAGGGAAATTTCGGTTTGCTCATTGGACATTCACGGTGACTAACTTGTCCTTTCAAGAATTTTAGAATTATCCTTTGTTTGTATGGCGGTTTCAACTCACCAAGTAGAAGAAAACAATACAAAACGGCAAGCTAGCGTCGCACGTAGCTTAGCTGACAATTTGTCTCTCTCTCCCCCCTTCTTGAGAGCATGACGTACTAGAATGGTATGTAACTTAAATGACAACTACTGTACTTTATGTTTCATTAAAAATAAATAAATTTAGAGTCTTTTAAATGCTTACTTGAATTAAAAAATAAATAAAAGTGTTGATATTAAATGCGGTCACATATCAGAAAGTGCTAAATCTCCAAGGCTACACACGCCCGATATACACAGCCGAGGGAGGTCTCCACGCGTGGCCGAGACTAGCAAGTCAATGAGGCCGATTTGACGCTCATTCTTCACACGAAACACCCACGAACACCTCCTGAGAAGACTTGTCGGGGAGACGCACAGCGAGGTTATCATCGCTACACCAAAAGCGAGTAGCATTGTAACAATTTCAATGATGTTTTAGGGGGAAAAGGAAACTATGAATCAGCAAAAGTATTTTTCAAATAAAAACCAAATGGTACAATGAGAAAATAAACTAGATACTCACGTTATTTGCATAGATCACCTTGTTGTTAAGCCTTAAGCATTCACTCGTGAATGCGAAGGCTGGAATGTTTTATTCCGTAATCTAAAATAAAAGCTATAAGAACATTTAGTTGTGTTTCTTTGCCAACGTGTTGCCGCACGAAGTTACAGGCCTGAGTTTTTTTCTACCTTCCATAGAATATTGGAGTGAGAACAACCAAAAAAAAAAAAAGAACCACAGGAACGTGTCGTGTTTCTGCTTGAAACCATCCAGCAGGGTCAGTGCCGGTGGGCTAGCTAGCTAGCTGCGCCGTCGTGCCGTCCGTCGCGCGGGCGCACTCGGCGTCGGCCAGCAGGTAGCTCTGGAACCGCAGCCGCGTTGGCGCTGCGCCCCGCCAATTGCAGACAGGCCCGTTTGTCCGCGGCTCTCCGCCGGCCTCGGGATCCTTACCTAATCAGTGATCGCCACTCGCCGGAAGCGGCAGCCCTTGGCCTATTGGGTCGGTGGTGTCTGTGTTTTGCGACCCATCTCGAGCCAACCAGATCCTTACACGTGTTCGGACCGTCCCTTGTTTTCCTTTTTTTTTTTTTGAAAGTCCATCCCGTTTTCCTTGCTTGCAGTTGCAGTGGTGCCGCCTTTTGTTCTCGTCTCCTACTCTCCGTCGGTTGCAGCACTAGCTAGTTTATTTCACTGCTATTGGCTGGTTACCTTTTCTTTTCAAAATACTCCTTCCACTATAAATTATAAAACATTTTGACATTTATAAATACATTTATAAATACGTAGTTTTTGTTATGTACTTGAACATACACTATATCTGGGTACACGGTAAAAATAACATACATAAAAAAGCCAAAACATATTATAACTTAGAACCGAGAGTACATAACAGAGGTCGTCCACCTTTTCTAATTAGCTTAAAATTTTAGGTTGAACTAAAATAGATAGATGCAACTCAACCTAGGAAAAAAATAGGGTACGGTCTCCTATTATTTTATTTGCTATATTGCGGTAAAGCAGCCAAATGTCGTTAGAACTAGAACCGGTGGTGAAGATGGATCTGTGGCGAGCGCGAGCCGAGAGTGGTACGTCCGTGAAAGATTCCGTGGTGCGAGACACGACAACACCCTCGAAACTGGTCCTTAATTAAGTTGATGATGATGGATGGCAATAATCGTGTTGGCTTTCCATGTGTGCGTATTAATTGGGGTGCCAGTGCCGCCACTAGTGTGGCCTCCCCTCACCCAAGTCCAAGGAGAGGCTAGAGGAGCAGTACGTACGAGCTGGTGTCTAGTTATTTGGTTGGTAAGTCATGACTAAAAATATTATTGATTAATTTATTATAAAAAATACTATTTATTAGTTGGGAAAGTACGACTTCCAAACCAAACGAACGGGACATAGATTTGTCACTTGTGTCGCGGCAGCAGCAGCTGGGTGGCCTTTTTCCAAACGAACGGGACGTAGATTTGTCACTTGTGTCGCGGCAGCAGCAGCTGGGTGGCCTTTTTGGTGCTCCACATCGCTCCAAACCCCTCCGTCTCTCTCACCGCATTTCCCTCCATCCACTGAATTTCCAAAAAGGCCATCGCCTCATCAATACTGAATTTTAATTTCATTTTTCAATTGCGCATCATCCCATCCCTCTCTCTCTCTCTCCTCTAGGTAGTCATCCAGCTCTTTGTGGTGTGTGTTGTGTTCTCTCTCCTGATGGGTCGGACCGGACGGATACACTACGCTCCAAAACTTCTCCCCTATAAATACCACGCCATGTACTTCTCTGCTTCTTACACTTCTCCTTCTCTCATGCCATAGCACTAGTGCAAGGTCCTAGATTTACACTTGGTGCTACAGCTCCTTTGCTTCTTCCTTCCTTTCCTTCCGTCCTCTCTAGGCAGCTAGCAGCAGCACACGCACGCTGCTGCAATCTATTGGCCGGCCGCCTTGCCTTGCCGGGGATCCATAATTACTGCTAATCTAGCTATCGGGCAGCATCATGCCGACGCTGTCGCACCTCAAGAACCCGCGCTACTTCGACTTCCGGGCTGCGCGGCGGGTGCCGGAGTCGCACGCCTGGCCGGGGCTGCACGACCACCCCGTCGTGGACGGCGGCGCGCAGGGGCCGGACGCCGTGCCGGTGGTGGACCTGGGGGCGGCGGAGGCGGACCCGGCGGCGGCGGTGGCGCGCGCTGCCGAGCAATGGGGCGCGTTCCTGCTCACGGGGCACGGCGTCCCCGCAGAGCTGCTGGCGCGCGTGGAGGACCGGATCGCCACCATGTTCGCGCTGCCGGCCGACGACAAGATGCGCGCCGTGCGCGGGCCTGGCGACGCATGCGGCTACGGCTCCCCGCCCATCTCCTCCTTCTTCTCCAAGTGCATGTGGTCCGAGGGCTACACCTTCTCGCCGGCCAACCTCCGCGCTGACCTCCGCAAGCTCTGGCCCAAGGCCGGCGACGACTACACCAGCTTCTGGTACGTGCGTGCGTGCACCCGCGCCAGCCGCGCGCGGCCACACCACCGTACCCACACGTGCGCGCGCCTAGCTACTAGCTGCTTTGCTTTGCTTTGATTCTCGCCTCGCCATGCATATGCATGAAGCATGATGCACGTACAGGTACTGGTACAGCAGGTCACACGCACGCAGGCACCGATAGTCCGATACGATACATCATCGACGTGTCGTCCCCGTCTAAGGCCATGCATGCATGCAAGCACACGCCTAGCAGCCCTTTTAGCATGCTAGCTGACGAGGGGCTTATACTTACTGCGCGTCTTGCTTAATTACACTACTACTTGTTACAGTGATGTGATGGAGGAGTTCCACAAGCACATGCGTGCCCTCGCGGACAAGCTGCTGGAGCTGTTCCTCATGGCGCTGGGGCTCACCGACGAGCAGGTCGGCGCCGTGGAGGCGGAGCGGAGGATCGCCGAGACGATGACCGCCACCATGCATCTCAACTGGTACCCGAGGTGCCCGGACCCGCGCCGCGCGCTGGGGCTGATCGCGCACACCGACTCAGGCTTCTTCACCTTCGTGCTGCAGAGCCTCGTGCCGGGGCTGCAGCTCTTCCGCCACCCCCCGGACCGGTGGGTGGGCGTGCCGGCCGTGCCGGGCGCCTTCGTCGTCAACGTGGGCGACCTCTTCCACATCCTCACCAACGGCCGGTTCCACAGCGTGTACCACCGCGCCGTCGTCAACCGGGACCTCGACAGGATATCGCTCGGCTACTTCCTCGGCCCGCCGCTGCACGACAAGGTGGCGCCGCTGCGGGAGGCCGTGCCGCCCGGCCGGACCCCCGCGTACCGCGCCGTCACGTGGCCCGAGTACATGGGCGTCCGTAAGAAGGCCTTCACCACCGGCGCATCCGCGCTCAAGATGGTCGCCCTCGCCGCCGCCACCGAGCTCGAGCTCGACGACGCCGGCGCCGGTGCTGGCGCCGACCCCGCCGTCGTCCATCAGCAGCTACTCGTCTCGTCGTAGCCGATCGATCGCCGGATCAATCGAGACTGATGATGATGCATATACTCGTCGATCGATCGAGTAGACAGACTAATGAAGCAACCCTGAGACCTGGACATGTATGCATGCATGCGCTTCGTTCGTTCCACTCGTGCTTGCTTGCGCATGCAGAAGGCTTCATTATTCCGTTCCGCAGCTGCTCTGCTGGATCGATGTATATGGTACAAGAATTAAGAGATCGATGACGACGGAGGAAGAAGACGAAGACGCCGACGAGGAAAAGGACACGCTGTGCGTATAGCTGTTTCTTCTAGTACGTCTAGTTACAGCAGGCCGGGCGGCCGGCTGCTGCTTGCAATCGAGTTTGTCGTTACTGACGATTGTTAGTGGATCCATTAACTAATCTGGAATTCTGGATTAATATAATGCATGTGGTTTGGCATCTGGCGTCAAGCAGGTAGGGGTACCTAGCCAGTAGCCAGTAGCCAGTAGCCAGTAGCCAGTAGCCAGTAGCCAGGCTGGTCAATGATAGGTCTATAACCTGATCCTGTACTGTTGTTTCTTTCGGTCTGATCTGAGGGGGAAAAAAAACGGAAAAAAAATCCGCCCCCGGCTGCTCAATTCATCAATTGAGCCATAGTTTGACCCCAACTTCCAAAAAGTTGCTACAGTATCTATCACATCGAATGTTTGCGGCCCGTATATGAAGCATTAAATGTAGACGAAAAAAAACTAATTGCACAGTTTGGTGGGAAATTGCGAGACGAACGTTTTGAGCCTAATTAATCCATGTTTAAACACTATTTGCCAAATAAAAACGAACGTGCTGCAGTAGCCCAAAATCCAAATTTCTCCAACTAAACCAGGGCTGAAACGATGGGTGATGCAATGCAAGAGGGCTGCAGTGAGCAGCAGTGGAGATGTAAATATAAATAAATATATATGTATACAGTACTGTACATATACGGAGTATATCTCTTCTGGTTCTAGGTCATGGATGTGCAGTGCAGCTACGACTGTAGTCTGTAGAGGACACACCTGGCTCGTACCGTCGTACACGGCCCTCAGAGCGCTAGCCAAAGAGGAAGAGACACGGGCATGCGTGCTTTGTTGCCTTGCCTGCTTGCTTCCAACCAACAAAGTTGCATCATGCTCATGCATGGAATGGAACAAACCATCATGCTTCCAATAAGTTACTGCGAGAATCTTTGCCTGCTCCAGTAAATTTTTATCCTACGTAGTAACATACTATTTGTAACAGTGGTATTTGTCTAAATTGAAAAGAAGAGGTTTCTGAAAATTGAGTCAGTGATTTCAAACGGGACCTTCGATCTTCCGAATGAAAATTTTGGTTTTGTTCGTTTCGCTGAAATTTGGCTTTTATGCTGATTTGTTGTGAGAGAAAAATAATGCTGAAGTAGTGTTAAACTAGTAATAACGTGTAATGTATGTAGGGTTGAGCAGTCACAACTCACCAGGGGAACCCACCAGCCATACCTGCTGGGGTTTCATTTGCATTTGCAAGCGGCCAAGTGAGCCCCTTCTGTGTGGTGCCGCCGTGCCGGCCCTGCTTACCTGAAGCAACGAAGAACTGGGGTTCCTGAGGAGATCTGCAGTGAGATGGGGAGGGGGATCCGCTTTTACCTTTTGATGAATCCTGCCTGGCCACATCCCATTCTGGCTCTGCAAGGAGGAAATAGGTGTTGGTTTGATCTCCCAACCACAGTGGCCCAACGGCCACTTGGGCCTTGACCTCGCGCCCTGATCGGGGGCGCCCAGTCCATCTATGGCTGGCGGGCCCCGTCGTCTACATCACAAGATAAATAGAGGTGGGGTCGGGTCGGCTCTCGATCGAGGTTCGCTTGAGCCGTACGCCCCACCTAGAAACCCTACTCCGATCTAACAGAGGGGCGCAACCAGTGACGGGAAGCACCGCCGCCGCCATTGCACTGCGCCACCACGGTCTTCACTGCGTCGCTCTCTCTTCTCCGACCGTCGCTGCCTAGCGCAGAACTTCACCGATGAACCTGATGGCCGGATCCCCTACTCAATGGATGGTCAGTGCCTAACCCTAGCTCTTCCTCTCCCTCTCTGTCCCTCTCCGTTCACACCATTACTACGAGAAACCCAATGAAACCCCACTGGATCCACTCCTAGATGATCCAAAGAGTCCTAACAATGATATCAGAGCCGTCGATCTAGTGTGTGGATTGTGTTAGGGGTAGCAGTGTAGAAGGAGATGAGTTAGGTCCGGTTCGGATCGAAAAAAGGGAAATACAGAGGGTTCATTGAACCCTAAACCCTATTCGGGTGATAGAAAGAAAAAGAAGGAAGGGGTTTCGAATTCGATTCGGATTACCCTCCTAAAGAACCCTAACCCTAAAGAAATTGGACGGTCCGGGGAAGGTTTCCCCACCGCCGTCACTACCGCCTCACTCGGGATGGAGTACCCACCGCCGGCTTGCTGACGCGCGGGAAGAGAATCAAGAGAATAGCAAAGAAAAGAACAGATTAGATCCTTCGGATCTGAGCAGACAGAAGGGGTTCCTTAACCCTAACTGGGTGAAGATAGAAGGGGCTCGGCCTCAAGATCGCTTGATCCGAACCCTAAACCCATGACTCGAACTAGGGGAAGAAGAATAGGAATCGAAACCCTAACCCTAGATCCAATCCCCATCCCCAAATCGGTCAAAACCGAGAGAAGCAAGATCCAAACAAGCAGAAACGCAGAAGGGGAAAAAGAAAAGCAAGGCCGGTGGCTTACCTCACCACCATCATCTCCGCCCGTCGTCTGCGGAAAGACCGGACCGCGCCCGTGTTCGTCGCCGAGGTGCATCCGCGCGGGTACGGGTACAGGGCGCCGACACGGAGCCGCTTGACGGCGGCGCGCTCTCTCGATGGGGAGCGCGCTCGCCGGCAAGAGGGCCCGCGGTGGCGCCGTCTTCGTCGTCTCCTCTGGCGCGGCTTGCTGTCGCTTGAGATGCGTCGTGCTGCTGAGAGAGAGAGAGAGACACGCGAGAGAGAAAGGGAGAAAGAAATGAGGCTAGGGTTCTGGGGTTGCCGGTCGCGACGCTAGGTTTTTGTTCGGGCGAAGAGGCCGGGCGACCGTCGGATGAGCGCGGACGGTGGAGATGAAGCGGGCCACTCATTGGCCCAGTGAAGAAAGCGGCAGGCCAGGCGCTTTGTTTACTAGCCTAGGCCCACGCTATGCGGCTGGTGGCTTCAGCAGCACAAGGTCGAGTCGAGTTAACTGGGCCATTTTGATGGTTGGGCCACATCGCAGTTAAAGTTTAAGCCATTTTATTTTTCTAATTTTTCCAGTGATAAATGGCTCAAAGAAAATTGGAAAAGAGAATTTACCTATGAGTAAAATTCAATAATTATGTTCATAGTTCCGCTGCAAAGTTAAAGGTTTATTGTCTTCTAATTGAAGAGCAGTTATAGTTATTTAGTAAATGATGAAAAGTTTATCCTCCAGTTAAAATTGGAACCAACTGAATTTTTTTAATTGGAGGAATATTCGGTTGATAGTTAAGATAAATTATAATATTGTTATTTTCAGACCAACGTTGATGATAACAATATTATAAGTTTATTTATGAGTTTAAGTTTAAACTTAAATTATGGTATTGTTATTTTCTGACCAACGTTGATGATAACAATATTATAATTTTATGAGTTTTATGATTAAGTTTAAATCTCTGATGAATTTTGCATCAAAGTGACCAATTTTCAGAGAATAGATAAAGATCAAGGAATGCTCTTAAACTAGAGAAATGTATTTTCATGTTTCCGTTGCAATGAAGTTGATTGTCTTCTAATTAAATTCGAACCAACGAGAGAATTTAATTTTGAGGAGCAGTTCTATGTTTTCAAGATTATTGAATTTCTATACGTTAATTCCATTTCTGCCCAATGGTGATGTGGAATTAATGTAGAAGAATGATGTTTTATTCTATTTCTGCCCAACGGTGATATAGAATAGAACATAAAGATTTCAAAGTTTAATGAGCATTATTGTTGAATATGTTTTCAGACAAAAGACTTCCATGCTTTCATTCTTGAAGGCAGTAAGAGAAATGAGCTGGGTACTTGTGACTCAGATGATGAAATGCCTAAGGGCAAGTTATGTATGAAAGAATGCCATTGCTTAAGGGACTGTGTTCTCTTTAAAGAATGGCTTCAAAAGAAAAACATTCTAGGATATTGATCCAAGAAAAGAGATAGATCAATGAGAGTCTTCATTGAGAAATGTCTTTTATGTACTCTCTGTGAAGAAGAATTTATTTTCAGTTTCACTTATGAGAGTAGTAAAAGTCACATGCATGTTTAATTTGACCAATGTTAGATTAAGCATGTGTATTAAAGAGTATTCGGATTTATTTTTGAATTTGATGATTGAACACGAGTCAATCCTGGCAATTATGTTTGTTCACGGGAATTATCTCGCATGGCGAGAAAAGTTTGTGATAGTACCCGCATGGCGGGAAAAGTTTGAGAAAATACCCGCATGGTGGGGTAAAGTTGGCATAGTACATATATTAACCAATCCTGCATGGCGGGAGAGTTTTGGCATAGTACTTATCCCGCATGGCGGGAGAAGGATGTGATGACTCATGTGCTCTAAGTGTATCCTACACATGGAGAGAAGTTTGAGGTAGCTTTTATGCTATCCTAGTATTGACCGTACACTCTGATTGTGTCATGGTCATTAAGTACTCAATAAGTTTAAGAACAAAAGAAAGTTGCATGTGAACCAAAAGATAAGAATGATATGCAAGCATGACTTACAGAAGTATTGATAATAATAGACTATGTTGAGTTTTGAAGTGTAATGAGGAAAATGTACTCCCATACGAATTTTGTTTGCATGATGTAATCATGTGGATGAAGTAAGTAATCAAAGTTTCCTCATTCACAAGAGTTCTGAATGTTTCGAAATTGTGGTAGAAAAGTTCATACCACATTTCAAGGAGGAGAAAATGTAAGATCAATTAAGAAAGACAATTAAGAAAGATACTTCCCCATACTTCAGATAATGCAATGCATACTATGCATTGAAGATAAAAGTGATCTATAAAAGATGAATGTGATCGTTGAGGGAGTAAGACGGTCATAATAACGATACCCCTAAAGTAAAGAAATAGCTAAATTCCTGGACCTTTTACAGTTCCGATAGGAAGATAGCATAGTCGGCTAGTATTTATACTAGACGAGTTCAGAGTTATCAAGGTGGTGCTAAACGCGCCATATGAGTTTTTTAGCAGATTAAACCCAAAATAAGAAATTTAAAGATACACCATCTTTTTAGAAGATGGAGTAATCTGGGGGAGCATGGTATGTAGATACCTAAGGCTTGAATAGAAGTGGGATTACATATCCACTACATTGTTTTTTAGAGCAACAAATTGATTAATACATGTTGATGTTGTATGACATATACAACACCTGATGTTAGCTCTTAAAAAAGATGAATAAGTAAACAAGGATCTTATGATAGGGAGGCTATAGAACATTTGCCTTTTGGCAATAAAGAGCAACAATAGTCCCATACGAAAGAAGTGCCACGAGGCCCCAGAAGGTCTCAAAGAATAAGAAAGAAATTCAAATGGAGGATAATTCCACCTCATTTGAAAAGCCATGAGAGGCGTTCACTTGTCTAAATGGCAAGAAGTAAAGGAAGATGAAATGAAATCGATAAATACCAACGATGTTTGGGACTTAGAAGAAATTCCCAATGGAGCCAAAACAGTAGGCTATAATGGGTTTACAAGACAAAGGTGACTCCAAAGGGAATATAGAAAGATATCAAAAGGGAATATTGAAAGCTATAAAGCGCCACTTGTGGTGAAATGATTTACACAAAGAGAAGGAATAGATTATAATGAGCATGCAACGATTCTTTTATAATCATAATGGTATTAGTGGCACATTACAATTTACAGTTACATCAGAAGGATGTAAAGACACATTCCTCAACGAGGATTTGTATGGAAACGTTTACATGGCATAACTCAAAAGGTTTTGTCGTGGAAGGAAAAGAACGTAAAGGGATGTTGCCTAAAGAAATCCATTTATGGATTAAAGCAAGCTTCAAGACAGTGGTTCTTGAAGTTTGACAGTACAATAAGAAAGTTTGGGTTTTAAAGAGAATGTAGAGGACAATTGTATTTATGCAAAGTTTAAACATGGGAAATTTATTTTCCTAATCCTGCATGTGGGTAGCGCCTTACTCGCTAGTAGTGGTGTTAATCTACTGTTGGAGAAGAAGCAGTTCTTGTCCTCAAGTTTCAATGAGAATGGTCTTGGTAAAGCATCATTCGTTCCAGGAATTGAAACTTACCGAGATAAAAGGAAAAGGGGTATTAGAACTATCTCAAGTGTATACTTAGAGAAGATTCTAAAGAAATAAAGTATATATGTGAATAAACCTGCGCCTGTTCCTATAGTCAAGGGTAATAGTTTTTGGAACTTTCAGTGTTCCAAGAATAAATGTGAGATCGATCAAATGGACGTCCTATATGCTTCAGCTGTTGGAAGCTTACTGAATGCTTATAAGCAAGAACTTACCCTTACACAGTTTATGTATCCGGGATGTTTTTGGCAGAAGTCCAGTCCAGATATAGATCACTGGAATGGAGTTGAGAATGTTTTGCAATTGTGCAAGGATTTATATGCCTCATGGTGAGTAAGAAAGAATAAGTACTCTCAAATAGTTGTGGGTACAAAAGTTAAATTTTGATGAGATGTTTAGTGAAACCCACATAGTAGCTAACACTCGCAGTTGGAGTTTTATTGTGGAAAAGCTCCAAAGAAACAGTTGAGGTGTCATCAAAGATGCATAACCATGATATAGCTTGTTATGAGGCTTAAGGACAGGCGAAGTGGTTAAAAGAACTTACACCCGGAATTGATAATGGTATACAACAGCAATAACCATTTAAGTAGTTCGCTCCTATAACAACGGGTCAAGTGTGCTGCCAAACACATTGACGTTAAAGTTGTACGTTGTGAAGGAGAAAGTCCGGAATCATACTAAAAGTATTGAACATATAAGTAACAAGTAAGGGCTTGCGGATCCGCGTACAAAAGGCTTACCACCCAGTGTGTTTGGAGAACACACAGTCGACATGGGTTTATGGTATAGCCTATGATTTCCGGACAATAAAGGGCTCAAAGTTAAAGAATATGTTTCAGAACAGAGATGTGTATTGTAGCTGTTAAGTCTATCGGCGATTGACCGTGACGATGAAGCATGCTCTATGCACTAATCTGTGATGGAACAAATAAAAGTGAAAAGGATTAAAGTCAAAGTTTAAAGTTAAAGTATGAGTTGAGATCAAGGGGGAGAATGTTGGTTTGATCTCCCAACCACAGTGGCCCAATGGCCACTTGGGCCTTGACCTCGCGCCCTGATCGGGGGCGCCCAGTCCATCTATGGCTGGCAGGCCCCCGTCACACTGCGCATTAAATAGAGGTGGGGTCGGCGGCTCTCAGTACGAGGTTCGCCTGAGCCGTACGCCCCACCTAGAAACCTTACTCCGATCTAACAGAGGGGCGCAGCCAGTGACGGGAAGCACCGCCGCCGCCACTGCACTGCGCCACCACGGTCTTCACTGCGTCGCTCTCTCTTCTCTGACCGTCGCTGCCTAGCGCAGAACTTCACCGATGAACCTGATGGCCGGATCCCCTACTCAATGGATGGTCAGTGCCTAACCCTAGCTCTTCCTCTCCCTCTCTGTCCCTCTCCGTTCACACTATTACTACGAGAAACCCAATGAAACCCCACTGGATCCACTCCTAGATGATCCAAAGAGTCCTAACAATAGGTATACAAATTAATTCGATACAGCAGATACCAAAAAAGACCAGTGAATTAATAGAAGGATCACCAAAACATGTAATTTACTGCCAGATGTCAAAAGAAAAATATCAATGCTAATTAGTACAATGCTCACAATAGATTCTTAGGAAGAAAAGAAAACAAGGGAAAAGGAACAGCGATTTAGTCTCAGTTCTCGACAAATGTAGTGGGGTGGGGGGAGGATCAAACTCACAATGATTCCTCTAAATATTTTCATTAACGAGGCAGAAATCTAATACTGAACTGAATTCTACTCCACACAGGCAGTGATACCAAGAAGAAAGCAATACCCAAAGACTTTGATCATTGCACCCCTCACCCCGGTTCTATGATAATGATGGGCATGCACAGTGAATCAGTGACTCATGTTGTTTTGGAAAGGCAGAAGAAAATTGAGGAAAATGACAAGTTACTTGATTTGAAGACAAGATTACTACATTTATCTCCTGTACATAATTGCTAAAGCATATCTAGGTTGCTTCCTTTTTTCACTTTTGTGGGTATTGCTGGGTTTCATCTATAGCCTACAACAGCTTGCTTGGGACTAAATGATTTCGTACCTTTTTTGTTGTTATTATTTTCATAGTATAGGCATCATACATATAATTAATCCATTCATAATAACAAAAAATTGTACCTCAAGTTCCTTCCCCTTTGCCATTATTTCCTTGTAAGCCTTGGGTTCCCGTGACTTTAAGATGTTCCAGAGAATTCCACCACCTGTGCGGAAACGGCTTCCATCAGCAATAGTCTGCCCACCACACTTCTGAATAGCCTCCACCTAGAATCAAATATATTTAGGATAACAACTACGGCGGAATAAACATCCAAGTATCACAAACTACACATATACAAACCAAATGCCAGATTTAACAGAACAATTGATATATTAACTCCTAAAATTGAATGTTAATGACTTTGCATTACAGAATACAGAGTATGATATAGGGAGGTCATAAACATGGTAGCAATGAAATAGAAACTTAACTGCAAATTGATAGGTCACCAAATCAACTATGTAGATGGTAATATTTTTCAGAGATTCTTCTGAAATTACTCCAAACCTCTCAAGTACACAAACAAACAAATCCATGGAACTGCAAAAAGAACCAAGGCAGTGATGTTTGTAAAAGCAGTGGGCAACAGATCTCCAATGAAAAGATAGGACGATTTATACTGGTCTATCATTGAAGTGCCTTGCAAAACAAAAGGTCAACGGTAGCTTAAAATACAAATATTCAATGGCATTTATATTGTTTTAGTAGAAAAGAAAGAAGCCACTTATTAGTTAAACTATTTTTTCTAATAAACTTATCCAGTGACTAAATAAACTTTCAGCAGTAGTGCAGCACTGTTCAACGTAAGCATTGCATACCTCTCTAACAACATCACTGGCAGCAGTGACACCAAGGCAGCCAACAGCATTCCAGACAAGGTACGACTTCTTCTCCTTCAAGCGCTTGCAAGTGTTAAGAACAAATCTGCATCAAGGATAAAAGGAGTTTGTGAAATTCAGCAACCTAACATATACTGGATGCAAAAAGAAAACAGACTCCTGGGCCAAATCAGTGGTAATGGAAGCCCGATTCTGAATATCAATACATGATAAGAAATCAACCATGACTTAAATAACTACAAATTGTTTATAAAACAAAACGGTCTGCCAAGAAGACATCTCAAAAGCTAAAATCTGTACCTCTTGAGATCAAAAGAAGTAAGGCACAACAACCTAAACATATTCTTTAATTTAAAGCAATTATGCCTCCAAAGCTATTATTTTGAATTCTTTTTTATATCAGATAATAAGTGTCGGAGTAGAAAGTGACCAACTAGTAAATATTTGTAGTTTTGTCGTACGTTGTGATCGGAGGTGACCTAGCACTCAATGACACAGAGTTTATACTGGTTCAGGCAACGTGCCATACGTACAGTTTGAGTCGATCGGTGACTTTATTCCTGAGCCCAGGTGCTCGAAGTTTGCAGTGGGGTTACAAACGAGAAGGAGAAAGATGAGGTGTACAAGAGGTCCGGTCGGAAGGGCCGAGAGCGACAGGAGCTCCGCTATGAGCTAAGTGTTAAAGCGTGTACTTGAGGTCCGATCCTGGCGGTTCTGTGGTTGTGAGCTAGTGAGCTTGACCGATCTAATGAATCTGGGGTTACTTGAATCGACCTGGATCAACTTGTATGAGCATGAATCAACTTGGGTTAACTTGTATGAGCTTGAATCCACTTTCTTTTGGCAGAGAGCGCATCCCCTTTTATAGATGAAGGGGATGGCCTTACAAGTGAGAGGGTGAGAGTACGTATGTTTCTAAACCTTGTTGCCCACGCCGGCAGGTACAGGATGATGGTAGGCGCCTACAACACTATTGGATGTTAGATGCACATGGGATGTTCCGTCGTCTTTGTCTGGGTATGGCAGATGTCGGCACCTGCATACACTGTTGATGCCCAGAGGCATGTGAGGGATCTCACCATGTGCACTCGGTATGGTAAATCCCGGCATCCACAACACTGTCGATGCCCAGAGGCATGTGGGGGGTCTTACCATATGGGAGTTCAATGGCGCCCACAATACTATAGGGAAAATATCGGCGCCTACAACACTATTTGTGTCAGGGCGGTTGCGGAGCACTGTTCCTGCAGGTGGGCAGGGTACGGTCCCTGGCATCGTGGTTTGACTTGTGCGCCTTGCCTCGCTTTCTCCGTTTATTTCCTGGTCCCTTCCGAGCGGGCGTCCCCGGTCGGTTGGTCCCAGCCGGCTTTGGCTGCGCTAGTCGTGGAAGAGCAGCGGGTAGGATTTCGGTGTACCCCCGGTCAGAGATGTAGGGTCGGAGTCAGATGTAGTGTTCTGCCAGGCCTTCCGGTCGGAGAGGCCATTCGGAGGCGGCTGGAGTCGGAGCGAGCGCTCTGGTCGGAGAGGCGGGCCGGAGTAGGAAAAAACGGGTGCCACTCCTCCTCGGCCAGACCTTTCGGTCGGTGACTGGATCGCCCTTCTGGCCTGTTGTTTTAGACTCTTGGGCCGGCCCATGAGTTGCGCGCTGTCTGCTTGGGCCGAGCCTTTGTGGAGAAGCCGGTCTACGAGAGACCCCGGATTATGAACCCGACAGGAGCCCCCGAGCCCCCAGGCGATTCGGATAGAATCGTTTGGGGGATTTTTGTTCCGACGGCGGGTGTAGCCCCCGAGCCCCTGGGCGGTTCGGGCAGAACCGTCTAGGGGGTTTTTCGTGTTGTCAGCGGAGAGGTTTTTGTTTTGTCAGCGGGTGCGCGTGAGCGCACCCGCGGGCGTGTGCGTGTTTCTTCAGTTGAGACGGAGTTTTGTTTTAACCAAGGCGTCATTGCGTAGCCGAGGTGGTTTAGTTGTTTTAGGGGTCGGGTGAGATGGAGCTCGCGTATCATGGCGTCGATGCGCGCCGTGGAATCAGGCGAGGCAGTTAGATTTTTAGGGATCGGACGAGACAGAGCTTGTGGACACTGGCATCGGTGCGCGTCGTGGGATCGGGCGAGTCAGAGTTGTGGATCCTGGCCTCGATGCGGCCCACGTAACTGAGGAAGTTAGTTTAGTTAGTTTGGGATCAGGCGAGCCAGAGCTCATAGATCCTGATGGGGCGAGTTCGGGGTCGCAGACCCAGGGATTTGGAGCGTAGTCGGAGCATAGCCGGATGGGGCGAGTTCAGGGTCACAGACCTAGGGATTTGGAGCGTAGTCGGAGCGTAGCCGGAGGGGGCGAGTTCAGGGTCGTAGAACCAGGCGTTTTGTGTCTTGAGCCCCTGAGCCCTATTGGGCCTTAGTAGGGGTCGGTGTGAGTTGTGTGCGTTACCCCATCCTTGGTTCCTCACAACCGGAGGGGCTGAGTTTTGTTGCTTGTCCCGATCGCTTGGTGTCGGGGACCTAATACCAGGGTACCCCAGAAGGTGGAACCAATGACCATCGAACGTTAAAAACTTCTGGACGGACAAGGGTGCCGCTGTGTTCCTTGCCCGAATGATGAAAGTTAGGTTCCGTCTCGCCCGACGCCTTTGGACCAACCCCGCCTCACCCGAGGGCAAAGGGCCCCGAGGGCAAAGGGCTAGCCTCCGTCTCGCCCGACGCCTTTGGGCCAGCCTCACCTCGCCTGAGGGCTGAGGGCTAGTCTCCGCCTCGCCCGAGGGCTGAGGGATACACTCCGCCTTGCCCGACCCCTGAGGAGTGGGTTCGGTCACGCCCAAGGGATAAGGACTGGGCTCCGCCTCGCCCGATGACCGAGGGTGAACCTCGCCCCGTTCGATGTCCAAAGGCTGGTTTTATCTTACCTGATAACTTCTCTCCCATTCCCTCATGATGATGGGTACAGTGCAAGACAAAACGTTCGGGTCAACCACGGCTTTAAGGACCATACCCTGCGCCCCGATAGGAAATGTACTGCCAGGGAACGACTGGACATGTGCTTTAGACCCTCCCAGGCACCGCAGAGCCCAAAAGGTATTGCAGGCGCGTACTCCTCGCCCTGTAGAGTTGTAGGCGCCGCCTTCAGCTCTGGGACACGGGACCCGATGAAGATACACGACAACCGCTACACTCCAGAAAAGGATTTGTAATCTCCACAAATGATGGACATGCCGTCACCACATTATGGACCCAAGGGAGTGGCGCCCGCTTCCTGACCCCTCGGGTCCACCAAAACGCAGGACCTTGCCCACAGCGCTACTCCGGACCTCGACTCTGCGTCCCTCCGATAGAGACTCATAGAGCCAGAAGGCGTGCGGAGCAAGGCTAGGCAAGGTTCATAAGTCAAAACCACTGTACTCGAGCCCATACCCTGCGCAGGGCACTATTCTGTAACCATCCTGACATTCTACAGAAGCATCGACAGTATTGTAGGCGCTTATCTTCCTTTCGCACCCATCAGAATGAGTAAGGAGGCTAGGTAGAGCACGGATTCTAAGCCCTGGCCCTTGTAAAGCCATCCCCTTCATCTATAAAAGGGGATGCTCTTCCTCCAGCGATGGGGAGGGAAAAAACAACGCAACGGACACGCCTAGACAAGCTGCCACCGAGCTCTTGGCTTCCTTTCGACCCTTCCATCAGAGACTTGGGACCTGTCCCTCTCTCGATCGTTTGTATCCCCTACTATGAACCATTCACGGTGCTAATAACACGAGCAGCAACAAACTGGACGTAGGGATATTTAGCCTGAACCAGTATAAATCTTGTGTCCTTTAGCGCACCATCCGAGCCTAACGCGCATTACTATAAATTTACTTGCCGATGCTTGTACGAAACACCGATAGTTGGCGCACCAGGTAGGGGGCTTGCGTGTTCCAAACCAGGCCTCGGATGGCCACCCACGCAATCAGCTGGGCCTCGGGCGCACATGTGCGCTTCGGCGACCTAGATTTCATCGTCACACTAGGAGGAGAACTGATGCTGACCCACACGGCCGCACAGCCTCTCCCTTCCATCAACCCCAGCCATCTGAGGCTTGAGGGCCCACGGGGTGACTCCCTTGGACCCCAGTTATCCAAGGAGCCCCCGCGCAGCATCATCATGTTTTCGAAAGACCCCGTACAAAGCGCCCCGACAACGCTTCCATTCGGTCTCCGCAGCACCGCGGCGACCGCCGGCCACCTTATGTCACTATGCATGGTTCAGCCGCCTACCGACAGCGAGTTTGTGGGGGTAGTCAAACACGATCTGGAGACACTCTACGGGCTCCTCGCGAAGGAACCAGAATCGTCCTCTAGCTCCGACTCCAGCAAGGGGAGCCATCACCCTTCCTGGGAATGCTTCATGACGCAAACCCCCGAGGGACATGTCCAAAGCGTCTCTGGAGAAGAAACAACCCCAACAGGCAACCCCGATGCCAGGATCAAGGTGGAGACGGCGGCTCCATCTCACGTAAGAATGGAGCAGCTAAGAGCACAAAAGTTGGAGATCGATGACGCCGAGCAACAGCTTTTCCGGGAATACCGAAACATCGAGGAGGAGATCAAGCGTCGCGGAGACGGTGGGCACGCACACACCTCGGCCCGTGATGTGCATCGGAGGATCCTCACCGATGATGGGACTCTCCCTCATTTCGCTCGGGCAAGCCAGAGCATCGCCACAGCAACGGCCATGCTACACGGCCTTCCGGAAGCCGCGACGTCCGAGGATCGCCGCGCCCGTCGAGAAATTCGCACGTTGCTCGAACGTGCGGTGGCGCAGCAGTCGGAAAGCTCGTTGTCTCGACGACGTGAGCCCGACACCAGCCAGCGCATGCCCTCGGTACGTCCCGCCAAGGACGCGTCCGTTCACCAGACGCCGCCGGGCAACAGGTAGCGCTCCGCTATTCCGGTACATCAACGTCTCGGTCACTGCCATGACATGCGCAGCACCATCAACGCCCGCAGGCGCACCCACGGCGACGAAAGAGAAGAAGCTCGTCGCGGCTATCATCCACGACACGGCGGATGCTACGACAGCGGTGAGGACCGAAGCCCGAGTCCCAGCCTGCTCTGGCCCTCGGGCCTTTGGCCGACACATCCTCAACGCTGCGTTCCCCCCGAGGTACCGACCGCCCACCAATATCCTAAAATATTCTAGAGAATCGAACCCCGGGCTTTGGCTCGAAGACTATCGGCTTGCCTGCCAAGCCGGTGGTGCGAGTGATGACAATTTTGTTATTCGCAATCTCCCGCTATTCTTGGCCGATTCGGCACGAGCGTGGTTGGAGCACCTACCGTCCAACACCATTCAGAGTTGGGTGGATCTCATGGAGATCTTTGTGGGTAACTTCCAGGGCACGTATAAACGCCCTGGAAACCCATGGGACCTCAAGAACTACCGCCAGAAGGCCGATGAAACCCTCCGCGGGTACATTCAGCGCTTCTCCCAGCAGTGCAACGAGCTCCCTAACGTTGCCAACACCGACGTGATAGGGGCCTTCCTATCCGGGACAACCTACGAATCCCTCATCCACAAGCTGGGACGTAGGGGCCCACGGACCACCAAGGAACTCTTGGACATCACCACCAGCCACGCCTCAGGAGAGGAGGCGGTTGGAGCCGTCTTCGACCGCACCGACGGCAAGGCAAGGCAGGACGAGGCCGCCGATGAAGGCACCTCCGACCGTCCCGCCAAGAGAAAGAATAAGAAGCAACGGCGCGACAACTCGCTCGTGGCCGCCACCGACCGTAAAGGTGGACGGAAGCCCGCGGAAGGCACTCCGAACCACTTTGAAAAAATGCTCGAGGGGCCATGCCCAAACCACGCTTTCCCAGCCAAACATCTATACAAGGAATGTGGCCTCATGCGAAAATACTTGACCGGAGGCCTCAACAAAGGAGAGCAAGGGAAGGAACCTGCCCCTAGGATAGACGACGTCATCACCTTCCCGACTCCAAATGGTGCCCTCATGATCTTCGGAGGATCAGCGGCCTACGACTCCAAACGCCGCCAAAAGGTCGCACGCCGCGAGGTCTATACGGCCGAACCGGCCATGCTAGCCTTCCTCCGATGGTCAGAATCCACCATAACCTTCAACCGAGCCAACCACCCGGGCGCCGTCCCACACCCAGGAAGGTACCCGCTTGTCGTCGATCCAATCGTCGGCCCAAAATGGCTCACAAAGGTACTGATGGACGGAGGCAGCGGCCTCAACATCATGTACGCCAAAACGCTCGACAAGATGGGCGTCGATCGAACAAACCTCCGTCCCATCCAAGCACCCTTCCATGGTGTCGTACCTGGTAGGCAGGCCATGCCACTAGGATAGATCGATCTACCCGTCACTTTCGGGGATCGGTCCAATTACAGGACTGAGACCCTCACCTTCGACGTAGTAGGGTTCCCTCTGACTTTTCACGCCATCCTGGGACAACCGTGTTACGCGAAGTTCATGGCCATCCCCAACTATACGTACCTTAAGCTGAAGATGTCGGGCCCCCATGGGGTCATCACCATCGACACCTCCTTCCAGCGCGCTTACGAGTGCGAAGTTGAATGTTGCGATCATGCCTCCGCAGTCGTCGCCACCAAAGAGCTCGCCACCCTCAGGGAGGAGGTTGCCGAGAAAACACCCGACGCCAAAACAACAACCGGATCGTTCAAACCGGCAGAGGGCTCCAAGGAGGTCCACGTGGACCCCAGCGGCTCCGAGGCTAAAAGGGTCCATATTGGTACTTCACTCTCTTCCGAATAGGAAAGCGCACTCATCGACTTCCTCTATGATAACAAAGACACTTTGCGTGGAAACCCTCGGATATGCCAGGCATCCCAAGGGAGGTCACCGAGCACGCTTTAAAGATCCACCCAGACTCTAAGCCGGTAAAACAGCGTCTACGCCGCTTCGATGAAGAAAAACGCAGGGCCATCGGCGAAGAGATAGCAAAACTGTTGGCCGCTGGGTTCATCAGGGAAGTATCCCACCCAGAGTGGCTAGCAAATCCCGTTCTTGTATGAAAGAAGAACGGGAAATGGAGGATGTGTGTCGACTACACGGGCCTCAACAAGGCATGCCCACAAGACCCGTTTCCTTTACCACGCATTGACCAAATAGTTGATTCCACCTCAGGGTGCGAAACCCTCTGCTTCCTTGACGCATACTCCGGCTACCACCAGATCGTGATGAAAGAGTCCGACCAGCTCGCGACGTCTTTTATCACCCCCTTCGGATCGTTCTGCTACGTTTCAATGCTGTTTGGTCTGAAGAACGTTGGGGCAACTTACCAGCGCTGTATGCTCAACTGCTTCGGGGACCTGATCGGGCGAACCATTGAGGCCTACGTCGACGACATCGTAGTTAAAACCCAGTGGGCCGAACACCTTGTCGCCGACCTTGAGCAAACCTTTGCAAAACTCCGGGCAAACGGCATCAAACTCAATCCCAAAAAGTGTGTTTTCAGGGTCCCGAGGGGCATGCTGCTCGGCTTTATTGTCTCCGAGCACGGCATCGAGGCCAACCTGGAGAAAATCTCAGCCATCACAAAAATGGGCCCAATCCAAAGCATAAAGGGGGTTCAGTGAATCATAGGATGCCTTGCCGCCCTCAGCCGATTCATTTTGCGCCTCGGCGAACGAGGACTTCCCCTTTATCGACTCCTTAAGAAATTCGACCACTTTGAGTGGACAGCTGAGGCTCAGGAGGCGCTTGACATGGTTAAACAATTCCTAACTAAACCGCCGGTCCTAGTCCCTCCGTACAACGGAGAATCCCTCCTGCTGTATATATCGGCCACCACGCAAGTGGTCAGCTCCGCCTTAGTAGTAGAGCGAGAGGAAGAGGGGCACGCCTTCAGGGTACAGCGGCCTGTGTACTTCATCAGCGAGGTGCTATCCAACTCAAAAACCCGTTACCCCCAAATCCAGAAACTCCTCTACACCGTCCTCGTCACCAAGAGAAAGCTACGCCATTACTTCGAGTCACACCCTGTGACAGTCGTGGCATCTTTCCCCCTCGGCGAGATCATCCGCAGCCAGGATGCTACAGGAAGAACCGCAAAGTGGGCGCTCGAGCTAATGGATCAGGGCATTACTTATGCCCCCCGAACAACGATCAAATCCCAGGTGCTGGCTGACTTCATTGCAGAGTGGACCGAGGTCCATATGCCACCAACAATCGCCAATCAAGAGTGCTGGACGATGTACTTCGATGGATCGCTGATGAAGAAGGGCGCTGGTGTAGGACTAGTCTTCGTATCTCCCCTCGAGGTTTGCATGAGGTACATGGTTCGGCTCCATTTGCCCTCATCAAACAATATCGCAGAGTACGAAGCGCTCATCAACGGCCTACGAATCGCTATCGAGCTGGGCATCCGACGTCTTGACGTCAGAGGCGACTCCTAGCTGGTCATCAACCAGGTCATGAAGGAGTCAAGCTGCCACGATGCTAAGATGGAGGCATACTGCCAAGAAGTCCGATGGCTAGAGGACAGATTCGATGGCCTCGAACTCAATCACATCCCAAGGCGCCTCAACGAAGCAGCCGACACGCTTGCGAAAGCAGCATCCGACCGAGAGCCAGTCCCGGTAGGCGTATTCACCAGCGATCAACACAAACCCTCGGTACGCTACACGGGGTCGGAACAAGCCGGCGATGGCCCATCTAGTCTGACCCTAGGGTCCGATCCGCCAATTGCTCCACCCGACCCCGAGGTCATGGCGCTTGAAGAGGACCCAGCGGCATAGTCCGACCCTCCCGATGACTGGAGAACGCTTTACCTCGACTACCTTCTCCATGACATACTACCAGTAGACAAAACGAAGCCCAATGGCTCGCACGACGCGCCAAGTCCTTCGTTCTTGTAGAAGACGAACTCTACAAACGGAGTCACATCGGGATTCTGCAACTCTATATCCCTGGTGAACAGGGAAAACTCCTGCTGGACGACATCCACGGTGGAATCTGCGGTCATCATGCTGCACCAAGAACCTTGGTTGGAAATGCATTCCGACAAGGCTTCTACTGGCCCACCGCAGTAGCCGATGCCGAGCAAATTGTACGCACCTGCGAAGGGTGTCAGTACTACGCTCGGCAAACTCACCTCCCGGCCCAGGCACTCCAGATGATCCCCATCACAAGGCCCTTCACGGTCTAGGGGCTCGACCTGGTTGGGCCACTCAAAAAGGCGCCTGGGGGCTTCACCCACCTGCTTATCACCATAGACAAGTTTACAAAATGGATTGAAGCTCGACCAATATCCACGATCAAATCCGAGCAAGCTGTGCTATTCTTCCTCGACATCATCCATCGCTTTGGAGTACCAAACTCCATCATCATAGACAACAGCACGTAGTTCACCGACAGGAAATTCATTTGATTCTGCGATGAACAACACATCCGGATCGATTGGGCAGCCGTCGCACACCCCCGAACAAACGGGCAGGTCGAGCGCGCAAACGGCATTCTCCTGCAAGGCCTTAAGCCGAGAATTTTCAACCAGTTGAACAAATTCGGCGCACGCTGGCTCGCTGAGCTTCTGGCCGTACTCTGGAGCCTGAGGACAACTCCTAGCTGAGCCACTGGCTATACACCCTTCTTCATGGTCTACGGTTCCGAGGCCGTCCTCCCAACGGACCTTGACTATGGAGGACCAAGAATCAGAGCATACGATGAACAGGGGGCCGAGGCATCCCACCAAGACGCCATGGACCAGCTAGATGAAGCCCGCGACATCGCCCTCCTTCGTTCAGCTAGGTACCAGTAGGCGTTGCGGCGGTACCACAGCCAATGGGTACGGGGTCGATCCTTCAACGTCGGGGACCTCGTCCTCCGCCTTGTGCAGAGCAACAAGGACCGCCACAAACTCTCACCGCCCTGGGAGGGGCCCTACATCGTCGTAGAAGTACTTCGCCCGGGCGCCTACAGGTTGAAAACCATCGACGGCAAGGTCTTCAACAACGCCTGGAACATTGAGCAGCTATGTCATTTTTACCCTTAAATAAGCGCATACTCTTCCTTATCAGCTTTTGTCATTACAAAACCTCGATCCTTAGTGACTTCCGACACCTGCAAAGTGCGAGGGGTCAGATCTCACTAGGGGGCTGAGATAAGTAATACAAGTAGTACGCTTACAAAAACTTCCTGTGTTATATTTACAAACGTTCTCTAAGTTTTCCGTTCTTCTCGTAAAAAAGTCGTAAGAACTAAGATTTCAGGAATAAATTCTGACTATAACTGGTAGGACTGCGGGAGTCCCATGCCCCAGCGGCTGCGACCCCTTTGCTCACCAGCGCGATCAGCATTATTTCACCCGCAGTCCTAGTTTGTTACGGCTTAAACCATGGAAAGGGTCGAAGGGCACAAAAACCTTTTTTACAAAAAGAGGAAGCTAAAGGGCCGTCTGCCGTAACAAAAGATGAAAATTTGTTCATTTTTTGCACAAATTCACCACTTACAAAGTGATTTCATCACAAAAAGGACTAACATACTTGTAAATTTAGAGGACTGTTTACTCGGGGGTTTCCCCATAAAATTATTCAATTACAGTCTCCGCTTAGCTTTACTACAAGTACTACTGCGGCCACCGCGCCACGCTGTCCATCGGCAATGCCCGGGGCATGTGCATGGGCCAGTTCGTCTACTGCGGCCACCGTGCCACTCTCTCCATCGGCAACTCCCGGGGCATGTGCACGGGCCAGTTCGTCTACTGCAGCCACCATGCCACGCTCTCCATTGGCAAAGTCCCACCGCTCCCCGGAGTCCTCGAAGGCACCGTCACCTGCAATGTCGAGCTCCACGCCGGCAACTGTGGTGCACCTCCACCGGGGCATCCGGGGACTACGCCATCATCATCAGCCGCAACCCCGACAACGGCGCCTGAACGGGAGTCGCCTCCCACCGTGGGGAGGCCGCAACAAACGATGGCAAGGCTAACGATGTCCGGCACCCTCCAGTACTCCTCTTTCGATGGCAGCAAGCTCTTCCCGACAAAGGTGGTCCGCACCACCTCATCTACGTTGGATGACCTCTAGCTCAACATCACATTCCGGATTCACGAGCAAATTAGTGAGTTTTCTCTCTCTCTCTCTGGCATTACCCTTCCTCACTCAGGAACCACCATAGCGCACGGACGTATCCGGCGGAAAGGAAGAAGGAGAGGCAGCGGTTTAGAGGCAGAGTAAGAGATGGGATGAGAACTCCCCTCCCCCTCCCTATTTAAAGAGGAGGAGCTACAGCTAAGGAAAGGCGAAAGGTTGGGACAAAAAACTCTCTCCCTTCCCCGCTTAAATACAAAATCAATGCTGATAGACCCCTAAGGGGATGCGCCAGAACTGACGGGACGCGCCCCAGTCGACGAGGCGCCCCTCGGTCAAGTGGGATACTGCCTGGGTATGGCCTGCCACTAACCCGCTCTCGGACACGGCAATTAAGGTGCCACATGGGCTGACGACCCTTCGCCTCCCCATGCAGGACCACAGAACGATCCGACGATAGGACCTCTGTGAAGGGGAGCAAACGACAAACGAATGTCCAAAGAAAGATAAGCATCTCTGCCTTCTTACTTTACGCGTTAAAATTCATTACCGAGCTTCCGACCCAATCAAACGGCGGGGACACGAACATCACTCGGGGGCTGCCGAGGATGTCTACCAGTCTAGACATCCTCCTCACCCGACCCCTCCGTACGCTTGAAACCAGGGGTGAGAAATACGGGCATGAGACTTTGAATAAAACTGGACGAACTAGCAGACCCTACACCTCGATAGCTACGGTGTTTCTGTTCACTAGAAAAATCATACTCAACGCCCCCTGCGTCTCCGGCTTTAACATCTGCCTTCTCAAGAAGGGTTCAGAGGGGCTCGCCTACAGAATCTCCCGCAAAGGAGAAGCTGTCAGGTTGCCCAAATCGATCGGACGGCTCGGACCGCCAACGAGATACGAAAAAAAACAAAGAATATCAATTATTATGCAGGTTACTCCAAACCTCATCACAAACATCAGGGCCCAAACCCATCTGGTAGGAGCTTTTCCGCCACTCATGCTACCAAGGTAACGCTACCGACCCCGCCTTTATTTCGATTAAATTATGCATTCAAACATTACATATGCAAAACATTGCATCCCAATGCTTCGTGTCGCGTCACGAAACGGCCATCACCTCATTCGATATAGGTGACAGCAGGCCGAGGTTCGAAGGCCGGCCCGCGAAGGGCTCGAGGCCGCCTTGTTCCGAATAGAGCCAGGGAGAAATAACTGAGACGAGCCCCAGCAGCCTTGCCCACCCCGCTCGAAAACGAACAGGGACATCTCAAACTTTTCTCGTTCGATTCTAACCCCGAGCCAAACCCACAGAATCTCCATCGAGGAGAGGCCATCGGGCCGCCTGAGCCTATCGAACGGCTCGGGCATCTGCCGGGAGGCGGGTTAAGAAGTTGTGGAGTGCCACCAGAGGGCTCTTCCGACCCCATCAGCAAATGATGGACCCGGATTCCACATGAACGTACCCATTAGCGAGCTCATTGAGCGCGATACTCGAGCCATCGAGGCAAGTGTTGTTTACTCAGCCCCTCCGATTGCGAAAATCGAGGACGGGGTAACACGCAAATTACGGCCGACCCCTATCAGACCCTGATAAGGCCCGGGGGCTCGAGCCGCTCAATACAGGGACATAGGTTCAAAGGCCCTACCTTGCCAAGCCCATAGAGTCCCCATTTGGGGAATTCTGTTGGAAGATAGGGCGGGGAATATTGCAATGACATCCAAGGACTTCGCCGACCCTGTCACAAAAACCACGGAATGAGATTCCATCCAAACGTTCCGGTCTCCGATAAACTCGAGAACCCGGCAAATGCAAAGAAATGCAAGGGGTTACTTAAATTTGGTGAAGGTACGACTACCTCTCTTCCTTTCTTCGAAACAATCTCCTCGCATCAAGACCAGCGGCAAGATTCAGGGGAACAGATTGGTAAGATCGCAAAAAATCAAACAAAACAAAATTATTAAGCAAAATCATGAAACTACGTCCAGACTCGAAAATACCGACACTTGTTCACATATTACATATAAGTTATGCTCAAAATTATTCGACTAACTACTCCCGCGAAGGGAGAACCATTTCTTTCAGACTATCCGCTAGGTTCTTCGCAAGGGGAGCCACCACGTTCTCAATCGCCTCTAGCTCATCATCCTCATAGGTAGGCGGGAAACCTTCGCTCATCACCTTCAGGTTGATGATCCTTCTTGTAATGAGCATGGGCATCCTGAAGTAATCCCAAATCCACCACTATCCTCAAGTCGGCCCACCCGAGCCCGTGATACCTGCAGACGAGCCGCAAGCTGGCTGGTCTCCACCGCTCCACCACCATCGAGAGCATCAAGGACCACCCGATCAGCTTGTAGACGATCGTGCTCATCGCTCTCAGTCTAAAGGGTCCTTCGTACATGGCCAAGCTCCTTTTCCAGCTTGACAGAGACATTTTCGGTGCTCAACCTTCGGCTCACCACGCATCGAGATCCGCCCGAGAGGGTGAGACTACCTCGACGCCCTCATCCACCTTCTTTGAAGGGCCATGGCCCTACTCTTGGCCTTCCGTCTGAGGTCCCGCTCCATCTCTAGCTCCTTCAGGACCTCGCCCTTTCTCATCACCATGGCTTTCCTCTGCAGCAGCTCGTCTTGCTCCTTTCGGAGCCTGGCGATCTCCTCCTCATCCAGCTTTGACCTCGCTGACAAATCCTCAAACATCCTGTGGGCCTCCTCCGCGTCCTCACGTGCCTAGGCCTCCCGCTCTGGCGGCGGCAAAGTCAGGCGGCCATATCTCGCTTTCATGCAATGGGCCTCCTCGGAAAGGCGATCCCACTGCCTTTACGCTCACGGAGGAATCGGATTTATTCCGCTCACGAGCAACAAGAGTCTGAAGAGGAAGAAGACTGGTATCAGAAATACGAAAACACAAAAACATGCGAAGAAAGAAGAAAACCAAGTGAGTACCTGGGTAGTAGGAACAACGATTTCACGTAGGGCTCCTCTGGCCTGCTCCAGGGCATCCAGCATGGTCGAAATCCCGACGTCAAGACCCTCCCGCTCCATGCTCTCGGCATGATCATCGAGTGAGAAAAGAGCCGACGTCGGATCCTGGGCAGCCATCCACTGGAGCGGCGGCTCCCCCCGCACGGGAGAGCGGCTTCCTCCCGACAAAGGGGCCGGGGGTGGCTCCCTCCTGACCCTATGCGGCACCACCGCCATGCTCGAGGACCCTCCAACCAGACCCTCCTCCACCTGGGCAGCTTTAAGCGTCATGGGCGGATCCACTTGGGCCTCTGGTGGCGCGGACTGCACTACGCCGTCAAGCACCACCGTGGCGGCGTCCGGCCGATCTCAGCTCTCTCGCTTTCAAGAACCACCGAGGGCGCTGGTGCCACCACAGCGCCACAAATCGGTCAACAGAGCCCCAACATCGCACCGCGCTCCTACCAAAAGCAGGCGACGCCGGGCAAATTGTAATAATTTCGGGTGTTTAAATATTAAAACCGGACATATCATCATATGCATTGCAAGGCATTGGTCATATTGCAAATTTTGTTATGCATTCACTAAAACAAGTTTACATTTATGTTATAAGCATTGCTTGGTATTGTTTGAATCAAGTTTGAAATCTTTGTATTGATTTGAAATTCCGAAAACCCTGATTTTCAATATTTAAATCCGACCCTAAAAACCCATTTCAAAATCAAAGCACATTTTGGGGTTGAGTCTTAAAGCAAAGTTGTAGAGCTTGTTGAGTTGTACAAAGTTTGTTTTTAGAGTTTTTCAAGTTGTTTAGTAAAATTTGAAGTTATTTAAAAAGGCGAAATTCCTTAAATATCCCCGCTTTGAATTCAAAAGTTCATTTCAAAATGTAGGCCGAATTTGGGTATGGTTTCAAAATCAAAGTTTTAGAACTTTTGATTTGGAACAACTTTTGTTTTTGGAGATTTTTGAGTTGTTATGAAAATTTGGGAGTAATTTGTGAAATTTGTCGAATGGCAATTCTGTAATTTCGATGAACAGTGTTCACCGCTTAAGCTACACCGCCGGCGAGCTTCGGTTTGCTTCCAGTCGCGCGTGTGGCCGTCTGGGCGTCGCATTGGCGCGGTGAAGGCTTCCACGTGGCTTCTTTGCGCTTCCTTGGTCGCGTTATAAGCCAGCCACCGTCGCCGTTCTTCGCTTTCTTTTCTCCTCTGTTTTCCAGTCACTGCCGCCGCTGCTCCGTTGAGCCCTCGCCGTCGAACCAGCGCCTGCGCCGTCGCGGCATAGCGCTAGATAGATTCGCCTACTCCTTGTGCACCCAGCCAGCTAGCTCTGGTCGATTGATTTCGGCGTGAGTTCGCCGTTCGTCGCTTTCTTCCTCGCGGCCGGCAACCTCACCCGAGATTCCGTTTCACCGCGGCCAGCCTACTCCGGTGAGCCGTTGGCCTTGATCGGTGTACCTATGGCTTCGTCCCGATGCTGTGGTGCTTAATCCTATGTTGCTTGCTCGTTTTGATCACTACAGTCGCCGGTTCTTCCTCACCGATGATCTTTGCTCCGCCGTGATCACCGTGGTCGTCGTCACGCCTCTCCGTTGTTTCTCTGACCTCGCTCCTTGCTTCAACGTGTTCGGGGTGAGCTACTAGTGCTTCCTAGATCCTTTGTTTGAGCTCTACTAGTTTCACGTCGCTGGCGTAGCGCTGCCTTGCCACCGCGTCCGACCATGGCCGCCGTCGAGCTAGTATAGGGCCGTAATCAGAATAGGGACGTCAATCGATGCGCCTAGTCTTGGTGATCGTTTTGGTACTTTGGCCGTCGCCGTTGGTCTCACCGTCGGCGAAGAATCGCCGATCAGAGCCATCGCTGCCGTGGTCAACGTCGGAGGTTGAAGATGACAGGTGGGGTCATGGTGTCAGTGACTCAGCGTTCAAAATGATTTTTCTGTTTTTCAGATTTAAATGAATAGTGTCTGGTTTTGTTATTTTTGTGTAGATTTATTTAGAGCTCCAAAAATTCTGAAAATTTTTGTGTGACTTCTTTGTGATGTGTATTATTTAGGAAAAATATTAAATGTTGATTTTCAGTACTTTTTGAATGTAAGAAAAATTGCTCAATTAATTAATAAATGAGTTTCCAGGATTTTTCTAGGCTTATTTATGTATCCAAAAATTATGAAAATTGTTTTGTCACTTAGTTATCATGTGATGAACATATACAAAACTTTTGAGGTCAATTGGAACAAGTTGATTTATTTCATAATTATTAATTAATTCATTAATTCATAAAAGCAAATAGTAACCTTTAGTGATTTATGTTTTGTTTGAGTTTTTGATTAAGTGATGTCCTTGGGTCATTAGTTGGTGATGATCCTTGGCAATTGTTGTGAGTGTTGCGAAAATGGTTTAGTTAGTTTAACTTGTAACTGTACCGCGAAGGAAAGTTGTATTCAAGTTGTTAATTTTGTATCCATCATCGAGCATCATGTTTCGTATTCTGCATCATGTTAAACATGGCATTGTTACTACGTGTAGTGAACGAAGGTGAAAACGTGGTAGTTAATCAAGTAGTTAAGGAGGTTGATCCGTCTGTGGAGGTTGGTGTTGATATCGGTGGAATGACTCCGGACCTGGACTTTTCCGTCAACGAAGGCAAGCCCCGGATGCATACAACCCTACCTTATATTTTACAAATTGATTTCGCTTTTGCTTCTTTTTACTGCATTAAGTGATTAGGAGTCAGGTGGAAACCAAATTGGTACATTACCAACCTTGTTATTCCATATTTACCATATTACCAGTTTTAAATTCGTATATGCCAGTTTTGCTTAGCTATGCTTAGAACGGTGAAAGTCGGGAGATTACCTGTCATCTGTAAGTTTTAAATGGAACTTTGGTTAATTATGTTAACATGTGATATGGGAATGTGGAGTAATAAATCTAGACCGGGCGGACTCGGTGTATGTGAGCCACAAGACATGGAGGTCTTGTGAGCAAGTTCTTTCTGCCTGTGTCGATTAAGGTCCGTCCGTTGTTGAATTGCATGAGGTGAGACTTTGTAGTACTAACCACATACTCCGGTAAGCCTTAACTTGGCTATTCTATTACGAGAATGGCTACTCGCGCACTAGGAGTGGAGAGATGGCGGGAATAGCGTGTACCCACGTGGCAATGGGCTGGATTGGTGGAGTACTGTATTCTCGGGTGGCGCGGACCCGTTCTTGTTTTAGAGGATCCGAGGGTAGGTTGATATATGTAAGTCGGGGACCTGCATATGTCGTGTGGTCTGGAATTCCCAGCTGGGTTTTTAATCGGTTCGAATCGTCGTTGCTCCTCGGTTATGGAGACTCAACTCACTGTTCATTATCGTAGTAATTAATAACTGGAACTTGAGGATGGTATAAGAAAGTGTTGGATACGAAGTTTCATGATCTCAATACGGATCGTGTCAGCTTTGTATATGATCTTATGAAGTTTTAAATGTTGATATAAAGAATTTTTGATAAAAAGCTTTTACGCAAAAGAACCTTGATTATTGCTAAAGCCATACCTTGAATCCCATGAGCCTGCATTCCTACGTTCTTTTAAATTCTTATTTCGGTTAAGTCTTGTTGAGTACTTTTGTACTCAGGGTTCGTTGACCCTTGTTGCAGGTGAGGCTCATGAGCAGATCTATTTTGGATCGTGCTGCATGACTGTTGTTCAGTGCGATGACGATAATTAAATATGTGGCCCTTGGGCAGGGCAGCTTAAGTTGTGTGTTTTGTAATATATTATAATGCCACTCCACTACTTTGGTTTGTATTAATATCGAACTTAGTTGTATGGTTTGAAACAAATGGTTTGTAAACTATGTTATAGTAAGACTTTAGCTATTTTTACTCTGATGTATCTATTTGAATAAACTGTTGTAATACTGCAATGACTCTGTAATGTTATCCTGCTCGGAAATCGTGGATGATTCGGGGTTCCCCGAGGACACCCGACAGTCTTACTTAAGTTACTGGGAACGTATGCATAGATATCAAAGGTCGTTGGACAGTGATAGGTGCATGTGGGCCCTATAATTTAGGATGTTCTGCCACAGCAGAGCCATCCGTCCCACCTGAATGGCGAGGCTCTTTTTGGGCGCCAGCCCCAGGGGGTGACCCGTCCGTAAGAACCTACACAAAGGTAATAGCCATTAGGTCAAAATAGAAATGGAAAAAGGATAAAAACATGGGAATCAGCAGCTTACGCTGACGCCCTCGGCCGGCAGAAGTGTTTTGGGGACGGATCCCCAGATCCTTGCCCCGACTCGTTTGGGCGGGACCGTTTCGAGCCTGCCCCCTGCTCCGAGGAAAGGGGGCTCATCTCCACCATCTCGTGGGGCGTGGCACCAGAGTCGCTCCCCTCCATCATATGATGGGGTGCGGCACCAGCACCGCCCCTCTCGACCATCACCTCGGGGTCGGCGGTGGTAGACCCGCTTTCCCCCAACCACTGATCCTCGGCCGGCACGTCGTGCGAAGCAGCGAACTCTCCGGCCTCCACCGACCTCACCGACTCACTTCCCTCAGTGTGGAACGGGAAGGGTCCCTGCACGGACGGGCAGGCACTTGTTAGCGTGTCCTCGTCCTCCAGGACGCCCCAATCCACGTCGACGAGTACCTCGTCGTCATCATCATCGTCATCATCATCACTGCTCACGTCCTCTCCCCGATCCCGTGCTTCCTGCTTTAGTCGTTTCTCCTTCTTCATCTGCTCCCTTGCCTTCTTGTCCCGCTCGGCCGCGAGGCGATTCGCCGCCGCCACGGCCTTGTCCTTTGGCGGCGGAACCGGACTGTCTTTGAAGACTTGCCTCCCCGGCTAGCCTCAACGTCGCAAAAGCAAGTATCAAAAAAGATAAAGATTTAGGAAAAAGAAGGAGCACAGGAGAAGAAGGCTTACGAATTCAAAGAACCTAGGTTTCGGCCGCATTGGGGGATGTTCGGGCACTGGATACACAATGTCGAGGACCCCGCCTTTGGAATCCTTCGTCGGCTCCATCGCCTCCTTTATGCGCTATGCCACTTCCAAGAAGGGGAGCGCCTCATCAACAAGCACCGTCCCCTCGAACGATATCCCGGGCATCATCCGGTGCAGGGGAAGCGTGCGCATCATCAGCGGCACCACCATCCTCGCATGATAAGCACCGATAATTCTTGTCCCCTTTACGCCCCGTTCCTTCAGAGCTTGGAGGGCGGAAAGAAGGTCGGAAAGGTGTTTCTTGTCTTTGGACAGGGATGCCCAAGCCCCATGACCCCGGAGCCTCTTCGATAAGGTGCCCGGTGTACCTCGGTAGGGGGGCACTCACATCATCCCTGACATAAAACCACTGCGAGTGCCATCCCTTGTTAGACATCGCCAGACGCATGAGCGGGTAACCCCTCGACCGGGTATGGCATAGGTGAACACTGGCGCATCCCATCGGCACGCTCACATCCTTCGCCCCAATCCTCCTCTTCGACAAACTAACGGTAAAGAAATACCGCCATAGATCAAAGTGGGGATCGATCCCTAGGAAACCCTCACATAGGGCAATAAACGCCGCTATATGCTAAACCCCGTTGGGAGTAAGATGCTGCAGCTCCACCTCATAGTAATCCAGCAGCCCCCGAAGGAATCTATGTGCAGGAACTACAAATCCCCGCTCATGAAAGATGGCTAAAGATACGACATACCCTTCGGGCGGCGCCGGCTCACCCTCGTCACCAGGTATCAGCCACTCCTGGATGGTAGACAATGGATGGAGAAGGCCATGGCGGACGAGGCCCTCCAAACGCCGAGAGGTGATGCTAGATCTGCCCCACAACTCCATTAAAGCGATTGGGGAGAAGGTGGGCGCAAGCTCGATGGCGGCTACAGGACAGGCACAAGCTTGATGGTGGCTGCAACACGGACGCAAGCCGGTCGATGGTGGCGGTGCGAGCAGCAGGAGGCTGGGGCGATTGGCGGTGGATGGCTCAGACGCAAAGGCAAGGGGGCAAAATACAGAACCTTGGGGTGAACCCCATGGTTTTATAGGGGCACCGGGTGCGAGAAGGGCAACCATCCACCTCGATCTCCGGGCCTACCACGCGCACCCTCGCGTCATGTTGTGGGACACGCGCCCGCAGTCCCTATCCTTTCCCATCGAGAATCATGGTGGACGGTTCGCCTTCCCCAGGCGAATCCGGGCTCTCTTCCCACCTAGGGAAGGCAGGTCACAAAGATTTTTTCTATTTTGGCCCACCTAGGGCCCAGAAGCTCGGCGGCCGGCCCAACTGAGGGCGGGTCCATGAACGATCTAAAATCAAGGGCGCGGGCATTACTGGGGTCTCGATCCATGGTCAAGCCCCAGTTAGGTCAGCCCTAAATGAGATCCCCACGAACGGGATACCACGACCCCTTCGAAAAAATATCGAGTTGACAAAACAAAACCAAGTCCTTCAGCCTTACCCGCGAAGGGTCCGATACAACCCCCCAGGCGGTTCTATCCGAATTACTTAGAGGCTCGGGGGCTACACCCAACGGATGCGCTCGCGCGCACCCTCTGGCGAAATGACTCCGACGAAATCAAAAAACACCTCCAGGCGGTTCTATCTGAATCACCTGGAGGCTCGGGGGCTACTGTCGGGGACCTAATACTAGGGTACCCCAGAAGGTGGAACCAATGACCATCAAACGTTAAAAACTTCTGGATGGACAAGGGTGTCGCTGCGTTCCTTGCCCAAATGACAAAAGTTAGGTTCTGTCTCGCCCGACGCCTTTGGACCAACCCCGCCTCACCCGAGGGCAAAGGGCTGGCCTCCGTCTCGCCCGACGCCTTTGGGCCAGCCCCGCCTCGCTCGAGGGGAAAGGGCTGGCCTCCGTCTCGCCCGACGCCTTTGGGCCAGCCCCGCCTCGCCCGAGGGCTGAGGGCTAGTCTCCGCCTCGCCCGAGGGCCAAGGGATACACTCCACCTCGCCCGACCCTCGAGGGGTGGGTTCAGTCACGCCCAAGGGATAAGGACTAGGCTCCTCCTCGCCCGACGATCGAGGGCGAACCTCGCCCCGTTCGAAGTCCAAAGGCTGGTTTTATCTTACCTGATAACTTCTCTCCTGTTCCCTCATGATGATGGGTACAGTGCAAGACAAGACGTTTGGGTCAACCACGGCTTCAAGGACCATACCCTGCGCCCTGATAGGAAAGGTACTGCTAGGGAATGACTGGACATGTGCTTTAGACCCTCCCGGGCGCCGCAGAGCCCAAAAGGTATTGCAGGCGCGTACTCCTCGCCCTGTAGAGTTGTAGGCACTGCCTTCAGCTCTGGGACACGGGACCCGATGAAGATACATGACAACCGCTACACTCTAGAAAAGGATTTGTAATCTCTACAAATGACGGACATGCCGTCACCACATTATGGACCCAAGGGAGCGGCGCCCGCTTCCCGACCCCTTGGGTCCACCAAAATGCAGGACCTTGCCCACAGTGCTACTCCGGACCTCGCCTCCGTGTCCCTCCGATAGAGACTCATAGAGCCAGAAGGCGTGCGGAGCAAGGCTGGGTGAGGTTCATAAGTCAAAACCACTGTACTCGAGCCCATACCCTGCGTAGGGCACTATTCTGTAACCATCCTGACATTCTACAGAAGCATCAACAGTATTGTAGGCGCTTATCTTCCTTTCGCACCCATCAGAATGAGTAAGGAGGCTAGGTAGAGCACGGATTCTAAGCCCTGGCCCTTGTAAAGCCGGCCCCTTCATCTATAAAAGGGGATGCGCTTCCTCCAGCGAGGGGGAGGGAAAAAACAACGCAACGGACATGCCTAGACAAGCTGCCACCGAGCTCTTGGCTTCCTTTTGACCCTTCCATTAGAGACTTGGGACCTATCCCTCTCTCGATCGTTTGTATCCCCTACTACGAACCATTCATGGTGCCAATAACACGAGCAGCAACAAACTGGACATAGGGATATTCAGCCCGAACCAGTATAAATCTTGTGTCCTTTAGCGCACCATCCGAGCCTAACGCGCATTACTATAAATTTACTTGCCGGTGCTTGTACGAAACACCGAGACTCGGGCTCGAGTGACACGCTCGGTGAGTTCGCTAATGGGTATGATCGAGTGGAATCTGGGTCCGTCGTTTGTGATGGGGTTGGCATAGCCTTCTTGTAATATTCCACTACTCCTTTACCTGCAACTCGACAGATGCCTGGGTCGTTTCGGAGACCGACCCGGGTGGCCTAATGGCCTCCCCTTGATGGAGATTCTGTGGGCTTGGCAAGAGGTTCAAGATCGAACGAGAAGGTTGAGATGACCATGTCTGCCAGACTGGGCGAGGGCCGCACGGAGCTCATCTATGTTTTTCTCCCCTGGCTCTGTTGGTTGCTCATGTCGAATGAGGCAACCACCGCTTTGTGACGCAACACGGAGCGTTGTGATGCATTTCGCTGCACGTGCGATGCTTAGTTCTCGAGCCCCCGGGCAGTTCAGGGCCCGAATCGTCCGGGAGGCACGGGCGTATGGAATGAATGCACATATGGATGTATGAAATGATTTATAAAGAAATAGAGGGGGTCGGTAGTGTTACCTTGATGACTCGAGTGACGGGGTTCGGAGAGCTTCAGTCAGAAAATGTCCGACCGGGACCCGTGATCGTTGTTAGTGACGAAGTCAGTATGGCCTATATGGGGCATCCCTTTGCTTCCTACCTGTCTCTTGGTGTGTTTTTCTGAGCCGTTCGATTGACTTAGGAAGCCTGATGGTCTCTACCGACGGAGATCCCACTTTGGGTTTTTCCAAGTCCCACCTAGGGATGCGGAGAGCCGCCTACGTGCGGTGGCGCTTTGGTTCTTATGCCCGTCGTGCAGTAGTGGCTGGCGTGCGGTAGTGGTGGGCCATGCACAGGCCACGTCTCGTCTGATCAGGAGTTCTTCCATCGGGCAGGGCACGTCTCATCAGTCAGAGCACGTCTCATCTGCATTAAATGGGAAAGAGAGAGGTTTTTTCGCTCTGCTGTTTCGTCTTTCTCGATTGGCGCACTCTCCCCTAACTGTTGTACCCTTTTCCTTAAATAGGAGAAGGGAGAAGGCTTTCGCTCGGTTCTTTTTGCCTGTTCCTCATCAGCCGCCTCCTTTCCTTTTCCTCCTTGTCGAGGGCGTTCTTGAGAGCCACGGTGGTTCCTAGGAAAGAAAAGGGAGAGAGCGGGGGAGAAGAGAAAAACTCACCAATCCTTTTGTGATCCTAGAGCGAAATGTCAGACTGGAGGTCGTCCACCGTGAGGGAGTCAGTGTTGAAGGCCTTTGTTGCGAAGGGGTTCCTACCGCCGAAGGAGGTGGCGCACTGGAGGGCTCCCGGGAGGGAGGAGTTCCCGTAACCTCAGCCTGATGAGGTGGTGTCCTTTCTCTCCTTCCATGAGCACGGGTTAGGGTACCCCGTGCACTGGTTCCTGCATGGGCTCCTCAATGGGTGGGGTTTGGAGCTGCAGCACCTTAATCCGACGGGGGTGCTGCACATCGCCGGCTTCGTCACCGTGTGCGAGGCTTTCCTCGGGATGGAGCCGCACGCGGATTTCTTCCGACGGCTGTTCTCTGGGAGAGCTTTGACGGTGGGGAATCCGGCCGAGATCGCGCCGGTGGGAGGTTTCGCCCTGTAGAGGAAACCGAGCGCAGGAGGCTCGTATCTCGCGATACCTCCCCTGCGACTCCAACGGTGGGTGGCATGGGGAGTGGTTTTACATCAGGAATCCGGCAGCGGCGCCGTTATCGGCGTTCACCGGTGGGAGGCCAGAGAAGCAGGATAGTTGGTCATGGTGTTGTGCCCGTAAGGAGAAGCATAAGGTGGGGGTCATCGAGGAGGAGCTCCGGCTCGTAAAGCATGGCCTTGATGGGGTGCGGGTGTTCCACACCCTCTATCGCCCCGGCCAAGGTTGCGCCGTTGGCGGAGAGGACGCGATCGATGTGGATGTATAGTGGCCCGTCGGACTCGGACCGTGCGTCGCCAGAGGATATGCCGGACGACGAAGTCTGGAGTCGCCTTGGCTGGGTGCTGCAGCTGAAGCCCAAAGAGAGGGTCGATGGGAAGCCCGCACCTTTCAACTCCACGGTCGTGTCGAGACTGGTATGCTCCTTTCTATTTTGTCCATGCTTCTTCCTCTGCTTTTTCCTATTTCTTGATTTCGGGCCATCCGTTCCATAGGGGCTTGGAGTTTACAAGTCCTGGCCACACCTTCCCAAGGGACCAGAGGGCACAGCCCGATAGGCCGCCCAGAAGGAGGTGGCAAATGCCAGGAAGAAGAAGAGAACCAGGGAGGTTCGACGGAAGCAGGAGAAGGAACAGGAGATTGCTCGACGCGTGAAGGCCGGGGAACGTAGGAACGATGTCGAGTCGGAGCTCACGTCAGAGGATCCCACGGATGTGGATGACATGGTTTTTTCCGAGGAGGAGGAAAGTCGTTAGGTAGTTGTGACCTCGGCGGAGCGTCGCGACCCTACGGCGACGTCCGCTGGTGATGAGCAAGAGGCGGAGCGGCGCGCGGCAGTTCCCGTGCCGAGGAAGCATGCGGCGAGCGTGGACATCATCAGCGAACGAGAGGCAAAGCGAACGCGGTCACCGCATCTCTTGGTGGCATCGCCGGTCCCATCCCCGCCTACCATGGATGTGGCCGAGCAAACCGGGCGGTCCGAGGAGCGGACTGGCAGCCGTGCGTCGCGTGACTTGAAGCTGGAGGATGCCCTGCCTACCGTGGGTGCGACCGAGCAAGCCGAGTGGTCCGAGGAGTGGACTGGCAGCCGTGCGTCGTGCGACTCGCAGCCGGAGGATGCCCCGCCCGCTGCTCTGGTCAAGGAGTCCCGAGCCGAGGGTCGCAGCGACTCGCAGGCCGGGTAGGAGCCTGTTAGGAGGACTCTGCCCCTGGCTAAAGTGAGGGGGCGCGGGTTGCAGCCTGGGAGCGGTCCTCGCTCTACAGGCCCGTTGACGTCGGGTCCTGCCTTTAGAGTCGTGCTGCTCACCTCCCGGTACATTTTGCTTTGTCCTTTTTTTGATCTTTTCCTATTGAGTCTTTTTGGAGTGTGACTTATTTGCTCTTTTTGTCATTGGCCGGGCGATGTTGGGGTTGAGCATCGCCCCAACTCCCATGCAGGAGACTTGGAGGCCCACCCTGCAGCGTGTAGCGGCGAGCGACGGGGGGAATAGGGTGGCGGCGGTGAGGTCTTCCCTTCCGGGGGTGGTGCCCCCCGGGCCGGTCGCTGGTATGGTGGCAGCGGCGACGGTGGCATTGGCGGCGATCCCGATGCTAACGGCAGAGGTCGCGTCGGAGGTAACTCTCACGGCCCCTCCTCCACCGGCTACGGCGGAAGAGGTGAGGGAGGCTGAGCTCCCTGCCTCGTCGGGTGGAGGGTTGCACGGCTCACCCTTGTCGTCGGAGCCAAAGGCGTTATTGGGGGACGTGGCCGGGATGGAGTCAGAATGCCCGACGGCGGCCCATGCAACTAAGGTGGTGGATATCCTATCGGACAATGAGGTGATGTCATGGTGGAGCTGTCGGTGTCGTCGTGGGAGCTGGCGGTAGTTCAGTCGGAGGCTGGGCCCTCTGGCGGGCTACCGGAGGGTGACCTGGAGTGGCCCTGCCCTGAGGACCCGACAAAGGTGCGGTTCGTCCTTCAGGATTCGTAGGAGGGTCAGCTCTGGGACATCCTTGGGGAGCAAGGACATGCCGCGGTGTCTGAACTCGCCAACCTGTCCGCGAGGCTCGGAGACGCTGAAAGTGCATCTAGCCCTTTAATAGGTTTTGGATGATTGAATGACAACATGATTAAAGGTCTAACCCGTTTGCTAAGTGTGGACAGGTGATAGGTTATCTCACAGGTACTTAATGAAAGCCAAAATGATGTGTTGTTGTATAAACAATCTAGTTCAAGCACAAGACAACAATGCAAATGGAATTCATGCAAAGGCTTGTTTATTGTGGGATTTCCATGTACTATGTAAAAGCAAGCTTGTGAGAATTAATTAATGAGACATAAGGGATTGCTTATGGAATGGTCTCATATTTGAAGCTTGCTAAATTGAAATGAAAAAGACAATAATACAAATGAATGGATGATTCAACACAAGATGTGACTTGATGGCTTGAGATGGTGAAGATAGCAAGGAAAGGCTTCGAGGTACTAAGCAAGGGTGAAGGGCAAGCGACGGCTTGGCGGACGAAGAACCTAGCTAGCGTGAAGAAGAAAGTACTTGCATTTAGTTGAGGTACTAATCAAGCTACGATGGTCATATTGATGTGAAGGATCAAATCACTATTGGAGTGTTTGATAGAAGTGACTTGATACATTTGGGATTATTCAAATTTGATGAATGGAATCAAGTCACGTGCTCAAGATGGCTATGCTCTAGTGAAAAATATCAATATCAACATGTTGACGCCCTCACTTGATGAAGATAGGAATACACGGCTTCGGTTCAAAAAGAGCAACTCAAAAGGTTTAAATTCGTTATACTTTTAAATTTGAGTAAATAGGAATGCCGTACTATTAAGAGGGATGCATCATGTTGATAGATAATGTTTCATAAGTGCTCAAGCCAACCCATGTGAGATTTGAGTGTTTGAGCGACAAAAGAGCTAACTTTATTTTTGCTGGTCTAGCAATACCGGACGTGTCCGGTATTCATACCGGACGTGTCCGGTATTTACCTAGCAGTTGTAAAATTGTTGTTCTCAGGTTGGTTCGTCAGGAGTTCCGACGTAGGTCGGGGTTCCGACGGTCGGGAGTTCCGGCAAGGGTCGGGAGTTCCGATGTCTCGCACTTTAACTGACTTGGAGGGTTCACTGTCCCGGTCATATCTAGTATTCATACCGGACGTGTCCGGTATGCATGACCAGAGGCCAACGGCTAGTTTTCCAAAGCCTTGAGGGTTGGGAGTTCCGACGTGAGTCGGGAGTTCCGACGGTCGGAAGTTCCGGCATGTGTCGGAGTTCCGACACCTCATATTCTTTAACTAAGTTACATGGTTTTCAAATTTGCTGAGGATCGAGAGTTCCGACGTGAGTCGGAAGTTCCAACGGTTGGGAGTTCCAACGCCTCACAACTTCACTATAACTTAGTTACGGTTGGGGCAGTGTAAGTCATACCTGCATACCGGACGTGTCCGGTATTGCAACGGCTATAAAACGGCTAGTTTTTCAAGGGGGCTATAAATACCCCCAAGCCTCCACCTTTGGAGGCTGCTGATTCTGCTGAGATAGACACACGTTTTTGAGCCTTGCCAACTCTCCTAAACCCTCTCTTAGTGAGTGTGTGATCCAAATTGCAAAATCAATTTGTGGGTTAAGAGAGAATTTGAAAAAGAGAGAAAGCCACCACTTGAGCACTTGTGCATATTGTCAATCTCATGATTCGCATTTGTTACTCTTGGACTCTTCGGTCCTAGATGGTTAGGCGTCGTCGGAGAGCTCCCGAGAGATTGTGGTGTGCCTCGGAAAGTTATTAACGGTCGATTCCGCCGCCTCGGAATCAACTAGTGGAAGGAGGAAAAGGAGATGGAAAAGACACCGGCTAGAGTGACCTTCATGGTACCCTCTAGGGCTTACCTTCGCTGGGTCGCCCGCAGTCCCCTCAACGGAGAGTAGGACTCAAACGAGTCCGAACTTCGGTAAAACAAATATCGTGTCTTAATTCGCATTTCATTTTATATTTGTGTTGCTCTAGCTCTTGTGCAGGTTCTCTGTGTATATTGTCATCTCTAGTAAGTGCCTGCAGTTTGGTTCGAAGATAGAAATCGAAAGGAGCAAGTTCGGGGCCGATCTGCAGAAACCGTGTATACCGGACACGTCCGGTATTCATAACGGACACGTCCGGTATTAGAGCTCTGTGCTGAAAATATTTATTTTTAGTTCTAACTTGGTGTTGCAGGGTTGTAGCTTCTAAATACATTCTTTATACCTTGTATACTCTGTGACTAACTTGTGAGGGGTGGTACTACTCTTTATTTGGAGTTTCCATTTTGGAAACTCCCTTTACTAATCATTTCCACATTTAAAGGTGTTAATTTTCAGAAACGCCTATTCACCCCCCCTCTAGGCGGCATCCTAGGTCCTTTCAGATGCCTAGGAGCGGGTTAAGTCCGCTCAGCAGTTAGTCGAGGTCGACCTGCAGCTTGCCGTGGAGGTGAGTTTCCCTTATTTGTCCTTGACCTTTGAATCTCTTGTTGGTTGCCTTAGCATGCTTGCTTTTCGTAGAGTCTGAAGGGGATGCCGTCCCGCAAGTCCCACTTCCTCCGAATGGAGCACACCCAGATGGATGAGCTTGAGCGTTAGCTAGAGTCCGCTCGCCGCAAGTCCTAGGACCGGGCGGCCGAGGCGACCGCGATGTGGGCGAAGGGGCAGCGTGCAGCAGAGTGGGCGACTGCCACCGAGCAAGGGCTCGAGGCGGTGAAGGCCCGCTAGGTAGAGACCGAGGTGGGGTTGCGGACATCTCTAGCGAACACCGAGGCGGCGCTTCAAGAGTCCTTGGTGGCCCTTGAGTCGGAGCGGAGCGCTTTGGCGTTGGAGCAGAGCGCCCTGGAGTTGGTGCGGAAGGCCCTGGGGTCAGAGCGAAAGGCTCGGTCGAAGGCAGACTAGGAGGTGCTCGTGCTTTGGGGCCGTATGATGGGGACAGAGGAGGTGAACTCCTAGCTATGCGCGTAGGCGACTCGACAGGCAGAGGAATTCTCCATCCTTGAGAACTTCCGCGTTGGTACGTACCTTTTCTGTTTTTCATCATGTTGGTTTTTTCCTTCAGCCTGTTTCTAAGCCTGTCGCCCTTCTTTTAGAGCTGGGTGGAAGGGTGAAGTCGCTGGAGTGGGACCTGGAGACGATCAAGGCGACCTTCAGCTAGAATGCAGAGGAGCTGGCCAAGTCCAGTGAAGAGCAACGTGCTCTCGAGGGGGAACTTGACCAGATCCACAACGTTGCCTAGCTTATCGTCTTGGAAGTCTTTGGGTCGGCGCCAAGCACTAGCGCGCTCGCTGTCCAGCTAGCGGAGGTCCTAGATGCTGTTCGGGAACTTATCACGAGCGGACTATTCTATGGGGCGTCGGGGGTACTGACTTCAGTGGCGATGCACCACCCGAACCTGGACTTCGATACTATCTGCAGTGGGTACGCTGAAGGCTTGAGCACGGAGGACATCCAATCGATCGGGGAGAGCTTGCTGCCGCACGCAAGGTCGGTGGCAGAGCAAGTCTCTGCTCAGTGGGTGATGGACATCCGTCGTGAAGACATGGCCAGAAGCATGCATGGGGAGGACACTGCCCAGCCTACGAATGGCGCGGAGCCTGGGTCGGAGGTGAATGTCGCCCCGGCTTCGACCGAGCCGAATGTCGTGCCGTCGGAGAGTGAGCAGCCGCGCCTTCACCGGTCGCACCGACAGCAGATGCCGCCGGGCCGGTCCGATAGCTTGTAAAATATAAGTAGTTTAGTGAACATAAAAAGTTTAAGTTCATGGGGGAGCCCCCGTGTAAACATTCCTGTGTGCTTAATGACTATAGTTGGTTTCGTTTTCTGTGATGTAGTCACTCAGTTCGGGGAAGCTTGTTCCCTTTTGTTCCTTAGTTTTCCCTTAGCATAATTTTGTTTTTTTGTTCTTTCTTTCTTGTACCTGCCCATTTGTCCCATAGAATGTGACCTTGGGAGCCCGGGGTGTGGCCCATGAGGCTCAGCTGCTCGTAACCATAGGGAAAGGCGGGGTGCGATTGGTTGGAATGTTTTAAAGCAAAGCTACGTAAGGGAAATTAAAGGAATGAACTCCCATTTTGATCGGGTAGGAAGGAATTTCACCATATGATAGTAAACAAAATAGAGAGGTAGTAGTGCCCCCTAGTGGAGCCCTCGAGCGCCCCAGGCCAAAAAGTGTTTGGGTCGGGGTGCTTTTATAGGAGCATACATTAAGTAAATAATGGTAAGACTGAAACTTAGGGGAAGGAAAATGACATAGCTATTCCAAGCGTTCGGAGAGGATGTCGTTGTTGTTGTCCTTCAGTCGGTAGGCATCCGGTTGGATCACTTCCACCTTCAGTCATCCGGATCCTTGCCCGCTACGCCCCCTTTCTCGATCGCTACTTCTTTGCCTTTTTCTTCCTTTGGCCTGCCAGCCAACCACAGAAGGCGCTTGAGGAGCTAGCAGTCCCTATAGAGGTGTTTGACGGGGTAGTCGTGGTTGGTGCATGGGCTCTCCATGAGCTCATGGAAGTGGCCTGGAGGGTCCTACTAGGGCTACGTGCCTGTGTGATCAGCCATGGTGCCCAACGCGGAGTTGGCCGGTCGGCGGCGATCCTTTCTATTCTTTTTCCCCCTCTGTGTGGAGGGGCCCTCGTCTTGATCCTAGTGCTTGGCCTTGCCTTTGCCCCGGCTTTCGTTGGAGCACGGTGGGAGCGGCGCTTGCTGGGGTGTTGGACAGAGGTCCGTGGTCCCGGGCCATCAGGGCTGGGACTCCGGTCGCTGGCGCGTTTGTCTTGGTTTGGTCTGAGCCGCGCGTATACAGTTGGTCGGTGTGGAGCGGTCATCAATTCAAGACGAGGTGCCAATGTGGCCTCCTGTGCCGTGCTCAGCGATTGTAGCGGTGATCGGGTGGAGCGACCCGTCTGCTACGTCCCCATTCCCCTGGTGGGAGCGAGGCCGTGAGTCGGCATCGTGATACAGAGCTCTCTACTTGTTGCACGGCGGCGGTCTCCAGTAGTGCCCGGAGGTTTCGGTGGATCGCCTATTCATGAGGGTCATTTGGCTCGGACAAGCCGCGCAGAAGCATTGCCGCAGCGGTGATGTTCTGACTGGCCTGAGCGAACTGTGGGGGATCGTTCCCCCTGTCCATGGTGTTGCACTGGACCCGATGGGCGTGGCCTTGGGTGCCACTTGCCGGTCTATGCGCACGGGGCGCAGTGTGGTGCGCTGAGCGCGGTGGCGTAGTCGGTGGCTGATGCAGCCACTGTTGTCGTAGTGCCTCGTTGTGCTCCCGTGTGAGCTCGGGGGTCTCCGCACGAGAGTCTGGTGAGGTGTGAGTCTATGAGGACTCTGCTTCCACCGGTGGGTGTCCCGGAGCGTTCGCCATAGCGCACTCCCGGGACAGACGATGGCTAGGCACCATGTCGCCGATGCTAGAGCCGTCACTCTCGGCATCATCATCCATGAGTTTGAGGAAACAGGTGGGAGCATAGCTCGCCATTCCCACAAATTTGGACGTGAGAGGGGGCGGCGTCGGCATCCTTTGGAGCCCCCGGGCATACGCGTCCGTAGGAGACGCGAATCCATAGGGGAACCGGTCGTATGGCAGTCGCGTCGGGGACAACGGGGTCCCTTTGGGTAATCGGCGGAAGATAGAGAATAGTAAGTAAATAACAGCATGTGCATTACTCACAGCGGGGTTTGAGCAAAGAGTTTGCTCGGAATGAAGCGCGGATGCCGCGTCATCGAAGTCGTGCGTCCCGGAGTGGATGGAGGGCCCCTCCGATGGGTGCCAGAACGAGTGCCTCCTCGTGGAGGTGTAGTACGCCAAGCCGGTCGGTAGCAAAGTCCAGGCTTCTGAGGGGGAAGGCCTGGGACGGCTCGAAGACGGGTGGAACCCACATCCCAACAGGTGGGAGTGCGGGAAACTCCAATGAGGCTAAGCGAATCGTATCGCCTGAGCTCGCCATGGTGAAGGTGGTGGAAAAGTCGGCCATCTGATGACCAAAAAAGTGTTGAACGTACAGCGTCTTCCCCACGGACGCTGCCAACTGTCGGTGCAGAAAGTGACCAACTAGTAAATATTTGTAGTTTTGCCATACGTTGTAATCGGCAGTGGCCTAGCACTCAATGACATAGGGTTTATACTGGTTCAAGCAACATGCCCTACGTCCAATTTGAGTCAGTCGGTGACTTTATTCCTGAGCCCAGGTGCTCAAAGTTTGTTGTGGGGTTACAAACGAGAAGGAGAGAGATGGGGTGTACAAGAGGTCCGGTCGGCTCTGGTCGGAAGGGTTGAGAGCGACAGGAGCTCAGCTATGAGCTAAGTGTTAAAGCGTGTGCTTGAGGTCCAAACCTGGTAGTTCTATGGTTGTGAGCTAGTGAGCTTGACCGATCTAATGAATCTAGGGTTACTTGAATCGACCTGGATCAACTTGTATGAGCTTGAATCAACTTGGGTTAACTTGTATGAGATTGAATCCACTTTCTTTTGGGAGAGAGCGCATCCCCTTTTATAGATGAAGGGGGTGGCCTTACAAGTGAGAGGGTGAGAGTACGTATGTTTCTAAACCTTGTTGCCCACGCCGGCAGGTACATGATGATGGTAGGCGCCTACAACACTGTAGGATGTCAGATGCACATGGGAGGTTCCATCGTCTTTGTCTGGGTATGGTAGATGTTAGCACCTACATACACTGTTGATGCCTAGAGGCTTGTGAGGGATCTAACCATGTGCACTCGGTATGGTAAATCCCAGCGCCCACAACACTATCGATGCTCAGAGGCATGTGGGGGGACTTACCATATGGGAGTTCAATGGCGCCCACAATACTGTAGGGAAAATGTCGGCGCCTACAACACTATTTGTGTCAGGGCGGATGCAGAGCACTGTTCCTGTAGGTGGGCAGGGTATGGTCCCTGGCATCATGGTTTGACTTGTGCGCCCTGCCTTGCTTTCTCCGTTTGTTTCCTGGTCCCTTCCGAGCGGGCGTCCCCGGTAGGTTGGTCCCAGCCGGCTCCGGCTGCGCTAGTCGTAGAAGAGCAACGGGTAGGATTTCGGCGTACCCCCGGTCGAAGACGTGGGGTCGGAGTCGGAGGTAGTGTTCTGCCAAGCCTTTCGATCGGAGAGGCCGTTCGGAGGCGTCTGGAGTCGAGCAAGCGCTCCGGTCGGAGAGGCGGGCCAGAGTAGGAAAAAACGGGTGCCGCTCCTCCTCGGCTAGACCTTTCGGTCAGTGACTGGACCGCCCTTCTGGCCTGTTGTTTTAGACTCTTGGGCCGGCCCATGAGTTGCGCGCTGTCTGCTTGGGCCGAGCCTTTGCGGGGAAGCCGGTCTACAAGGGACCCTAGGTTTATGAACCCGACATTAAGAATGCTAATTATAAACACAAATCTATGAACATGTAATGTGTCTATTAAAAACATGAGTAGTGTATCATTATAACTTCCACCAGATGAATCAAAACTATTTATCCATAAAGCAATTTTTCACTTGAAATAATTAACAGTTTTTAGTTTGAAATGTCCAAATCGGTTGCTGGGATCGATATGACCCTCTGCAACGGTTTTTACCGATTAATGTCCGTGATGTTGGTGAGCGGCCCATCCTACCTCCCTTTGTTCTTCTTCCCCTTGTTCCTCTTCTTCTTCCTCTTCTTCTTTCCCTCTGGTCTTGCCTTCTCCGCCTACCCGCCGTTGGCGCTGGTGGAGACCTCAGCTACTAGGGCTGTTAGGATGATCTCCACCAATTTGGCCCAACGGTCAATTGGGCCCTTGACTCACACCCTGATTGGGGGTGCCCAGCCGCTCTCCTGGCTAGTGGGCCCCCGTCGCACAGCACTATGTAAAGGAGGTGGGAACTAGGGCTTGACATTAGGTTCACCATAGCCGCCACTCCCCACCTAACCTGGCTCCGATACCATTGATGGACTCTTAGGATCAACTAGGAGTAGATCTAGTGGGTTTACTTCACTATTGCAAGTGTATAAGCCATGGGAAAACTAAGAAGACTTGAGAGAGAGAAAAGGAGTAGAGGGCCATACCTTTCGGGCTTGGCAGAGAAGGAAGAAATCACGGAAGTAGCTCCCGGGCCACCGTCCAGGGAGGCCACGCCACCATGGAGCCTTTGCCTCAGGCTCGGGGGTCAAGGGCAATGTCGCAAGGCCACTCACCGGCGGCGAGGGGCCCCGCGGTGGCGCCACCACTCTTTTCCTCCGGCCACCACATACGGCAGCCGTCGGTTTTCCGTCTCGGCATTGAGAGAGAAGGGGAGGGAGGAAATGAGGTTTAGGGTTTTCGAGGTTGACCGGTGAGGGGGCCCGCGACGGCGCCATCTTCCTCTTCTGATCAATTGGGTGGTCGTCGCTCGGCGAGAGAGGGTCGAGCGGGAGAAGACTAAACGAGGTTAGGGTTTGGAGGAGGCCGGCCGGGAGGGGATGACTTTTGATCTCCCAATCACTGCGCACAGTCGTCGGATCAAGACGGACGGTACGGATTGCGCAGGCCGAATTCAGCCTAGGCGGGCGAGAGAAATCCCAGCCCAGGCCCAGGTTGCGGCCTGGGCGCAGGCATTGCTGGGCCGCGCGCTGCTGCTGCATGCTGGGCCACGCGCGAGCGCCTGAAGGGTCAGGCCGAATGCACAGTAATGATTATAAAATTGTTTATTTATTTTCAAAAGCGAATCTTGATGAATTTTGATTAGTTTTTCATATCTATTCAATTTTGAACCAACAGGATAAATTATTCAGAAAGTAGATGAGTACAATGAGATGCTTCTAAAAAGTAGATAAACAATTTATCAAGTTTCCGCTGCAAAGTTTAATGTTGATTATCTTCTAATTAAATTCAAACCAACGGAAGAATTTGATTTGAAGAGTAGTTATATTTAGTAAATTATGATAATATTTATCCTCTAATTAAATTGGAACCAACGGCAAAATTTAATTAGGTGAGTAGTCCATTTTATTTAAGTCAGATTATGGTATTGTCATTTTCTGACCAACGTTGATGATGATAATATTATAATGAGTTCAAGTTTGAGTTTTAAATCTCTGATATATTTCACACCAACATGATCAATTTTTCAGAGAGTAGATAAGGACCAAGAAATGTCCCTAAACTAATAGAATGTATTTTATTAACATGTTTCCGCTGCGATGAAGTGATGATTATCTTCCAATTAAATTCGAACCAACAGGAGAATTTAATTTTGAAGAGTAGTCAAATGGATTTCAAGTTAATTTATGAGTTTTATGCATTAATTCTATTTTCTGCCCAACGGTGATGTAAAATTGATGCAGAAGCATATTATATATTTTATTTTAACCGACGAGATCACTCGGCTGCATGCCAACAGGCTGCAATGCTGGGGTATGTTAATGGAAAGGCTTCAGTCAACACAGTTTAGGACAATTTTTTGTTAGTTTACCAATTTTTTATTAAATTGGAACCAACGGGAAGATTTAATTGAAAAATAAAGTATAAGTGAATGTTTTAGTCGCATGACTAAGTTTTCGTATAGATGTATCCCGCATGGGGAGAAGTTTTGGCATAGTACTTATGCTAGTCAATCCTACATGTCGAGAGAAGTTTTGTGATGATTCACATATTTTTGTATCCCGCATAGCGAGAGAAGTTTGGATAGCTCTTATGCTGTTAAAGTATTGACCTTGGCACAATAGAAATACATTGTCATGGTCAATACTAACTAAAAGATAAGAAAAGATGCAAGCATGACTTACAAAAGTACTGCTAATGAAAGACCTCGTTGAGTTCTTAAAGTGAATTAAGGAAAGTGTACTTCTAAATGGATCAAGAAATAACTTTGTTTACATGACATAATAATGTGAATGAAGTTATAAGTGTCTCCTCGTTTATAGGCTTTCTGAATAGTTATCAAAATTATAGCAGTAAAGTTTATGCCATATTTTGAGTGGGAGAATATTAAGATCAATTAAGAAAGATACTCTTCATTAAGAGTGAGATAAAGATTAATTAAGATGAAACCATTGGAGGAGTACAACGTCACAACAATGATACCCCTAAGCAGAGAAATAGCTAAATTCCTGGACCTTTTAAAGTTTTGATAGGAAGATGGCGTAGTCGGCCTCAAATATGTTGAGGTGGTGCTTAAAGCGCCATATGAGGTTCTAACAAATTAAACCCAAAATAAGATATTTTAAGATACACCATCTTTAGAAAAGATGAAAAGATCTAGGGGAGCATGGTATGTAGAGGTATGTAGAGATCTAAGTCTTGAAGAGAAGAGGGACTACGTGCCCACTCTAGTGACTCAGGAGCAACAAGTTTCTTAATACCTGTTGATGTTGTATGACTAATACAACACATGTTGTTGGCTCTTCGAAGAAGGTGAAAAATCTAAACAAGGATCTTGTAATACAGGAGGCTGTAGAATTAATTGTCCCTTGGCAATGAAGAGCAACAATAGCCCCATATGAAAGTGCCAGTAGCTGAGGCCCTAGAAGGTCTCAAAGAATTAGTAAACCAGTTTTTTCAATGACTATAAAGTCTATGTTAGTAAAGAAATTCAAATGAAGGGTGATCCCACCTCACTTGAAGAAGCCATGAGAAGCGTTTACTCGTTTAAATGGCAAGAAGCTATGAAAGTTGAAATGAATTCGATGAATACCAATGATGTTTGGAACTTAGAAGTAATTCCTAATGGAGCCAAAATAGTAGGCTGTTAATGGGTCTACAAAATAAAATGTGACTCTAAAGAAAATGTAGAAAGATATAAAGCATGACTTGTAGCAATATATTTTACGCAAAGAGAATAAAAAGATTACAATGAGAGTTTTCTCTCTAGTCTCATACAAGGATTCTTTTAGAATTATAATGGTGTTAATGGCACATTACGATTTAGAGTTATATCAGATGGATGTAAAGACGACATTCCTCAACGGGGATTTGTATGAAAAATTTACATGGCACAACCCAAAGGTTTTGTCATGGAAGAAAAAGAATGTATGGGATGCCGCTTGTAGAAATCCATTTATGGGTTAAAAGTAAGTCTCTAGACAGTAATATTTGAAGTTGATGAAACAATGAGAAAGTTTGGGTTTTAAAGAAAATAAGAAGGGCAATAGCATTATGCGAAGATCAAAAATGGAAAATTCATTTTCCATATCCTGTGAATAGATGACATTTTACTCACTAGTAGTGATGTTAATCTGTCATTGGAGAAGATGAAGTTTTGTCCTCAAGTTTCAATGTGAATGATCTTGGTAAAGCGGCATTGGTTCTAGGAATCAAAATTCACCGAGATAGAAGAAAATGGGGTATTATGACTATCGCAAAGGCATACTTAGAAAAGATTATAAAGAAATAAAGTATGCATGCGAGTAAACCTACGCCTACTCCTATAGTCAAGGGTAATAGTTTTGGAAACTTTAAGTGTTCCAAGAATCGATATGAGATCGATCAAATGAACATGATTCCATATGCTTCAGCTGTTGGAAGATTGATGGGTGTACAAGTACAAGTAAAAACTTATTCGGACGTAGTTTATGTATCCGGGATATTTTGGCAGAAGTCCAGTTTAGATATAGATCACTGGAATTGAGTTGAGAATGCCTTACAGTTTTACAAAGTATCATAGGCCTCATGCTGAGTAAGAAAGAATAAGTACTCTCAAATAGTTGAGGGTACAAAAGTTAAGTCTTAGCGAGATGTGTAGTAAAATCAACAGCAGTTGCTAACACTTGCAGTTGGAGTATTATTGTGGAAAAGCTCTAAAGAAATAGTTGTAGTGTCATCAGTGATGCATACCATAGTATATCTTGTCATGAGGCTTAAGGAACATGCAAAATAAGGTTAAGAAAATTTATACCCGGATTTAATAATGGTAGACAACAGCAATAACCATATAAAGTAAGTTAACTCCTAAGACAAAAAGTCAAGTGTGCTGTCAAACACATTGACACTAAGGTATATGTTGTAAAGGAGAAAATCCAAAATCATTTTGAAAGCATTGAGCACATAAGTACCGAGTAAGTACTTGCGGATCCGCTTACCAAAGGCTTACCACCCAATGCGTTCAGAGAACACATAGTCGACATGGATTTATAGGAAAGCCTATGATTTCTGGATACTAAGGGCCTAGTTGAGTATCTGTTTCAAAATAGAGAGGTGCATTGTAGCTGTTTAATCTAGTGGCAACTGACCGTGACGATGAGGCACGCTCTATGCACTGATCTATGATGAAATAGGAAAAAGATAAAGTAAGTTGAGTTTAAGTCATAAGGTGAGATCAAGGGGGAGAATGTTAGGATGATCTCCACCAATTTGGCCCAACGGCTAATTGGGCCCTTGACACGCGCCCTGATCGGGGGCGCCCAGTCGCTTTCCTGGCTAGTGGGCCCCCATCGCGCAGCGCTATGTAAAGGAGGTGGGAATTGGGACTCAACATGAGGTTCACCGCAGCCATCACTCCCCACCTAACCCTAACCGATCAAGGGAGCGCCACTACCTTCGTCGTCGCCACTGGACCGTGTCTCCACCGCACGGCGTTCGACTACGACACCGTGTCACCGTCGCCCCTCACTGCATCACCACTCCCATGGTGATTTCTTCCTTCTCTGCCAAGCTTGAAAGGTATGGCCCTCTACTCATTTTCTCTCTCTCCAAGTCTTCTCAGTATTCTCATGGCTTATACACTTGCAATAGTGAAGTAAACCCACTAGATCTACTCCTAGTTAATCCTAAGAGTCCAACAGGGGCTTGCTCCATGTCCGAGTCCACGTCGACCATCTCGACATCATCGCCGTCATAGTTTAGGGTTTCCTCGCCTAACGCGGCGTCGCCCAGGGAGCATTCGCCTCCCCCATACCGAGCCACACCAGCGGATGCGGTCGAGCCTCTCACTCTCCCTTCCCCCATCCATAGGACGTAAGGAAGGAAAGGAAAGGATGCGACATGAGACGCCAGCGCGAGGAGATGGAGATCGGCGGCGACGCGGGGAGGGGGATAGCCGCCGGTGCAAGGAGGGAGGGCCGGCGTCGGTAGCAGGATGGAAACGACGAGGCGGGGGGGGGGAGCGGTGACGACGACGGCGAGGACGGGGGAGGGGGAGGGCGCTCGCATCGGCATCGCGTCGGCAGCCTTGCGCGCCGTTGAGATAGGGAGGAGGCGAGCATGGCGAGGCGAGGACACGAGGGGCGGCGCGCGTGGGGAGCCCTACCTACCTACCCGGGTGGCAGCGAGCACCGCGCCAACCCCTGAAAATTATTTTCCGTCGTGTGTTGCTCCTTTTCTTTTTCTTTTTTGGTTCAGGCCCGCGTCCGCTCCCGCTCTCGCCTGCTACCTCACGCCTTCCCCGCCTGCTACAGTGCTACGCTTTACCGCGCTTAAGGGCCCACCCGCCCGCCCGTCCGCGCTCGCCGGTTCGTACGACGCATGCATCTTGGTTTTGACAGGCGCAAGAGACGCTTACGATGCATGCAGTGGATGAACATACGGAGTACTCATATCCAGTGTAGTAGTACTACGCACTGTACGCACGTCTGTAGGAGTCCAGCCCCACTAGGCCACTACTACTGTACCACTACTCCAAAAGTCCAGAAAAAAACTAGAAAATAATGATTCACTTTGTTCAGAAAAAAAACTAGAAAATAATGATTCACTTTGTTCAGAAAAAAAAACTAGAAAATATTGATTCACAAAAAATAGTAATTACACGAAATTGAACGTAAGACTGGTCTAAGATGTAAATTCCCTACCATTGCACCATATAAGTGCCTTGTGATAAATACAAAATATTTTCTTTATTAAAGAATATCAAACCATTTAAGTTCAAAAAATATCATCTAAATATTACTTGAAAAACCTAAAATATTTCATAGAACATCTCGCAAGTATCATGTCAATATTCAAAGATAATAATGAAACATCTCTCTTATACTACTTGAACGTCCGTAAACATATCTTAGAACATCAATTGTATATTACACGAACATCATGTGTATAGTACACGAACATCAGTGAATAAAAAAGTGAAAACTATGTAACAGGAAAAGAACAAAAATTCAATTACAGTTAAATAAATAAGAAGAACAAGGGAAATAAAATGATAAAGAAAATGGAAAGAACAAAAATTCAAAATAAGATTGAAAGGGAAAAACAAAAAAACAAACAAAAGAAAAGGTATCATAGAACATCACATGATACATATATCATAGAACATCCCATGTATACTATGTGAACATCAAAAAATACATCATATAACATCGGATGTATACTACGTGAATATCACATATATAAAGCACGAATATCACAAAGTACATCATAGAACTTCACATGTATACTGCGTTGAATATCACAAAATACATCATACAACATCACATGTATACTACATGAACACGATAAAATAAATCATAGAACATTACAAGTATACTACGAGAACATCACGTGTATCTTGAAATAAAAAGAGTAAAAGATAAAATTATTAAATTAAATAATTAGAGTAAAATAACAAAAAAATAAAAACTTAAATAACAAATGCTAAATATATAGAAAAATAAATAAATAACTTAAATAAGAAAAGGAAAAAAAATAAAAAAGATCACATGTATACTACGCAAAATATGACATGTTTCTCATGTAACATATGAAATGGAAAAAATATAAAATAAAAACTAATGCATGAAAATGATTAAAAATAAAAACAATTAGAGTAAAAAGAAAAATAGAAAATGAAAAACAAAACAAAAAACCCAACATGAACCATAAAAAGAGAAAAGAGAAGTAAATAGAATAAAAAGAAAGAAAAATAAAACACATTTAAACAAAACATGGAATTAAAAATAATCAATTAGGGGAAAAGAAAAATGAATAAAATAAAGATAAAAATACAAAAAAAAAGTGAAAAGATGAATAAAAGTCCATAAAAGAAAAATAAAAATAAAAAAGAAATCAATGAATGGAAAGAAAAATACACCATAGCATCATAAATATATACTATGTGAACATTATATGCATATCACAAAATACTAGAAATAAAAGAAATAAACATATAAAAATGATAAAATGGATATAAAGTAAAAATGTAAAAAGAAATGAAAATAAAAAAATTATAGAAAAGAAAAAGAAAAGAGAAAGAAAAATAGAATAAAAGAAAGAATAATAAATAGAATAGAATATAATATAATATAATAAAAAGAAAGGAAAGAAATGAAAGATAAAAAGATAAATAAATGAAAATAAAGAATAAAATATCACTGAAACAAAAAAAAAAAAATTGAAGCAAGCAAACGAAACCAAGAAAGGCGTCATACATACGTACTTGTATATGTTGCTGCAGGAAGTGGACCGCTAGCGTCACTTGGGCCTTGGCGAATTGGTGGGCCGTCACTTATACGTTCTCGCTCGTGGGACGGAAGGCTGCTGTCCGACTGGTCGGCAGCGATGCTTTCCGGCGCGCGTGAGGCTTCCTGATGATTCTGAGTAGATGGGCCCCTGGCCCTGGAGAACGTATGGCCCTCTACAGTTCCTGGTCCTCCACTGGGCATAGGGATGAAAACGGTATGGATATTTTCCGATCGTATTCGAGTCCGAATCCGTTTATAGGGGTTTAGATCTGTCCATATCTGAGTTCGGATATTCAACATCCGATACCGTATCCGTATCCAAATACTCAAATCGCATATTTATGATGTCGACATCTAATCGTATCCTATCCGGCATGGCTGATACTATCCGTATTCGAATCCGAATCCGACTAAAAATATGAAAACAAATATAATATCAGTGATATCCGTTCGTATCCGATCCGTTTTCATCCCTAACTGGGCAGCAGACCGACCGGGCCAAGTTGTTTAGTCCAATGAAACCCTACTCGTAAACCTCCTGAATGGGCTGTCAACGAAGGAATTGGACCAAAGCCCAGTTTCCTCCGTGACCTCCTCAAATATCTACTCGCCTCTCGTTGCACTTCCGCAGAGCAAGTCGTTGTCGTACTGTGGACTGTAGGTGTACCGTGTACATCTAAAAATCTAATAATAAGTTAATTCTGAAGGGGTGAGAAAACCTGAGAACACCCAAAAGTCCTCATGCTGAACATAAGCGCGAGCTGTCTAAAGCTAATCACGGTGTTAAAGCTACAGCTATGTATGTATAATCGAAATACAGTCTGTTCGGCAAGCCGTAAACGATCGTCGATTATTTACTGCTGGTTGGTTTGGTGTGAGAGAAAAATACTCTTTTGTAGAGTAGGTTTTCTTTTCTCTAAACTAGAATCGAGGACCATATCTGCAGTCCAAAGTTGCTTTTCTACAGTTGCTAAGACTTTCTCTTTTGTGATGCGCCGAGTGGGTATACATTCTCTGTTTTTTTTAATAAGAAATCGTTTTGTTTTCTTGATGCATAGTATATAAAACGATGATTGCTACGGGGGTTGTACTTTAACGTGAAAAATGTTCCTGTCAACAACTTCCCCCTTCCTTCTCTTGCGTTTAGTGTCATACAGATCTCACTGTTTCTAGAAGTATATGTTCTTTTCTGTTTTGAACTGTTCTTCTTGTTCTTCTTAGATGAAACGCAAAGTGCAGGATAATGTGCTCTTTCTGCCCATGGTTTCTCACTTACATTGTTAGTTCTAGAATGATGGATTTCATATTCAGGCACTCAAACAAGTAGGCCTGTTATGTTGTACTTACAATCAATGATGAGTAGGCTTTTTTAATAAGGCCTTTTTAATAAATGGTAGTTCTAACTTTAAAAAACAACAATGGCAGTTCTTGTGTCTACCAAAAAAGTAAAGGGCCTTCATGTAATTTTGCATTGTAACGTGTTTTTCATTTCTCAGCAAATTACAACTAACTTAATTGATGCAGTTGATTTGAATTCATGACGACTTCTTTTGGCTTTCGTATGCTGGCGAATGATTTACTGGAACCATATGCGGTCCGTACAGAAGGCTTCGAGATGTTGAACCCAAATCCAAAACTCAGTTTACTGCAACACAACTTCATTGTAAGCTATCTTAAGTGTTTATGAATCTTTATGTAAGGACTTCTAGTCCTACTTTTTTTTTTTTTTTCTTTCCCATTTTTTAGCGTTTAGTTCTTTCTCTTTACTCCTGTAATAAATACTTTAACTGATTTCTCCTATAATGAAATGCAGAGCACCTGCTCTGTTCCATTAAAAAATCTTTATATAATAGTTACTTTTTCTTGGCTCATAGAGTCCTGGATTTATAATTCTAGTCATATATAGTTGCTCTGCTATTTTTTTTTTTGAGAAATCAACGGAGGGGGAGAGGACCCCCCCACCTGCTTTCATTTCAACATTAGTTTGCCCAGGAGGGCTGAAGGGGTTCGAAATACATAAGTTTTTTGCGCCACCGCGCTTCACAACTTCGCCTAGAATTTACATTGCGCTTGTAAGCAGATTACACCACGCAGTTCCACAATGTTTGTCCTTCTGAGGCAACCTTGCCGCCCACAGGTTGGCTTTGCTCTGCTATTTGAGTTCCCTTTTCAATAGAAATTCTTCAGATAAAAACTAAAATATACCACCGGGCATTGCAGGAAGCAAACACTCATCAATTCAATATGTACGATTTTCTCCATTTCTCAATAAGCCAGTAAACATGATTAGCATGGTCCTATGATTAGTTTCAGACTTTCAGTCATCTATCTAGTATTCTCAATTTCTCATGTAAATAAGAATCGATTCATTGTAATCTGAACACTGATAAGAGAACGACAATGAAGTGTTTATTTTCTTTCTAACTACGTGAACAGTAGTTTGGGAAATGACGAATTCAAAATCCTTCTAAAAAAATTCAAATGCCAAGTAGTTCCCACTAATAGTCATGTCCACTTTTACTACGTTAAGAGCATGACTAATAATACCCAGCGTTAGTTGTACGTGCATTTAATTATCGGAAACACTTAGACGCGGGCGTCAGTCCTGTCGGCCGCGGCATCCCACTCCGCTTCGCCCGTCCCTCTCATAAAAAAACAAAATTCCCAATTCCGCCTCGCGTCGTGCGGCTGTCCACCCACCCCACTCTGCCGCGCCGCCGTCGCCATTCTCCGCGGTGCCTCTATCTCGCGCCGCCCGGCCCCGTACCCCGTGGCACCTCCATCCCCCGCAGAGAGGAGGAATCCTCCGCCAAGGTACGCTGCTAGCCGCCCCACCGACTGCAACTACTGCTGGACCCGATCACCGGCACCTCGCCCTCTGCCTCCAAGCTCCATGCGCATGCTCGGCGACTGTAGCGGTGCCTCCATCCCCGCCGCGCCATGCCGTGCTCGTCCTCCGCTACGCCCAGGCCAGGTGACAGGAGAGGGGGCCATCGCTGGTGGTGGTCAGGGCATGCGTAGGTGCAGCTGGCCGCTGCCAGGCCGCGCCACCATCCTCTGCCATCGGTGGCTAGAACCGCCAGTTCTCCGCTCTGTTCTGCGTCGCACAAAAGAAGGGTGAAAAACGCATGTTGCAAGCATACATTTCAAGTGTTTCAGATGTTTTCGAGGTATGTTGCAAGTGTTTCAGATGGATATTGCAAAAGTAGATCGGGATGTTGTATATATTGCAATGGTTGTACACATATGTTGCAAGCTTCTGTTCTCATGTTTCATTTTTTTGACATATGTTGCAAGTGTGTTTATCTGGACGTTGCGAATGTTTCACACATATATTGCAAGTGTTTTATATGAATGTTGCATATGTTACACTGGCTATACACGTATGTTGCAAAAGTACATTTTAAATGTTTTAGCTATTTCAAACGTCGTATGTTGCAATTGTTTTATCTAGATGTTGCATATGTTGCAGTGCCCATACACATATGTTGCAAGCGTATGTTGTAAATGTTTCATCTGTTTTGGACGTATGTTGCAGCAAATGCTTTATGTTGCAAGTGTTCCTTGAGAAGGCTTGGCAAGGGGTGGAGGTGGTCTCCTTGGGCACAGCGGTCCTCGCGTGCACGCGGGAAGCGAAGTTGGCGCGGCAGCAGGCACGGAGCACAAAGCTATATCCATGGGCGTGGTAGCAGGCACGGAGCACGAAGCTGCATCCATGGGTGAGCAGCAGGTGTGGAGCACAAGGCGAAGCGAAGCACAAAGCTGCATTCATGGGCGGGCAATAGGCGCGGAGCATGAGGTGAAACGGATCACGAAGCTGCATCCATGTGCACCATAAGGGTATCATTATTGAAAATGGGTGGGCAGCAGACGCAGACGTCCGGACGTCCGGGCGCTAGTCTCTTCCTTTAATTATAGTCCATTTAATAACCTACTCAGCTACTAGAACATACTTCAACGAGTACATTCGAGTACGTGACAATGGTGCATGGTGTAGATTTGTGGGCAGAGGTTACTGATGAGATTTTTTGGAAGCTCTCTGTTGATGGTGAATATTCTGCAAACTCAGCTTACAAAGCTCAATTCTTGAGGTCAATGACAACCAACTTTGACACGCTCATTTGAAAAGTTTGGACATCATCGCAATTTCTTTGGATGGCTCGCCATCTAGAATAGACTATGGACGCTGGATAGGCTCTAGGCGAGAGGTTGGCTCAACAATGTTGTTTGTCCCCTCTGTCGTACAGAGCTGGAACTGTCCTCCACCTCTTTGCTCATTGCAAATACTCCATGCGTATTTGGAAGGAACTTACCACTTTGATAGGACTCAATGACCTCGTTCCGCCTTTCTAGTCGCAAGTTGACTCACTTTTATAAATGGTGGACCTCCCTCTCAACCGTATCTTGCAACTCCAGAAAAGAAATGCGTTCTCTGATCATCTTAGTCTTATCGGGAATTTGGAATGAAAGACATGCTCGAATTTTCAATCGCAAAGAGTTAGTTTGTAATCAGCTACTACAAAAAATAAAGAATGAAAGCGGAGTAGTGTGGATCATGGCTGGAGCAAAACATCTTGCGGTTTTGACATGCCGACAAGAGAGTATTTTACACCCTTTTTATAGTTTTTTTTGTACAATCTTGTTTCCGGCCTATCTTGGCTTACATTCTTTTTAATATAACAGACAATCCTCATACCTCATTCGTTTTTAAAAAAGAACATACTTTATTACTAATATATGATTCAGTTTCTTCTCTCACAAAGTTTTTTGGAGCTTGTGCATGAGCTATCTATAAACTTATAACTCTCTTCTTTTTCCTCTCTCCCCTCTCTACTCCAACTCATCATTTAGCCTACTTACATTCACTTACTATACTTACTCTAAGTCATATAAAACTTAACAAAACATTGGTTGCGCTTCCTTATGTGCCACACTCTTATTGCGGGAAAAAATGCTTTCTTTGTCTTAGTTTAATATACATGACAAATGAGAATTTAAGATATATGATGGGACTAAGCTTTAAACTTTTTTCTATTGTCAATTTAAGCATGTGGTTGTTGGCTACTATCTCATATTCATGTTAACTCTTATGTTAAGCAGGTAAAAAGCTACTAGATTGGGGGGGGTTGTTCTGCGACACCACCTCACCCGGTGGCAGGTGTGACACTATCCAAATTGCTGCCACATGTCCCAAACCTCAATCCAACCACCTGATGCGGCTATAGTTGGCCAACGGATGGCTCGGGCTGGCCCGACCCGGGGCCCGGGCCAAGCACGGCCCGCAGGGGGTTGGGCCGACACGGCACGCGCGTGCCTCCCGTATCGTGCCCCTCCAGGTCTCGTGCCTGGCCTTTGGCCCAAGCACGGCCCTACGGGAAGAAATCCGTGCCGTGCCGGCCTGGTAAGCACGGCCAAATCTGTGGGCCGTGCCAGCCCACAGCCCGGTGCCATTAAAACACCTCAAACTACTTCTCTCATCCAACACTTCTCAATTTTCACAATCACATTTCACAATTCATTCACATTTCAGTATTTCACATTCACAGGTAATAAACTGATCACAGTCATAGATTCTCAATTCTAACAAAAGCTACCAAAGGAGACAAGAGAATTAAAATAACTGAGTTGTTTGTGCAATGCTGCCTCATTAAAAATCTTTCTAGGTAAAACTCACTCTTGTGAGAAACTCTAGAAAGGGGAAAAGAGTGCAGCACAGCTCTTAATAAGTCTTCCATCATTGTTCAAAGGTCCTAAGTCACACAGTAACAGTCACAGATGACAGATACAAAATGGAGATAACAGATTAACAGAGCACTCTCTTCTCTCTCAACACTAATTACCAGCAACCCTAGATGTATCAGCCCTAGATAAACCAGCCCCAGCCCCAGATGAACCAGTAGTACCAGCATCCCCATCTACATCTTCATCGAGGTATAGATTCTTGAAGGAGTCCTCCAGCTCTTGGTTGTCAACAACATGTTATAATCTACTTTCTCTCAACTCCTAATCCTCTATGCAGGCCAGCATCTCCACAGTTTCAGGCAAGAGACGGCGTCGCCGCTCTTCAATTATCCTTCCTGGCAAGCTAAAATATAATATGATTCCGAAGAGACAGTAGAAACAAGAATAGACATAATATCTCTAGCCATTATAGATAGGATTGGATATGTTAGTTTATGGTCACGCCACCAGAGAAGTAAATCAAAATCATCCTCATATGCAATGACATTGTCACTGTCCAGATAAACTAAGAGCTCATTAGCAGTAGAAGCAGATGAAGATAAAGTGGGGGCACAAGAAGGGGAAGGACCAACAACAGATCCAGGGCCTCTAAGATTCTTCCCCATGCCTGTTTTCTCTTACCTGTATGGATTGCAGGCTGTGCAACCCTTTGACTCCTAGCTGCACCAAACTTTCTCTCATATTTGTTAAATGACTTGTAAATTTTAGTTTTCACATCAGCATAATATAAAGTATAATCACAACCAGTGCACTCTTTAAGTAATTCCAGGACTCTAAATAAATCTCTCATCTTAGCTCTAGGATCAAGAATGAATGCAAATGAATATAACAGAGGTATATGCTGCCAGTATTTAAGGAATTTAAGCTTCATATGATATACAACTGCAATTAGATTTTGATCTTTTTCACTTGCATGTAAATGAGAAGCAATTTCTAGTAAATGGTGTAGGATAAGTGGACTAGTTGGATAGTAAACACCAGAAAGAACAACAGTGGAGTCATAAAATAGTTATAGAAACTCCAATATCTTTTCAGCTATATACCAATGCCTTGCAGACAATAATTTAGAGCCATAATTGGAATTAATGAACACAGAAAAAACATGCTTATATGGAACCAAGTGTTTAAGCATAAGATATGTAGCATTCCATCTAACATCCACATCTAAGCCAAACTTTCTAGGTCTAACACCTTGAGCAGTACAGTAGTTCTTAAACATAGCAATTCTTTGATTAGAGAAATTTAAGAAGTTAATAGCAGTTCTAAAATCTTCTGTGTAAGGTTTGAACCTCTTTAAATCAGATTTTACAATCAGATTAATGATATGACAAGCACAACGTTGATGCACAAGACTCTACTTACGCTTAGAAGGATCAACAGGCTTAGGTGTAGGATTAGGACCCAAATAACCAGCAAACATAGGTGTCAAAGTTTCCATAGCCTTAGCATTAGAAGAAGCATTGTCTAGAGTTACAGAGAAAATCTTATCAATGAGACCAAACTCCTCAACCACAAGCAACGCTTTCACCAATATTTTCACCGGTATGTTTCATCTCAATCAACCTAAGTCCAATAACCTTTTTCTATAACTTCCAATCAGCACTAACAAAATGAGCAACAACACTAATGTAATCCTCCTTAGCATTACCAGACCAAATGTCTGATGTCAGAGCAACAGAGGAAGCAGCAGACAACATAGAATTCTTAAGCATATTACGACGTTCAGTAAACAGTTTACTCATATCTCTAGTGGTGGTCTGTCTAGATACTTTAACAAACCTAGGGTTATGAGCACGGACAATGTAATCCTCCCAGGCCTCTGTCTCACCAATACCTAACGACAAATTAAGCCTAACAATCAAGCGACACAATTCAGATCTAGCAACATCAGGTTTATAGTCCCAGTTATGCACAGAACCATCAGTATTGTAAGCAAACCTAGACTGAACCCTAGCAACTTGATTAGTTTTCTGCCTATAAGATTTTTTGTGCCTCTTCAAGTGCCCAGTGCCAGCATTAGATCTAGCAGACAAAGTATGCTTACACATTTTACAAGTAGCTTTAGTACATATTTTCCTACCATTCACAGTCTCATAGATCTCATCAAAATCAGCCCACACAGCAGATTTACGCTTACCAACACCAAGTCCAGAAGAGGTACTAGTACCAGCAATAGATGGAGTTGAGCTGTTGGAGCAGACCGGGGTCCCAGTCGCCGTCGCCCCTTCACCACCTAAAAACTCTAGTTCGGTTTTGGTGAATTGATAAAACCCTAAGTGCTAACCTAGTTTATCAAAGTGATCATGAGATAGGTAGCACATTTCAAGTGGTGAAGCAAATGAAGATCATGACATGATGATGGTGATGATCAAGTGCTTGGACTTAAAAAGAAGAAAGAGAAAAACTAAAGGCTCAAGACAAAGGTATAAGTGGTAGGAGCCATTTCGTTTCGGTGATCAAGACACTTAGCGAGTGTGATCACATTTAGGTGTGATAGCCGTACTATTAAGAGGGGTGGAACTCATATCGAAATACGATTATTAAAGTGCCACTAGATGCTCTAACTCATTGTATATACATTTAGGATCTAGTGGAGTGCTAACACCCTTGAAAATATTTGTGAAAATATGCTAACACACATGCACAAAGGTGATACACATTGTGTTTAGCACTTGGGAGCAAGGGTTCAAAACTTCACCGACAGAGTGTCCGCCCATAGAGTGCGGATAGTCCGACGGTGCCACCGGCGCCCTTTACAGAAAAGACAGGATTTCACAGAGTGCACCGGACGCTGGTCACGTGGTGACCGGACTCTAGGAGCAGCGTCCAGTCAATTATAAAAGAAGGTGGTACTCTCGGCCTGAGACCGAATGCAGGCAACCGGACTCTGGCTGAACACTGTTCAGCGTCCGGTCCTGCTGATGTGGCGGCGTACAGAGAAGACGGTGAGCGACCGGACGCTGGGCGAGTCCGGTCGGGCGTGATCGGACGCGTCCGATCGCGATTGGAACCTTACTGGAAGTGACCAGACGCTGGGGTCCTGTGTCCGGTCCTACACTGTAGAGCATCCGGTCACAACTTAAGTGTACTGATGACCGTTGAGATCGGGCGATCGGCATTTAAAGCAGGGGACACGTGGCGAAAATCTAAGGACTGGACACTGAGGTCCTGTGTTCGGTCAATTCGACCGGCGCGTCCGGTCACCCCGATTTCTCAGTGAACTCGCCAACGGCTCTATTCGTGGGGCTCTCTATTTAAGCCCCATTGCCGACTCTAGCTCACTCTCTTGGCCATTTGCATTGACATAGCAACCTTGTGAGCTTAGCCAAAGCCCTCCCACTCATCTCTATTATTGATTCATCATCTTTGTAAGATTGGGAGTGAATCCAAGTGCATTGCATGAGTGTTTGCATCTAGAGGCACTTGGTGTTCGTGTTTCGCTGTGGGATTCGCTTGTTACTCTTGGTGGTTGCCGCCACCTAAATGGCTTAGAGTAACGAGGATCATCGAGCGGAGGTTGGTGATTGTCTCTGGCTCCGATCGTGATGATTGTGATGGATTCTTGACCTTTCCCCGGTGGAGAGCCAAAAGGTACTCTAGTAAATTGCTCGTGGCTTATGTGATCCTCATCTTGTGTTGGTTGTGCCGCACCCTACTGAGGGTTTGGCGTGTGATGCCAATTAGCGCGTGAACCTCCAAGTGAGTGAATCGCCACAACGAGGACTAGCTTGCCGGCAAGCAAGTGAACTTCGGTAAAAAATCATTATGTCAACATTTGATTCCGAGGTGATTGGTCTTCATTCTTGTGATTGATTAGTTCATTTCTCAACTCGGCGGTATAACCATCTTACTATATCTCTTTACATTACCGCAAACTAGTTGTTAAGCTCTTTAGTGTAGCTAGTTGTGAGAGCTTGTTAGTTTGGTTAGTGTGGCTCTTTAATTAGCATTTGAGAGCACACTAACTTAGTGTAGTGACATAGCCATTGTGTGGATAGAGACTAAATAAACAAGAATTGTAGTAGGTGGCTTGTATTTTTAGTAGGCTAGCGCAACACTAGCTTCGCCTCATAATTGTCTAACCGGTTTACTAAGTGTTGTTGTAGAAATTTTTAATAGGCTATTCACCCCCCTCTAGCTATTAGGACCTTTCACCATTGCCGCCGTCCAGATCGATCGGAGCAGCAGAGCCGCTACCAACATGGTTACCGAACAAGGCAATAGCGTCCTCATGGGTGTCGTCGTCGTCCTCAGGGGCCAGGCCTGCCGCGATCAGATCGTCGTTGCCGGTGAGCAACCAGATGATCTCGTCATCAGCACCAGCCATGGCGCCCTCGACCGCGAAGGGCTCTCTAGCACTGTTCCTCAATGATGCGCGGGGCCACCTTGGTCGCTCTATGCCACAGCTAGAGGACGACGCATCGGCTACCGACCTGCGCAAAGAGATGGAGGAGGAGGAAAAGAACATACCAGAATAGATCAATCATCATTCATCAATGGAAGAAGAGGAGGGTTAGGGTTGTACCTGCGCAACCGGAGCCTGATGCCGGAGAAGACGAGGGCCACCTAGAGAAGATGACACACCGGTTAGAAGGACGACGAGCGGCGGAGGAGGGGCAGACGGGGACACGAACTCACATAATCACCGAGATCTAGATGGGAGATAGGGACAAGGAGAAGGGAGATGCGGAGAGGGAGGGGATCAGGTAGGAGGAGTAGGGAGCTGCTCGCCGACGGCAGGCGGATCATCGAGGTCACCTCACCGGAGTCGGGGAGGACGGAGCCGAGAGCCTGAGATGGCGAGGGCGAGACCGCGAGAGCGTGGCGAGACGAGGTGCGGCGGGATGAAATGAGCTAAGGTGAGGGGTGAGGGAGAGCCGCCATGGCGTGCCGACTTATATATGAGGGGGGGAGGCGGGGATGTCAGGGAGCACGTGGGCCGTGTGGGCGCTGGGCCTTGGGGAGGAGAGGAGAACTGAGGAGGAGGAGGGGGGAGGCCGGGCCGTTGCCGGGCCATCTGTTGAAGGCCGGGCCGTGCCAGCCCACAGGCCTGAGCAGCGGCCCAGGCACGGCCTGCTCCCTCGGGCCGGGCTAGCCCGGGCCCACTGACCATCGGACCGTGCCATGCTTGGTCCAGGCCAAAATTGCATGCTTCGTATCAGGCACCATGCCTCGGGCTGCATAGACAATATTAGATGCGGCTCCGCAGCCTTGGGTGGACTCGGCTCTCCACACGATCTGCAAGTGGTTCCACGTGTCAATCATGTATTCTGGGTCGCACAAGGCACCCTTTGCGGCGGTGTCGCAGAAAATTTTATTCCTAAATTGGGTTCCTATCATGTGCATAGCTTTGGCTCCTTATTAGCATAACACTGACGAGGAGCATGATAGAAAACAAGTTACCCGTTACCCGTGTTATCTCAAACTTACTCTGCTCCCTCCACAATTCAAGGAGACAATTGTGGAGTGGGCTTGCACCTTGCCTCCCACCCATGCTTGTAGGTGCGAGCTGTTCATTAAACGTCATGCAAACCGGCGACATACACTTGTTACATAAAACTGATTCTAACACATCTTTTTGATGGAATTGGAGGGGTTTGCACCCCTACAGGAGTTTTATTGAATTGAAATCATAAAGAGTACAGAAAAAAACAGTTACAAGAAGACTCTAACACATCTTACATTCTTAAAGTTTTTTTCTATTACAATAGAACGTTCCTATCACAACTACAAACACATGTGTACCATACAAACAAAGCATCCTTCTTCTTTAGTTAATTAATTAAAAAAGTTGGCACTGTCAGTCATCAACAGCATCCAGCTAATCTACGAAGTGGACTGTTCACTGGCCAACAGGGCATTGTCCGTTCCCCGGTGCCGCCGTGCAGTTGCTGTCAAGGGATGGCGACCATTCCAAGCATCCATCCATCCTGAAGCCGGAGCTACCACTGCTCTTCTCCTCCATCTCTCCAAAACAAACGTGATTAGCACTGACTGGGCTTGCAGCCTGCATGCTAACACTGATGCATGCCCGCTTTAATGAGTGTGTTGACCTTTTGTTAATGACTCCGCCGATCCCGATTAACCAACCCCCGTTCACATGAAAAAGGCAACGCAATGATTTAATAGTATCTTTTTTAATCTTTTTTTTCACGTGTAGAATTAGTCAAACACCCTCGACAACATGCTCACCGACACCCTCCCGGTTCTCTAATCGCGTAGTACTGGAGTATGTTAGCATACACTTGCT